>JAESUZ010001797.1:0-1200000 GCA_017311185.1 Proteles cristata cristata | reverse complement strand
TCTTCCAAACCCCAAACTCAGGTTGACAGTTTTTCTTCTTAATAGGCTTGGGTGAAGGACTCCTGGGGGCTTCTGTGTGCCCTCCCCTTCTTCCTTCCCCTTACCCATCCTGGGCTCAACACCCACACGCATTTACTGCCACATGGAGCCCATGGAAGGGAAGGCTGTTAACTGTTCCATTTGATAAACACCCTGATTGAGTGTCTGATCATAATGGCCGGTACTGACTGTGCTGTCACCGTGAATCCTTCCCACACCTAATGTCAGCTTATCCTTCCCACACTCCTAGGAGATGGTACATTGTCACCCACCTACAGACGGCACACAGTGAAAGCTCAGGCTAAGTCACTTGCCCCAGCTTATAGCTCTAAGTAGCAGAGTTATGACTGCCCTATGTGGTGCAAAATAATAATTATAATTTGGTGTGAATAGTTTTGTGGATGTATAGGAGAGAGCATGTGGTTAAGTAATACCCACATCCTCACTTCAAAGTTGCTTAAAACCCAGTGATGGTGAAAGATGGGCTATAAGTAAACAAAACTTGACCAGAGAGAAGGGTGGGTGGGGAGGTGGGGTAGGAAAATGAGTAGGAAAATGGGCTGAGTCTGGGCTGAATCCGAGTCTAGGCCTCAACTTTTATAGCATAGGTCATGGTGTTGAGAGGTTCCCGGGCTGAATCTAGTCTGGGGGCAGCAATTTCTACCCCTGTTGTGGGACTCAAACTCACAACCCCAAGATCAAGAGTCGCATGCTCTTCCAACTGAGCCAGCCAGACTCCTTTGCTTTTTTTTTTTTTTACCCCTTTACTGAGGTCTGATAATTCTGTAGATCCATACTGTACACTTAAAAATTTTGCTAGGAGGAAAAGCATTTGCTTACAAGGTAGAGCTTTTATGTTTAATGCTCTTGCCATAAAAGAAAAAAATGATTCAATAAATAAATGAAAATGAAAAGGTAGGAAACTTTTCGGAGGTGATATTTAAGTCTGTGCTTACTTTTGAGGTTTGATTAAGAGTTAATCAGGTCAAGAGGCAAACTGGTGCTCTGGTGGAAGAAAAAGAAAGGACAGCTCTTGTCTCCCATGATCTTCCCCACTGAGGGCACTGTGTCTACCCCTTCCCCTCTCCCTTCACCTACGCCTGTCTCCCTGCCTTATCCCCTCTGCTTCAATCCTCTTTGAGGGAATGGAATGCTAATTGGATCCATCAGGGCTAGAGATCTTGTTTACTGATGCGTGGGGTCACTGTCGCAGAGGCTCAGACCCAAACTAGGTCAGACCCAGCTCTTTCTTGCATCCTGGGGGAAGGTGGGGGTGTGGGGGCTCCAGGCTCCTGCTTTGAGCTCCAACTCAGCTTTCCAGGACCTGGGCTGAGGTTACATGTTCTGGCCATTGATAAAATGGTGCTTTTGCTCATCTGCCAACCTTCTATTTCTAGTCTCTCTGGAACATTCTGGGGGCTGAAGCTCTGTGCTCAGCTGGCCATGATAACTGTCCACAGCACATTAAAGTCTCACTTTGATTTTGTGTGCTCTGCATATTCTCACCACACTTCCTCGCTCTGCACCCCCATTACCTTCCCTTCTCTATTGTCCCTCCTCCTCGGGGTTGTCATTCTCTCTCCTGGGTGGGTGCAAGTCCAATCTAGGCTTCAAGGTTCAGCCCATTTCTTCTATTTAAAAAAATTAGAAAGTCCCTCCTCCTCCCTCTCCCCCTCCCACTACTTCTTCTTCTTCCTCCTCCCCCTCCTCCCCCTCCCTCCCCTTTCTCCTCTCTCCTCCCCTCCTCCCTCCCCCTCCCTCCTCCCTCCCCCCGTCCTCCCCTCCCCCTCCCTCTCCTCCTCCTCCTCCTCCTTCTTCTTCTTCTTCTTCAAGTAGGCTCCTTGCCCAGCGTGGAGCCCAGTGTAGGACTTGAACTCACAACTCTGAGACAAGACCTGAGCTGAGATCAAGAGATAGAGGCTTAGGGGCGCCTGGGTGGCTTAGTCAGTTAAGTATCCGACTTTTCTCTTAGGTCATGATCTCGCGGTTTGTGGGTTCGAGCCCCGCGTCGGGCTCTGTGCTGACTGCCAGCTCAGAGCCTGGAGCCTGTTTCAGAGTCTGTATCTCCCTCTCTCTCTGACCCTCCCCTGCTCACGCTGTCTCTCTCTCTCTCTCCTAGAAATAAATTAAAAAAAAAAAAAAAAGAGAGACAGAGGCTTAACCTGAGCCACCCAGGCACCCCAGGAAGTCCTTTCTTACCTGTACATTTTAATGGCACTCTTCTGTAGCTTTCTGTATTCCTGTCATCTCCTCTACTGATCTGTGAGTTTCTTGAGACTAGACTGTATGTGTGTGATTCACGTATGTGTGTCCAGTGTTTAGCGAACTACTGAATAGTAAGTGATTAAATAAATGAAAATCTGGGGGGATGCCTCTCATGTTCAGAATCCAATCATGTTGGATTCTGGGACTACACTGACCAGATTCCTGTCCTAAGAAATATACAGTCTAGTGGGAGAGACGGACATAAGTGAAAGAACCACACAAATGAATCTAAACCAACAGTGGACAGAAGCCTTCGAGAACATGTCAGAGGGGAGCTGATCTCCCTTGAGAGGTCAGTGAAGGTTCGGGACGGAATAATGTTATTGCTGCGGTCTGCAGCAGGGAGGGCAGCCCTACTCAGGTGAACATTCCAGGGAGAGGGGCAGTTAGTGCAGCCTGTTGGCGGGAGTGAAAAGACAAAGGTCATGGTGTCCAGAGCAGAGTATATTAGGGCCAGAGAGAGATGAGGGAGGCTGGTGAGGAGGTAGGGGGTTGAATTTGTGGTCGTGCTAGAGAGTTGGTCTTTGTCCTGTGACCAGGTGCTGGACACAACCTAAAGGGGCTCTGAATAAATATCCATAGATTCCCGAGCGAGGAGAGTATGGTCCCAGGTAGGCAGGCTGGCGCTTGTCACCCTTACGGTGTGCGCACTGGGGGTCGGGGGAGGAGTACTTAAGTCAGGGATCTCTCTGTGATGCTGAGGAAGATACGATAAGGAGAGAAAATGCAACAGTGATTTTTTTTCTCAGCCTGCTTTGAGGGAGATAAAGGAAATATGGTCTAGAACTGGATTATCTTTTAATTTCCATAAACAAATGGAAAGAAGCTTAATTGGGCCAGGACATCTTTGCTACGGTGCCCAATTTTAGGATAATGCATACTTTCTTGGCCAGCTGGGTCCCTGCCCATGAGCATAGGGTGTTCTGTCTGGCAGGGAAGGGAGCTCACATATGGGGAGGCCTTGTCTTGGGCCAAGCTCTCTAGCAAACTCTTCAAACCTCCCAGCTAGTGAGTGCAGGAAGAACTCTGAGTGTCACTTCCAACCCAATATCTATGGGGGAGATTGGGTCAAGAGAAGGCTGAAGGAAGAAGGGTGGAATCAAGAATGCTTCTTTGATTAGTGCTGGGCGACTAGATGAATGTTAATCTTGCAAACATGGGAGAGGAGATTTTGGGGGAGAAGTCGACTGACTCAAGTTTTGGGTTGTTTGGTTTGAGAATCTGAAGGACATTTGGTCGAACACCCAGCAAGTAGCAGGAAATACGGCCTTAGCTTAAGACAGGTGAAGACTTGGAATATTGAAGCATCACCTTCTGGGCCGCCGCCGTCTTCTGTAGGCTGTGCCCTCCCCCCTCCAGCCTCTCCCAGGCCCACCTGTCCCATGACTCCAAGTCACATTTTTAAGCATTGTTTCCCTACTATCCTAAAGAGAAAGTAGTGGAGCAGACCAGACAAAGGCAGTCTTAGCTGTACCCACACAGCCTCCTCCACCTTCCCAGACTGTCATCAAGTAAAGCAATGAATGATTTTTTTCCCCCTAAAAGAGTTCTGGTCACCAATTCAAGTGTGTGTGTGTGTGTGTGTGTGTGTGTGTGTGTGTGTACGTACGTACGTGTGAGAGATCTACACCAACAAAGAACCCGCAGACACCAGCTAGATGTCCTACAGTGCAACTTAATTCTGACGCTGTCGATATCAGATCCCACAGCGTAAGGGCTCCGTCCTACAAGACTTTCCTCCCCTGCTTTCTTCTCCCCACTTCAGATGCCAGTTGCAAACCCATGTTGTTACTTGTACTTCTGTCTGGCTGGCTGTTGGTCAGATGTTCCATTGACCCTTTCCTGGGGTTTGTTTAATTTGCTAGAGCAGCTCACAGAACTCAGAGAAACACTTTGCTTACTAGATCACAAGTTCATCATAAAAAGATAAGGCCAAATGGAAGAGATGCAGAGGGAAGGCGTGGGGAAAGGGTGGAGAGCCTTCTCTGGGCACGCCACTTTCTCCCAAGGGCACGTGTTCACCAACCCAGAAGCTCTCCGAACCTGTCCTTTGGGTTTTTATGAAGGCTTCATTACGGAGCCATGGTTGATGAACTGTCTGACCTCTGGTGATTGAACTCAATCTTGAGTTCTATTTTTAACTTTTTGAGGAACCTCCATACTATTTTCCAGTGTGGCTGCACCAGTTTGCATTCCCACCAGCAGTGCAGAAGAGATCCTTTCTCTCTGCATCCTCGCCAACATCTGTTGTTGCCTGAGTTGTTAATGTTTGCCATTCTGACAGGTGCGAGGGGGTATCTCATTGTGGTTTTGATTTGTATTTCCCTGATGATGAGTGGTGTTGAGCATTTTTTCATGTGTCGGTTGGCCATCTGGATGTCTTCTTTGGAGAAGTGTCTATTCATGTCTTTTTGCCCATTTCTTCACTGGGTTATTTGTTTTTTTGGGTGTTGAGTTTGATAAGTTCATTATAGATTTTGGATACTAACCCTTTATCTGATATATTGTTTGCAAATATCTTTTCCCATTCCATCGGTTGCCTTTTAGTTTTGCTGATTGTTTACTTCACTGCGCAGAAGCTTTTTATTTTGATGGGTGCTAATAGTTCAATTTTGCTTTTGTTTCCCTTGCCTCCAGAGATGTGTTGAGTAAGAAGTTGCTGTGGCCAAGGTCAAAGAGGTTCTTGCCTGCTTTCTCCTTGAGGATTTTGATGGCTTCCTGTTTTACATGTAGGTCTTTCGTCCATCCATTTTGAATTTATTGTTGTATATGGTGGTTTTCTAGCACCACCTGCTGAAGAGACTGTCTTTATTCCATCGGATATTCTTTCCTGCTTTGTCAAAGATGAGTTGGTCATGCGTATGTGGGTCCATTTCTGGGTTCTCTATTCTGTTCCATTGATCTAAGTGTCTGTCTTTGTGCCAGTACCATACTGTCCTGATGATTACAGCTTTGTAGTACAGCTTGCAGTCGGGGATTGTGGTTCTTCCAGCTTTGGTTTTCTTTTTTCAAGATTGCTTTGGTTTTTTGGGGTTGTGTCTCTTGATCTTTGGAAAAAGTTGTGGTCCCATGAAACTAGAAAGGAGCTCCAAAAAACTGTATAAAATGGAAGGCTTCCATAGGCAGAAGGGGAAAGAAAAAAGGAAGTTTCTGGCAAAAGTGGATTGTTTGAGGCAAGGTCACCTTCCTTTGGGGGAAAGGCAGGTGTCAGGCAGACTACCTCCCAAGTGCTGACCAGGTAATTCTAATTTGACTAATTCAAGGTTATACTCCTGGAGCAGCCTAAGACTGCATTTGAGTCAGATGTTAAATCTTAGTGTGCTCTTGTGGGGCTTAGCACAAGCGACTCCATTTTGGATCTGTCATTTCCTTTTAAATATTTAAACCAGTCCGAGTTGGGATTTCAGTCCTTGCTGGTAGAAGGTACCTTCTCACAGGTACAGATGTGCATGGGTGTCTGAAATTGTAATATCCAGGAGCAAGAGCTGGGTGGCCAGTCGTTTGGGGCAATCGTTTGCTGTTCTACTTTGTGCATTGCATTGCTGGCTCTCCCTCCACTCAGGGGTCTCAGTTCATACAGGATTTTCATGCACTGTAGCACCTTATGGGAGATAAAGACACGTAAGGGATGATGCTTCTTTTTAAAATTAAGTCCAGGGCGCCTGGGTGGCTTAGTCGGTTAAGCATCCGACTTTCGCTTAGGTCATGATCTCGCGGTTTGTGGGTTCGAGCCCCGCGTCGGGCTCTGTGCTGACTGTCAGCTCGGAGCCTGGAGCCTGTTTCAGTCTGTGACTCCCTCTCTCTCTGACCCTCCCCTGTTCATGCTGTCTCTCTCTCTCCTAGAAATAAAAAAAAAAATAAAATAAAAAAAAAATAAAATAAAATTAAGTCCAGAAAGAGCATTTGCCTGCCGTGTGGGTAACACCACCCCTTTGTGGTTTCTGCCTCCCTGTCCTCACCTGTACACACACACACAGGCCTCGAGACCCTCGGAAATGACTGTGTTATGTATATGCGCGGTGGGACATGCTGATGGACATGACAACTGGCAAGTCGGCACGGCGGGAAAAGCAAGTGGAGCGGAAACGGCTTCAGCAGCAGATGCCGGACTGACTCTCGGACTGCCTGTCTCAGGCTCTCCCATCCGACTTGTCTTGCTGCGAATATTGTACCTCCGCCTTGTTCGAGATTGACCAAGACTGATGAAAATCCTTTAAATGGTTCTTGTTGGCAAGATTTGCTGTAGAACATTTTAATGACTAAACAAAATTATGGGCAGTTTTGCCTGATTAAAGACAAAACCAAGCCTGTGCAGTTTCCAGTGTATATGTTAAGCAAGTGACCTAAAAACATTTTGAAAGAATTCCGTGCCTGGATTCTGCTGGAGAGAAGCATGACCGTGGGTGTGGTGGCGTTGTTCCTGGACTTCCTTCCATTGACCCAGGCCACCTGCTTGGCTTTTGTTTCCCCTGTTTCCCCACTTGCTCTTTCCCAATTGTTTAGGTAGCTTGGTGGCCACGAAAAACCAGGTGCCATTTATAAGTAGCTTCCTTTTCTAGATGTTCTCTGGACTTCTGTCTTTGTCAGACTTCATTATGCCTGTTTGTCTCTTCCCCGTTCACCTTCCCTCGTGTCTTCAGCTCTGGTCTGAAGCTCTCCCCTAATATCACCAGCACAACCTGTCGATGAGATGGAGATGAGTGGATTGCTTGTGGCGGTAAGGAAGAGCACCCCTCCCTGCACTCCCCCCCCTCCCCCCGCCAAAATGGTGGCAGGGTCTCAGATTGGACGGGAAGGGAAGGTCAGAATTGAATGAGACATAAGTTTAAATGGGGTATTTCAAAGCAGGGGCTTGGTTAGGAATGGGTAGGGACAATAACACAGCAGTTCAGGGTTGGTGGATATATCAAGGGGTGGATTTTGACGCAAGGGGTTAAAAATGAGTATAAGCTTGGTATTTTTCAGTGAAAAGTCAATGAGTCTTTCTCAGAGTTCTTATAATGGATATCAGATCATTTCCCCAGGCAGGAGACTCCTGGCAGGGGTGGGGGGTGGGGGTGGTTAGCCATGCTAATGAAGTCAGAGGAGTACCACAAATTCATGTTCAAGTAGACAGTAAGATGTAGTTTTGGTTCTCAGTGTCCAGGCCAAGGGTAGGTGGTTTCCTTTCTCAGACCCCATGGAGAAAGGTCAGGATGCTTAACGTGCTCACAGCGTCCCGTATGACTTACCTTTGCCTGCCTGTCCACGTTCATCACATGCCACGCAGACCTTGCAGTCTACAGGTCAATGCCATTGGTCTGCTATTAGCTCCTTCCTACCTCAGGGCCTTTGCACATACTGTATACTCTGCCTGAATGCCCCCTCTCCTCTCCATATTTTTTTTTGTTTTTGGTTTTGTTTAGTCAGCTTGTTTTTAGAGCTCAAATGTTATCTCTTTGAGGAAGCTCCACCAATTCTAAGTTGGGGTTGGGTTCTAAGTCTAAGTTGGATTCCCCTTTCCAACTATTTCGCTACTCCTTAACTATTCAGGCCACTTACAATAGCACTTCAATCGCATTTTTAGAATTCATTATCTTATGCTTGCCTCTGACTTACTTGCTGTGGTATTCTCAGGGCTGACAAGAGGGATTTGCTGCTAATGACTCCTCAGTAAATACTTGTGGAAAAAGAGACTGTGTCTCTTGATCTTGGGGAAGAGTTTTGGTCCCATGAAAGTAGAGTATGTATGTTGCTGATGGAAAGTATAGTATGTACATTGCATTGTCCATCAGTATGTGTGTTGCTTTGGGAACATTCTATGCTATCTACACCCGCTTTACAGATGACTTGTGACCCCGCTCCTCCATGTTCAAGTCTTACCCCTCCTGCTTCTCTCTATCCTAGTACTTACTTCTCTAAAGTATAATTGGTTCCCATCCAACCCTGAGCTTTAGGACAGATGGGACTCCCCTCCTCCTTCCCGGGACCTAGCTCAGTTCCTGGCATTTAGTGGGTGTCCTGTGTGTGTGTGTAAAATGAATGAAGGGATAGATTTAGGAATAAAACTGGGATTCTGAATCTCAGCAGCAGTTAAGTATTGCCTGGGAGGAATTCACTAATTCATTTGTTAATTATGTATTGTACCCGCATTTTTACCAGGCCCGAGTCTAATGCAGTGCACAGAGTAGATTTAAAACAGCATCATCCTCAGGGAGCTTACATTGTGCTGAAGGTGGACACGTAATAAGCAAGATAAATAGGTCAACTTATGTAATGGGGCCAGGACTTGGGTGAGACCAATGAGGCAGGCTGTTTGCACAATTTAGGAGGGGAGGACAAGAAACTCAGCGATTGTGAAAAATAATTTTTCAATGCAGGGTTAAAAAATAAAACGAATGCAAGAATATCTATGGTGAACAAATCATCAAGATTTTGAGTAAAGGCCGATGCTTACATAACCTCTCAGACAAATGCTAATAACAAAAAGTAAAATTGGGAATGAGGATAGGGAGTTTGGTGTGGGGAGAAGTGTTGAAATTGTAGGTAGAGTAGCCAACCAAGAAGGTGATACTTGGGTGAAGCCTTGGAAGAAGCCAGGAACAGTCTGTGCTCCTATCTGGGGAAAAGCTGTCTAGGTAGCTGTAATAGCACATGCAAAGGCCCTGAGGCAGGAGCACATCTGGAAAGGTACTTGTGTGACTAGAAGAGAGTGATGAGAGAGGAGGAATTGATCGGGGGGTGTGTGCAGAAGTACAGGTGGTGGGGTTAGAGGGGTACCAGATGCCAAGACATGGAGGGAAAGGGAAGGGGCTAGATCCAGTGCCACTAACTCATTTGGGCTTTTCATAGAGAGACCAGAAATTAAAGTTTAAAGTGATAGTCCTTAATTTTGAAAGAGAATCCACTAATTTGAAAAAAATAATGCTGCACAGGCTACACCCAGTGGTTCATGACTAGGGGTGATTTTGCCTCTCAGGGGATGTTGATGGCCATATCTGGAGGTATTTGTGGTTTCACATCCGGGCAGGAGGCAGCTACTAGTAGGGAGCACATAGGTGGAGACGGAGGCCGAGGATGCAGGTAAAATTCTGCAACACGCAGGACGGCCCCCATGACGACAGAGCGTGTCCAGCCCCAGGTGTCACTAATTGCCGAGGCCAGGAAATCCTGTGCTAAATGGAACATGTCCATGGACGGAGTCTGTGGATGAGGTCAGCATGTTTCTTAAAATGAGCAGATGGGCCAGAAGCCCAGGGACAGCCCCCTCCCCTCCAGGCCTCGCAAAATGCCGACCCGTCTCCTTTATGCTTCAGCACAAGCGATTTCCCCACATGCCCAACACTCTTCCTTATGCAGTAGTCACCACCCACAGCCCCGCATTTCCATGCCTGTAACCGCCCCCGGTACGAAGGATGCCCTGTTCACGAGAGGCAGATGGAGATCAGCCAATTACGAGCCCATTAGACGAGAGCGGGGGCGCCCGCCTTATCTCATCTCCGAGGGCTGCACACTTGAGATTGGTAGCTTTGTGCCTGTTCGTTCCCTTGGTCCGATGCCTGCCCAGCCCGGTTCTCTCATTCTTGCCGGTGGAGCAGTTTCCTGTTCTAAACCAGAATCATTCCATTAGTATATCGTAAGCAGCAGCGGCATCCAGCCTTCTGCAGACCGTATTCAGAGCAGATTCTGTTGTCTTCATTAAAGTGAGGTGAAAAATCAGTCATTTCAGATAGACCTTTGTGGTTGTGCAGGAGTATGTCTAGAGCGTATGGTTTTGGCCGGAAGAACTAGAACAGAAGTTATAAACTCAGAAACGCCTACAGAGGCCAGGCAGGTAACTGGATGGCATAAAGCAAATAGGGAGTCGTGGGAACTGGGAGCCACGGGGGGTGGTGGGAGGGCTCAGCCAGGCAGGCAGTGCCTGCTCCTCAGGTCTAGCCGGTGCCGCACAATGGCATTTGGACCCAGTGTGGCCAGACCTTTTGACATTTCAGTAGAAACCTGAAGTTTTAAACACATTCACGTATTTTAACACACAGGATGTCTAGAACCGTGTTTGTGCCTCTGTGTGGCCTGTGAGTCGTCAGAGGGCCGTCTCCACTTAGGCTCTTGGGAGCCATCTGCTTTCTGCCTGTGAGAGCACATGGACCGGGTTAAGGAGGAGGGGCGGTAAACTAAAGACCTGCCCGTCCCCAAAGCAAAGCCTCATCAACCTCGTTGGCTCATAGTGGCCATTTGTGTGTTAGGCGTTCCACTAAGGTAAGGACCTGAGCAAGGTTACTGCATTTGAGTCCCGCAGCACCCTGGGAAATACTGCCTCCTTCTGTAGATGAGAAACCCCGGTGTCACAGTGGTAGGTGCTCATGGTCACATGACCGAGGATAACTGCTCACGATTACGTGGCAGGATTTGAGCCTGGGAGCGTACAAGCTTTTAGCTGTGCCTTTTATTGACCGATAGATGTGGCCAGGAGCTGAGGACGAGTGTCTCTGAGCTGTAGAAAGGCATTTTATAGTTTGTGATCATGTCTGTGTAGGTGGAGTGGAACAAAGCCCATCAGATGGCCAAATGGGAATCCTAAACGCCTCAAGGGCATGAAGACAGCAGGGACAAAGTTAGCCCATTTATCATTTTCCTGAGCAGCAACCAACCTTTCCCGAGGGAAGTCGGTTATAGATAGAGCCACTCGCTGCCACCCCACCGCACACCACTCCCTAGGGCTCCCCCACGGGGCTGAGCCTCAGTTGTCTGCAGGAGTTCCTTGCTTGATACCCTGAATTGGTGTGTTTCCCTCCATTCTCACTACGTTCCCCTCTCACATCAGCTTACAGTGTATAGATCCTTGTCTCGGGGTCTGCCTCTGGGAGAACCAGACCAAGACCCAGGGGAATCTCAGGATTTTGGCTGTTGCCACAACTGGGTTATTTTTACTTCTCTTGAAGCTGGTCAGGTCATACAGCGTTAGCCACCTGCATTTATTATACAAAGTCTTATGTTGTCCTAAGCGGTAGGTTATAGCAGAATAGAACTCCAGTCTTAACTCAGACTTACTAGGAGGACAATCAACAATCGGAAGGGGGGTGGATGATGTAAATCAGGAGGATTTATTTGGTCACAGAGGAGGCACTTGATTGCTGTGGCCCCTGCCACGTTCCCGTGGGTCAAAGCACGACTGATTGTCCACAGCGCGGCACTGCCAGGTGATAAGAGGCACTTTTCTTTCATCTTTCTGTTTAATTTCCTAACAGCTTGAAAGGAAGAATTCTCTGGCACTACAAATTACATTGGATTGTAGCAAAAAAGATCCAGAACCCTTTTTCTATTTCTTTTAATAGTCATTCAGGGACACAGTGTAATTGAATTAAGACACTTCCAAGAGGTGAAATATAGGATAATAATTCAGACCTTTCCATTTAACAGGAACCGGCCCATGGCCTTGGGTCCACTAGATGTGAAGGGGTGAATTACTGCTCCATAAGTCACAGGGTCCCATTTAACGAGAGCCTGGCTAGAGGGAATTAGCATCAACACCCAAGTCGGCAAAGGCAATCCAAGATCTAAGAGGAAGGAGCGAGGGGGACATGGAAATGAATTTGGAGTCTTGGCTCTTACTTCACAGAAATCCGTTATCAGGGAATAGTGTCAGCCCCTCAGTGAAGAATGAACGGCCTCTCAGCCACGCTGGGCTCTGGGTATTTTTCACCAGTGCCCAGACACGCGTGTGTTAAAGTCTCGGGCATTCCATCCTTTCAGATCAGGCAGAATAACTAACTGGGCTTTCACTTAGCCAGGACGTGGGTGGGTGTTGGCCGGCTCCTGCGTTCCGGAGGCCGTGTGGACAGTGACGTCCTAGGACACCCCAGTGTCCTCTTCTCTCCTCCCCCTGAGCCTGACATTTTCCTCACAGATGCCTGGAATTTTACCATTTGCAATTCATTTATTTGGATTAAACATTCACGTTCTATTTCCCCTTTTTAAAAAGGAGCCAGCGTTATACACAAATAAATGTATTTCATTTCACTTCTAGACAGACATGAGTTCAAGTCTAGGCTCCACAACTGACAGTCTGTGAAATGGCTTACCTCCTTTGGGGTTCAAGTTTCCGGTCTGTAACATGGGGATTTTAATAGTGCTAATTGCTTAGGGCTGTCATGAAATTAGAGAGAAGCATGGATCGAATACTTAGCAAAGTGCCAGACAGTAGTAAGACTTTGATAAAGAATAAATATTATAAAAAAATATCCTTCAGAGAGCATTCTATATGCCACGAATCCCATCATGGTACCCTTCTTTCAAATTCCAGAATGTGACCATCTCTCCATGTAAGAAATAAAGATGATTAATTCACTGTCGTTCATGGATACCTTTTTCTAGTCTGGCACCAATGACTGGTTGGCCACCTCTGAGGACAGTCTGACTGTTGGAAATTTCTAGAAACCTAGAGAAAACCACTTCAGCTCCAAAGCTTCCCATGCAATTTAGGAGCTCTGTTGAGCCAATGAGACCTGCCCCATTTTCATTCCTTCTCAGACCTTTGGCTTGTCATCTGCCAACCTTCTGCTATCTGTCCCAAACTTTTACCCAAAGATAAAAACGAAAAAGCTTATAATTCATTACAGTTCATTAAAATGAAAATAAAATTTATTTTGCATCAAAATGAAGAAAATACATTTATTATTAGCATATAAATGGTATTTTTTAATGTCACTCTGCCTCAAAATCACTTACATTTTCAATGATCACAGCACACAAAATTAATTTTTGATAGCCTTTTGTGATTTGGCTAAAAATTCTTATTTCTTTTTGTGCTTTAAACAGCAAACTGTATCCACTGCTATTCATAGCAAATTTTAGATAATGAAGCAATTAAAAATACATGGATTTAAGATCTTATCTCATTTTTCCTTTGGCCTCTTTCTGCTTCATTATTCATGAAGGGATATGTTTAATTCAGAGTTAGTAATTGCAGATATATCTAGTATAAATTGTGCCTCATGTTCTTTACCCATTTCAATTTATTTTAGCAAATAGATCTCTATGTGAAAAAAATAGAGAGAAGGGAGAGTAAGATAAAAATGCAGAAATGTGTGTGCATGCATGCGTGTATGTGTGTGCATGCATGCGTGTATGTGTGCATTTATGTGTGTGCGTGTATGCGGGTGTTGATTGGCATATCCAAGCAAGATCTCAAAAATGTGAACAGTTACCAAAAGATTTGCCAAGAGCTGGGCGCCATGCTGAACAGTTACACATGGCAATTCATTCAGTCCAAAGAGTAATCTTACACGGGAAGTGCAGTTACTCCTCCTGTTTCTTAGCCATGAGACCGAGGCTCAGAGAGGTTACAAAACAGTGAGAAATGACAGAGAACTGAGGCCGGAGCCTGCCTCGCCTGCCTCCAGGGCACCCATTGCACTGTTTCTTGTGTCCTGGGACTGCGTGCGTCGGAACCGTTAAGCGAGTGGTCTGAGGCCTTTGCGGTCACCCTGCTGCTTCATCTCCTAGCGCCCCCGGTTCATACAGTTGCTGGTCCAAGGAGCAGGTCACTAAGTTGGTTTTCCCTTAAGTCCTAAATATATTTTAGGGATTTATCCTCGGGAAGTAACAGAACAGGTACATAAGTAATACGACTTGTCACTGGGCATTATATACCGAGAAAAAAGAGAAAAAGAGAAGAGAAGAAAAGGAAAAAAGGAAATAGCCCCCAAAAGTTCTGTTACAGGTGAAATCAGTTCTGGGGCGCTTGCCCAGTGTTATACTTTGGAGCTTTAACAGGAACGATGAGAATCTGGTTTTCCCGACGCGGGAATGCTCCTGGTGAATTGTTAAGGAACGATGGCAGGGGTATAAAATGGTATGTGGAATGTGCTCTTATTTTAATAAACAACATGAATGCACACATATATGTACGTACGAGGAGAGAGATCTGCCACAGTGCTGTCCAACCAAAATACAGGTCACATACGTATTGGAAATTTTCTACTGGACACATTAAAAAGTAAACCAAACAGATGAAATTAATTTAATAACACATTTTATTTATCCCCAGATATTCAACATATGATCGTTTCAGCCCCTAACCAACTTAAAATTAATATTTTACTTTTTTTTGTAGAAGTCTTTGGATCCCAGCCCAGATCATGAGTTCTCCCACCTAACGTTGCCCATGGATTGCTTTCTCTCTAGTATCAAAGTATCACCCTAACTACTTAATTATACTTCGAGGCGATCATGTTGACACTGCTCGTAGAACGGGAATGTGAATTAAATGGAAAGCGTCTTCACTGATTGCTTTACTCTGTCAATACGTTACATCAATCCCTCCTGTATACTCTTCTGTTCTAGGTGGTAGGAGTCCAGGAGAGAATACAGTGGGCAGAATCAGCACCCTTACGGGACACGAGTTCTGGGAAGGGAGGCAGAGAGACAAAATGTGAGCTAAGAAAACCGTACACAGCGTGGCTGGTGTTGATGAGAGCTGAGACAAAGGAGGAAAGGGAGACCAGGGTGTGCTTATGAAGGATGATCAGGAAGGTGTCTCTGATATAGTGACCTTGTGCACAGACACAATGATGAAGTAACAGAGCAATCTTGGTGGTATTTGAGGCACTTTCATCTGGCAAGTGCAAAGGCCCTGAGGCAGAAGTACATTTGGCGTGACTGAGGAACCATGAGGGGCCCCAGTGGATGGAATAGAGCTTATTCTGCCAGTTCTGGAAATATGAGGTAGAGGTTGAGTTAGGGGTCAAGTAGACCTGAGATATCTAATGCCCACGTTTTTTTTTTTGTTTTTTCTTAAATAGTTTATCGTCAGGTTGGTTTCCATATAACACCCAGTGCTCATCCCGACAAGTGCCCTCCTCCATGCCCATGGGTGTTGGCATTACTGTGATAGAACCCCTCCTGGTCACCTCAGAGTGTTGACAATGACAGACATATTAAGCAATGCCAGGAAAGGGAGCTGTGACTCTCTGGGTCCTCACAGTGCAGAGAGAGAGGGCAGGTTTGAGAGAGAAAATGTGAAAATATCAGTGACAAGGAGAGGAACTGGGGTGGGCGGGGGAGGGGGGAGGAAAGGAACTTACAGGCAGACGTAACCGAGAGGAATATAAACCCTGTGGATTCCACAAAAATCTTGGGCTGTTAGACTCACAGGATTTGGGATGGCAGCTTAGGCCAAATTTATTTAAAACTCAAAGGAAGGGATGACTCCACCTTATGTCTGTCTGGCTCAAACTTAAGATACCAAATATTTGGAGATTCCTATCATTTAAAAATTTTTTTTCTTTTTAAAGCTTATTTATTTTTGAGACAGGGACAGAGAGAGAGGAAGACAGAGAATCCCAAGCCCAAGCCGACTCCTCGCTGTGAACACAGAGCCTGGTGCGGGGCTCAAAATCACAAACCGTGAGATCATGACCCGAGCTCAAACCAAGGGTCAGCTTAACCTGTGGAGTCATCCAGGTGCCCCGAGAGTCGTATCATTTTAATTTGGTTTATTCTTAGTGGACGTGGCCTGTGATTTAAACCTGATTTTCAGACTGTTTTTTTAAAGTTTATTTTATTTATTTATTTTGAGAGAGACAGAGACAGCATGAGTGGGGGAGGGGCAGAGAAAGAAGGAGACAGGGTCTCCCAAGCAGGCCCTGAACTGTCAGCTCAGAGCCCGATGAGGGGCTCAGACTCCCCAAACCATGAGATCATGACCCGAGCCGAAAGCAAGAGTTGGACGCCTAACCAACTGAGCCACCCAGGCACCCCCCAAACTGGTTTTTTTAAAATCTACACTTAATAATAGATATATTGGTGGGTGAGGAGTGTGAATAGGTGTTTTCAAATAGCACATTTCCTTGGCGTACATAAAGTGTCACTTGGGATAGAAGACAGCCTGATTCATGGAAATCCTCCCTTAGGCCACAGAGATGCATGCAAATGGCCATTCCCAGCAAGTCCTTACAGCACACGTTTCTCGACTGCAGAGAAGACGGTGTCCGAAAAAATAGTTGGGATTCAGTGTGCAAGCCCACTGTTCATCCTGCAGGAAGCCAGGCCGTCTGGATGGCCTCCTGGTGTGGGCTCACCTTCACCCCGAGTGAATCCCTGTCATCACGCATGTGTGCTATGATGTGATCTCTGTGTTCCCGTCTTGGCTGGTCGATGACTGTCTTGGGAAGGTTACCAGAAATCTCCCAAGTCTCAATTTCCCCTCCTGGAAAGAAAGAACAGTTACTAAAATGAGGAGGATAAATGTGGTTGTACTGAGGCTCAGAAAGGGAAAATCTTGGCTGAAACCCTGGCCAGTGGCAAACCCTTCATAAAGGCTAGTAACACTTCAATGGAAACTTCTAGACCATCAAGCAGAGAGCTACTTCAATTTTGTTGTATTTCTTGTCCTTTTTTTCCCCCAGAGAAGAATGACAGGGACTCACTTTCCAAGAAATTACACTCTTGTTCAATGACTTCCCATCAAGAGTAAGCAATGTTCCGTATCCTGCCATTGGTAAGTATCAAATGGGCCCATGTCAGACAAGGCATGGCTTTTAATCTCCCTTTATTTGCCATGTCACCTGTCAGTGACCTTGACTGTTGCCGGCTGCCTCGTGTTCTGCAGTTTACTGATAAGTGTGTTTACGGCTTTTGAAGCCATGTCTGCCGAAAACCACCTCTGGTTCACCGCCACCTCGACAGACACACAATGAAATATAAAGGCTAATTCTGTGGTGTACACAATCCGTGTCTGTTTTCCCAGAGGATTCCAGATGGAGGGAACTCAGCAGAGGCACTTCTCTGATGGCCTGCGATCCTGGGGGAGGAGTGAGCGCCAGGTGTGACCTGGAGCCTTTGCTGAGGTGGTCGGGGTACTGTGATCTCAGACAAGGGGAGGAGAGCCGGCTCTCCTCCGGCGGGGCTGTGGTGCTCTGCCACCCCTCCTCCCCATTTAGTCCATCAAGAACTTCTGTGAAGAGCCAGGTTGAGATTTCTCAAATGGAATAACAGTTCCCACCCTGGCCGTCTCACTCGGTAACATACCGTGGACATCGAGGTTGGGTGGAAGTTCGGCGCTGCAGTAGTTGTGGGAGAGGCATTTTACCTTTACTGGGGCATCGATGATGGTGTCTGTATTTGAAAGGCCGATGAAAATATTAGCTCCCATTTATTGAACACGTACTGCATGTTAGCTGCTAGTTTTGAGAGCTTTCCGTGCCCGGATGCAGTTCTGTGAGGCAGCTGTAGGCGTGGTCATGTCCTCTTTACTGATGTAGAAATCAGAGCTCATAGAGGTCAAGCAACTTGCCCAAAGTCGGCCCGTCCTTAGAACTTGAGTCGTGGCAAATTTCTGACTGTTTGTGTAGCTCGTTCATGTTGAGTGTATGCCTCGTAGCTCAGCTGCAGGGTCCTGGGCTATAACCAAAGTTACTGCTAGATCCTGCCAGTCCATCTTCCAAAGTCATTTGATCAGTCCAAGCACCAGAGCCAGATTTACGGGAGCCTGGCTGATTCCTGCTCTGATGTTTCTAACTGCTGAAATATACTCACCGAAGTGCCAGGTATAAACAGTGCGGACTTGGCTGGAAACCTTTGCTCCTGGCAAATAGAGAGTTTTGTTGTGGAGGCTGTTTTGTTTTGTAAACATTTTTATTAACATACAACACACATAAAGCAACGTGCATAAACCTCCAGCGAGCAGCTCATTGAATTTTTATTAAGTAATGACTCCCACAGGACCACTGCCTGATCAAGGCACAGAACATTACTAACACCCCTGACAGCTTTCCCCTGACTTTGTTCTTGTTCGCGACCGTCTCTACTTGGTTGACCCTTTGCATTTCTGTATATATTTTAGAATCATGTGGTCACTTTCACACTGAAGAACCAGCCGGGATTTTGCATGAGATTATTTTGAAGTGATGCATTAATTTAAGAATTTTGTTAGATTGGTGTTTTTTCCTCCTTAACTCAAAAGAATTCGCTTGTGATGTCATTTCCGCGGGGAGTGTGTGTGTATGAGATGTGTGTGGGCAGAAAGGATGGATTATGATCATAATTGCAGGTACAATTTCTTTATTAACCAAAGGAGCATTCAGATTTTCTGATGTTTCTTTTGTCCGTTCTGCTTAGTTGTTTTCAAAGAAATATTTGCATTTTATCTCCATTTTTCAAATCTGTTGGCTTTAGGCTGTTTCAGAGTGCATGGAGGAATGAAGGAATTACTTTATGTGATGGAAATACTCTGTGTCTTAACTGTGCTAGTATTTATATGAGGGTGTGGGTAGGTCACACTTATTTAACTGTACACTTAAAATGGGTACATTTTATTATTTCACCTGTAATTTTGGAAACAATTAAAACGTCCAATAAAATCAAATGTTGGTAGTAAAATGGGATATACTGCAGGAGAGGGTATACATTGGCACATCCATTTGGGAAAAGGATTTAGAAATATCTTTAAAAATGGAAAATGTATATATGCTGCCACTTAGACCTTCTCCCTGTAAGTGCACGCTTTAGGGAAATTCTCCCATCAAGGTTTGTAAGAGGAAAAAAGGGGGAACAAAACATTACCGTATCCAGAAGGTTAGTGGTAGACTGGTGTTTCACTCTTAAATACAGTGATTTAGAACTATGGGTTTCAACCTGGATAAAGCTTTCAAACGAGTGATTTTGTTTTTAAGTTGCAAAAGGAACACCATAGTTGATGCCATGTATATAACTTTTCAGAAAAATGACGCTTCTTCCATTTCCCCCCGTTGTAAGAACCATTTGAGTTGGGCACAGGGAATCGAGAGTAAAGATGTCCTTGTGGGGAGCTGTGACCATGTCTGACTACTTTCAGGGGACACGCACTCTCCAATCTAGCACTTTCCAGGAATCTTCCTTTGGGGTAGCTGGGCAGCTTTCAGCTCTCCTGCTTCTCTTGGTCTTCCTCGTCTTCAGGTGGGCTTTCTGTACCGGTTTCTTAGAGCTGCTGTAGCAAAGTAGCATAAACCGCCTGGCTTTACTCAACAGAAATGCATTCCCTTCTAGCTCTGGGAGCAGAAAGTCCCTGGCATGGCCACACTCTCTTGTTGGCTCCAGGGGACAGTGTCCCAGGCCTTTCTTCCAGCTTTGGGTGTTGCTGGCAACACGTTGGCACTCCTTGCCTTCTAGACACATCATTCCACGATTGCCTCTGTCTTCACAGGCCGTTCTCCCTGTGTGTCTAAATCTGTGTTTCTCCTCTTCCTACGGAGACCCGTGGTACTGCATCTTAACTTGATTCCTTTTACAAAAATGCCATTCCCAAATAAGGTCGCACTGCTAGATGCTGGAGGTTAGGATTTCAGCACATCTTTTTGGTAGTCGCCCACAACACCATCCTTTCTTCCTTCTTCTATCTTCTCTACGCCTTCTATCCTTTCTGTTGGCTGAAGTAAGGATGTGAAGATAGCTAGGACAGCCATCTTGGACCAAGAAATAAATTTTAGAATGGAATCCACACCTGGAGGAGCTATAAGGTGGGAAGGAAGCTGGGCTCTCAATACCATAAAGTCAGGCCTGGACTCTATTGAGACTTTAATATGACAGGGAAATAAATATTTATCTTTAAAGACCCCTCTTCCCTTTACTTCTGGGTTTACTTTAGGTTTGTGGCCAAACCTAATCTTAACACAGACACAGACACACATACACACACAGACACACACACACACACAGACACACACACACACACACACACACAGAGTCATACATATAACTCATTGGAATGTAAGTGGTAATATATCAAATATATGAACACAGGCAGAAAGAGTAGAATGGAAAATGATAATCAATAGGAACCTTAACTTCTTCTGTAATGTTTTATTTCTTCTCCTAACAGGAGATATAGCAAATATAGCAAATGTTGAAATAGTTATGAATTCTAGAAGGTAAGGACAAGTGTCGCAACCCATTATAATGTTCATTCTTGAATTCTGAATTTTTCAAATGTGTCCCTCTCAAAATTCCCTCAAAAGTTGAGAAAACTGTATCAACGCCTTTTCCCCGAGTTGTGTGGATTGACCTGAGATTTCCAGAACTCACTGGCTATTTTCTTACCTCTGACCACACTGTTTCCCCTCACCGGCATTTCTCACCATGTCTTCCAGATCTCAGCTCAGAGTCAAGTAATGGGTGTTGGGTTCTCTGAGGAGCCATTTTGAGATCCCACAAAAGTGAGATTCCTACCTATCAGCTTCCAGAGTGAAAGCCCAAGCAGTGATACAATTTTTCATAATTATTCAAGTGACAAAGTTGTGCTTGCTCCCTGTACAGCATTCAAAGACCAGCGTTACAAAAGTATACGCAAGTATAATTGAAACCTTCTCTTCATCATCTCCTCTGTGTCCTAGAGGCAGCTCATTTGAATAAAGGTTTGAATACATATATTTTTTAATGTTTTATTTATTTTTCAGAGAGAGAGAGAGAGAGAGAGACAGCATGAGCAGGGGAGGGTCAGAGAGAGGGAGCAGGCTCCCTCTGAATCTGAATCTGAAGCAGGCTCTAGGCTCTGAGCTGTCAGCACAGAGCCTAATGCGGGCCTCGAACCCACAAACCGTGAGATCATGACCTGAGCCGAAGCCAGATGCTCAACCAATTGAGCCACCCAGACACCCCATATTTGAATGTTTTAAAACCAAACTTAAAGTGTTAGGTTAAATAACAAGAGAGACTTTTTCAAATCGTGTGGTCAGGAGGGACTTTCTTATGTGGAACAAAGGCAGCAACTTTAAATAACTAAACTCATTTTTTTCTGTGAGAAAAATAGTCTTAAAACTGCCGTGCAAATGAAAAGCTGGGAAACGTACATGTAACGTACACGATGGACCAGAATAAGAATATTCTTCACATGTAAAGAGATACTTCAAATTAATATAAAAGGAAAAGACACAAAAAGGAAATGTCTTTACACTAAAGCATTGTTGTAATGTAACGATATTAACAGACAGGCAATTTTGAAAGGCCAGAACAGGTGCAACGTACAGATGTGACAGTCAGTCTGTGACCATACATGCTGATACCTGCTGATGGGGCGAATGTGGGAGAAGTCGGCATTTTTGTGTAGTGCTGGTGGAATTGAAAATGAGCAGAGCCTTCAGGAGAAAATCTGGCCCCGTCAAAGCCTTAGAAAGATATGTGATTTTAACTCCATGATTTCACTGCTAGGAATTCCTTCTGACAAAATAAAGGAGGGTTTGTGCAAAACATCAGCTCTAAACATTTACCACACGGTTGTGTGTGGCAGCAAGGAAAAGTGTACACAACCCAAATGTCCACATTTAGAGTGTTCATTAAACAAATTACAGCGCATTCATTTAACAGACTAGTGTGAAGAAGATTTTAAAAGGATTTAATTTCTAATTAATATGAAAATGATTTCATTTCACATAAGTGAAAAATGAGTGGATTAGAAATAGTATGGATTGTGTGACCCAGCTTTTCAAAGAGGATATACATCCATGTGTATCACACAGACAAGACTGGAAGAGATACACCAGTGTGTGTGTGTGTGTGTGTGTGTGTGTGTGTGTGTGTGTGTGTATGTGTGTGTGTGTGAGTGTGATCATGTGCATGATTTCAGAGTATGGAGCTTATAGGTGATTTATATTTTCTTTTTGTTTACCTGTATGTTTACATTGAGGACAAAATTAAAACGGATATCCGTTGAAGCATCCCATCCCTTGAGAAGATCCCCTGTCCCCCAGTCCTGGAAAGTCCCCTCGCTGCCTGTCCTTAGGGCATGTTCTCTCGGAGGCCAGTGTACTGAGCAGACACCGGTGTGCGTTCTGCTGTTCCTCACAAGGCAGTAACATCTGGAGCAAAAGGGACATGTCTTGCTTCATCACTGTCATCTCAATTTGTGGCTTGAACAATGGGGAGTGGTGAATTAAGAATATCCTCATTCAGTTTTTTTTTTTTTTAATATTTATTTTTGAGACAGAAAGAAACAGCATGAGGGGAGGGGCAGAGAGAGGGAGACACAGAATCTGAAGCAGGCTCCAGGCTCCGAGCTGTTAGCACAGAGCCCAACGTGGGGCTCGA
Source organism: Proteles cristata cristata (assembly GCA_017311185.1). Lineage (NCBI taxonomy): Eukaryota > Metazoa > Chordata > Mammalia > Carnivora > Hyaenidae > Proteles > Proteles cristata. Next base: position 1,177,659 of record JAESUZ010001797.1, on the reverse strand, counting down.
ACCCATGAACCATGAGATCATGACGTGAGCCGAAGTCAGATGCTTAACCGACTGAGCCACCCAGGCACCCCTCTCATTTAGTTTTTCAAGTCATGGTTTCATTTGCCAGTTTCCCACTTCTTCATTAACATTTTTTTTTTTAAATTGAAAATCACACATTTCCTGGGCTGGAATGATTAATTTCTTTACATCGTGATTATGTAGAGAGATGAGGTGACTTAACTAATGTCACGTGGCGGGTTAGGGGCAGGCCAGGACTAGACCCAGGCTTACAACCATCCTTCTCGGGCTTACTCCCATGCCACTTTGCTTAACAGCCCTTCAGATTTCCTTTTGTTTTCTGAAGAGATCTGACACACAGCCAGTTTGCAAAGGGGATGAATGTTTCTGGATAGGGCCAGGCTGGGGCAGTGAGAAAGGAAGAAATCTGGGTGTCCATGTGAAACAAGACTCAAAGCTAGATTTTTGTCTCTGAATCCTGAAGTTCAGTGTGTGTGTGTGTGTGTCTGGGGAAGAAGGTGCCAGAAAGCGTCACTGCAGGCAGCATGGCAGACTCAGCTGCTCCAACCACCGGCCTCAGAAACCAGTCCCAAGCCTGTTGATCTCTTTTCTCTAGTGTGCCTTGATGCTTCCCTTCCCAGCTCTAAAATTTGCTGGGTCATTGCGCCTCTATTTCCACCTCGCTTCATCTGAATAGCCACAGTGTCAATGAGTGAATTCAGGCTCCCAGCTGGGGGCCCCCAAGAGTTTATTTCTGAAAATGGACCTGTCTTCACACTTAATGCAGTCTCTGTATACACAGCCTCTGAGCAAACAGCTGGAAAGTGAGTTGAGTCAAGCAAGTGGTTGGCCTGTATGTGGCTTTCTGTATTACACACTTTCTTATTTTATTTTATTTTTTTAATTTTTTTAATGTTTTATTTATTTCTAGGAGACAGAGAGCGTGAGCAGGGGAGGGTCAGAGAGAGAGGGAGATACAGACTCTGAAATAGGCTCCAGGCTCTGAGCTGGTAGTCAGCACAAAGCCCGACGCGGGGCTCGAACCCACGAATCGCGAGATCATGACCTAAGTGAAAGTTGGACGCTTAACGGACTAAGCCACCCAGGTGCTCCTCACTTTCTCATTTTAAATCCTCACAACTCTGTGAGGACATAGGAACTGCTATCCCCATTTTGCAGTTGAGAACAATGAGTCTTGGGGAGGAAAAGTGACTCACCTGGTGTTATAGAAGAGCAAGGGCTGAGACTGGCTGGGAAACCAAGTGTTCCAGTTATAAGGAAGTTAAATTTGCTTTCTCCATTTTGGCAGGAAATTAAATATGCTTCCCCCTTTCTGACAGCTGCCATTCACTATGAACTTCAGGGTGGCTGTCTGAAAAAAGTGACTTCAGTGTTTCCATAGCACTTAGGAATGAGTTACTAAAACTGACTTGGCTCTCAGCCTTAGCCCACAAGATTTAAAAAAAAAATTTAATGTTTATTTTATTTTTGAGAGAGAGAGTGAGAGCCCTAGCACACAAGTTGGGGAGGGACAGAGAGAGAGGGGTACAGAGGATCCGAAGCCACCTCTGGACTCACAGCAGAGAGCCCAGTACGGGGCTCAAACTTGGGAACCGTGAGATCATGCCTTGAGCCAAAGTCGGATGCTTTACCGACTAAGCCACCCGTGTGCCCCCAAATGCACAAATCTTATAAGTGTACAGCTCAGGCGACTTATGCAGAGGTGTACACCTTATGTAACCACCATCCAGATCTGGTTATGAACATGTTCATCATCTCAGAAAAATTCCTTAGACCTTTTCCAGTTAGTTCCCCACCCTGGGAGGTAGCCACTGACTGACTTCAAGTACTGCAGATGAGCACTGTGTTTGTTCTTCACATAAACTCAAATCTTACAGTGGATACTCTTTTGGGTCTAGCTTCTTTTTCTCAACATAACGTTTTTGAAAATCATCCATGTGATGTTTTCCCACACTTCATTCGATTTTATTGATGATTAGTATTACAGTATATGAATATACCTCAATTATCTGCTTTCCTGTTCATTGACATGTCTGCGTTGTTTCTAGTTGGGGATTATAATGAATGAAGCTTCTGTGAACATTCTTGTACAGATCTTTTTGCGGACAAATGTCCTTGTTTCTCTTGAGTATCATCCTAGGACGATTTGCAGGGCCTGGGAGGCAGGCAGGGGTATATTTAATTGTATTACAAACTGCCAGATTCTTTTCCAGAGTGATTGAAGTGTTTAGCACTCCCACCGGCAACGTGTGGGAATTCCAGTTGCTCCACATTTTTGCCAGTACTTCTGTCATTCTTTTTTATCCGACCTCCACTAACGGGAAAGCAGAATGTTCTTCATGTCTCCATGAGTTACCCCCACTTTTAATGATTTTTCATTTCTACTCTGAGTTTCTTCCAACTGTCATCTCTCCTTCCTTGTGCTCGATCCCAAACCTTACTTACTTTAGGACTGCTTAGAAAGGAATATAAATCTAACAACTCTCTCCTGTGAAATTCCAAGTAAATGGTGTGATTGAGGAATAGGTACAGGAAGGGCTCAATTTGGGGGCAGTCCGGCTATCTAGGATTCTGGACTCAGACACTCCTGTCTTACGGACTGTGTGGTCTGAGACAGATCCTTTACTATTATAGCTTCAGATTCATGGACTGTAAAACACAGATGGTGCTGATGAAATCCATAAAGGATATGAAAGGGAATTTCGCGGACTGGGGCTTCTCGAATACATTTCACATTTCCGTTTGCACCAGTCAGGATGCTCTGGGTTGTGCTGTGATAACAGGCAGCCTCGAAATCTCCGTGGCTCAGCACCGTGGAAAGTCCCTTCTTATCCCTGCTGTCTGTCTAGCACTGCTTGTTGGAGTCTTCTCGTCTGTCGCTGAGGAACAGGGACCAGGAGGGTTCTGCCTGGACACCCAGTTCCAAATGACAGCAGCATGTGCTTGCTGGGATTAATTTAGGATCTGAGTCGTTTTGTCAACACCTGTGAACTGAGGGGCGTGTTGCATGATGAACATTGGAGATACGAAAGATACTGTGCCTACTTCCAGGAGATCATGGCATAATAATAATGCAGCAACAACGATACGAGCTAGCAGTAATAGTAACAGTGACGTCAACCAAGTGTTATTGAGCCAGAGACGGTATTCAGAACTTATTTTATGCAGCAAGCGTTTTCACAGTTAGAAAACTCAGATGAGTGAAAATGGAACTTTATTTTCTTGTAACTGAATTTAATTTCACTCTCAAGCATCCACTTCCATCATGCGGTGGAGATTGCATTAGAGGAAATGAAGTCACTGCAGGCTTAAGATTCGGTATTTTTTGGAAATTACTCAGTTGACCCAAGCTTCTCTCTCGCGCGCGTTCTCTTCTGTCCTTGTCAGCAGGCATGCCTGAGGTTCCTGGGTGAAGGGAAGCCTTAGTATTGGGACATGGCCGACGGTGGGGAGAAGTGTCACTGTCTGTTGTCTCTGCTTAGTGTAGCTTTGCATCCCCTTTCCTTCTGCTGCTGCTGGCCTGGTTCTGCGGTTCGCATGGTTCTGCGTCGCCTCTGGTTTTCAGGTCAATGCGTCCACATCCTCAGCCTCTAACCATGAGGACGTTTTTGGTCTCCTGGTTCTTGCGGACACTTGCGTGCCCCTCACCGGAGGCTGAGAGCTTCCAACTGCTTTCCGCCCCCGTCAGGATCTACAAGGTTCCCTTCCCTCCCGTCCACAGTCCCTTTAGCCTCTGCTACTCTATGGCCTGGGCACCATGTTGGACAAGGAGCTGTTCTGTAAATCCTATGGCCTCCTGGGACACAGAGCAGTGACCCTTTTGGTCTGGGATAAACACATATGTGGTTTCTTTCATCATCCTAGGCCATATTTATTTGGTTTATCTAGAGTCAGCGTGTATCATCCTAATGGATTCAGATGACCTTAAAAAAAAAACATCTGTCCTCAAAAGATAGGCCAATTGGTGTTCCAGATGAAGATGGAAAACAATCAATATTGCTTTGTAATATGGATAATAAGTGTGCAAGTTCAGGACTGAAATAGCAGAAGTCTGAAGCTGGAATCAATATGAATTAGGATTCTGTGTCCATTCATCATTAAGGCTAATCAGTTGTAGGCTTTGAACAGAAGACTCCTACCTTGATTAGAGCTGTCAGTGGTAGGAAGTAAAGTAAAATGCGTTTGCGCTCCACTAGTGTATTTGAATTGGAAGTCACCTGAAATCCTGGTGTGGCCTAGACTGTTAGGAGGGAGTTGGAATAGATAGTTAAGTGTTAAGTTCCCCTCTAGCTCTGGAGTATTCTCTTTGATAATAGGAAAGTAAACAGAATCTTAATTCATTCCTTTATGACTTAATTTTTCCTGCATCAGGTAGGAATGCAGCCAGTGTTTGGTATTTAAGGAAAACATACATTTATAATTCATCTATATTCAGTCATACATGTTATGAATGTGAGTCCAAAAGATACCTCCCTTAATAAGCAAGTGAGAATTTATGAGCCTGTTCTCACCCACCTCACTACCATTAGTTATCGTGTGTTAATGGCCTCTCTACCCAGTAGACTGCTCTAGGTCTATTAAATTTTTTTTTTTAATGGCATCTTTTGGATTTGGAGCAAGCCATTGGGCTCTCAGCTCATTTGCAATTTCTCCATTGTTTATGAATCACCTGATTTATGTCAAAGGGATGTAGTGGCTCATTTTGAGCCTACTTTTGGCTCCCAATTGGATTCAAAGCATTTGAGCCTGTCTTACAGGCTGTTTCATCAGACATCTACTTGAATGAGTTGATGTCCATGGTGGGGAGAGAGTTTTAAGGGGCACCTGAGATGGTGGTTAACACATAAGGTACCTCAGGAGAACAACCTAGTCATAAAGACTGCAGGCTTTGGGGGCAGACATTCTTGGTCCCACTTCTTATCTCTGTGGTGTTGGGCCAGTTACTTAAATTTGGGGACTTTGTACATCTGAAAAATAAGGGGACACCTGGGTGGCTCTGTTGGTTAAGCGTCTGACTCGATTTCAGCTCAGGTTCATGGTCTTGAGCCCCACGTGAGGCCTGCTTGGGTTTCTCTTTCTTTCTCTTTCTTTGCCCCTCCCCCACTCATGCTGTGCACACACACACCCCTCTTTTAAAATAAATGAGAACAATTACTCCCAACCTCCTATGATTGTTTAGAGGGTTCAGCATGCTGCCCTGCACAGAGTTCAGTGTTCAAAACCTTTGCTGCCCTTGTCATGCCTGCCCCGTAACTTGCGCCATGAACTTGTTTCTGACCTTCCATCACGGAGAGCTGTAGGGAGAAGGCAAAAGAGCTGTTTTCACAAGGGACCATGTGAAATGTTAAGGTGGGTCCAAAGGTCCTGGATTTTACATTTGAAATCAAGAGCCAGGGAAATAGGAATTCTCATTGGCCATGACCTCATTTTTCCTCGAGCTGATGAGGCTTAGGGGAAATCATGGTGCATAAATTTGTCTTTCCATATCCCTGCTTCTCCTTTTCTGCTTTTCATATGAACAGAGCCACAAACTGGCTATAACGTTACCTTATAGAAAACTATTTCTCTGCTCACAGAACACTCCTGACACCCCGTGTGTGGGCGTTTTCCCCACACCAGCAAATTCTCTAGCTTTCCAGATACCAGTCGGTATCCTCTCATTTAATTCTTTTGTTGTTGTTGTTTTGTTTTGAAAACGGGTAATACCTTCATTCATTTATTTATTTTCAAGTAAGTTCTCTGCCCAGTGTGGGGCTTGAACTCATGACCCTGAGATCAAGACTCACATGCTCTATGACTGAGCCAGGCAGGCGCCCCTACTAGAATTCATTTCTGACCATAACAACCCGGAGTCAAAGCAGAGTCCAGGGTTAATGACTCAGTCCCACAGACTGCCCACTCCCACCCCCACTTGGATGCTAGTTGGGGTCCAGTCCCAGATTGGCATCTGTACTTCTGACCAACTGGCTCTAATTCAAAGGTTTCTCTAACCCTCCCCATATAATAAGTCACAGAGCTCAGGGGAACACCAACACTCAGGTTTACTCGTTTATTCTCAGGGATTTTCTAAAGGATACAGATGGACAGGTGAACAGGTACGTGGGGTGAGGTCTGAAAAAGTCTCGAGCATAAGAGGTTCTGTCTCTGTGGAGTAGATGTGCACCCCCCTCCTGGCTCACGGATGTGTTCACCACCTAGAGGATCTCCAAACCCAGTCACATGGATATTTTTACGGAGGTCTTACCGCGTAGTCCTGATCGATCGCTAACTCAGTCTCTCTGGACGGATGGGGGATGGGGCTGAAAGGTCCGAGCTTGGTCTTTCTGCTGACCAGCATCTATCTACCTAGGAATCTGCTCGGAGTTACCTGATTAGCATGAGAGGCGCCCCTATCACCCAAGAAATCCTAAGGGATTTAGGAGTTCTGTGTCAGGAGCCGAAGGCAGAGACGAAGCATCTATTTCTCATTATGTCACACACCCCTGCACACTCTTCGGGAAGAATAATAGCTAGCATTTGTGAGCACTGACTGTATGTGAGGCGAAAGCCATGTGCTTTGACATGAATATCTCATTGAATCCTCAAATACTGTTTTTGAGAGAGGTTATTTTGTAGATGAAGGTATGGAGGTTCAGGGAGGTGAAGTTATTACCTAAGGTCACACAGCCAATAAAAATGAGATTTTGGGGCTCAAATCTTGCCTCCCCAGAGCACCCAAATGGAACCCCCCTCCCCCTTATCAACAACCCTCAAAGCCTGTAACTTTGGATCCAACTAGCTCTGTTTCTTCCATGAATTGAATCCCTACATGGTTGTTGTTCGTACAGAGACTGGGGGCTGCTTAGGCATTTGCACAAAAACAGCCACAAAGCGCCAGAGAAACTGTGCCCTGTAGCGCCATCCTTTCCCTTCCTCGACTCCACATGAGCGAGGATTCGCAAATGACGTTCATTTGCGAATGACACCTGCTGACACCCTTCATTTTAAATCAAGACATCCTCTTCTGCCACCCAGCTTTGACGCTGAGCTTATGCAGACGATAACCCTTTTCTCTGTTAGCCACTTACCCCTCCCTGAAGGTTCCAGGGTCCTCAGAAAACATTGCGGGGGAAGGACACACTTTTCCCAGAGTCCAGATGGTAGTGGATTGCCGCCATGAAGCCATGCGCTCACCTACGCTGGGTAGATTTTCTTCTCCTGCTGGAAGAAGGGATCTCATTCTGCAAACGCACTAATGATGTGTAATTATCATCGCCACAAGCCTTCTACACATCTGGGCTAATGGCTCCAGCTTCTGTGATGATTCTCGTGTTTTACCTCGTTCTGTACTAGAATGGTTCTGGGCCACCCCTGGTAGCAGTCACAGTTGGCTTCTAGGTATATTTAAATATCCTGGTTGATACACCTGGCTTATAATAATGTGGGAAGATAATAGCAATCATCACACAGGCTTCAATCAAATCTTTACTCACAGGAGGGAGATACTCTGGGTTGAATATTTAATTCAGTTTTGTTATAACTTGAAGTCTTCTTTAAGCAGCCCTGCCCAACAGAAATACCAACATCCAGAATTCAAGAGCAGCTGGACCCTGAGGTCAAGGAAAGGGAATGTGTAGTCCAAGCCAGCCTTGTGTGTCCCAGCAGAGTGGGGCTGCAGGGATTACTGAGCAGGCGCCATGAACAGCACAGGAGATGTTGATCTTTCTGTGCGAGATTTTTCTCAAATACAAAATGCTCTTTTAAGTTCGTACGGGTAGTTTCCACTCACTTCTTGGGTGGGAGATAGGCATCTAAATCCTCTAAATCCTCAGGCTGGAGTGTGAAAGAAACACCACTCGTTATTTTCCTTATTTTCATTCAACTCCTCCCTCCCCCAAACCCTCAAACTGCTAGATTGGTAAAGAAAACGAAACAAAACACCCCCCAAAACCTTTTCAGTCAACATTGAGCTTCCTCACCCCTTGAGTGTATTTACTATTTGCTGAGGTGCATACGTATAGGGGACCTGCAGCCAAGATGCATGGGGTCTGTGGACCTTCTCCTCTGTTTCAAACTTCGGGGCCCAGGACCTCTGGTAGGGCTGAGAGCCTCCGAGCCGGGGGCCCACCTTCCAGAAGCGTTTCCTATACTTTGTCTTTCCAAGTGTGAGTTTTCCTGCCGGCCTGTCCGCATAGGGGCCAACATTCCCAGTCTTGGAGGCACCCTCACCCTCCTTGCTGTCTCTGGAGGGAATTCCGCGTTCTCTCTGCCAGTTTCTCTCTCCCCTGAATCCGGTGCATCCAGCCCATTTCTTTCTCTAGGCGTAGCTTGAGCAGAATACGAAAGGATCCGCTGGCCGCAAGCGTGCTCTATCCCGCTCGGTGAAAGTCCCTAAAGTCCCTCTGGGGTGGAAGAGCAAACATACAGCCAAGAAATCACAGATTAGTAACTGCAGAAATTATTGCTGTAGGTAGAAGACAACGAAATGGAACCACTACTTTGCCCCTACGCTGTCTCTTGCTGCGGTGAGTGTGTCACAGGGCCCAGAATCTCTGGTAACTGGAGCAGGGATCACAGGGCAGCATTGCGGTGTTTAATTGGATCATTAGCACTTCTTCAGCTATCTCATCTCATGGGCATGCCCCCTGCCTTTTATGCTTGGGCTGGTTTTCTTCCCTCCTCCCCCCTTCCCTCAGATCCTAGTTTCGCAAATAAGGACTGAGAAGTGGCATTAAGATCAGCCTCATTATCACATGTTGGTTTGGTACCCCATTCCTCTCAACTCTTTATTACCAGAGTCTCTTGATTCTTTAAGCTCATTTGCATAATTCCTAACATCCTGGGTTTATCCAGAGGCCTTTTGATGAGGGAATGAAGATCCTCTCTATACTAGAGGGCTCTTCTGTAAGACACCGTGTCACATAGCACCTGGAGTGCAGACTCCGTAGGCTCCTGGACCACCCGGACTTGAGTTCCGATCAGCCTCTTGCTGTGTGACCCTCAGAAAGTTGCTTAACCCCTCTGGGCCTCACTTTCTCTACTTGTAAAAATGAAGGGTGTGTGGCAGGGGCCCGTACCTGATAGTGCGTATTTCCTGGTTTGCTGACCTCATTTAATCCATGGAAAGCACTGTAAACAGTGTCTGGCACATGCCCTTTGATAATGTGAATGTTTTATTGCAAAGTGACATACGTACAGAAAAGTGCCTGAATCACTAAGGTAGAGCTCACGGGGTTTTCAGTGATGCATGTGTGCCAGCGCTGCCCAGACCAGCAAAGCGTCAGCACAGCTCCCGGCACGTTCTCCTGTGTGTTTCTCGTCACTGACTGCTTTTCCCGCAAAGGGTAACCACTAGCCTTCTAGCAGCTGTTGGTTCATTTCTGCTTGTTTTTGAACTTTATCTAAATAGAGTCATACCAAATGCACTATTTTTATCTGATTTATTTTGCTTAATATTTTTGTGAGATTCACTCCCGAAATTATTCCGTTTTCATCGCCTGGTAGTGTTCCATTTGGGGAACGTGCCACATCAGATCTGAGTTTCCATTTTTTAATTTAATTAATTAATTTTTTAATGTTTATTTATTTTTGAGAGGCAGATAGAGCTGGAGGGGCGTGGGCAGAGGGAGAAACAGAACTTGAAGCAGGCTCCAGGCTCTGAGCTGTCAGCACAGAGACCAGTGCGGGGCTCGAACTCATGAACTGTGAGATCATGACCTGAGCTGAAGTTGGACGCTCAACTGACTGAGCCACGTGGACGCCCTGATGGTTTGGTTTACATAGATTGTGAAATGGCTACCACAGTAGGTCCAGCTTACATCCATTTTCTTGTATAGATAACAACAAAAAGAAAAGAATAAAAGAAAAAAAAGTTTGCCTTGTGATAAGAACTCTTAGAATTTACTGTGAACGACTTTCGTATATATCCTACAACATTAGTTCTACTCATCACGTTGGCCATCACAGCCCTGGTAGGCATTATAACTGGAAGCTGTGCCTTTTGACCCCCACCCCCTTCCTGACCCCCTTCCTTCCCCCGCCTTCGGTAACCACAAATTTGATCTCTTAGGTTCTAAGAATTTTTTTTTTTATTTTCTATTTTTTTAAAGTTTATTTATTTATGTTTGAGAGAGAGAGGGAGAGAGAAAATCCAAAGCAGACCCGACACTGTCAGCACAGAGCCCGATGCAGGGCTCTAACTTACAAACTGTGAAATTGTGACCTGAGCCAAAACCAAGGGTTGGACAGTTAAGTGACAAAGCCACCCAGGTGCCCCTATTTTTAAATTTTTTTATTTTACAGAGAGAGAGAGCATGAACAGGGGAGAGGGGCAGAAGGAGAGAGAGAGAGGGGTGAGAGAGAGAAAATCCTAAGCAGGCTCCACACTCAGCATAGAGCCCGATGTAGGGCTCGATCCCATGACCCTGGGATCATGACCTGAGCCAAAATCAAGAGTCAGATGCTCAACTGAGCCACCCAGACACCTCTATTTTTGTTTTTGTTTTAGATTCCACATGTAAGTGATATCATCCAGTATTTGTCTCATCAACTGTTAATAATTTCCCACATTTGCTTTAGTATTTTTTTTTAACAATAGGAGACAAATTTCATGATCATGCCTCATTTACCATGATATGCTTCAGACTGTGTTTGCCAAGAACCATCTCTTAAATAACCACAGTATAGTAAACAAAATCAGAAAAATTCAATAGATAATTTATTAAAAATTTTACAAGTGTTCTTGGGCACTTGGGTGGGTCAGTCAGTTAAACATCTAGCTCTTGGTTTCAGCTCAGGTCATGACCTCAGTGGTTTGTGGGATCGAGCCCCATGTTGGGCTCCATCTGCACTGATAGCAGGGAGCCTGCTTGGGATTCCCTCCCTTCCTCTCTCTCTGCCTCTCGTCTGCTCATGCTCTCTCTCTCTCTCCTTCTCAAACTAGATAAATAAACATTAAAAAAATTTACAAATGTTCTGAGAACACCCTTTGGAGCATATATTTTCAGGCTCAGGATTCATTCCAGCATCATGCATTGCATTTGGTTTTCTTGGATCTACTTTCTTGGAATGTTTCCTCAGTCTGTCTTTGTGTTTCAGGATATTGACATATTTAGAAAAGTGTAAGAAGGTCCACAAATGTGGGTTTATCAGATGCCTCCTGATTAGGGTCTGGTTTCACTTCACGAGTGGTATGTCCATCTCCCTGATTGTTCAAGAAGCATATGGTGTCGGTTTGTCCCCTCATTACAGTGTTAGCTTTGATCACTTGATTAAAGTAATATATGCCAGGGTTCTCCATTGCAAAGTTACTTTCATGCCTTTGTAATTAATAATAATTTAGGGCATACACTCGGAGGCTGTACAACTCTCCTGTACCTCATCAAACTTTCACCCTCTCCTTTGAGCGTCTACTGATGATTCATGCCTGGATCGGTTATCACTATGATGGCTGCAGATGGTAATTTCCCAGTTCCGTTACTTCTTCTTCATTAATTAGTTTGCATTCTACAGTAAGTGCTTTCCCTTCCTTCCATTAATGAATTAATCATCGTGATGGAGAAGTAAGGTCACTAGCCTCACAGGAGCAATACTGTGATACGTGCTGGAAGTATGGACTTGGCAAAGGGAGAGGCTTCCCCCAAAGAAGCAATATTTGAGATCTCTGAGTTGGCCAGAAGACGACCAGAGAGCAGGTGCAGAGGCCGAGGGTTGAGAGAGAGCCTGAGGGAAGCCCCGCGTGGTTGGAGTGCGGCAGATGAACGGGAAGAGGTTGAGAGGTGGGAGCTATGTCTGTGGGAGTCATTAGGACTGATTCATTTATTAAATTGCATTTCTCTATATGGAAGGCCTTTCCCACCCATGTTGGGCCTACCTGTGTTTGAATTACCACCTGTTTTTTTAATCTAGTGCTATTAAACACATAATCTCCAAATTCAGTGGCTTCAGCCTACAATGATTTATTATTATTCATGCTGCTGTGGGTTCAGAATTGGGTCGGGTTCAGCATGCTGGTTCTTTGGCCCCGTGTGGCGGTGACTGACACCTCTCCCTCAGCTGCTTCTCAAGTGCTGGGTGGGGGTTGAAAGTTCAGGAAGCTTCCCTCACATTTCTGGGGCCTCGGTGCTCCTTTCCATGACCCCTCTCTTTCCAGGCAATAGCTCACCTTTCAGCAGTCTAGTCTGCGCATCTGTACGTCAGGGTGGTGGCTTCCGAGAGCAGTACAAGCTGCCAGGCTTCCTAAAGGCACTGTTCCAAGTGTCAGTATTTGATCTTCCCTCATCTCCAAAGTAGAGTCCAGTTTACTTGAGTACAGTAATTAATAAATCTGGGTCATAATAATAGCATACCAGTTATTGAATGCTAATCACGTGCAGGCCTGTGCTAGATGCTTTATATTAATCATCTAATTATATCCGTGGAGGTAGGTATAACTATCTTTTTTTTCCTCTGATTTATATTTCTTAGTTTTTATTTTCACTTCAATGATATTAGTTTCAGGTGTGCAGTGTAGCTTCAGCACTCCATACAACACCTGGTGCTCATCACAGGTGCACTCCTCAATCCTCACCTGTTTCACCCATCCCCCACCCCCACCCCTCTGGTAACCATCAGTGTGTTCTCTGTAAATAGGAGTCTTTGGCTTGTCTCTCTCTTTCTCTTTTTTCCCCCCTTTGCTCCTTTGTTTTGTTTCTTAGATTCCACACGTGAGTGAAATCACATAGTATTTTGTCTTTCTCTGACCGACTTCTTTCACTTAGCCTAATACTCTCCAGATCCATCCATGTCAGTTCAAATGGGAAAATGTCATCCTTTTTTAATGGCTGGATAATATTCCATGGTGTGTGTGTGTGTATATGTATATACACACACACACACCATGTCTTCTTTATCCCTTCATCGGTCGTTGGGCACTGAGACTGCTCCCCTGCCTTGGCATAGTAAATAGCGCTGCTTTAAACTTCGGGGTGCATGTATCCCTTCGAATTAATATTCCTATGTTCTTTGGGAAGATACCTAGTGGTGCAATTGCTGGGTCGTCAGGGAATTCTATTTTTAACTTTTTGAGGACCTTCAGTACTGTTTTCCACAATGGCTGCAGCATTTTGCACTCCTACCCCGTCCCAGAGGTTCCTTTTTCTCCACTTCTTCGCCAACACCTGTTGTTTCTTGTGTTGTTGATTTTAGCCGTTTTGACAGCTGTGAGTTGGTACCTTACTGTGGTTTTGATTTGCATTTCCCTTATGGTGAGTGACGTTGAGCCTTTCATCATGTATATGTTGGCCTTCTGGATGTCTTTTTTGGAGAAATGTCTGTTCATGTCTTCTGGCCATTTTTTAAATTGGATTATTTGGTTTTGGGTGTTGAGTTTTATAAGTTCTTTGTATATTTTGGTTACTAATCCTTTATCAGATGTATCGTTTGCAAATATCTTCTCCCATTCTGCAGGTTGCCTTTTAGTTTTGTTGACTGTTTCCTTCACTTTGCAGAAGGTTTTAATTTTGATAAAGTCCCAATAGTTTATTTTTGCTGTTGTTTCTCTAGCCTCAGGAGACATATCTAGAAAATAAAGTTTCTATGGCCCGATGTCAAAGGGTTACTGCCTGTGTTCCCTTCTAACATTTTTATGGTTTCGGGTCTCATTTTAGGTCGTTAATCTATTTTGACTGTGTTTTTGTACATAGTGTGAGAAATTGGTCCAGGTTCATTCTTTTGCATGTTGCTCTCCAGTTTTCCCAATACCATTTGTTGAAGAGACTTTTTCTTATTGGATATTTTTTCCTGCTTTGTTGAAGATTAATTGACCATATAATTGTGGGTCAATTTATGGGTTTTCTATTTTGTTCTCTTGATCTGTGTATTTTTGTGCCAGTACCATATTGTTTTGACTAATACAGCTTTGAAATATAACTTGGAGCCTAGAATTGTGATGCCTCCAGCTTTGCTTTTCTTTTTCAAGATTGCTTTCACTATTTGGGGTCTTTTGTAATTCCATACAAATTTTAGGATTGTTTGTTCTAGTTCTGTGAAAAATGCTATTGGTATTTTGATAGGAATTGCATTCGATGTGTAGATTGCTTTGGGTAGTATCGACATTTGAACAATATTTGTTCTTCCCGTCCATGAGCATGGGATGTCTTTCCATTTCTTTGCATCGTCTTCAGTTTCTTTCATCAGTGTTTTAGAGTTTTCAGGGTACAGGTCTTCCACATCTTTGGTTAGGTTTATTCCTACCTGTCTTTTTTTGGTGGAGTTGTAAATGGGATTGTTTTCTTAATTTCTGTTTCTGCTATTTCAATATTGATGTATTGAAATGCAGTGGATTTCCGTACACTGATTTTGTATCCTGCAACTTTCCTGAATTCATTCATCGGTTCTAGCAGTTATTTGGTGGAATCTTTTGGGATTTCTCCATATAGTATCATGTCATCTGCAGATAGTGAAAGTTTTGCTTCTTCCTTAGTGATTTGGATGTCTTTTGTTTCTTTTTGTCATCTGATTGCTGTTGCTAGGACTTCGAGTACTGTGTTGAATAAAAGTGGTGAGAGTGGACATCCTTGTTTTGTTCCTGACCATAAAGGATGATGTTTACTATGGGTTTTTCATATGTGGCCTTTATTCCATTGAGGTATGTTCCCTCTAAACTTACTTTGTCAGAGGTTTATATCATGAATGGATATTGTGCTTAGTCATGTGCTTTTCTCTGCATCCATTGAAATGATCATATGGTTTTTATACTTTTTCTTATTGTTGTGATGTATCACATTGATTGATTTGCAAGTATGCAACCACCGTTGCAAACTAGGAAGAAATCCCACTTGATCGTGGTGAATGAATTTTTTTTTTAATGTTTTATTTATTTCTAGGAGAGAGAGAGAGAGAGAGACAGCGTGAGCAGGGGAGGGTCAGAGAGAGAGGGAGTCACAGACTCTGAAACAGGCTCCAGGCTCTGAGCTGGCAGTCAGCACAGAGCCCGACGCGGGGCCCGAACCCGCGAACCGCGAGATCATGACCTAAGCGAAAGTCGGACGCCCAACCGACTAAGCCACCCAGGCGCCCCGGTGAATGAGTTTTTTTAATGTATTATTGGATTCAGTTTGCTGGTATTTTGTTGAGGAGTTTTACATCTATGTGCATCAGAGATATTGGCCTGTAGTTCTCTTTTTCAGTGTTGTCTTTATCTGCTTTTGGTGTCAGGTTAATTCTGGCCTCATATAATGAATTTGGAAGTTTTTCTTCCTTTTCTATTTTTTGGAATAGTTTGAGGAGAATAGGTATTAGTTCTTCTTTAGATGTTTGGTAAAATTTGCCTGGGAAGTCATCTGGCCTTGGACTTTTGTTTTTTGGGAGGTATTTTATTACTGAATCAGTTTCTTTGCTGGTTATCAGTCTACTGAAATTTTCTACTTCCTGTTTCAGTTTTGATAGCTTACATGTCCCTAGGAACTTATGCATTTCTTCCAGGTTGTTTAATTTGGCATAGTGTCTTGCACAGTATTCTCTTATGATTGTGTTTCAGTTGTACTCATTGTTATTTCTCCTTTTTCATTTGTGGGTCTGTTTGAATCCTTTTTTTTTTTTTCTTGATAAGTCTGGATAAAGGTTTATCAATTTTGTTGTTTTTTTTTTGAAAACCGGCTCCTGGTTTCATTGATCTGCTCTGTTGTTGTTGTTTAGTTTATTTCATTTATTTCTCCTTTAATCTTTATTCTTTCTACTGGCTTTGGGCTTTGTTCTTTTTCTAGCTCCTTTAGGTGTTAGACAAGGCTGTTTGAGATTGTTCTGCTTGAGGTTGGCCTGAGTTGCCGGGAACTTCCCTCTTAGGACCACTTTTGCTTCATCCCACAGGTTTTAGACCATCATGTTTTCATTTTCATTTGTTTCCATATACTTTTGACTTTCTTCTTTGATTTCTTGGTTCACCCGCTCATTGTTCAATAGTATGTTATTTAACCTGCATGTATTTGTGGTCTTTCCAGATTCTTTTCTTGTGGTTGACTTCTAGTTTTATAGCATTGTGACTGCCTCTATTTCTTAAGAGAGAAAGAAAACCAAGGTCCAGAAAGGAAATACAAATTGTGCAGCAAATTTGGGGCAGAGTCACCACTGACTCTCAGTTTTTCTTTGTGATTCTAGAATTGTGTTGCAATCTCCCTGCTTCCAAAATAGGCACTTATTGAGCACAAGCAATGTGCTTATCCATTCTTAGTACTAGTGATACAGAAATACATGTATCCTTGCCCTTAGTCTCATGGAAGAGGGTAGGTAAATAATAACCCAGTGTTGGAAGGCACGGCATGTTAAGTGCTAGAGTAGAGGTCTGAGACCACAGACCAGGGGCCATGAACTCGCCCCAGAAAGTAGGGGAGACTGGACAATGTCAGAAGCATTTGAACTCCAGTTTGAATGATAATTAGGGGGTTCTCTAGGTGGAGGGAGGTTGATAGGAGACGAAGCTGAGGAAACAGGTTAGGTTCAGATTGTGAAGAAAGGGCAGGAAACGAAATGAACACCGTTAAGCATCCATTATAAGCTAACACATGCCTTTCCCCATGGAATCCTAAAAACCTCTCTGAAAAGGTTATTTTCAGATGCCCATTGCTATAGACAGGGAACCGAAGCTCAGAGAGGTTGAATCACATGCCCGTGCACATGTTAAATAATTCAAAGGTTATCTTGTAGGTACCAGGAAGTCAACAGACATTTTCAGAACCAGAGCACGACCTGAGCTGATGGGGAAGTGAACACAGTGCCATGTGGAAGTGGTAGACAGGGCAGAGGCCGGCAGTGGAGAGATCAGCTTCAGGAAGCTGTTCCTAAACCAAGTGTGAATTGAGGAGGCCTTTGATGACTCCAGTGGCAACAAGGTGGGGGGAAGAGGCTGAATTTAGGTAGCGTTTGTGGGATCCAGTCAAGGGGATTTGAAGGACTGATAGGACCTGGAAAGGAAGGAGGAAGAAGAGTCCAGAACAATGAAGAGCTTATAGTTTGGAAGATTGTGTGGTTGGTGTTTTCATCTATGGAGATTTGGAGCCAATTTAGTCCAGCAGTTAAATAAACTCAAGGGTCGCGTGCTGGCTCAGTCCTTCACTTGCTTCTTCTGACTCCATCTCTCTGAATCTCACTTTTCCATCCCGGAAGATGGGGATAACCGTATTATCTACCTCATTAGATGCATGAAATGAGCTGACACATGAACACTGCTTGGCCCAGAGCTTGGCTCATGATCAGCGTTTAATGAATATCAGCTCTTACTCATTCAGTGAATATTTACTGAGTATTGAGCCTCTTCTAGGTTCTGGGGATGAAAACTAGGAGTAAGACAGTCAAAATTCTTGCACTCACAGAGACTACATTCTTGAGGGCAACATGACAGCATACAATGACACAGGAATTGACTGCAGAGAAGGCTAAGTGTGAAAAAAGCCAAAAGGGCTAAGAGAGAAAGCACAGCAGTTGGGAGAAATTTGAAATGGGAAATAGTTCTTACCTGTAGGTGACTCACCCTCCATCCCCCTTCCAGGGGACAGCCGGCGATGTCTAGAGACCCTATTGGTGGTCACAGCTTCACGGGATGTGCTCAGGGCATATGGTGGGCAGAGGCCGGGGATACTGCCAGACATGCACAGGACAGCCTCCATCCCAGAGAATGATCTGGCCTCATATGTTGGGAGTCCTGAGGTTGAGAAACTCAGAGATACAATCCTGAGTGAAAACCTTTTCGAAGAAGAGTGTGTGTTCAAGCCAAAAGCGCAGGGATGAGAAGAAACCAATCCTGAGCCTGCCTGACCCCAAAGCATTGTGGGCAGAGGGAACAGCATCTGCAAAGCCCAGAGGAGGGCAAGGGCTTCACGCATTCAGGCATCAGAAAAGAGACCAGGTGGCGGGAAGGCTATGAGGAGGGGAGGTAATCCCTGTAGAAGCAGAGATTAGACAGAAGAAGGTAGCAGCCGCGTCACACAGATTTTAAATTACCTTTTCTTCTCAGGATCCTGGGAAGCCATTGCACACACCGAGAGAAGGGGAACGCCTGTTCAGGTTCTCACTAAATGTTTTAAACAACTCACGCTGGCTGCCAGATGGACGGGACAGGGGGCGAGGAAAGGTGGCTGTACGCAGTGCCTCATGCACGAGGCGGGGACACCTAGACTTAAATTTTTTTTTTTATGTTTTATTTTATATTTAAGAGAGAGACAGAGCACGAGCAGGGGATGGGCAGAGAGATGGAGACAGAATCTGAAGCAGGCCAGACTCCAGGCTCTGAGCTGTCATCACAGAGCCGGATGCGGGGCTTGAACTCAGGAGCAGTGAGATCATGACCCGAGCTGATTGTCAGATGCTTAACTGACTGAGCCACCCAGGCGCCCCAAGGGACACCTAGATTTTTATTGGTGGGGGTGGGGCAAAAGGAATGAGAAATGTTCTAGAAGCAGAACAGATGCCACTTAAGAGACCCCGGATCGTAGGGAGAGACAGAAGTCAAGGATGACTGCTGGGTCTCTTGCATGAGGCGCTGCGTGCCCAGTGGCGGCCTTCACTGAGTTGGAAAGACACCAGAAGGAGCAGGTTGGGGCAGTGGGATTTGGGGGCTTGTTTCGGACTTAGAGGTTTGAAATTGCCGATTCTCTGTTCAAGTGGAGTTGCAGGTAGTGAGCTCCATGGCTGAGCCTGGAGCTCCCAGAGGTGGTCAGGGCTGGGTAAGGGGGTCTAGCAACCGTTATATGTTATAACCTGGTTGCTGGTAAGGTTCCTTCCTGCCGGTCGCCCTGTGTATCATCCTGCACACAGATGTCTCACGTCGTCTCGGGGAAGCATTTTCTCAGATTCATTGCCAAGCCCAGCACTGTGATATTTTTAAAGTGTCACATCCTCTGTGCCCCTCTTTGAGTCAAGTCACAATTTTAATTAAGTTTGCACTTACAGCCTCAAGTAAAGGGGAAGAATTACCCGAAGGAATTGATCCCTGCCTGCATAGCACTGGAATTTTCAGTGGCTGCCCTCACTCTGCTTCTCTCTCTCTCTCTCTCTCTTTCTTTTTTGGTATCAGATCTGCCAGGAACATTTTCATTCTCAAGTCCTGATTGGCTTTGGAAAGGGGACCCTTGTGTAGAGTACATTTGGGAAGCCCTGCTCTCGAGAAGGGGAGTTCTCACAGGCAGCAGAACCTGTCAGTTGAAATGCCGCAGAAGGGTCATGGGGTTAGGGGAGATCTCCTGAGAAACTGGTTCAGGACACCCGTGTCCTCAGCGTGGCCTGACCATGGATTAACCCTGTGACCTGGGGCAGGCACGCGGCTTCCTGTTACTTTGTAAAAACAGGAGGGGTTAATCCATGCCTCAGGTGAGTGTCTGTGAAAATTGGACAAGACACTGCATCTCAGGTCTGGAGAGCATTACGCACATTTTACAAAATCCATCCCTTCCCGCCGGCTGCATGGAACCACCCAGGCCTCAGCCCGTCCGGTGTTACCCTCATCGCTGCGTGGCCTCCTGACTGCCCTCCCTATTTCTGCTCTTGCCCCTCCTGCAGTCTATTCTTTTTTTTAAATAACTAAAAAAATGTTTATTTTTGAGAGAGAGAGTGCGTGAGCGCACAAACAGGGGAGGGGCAGAGAGAAATGGGGACAGGATCCAAAGCAGGTTCAGTACTGACGGCAGAGAGTCCGACGCGGGGCTCGAACTCACAACCGTGAGATCATGACCTGAGCTGGAGTCAGACACTCAACTAACTGAGCCACCCAGGCGCCCCACCCATTCAGTCTATTCTTACCAGCCAGAATTACGTTATAAAAATACAAGTCACCTCACTTCTCTGCTCCAAACCCTCTTACAGCTCCACATCCCACTCCTGGTGGAACCCAGAGCCTCCAATCTGCCAGTTTCTGTCTCCTGTCTGATTTCATCTCTTGTTTTACATCCTCTCTGCTCAATCCCCTTCAGCCACACTGCCTTCCTGACATTCCTGGAACACGCCAGGCAGATTCCTGCCCCAGGCCCTTTGTACTTGCTTTTTTTACTCTCTGGAAAGCCCTTCTGTCAGATAGCCACACGTTTCCTCCCACATGCCTGGTGGATCTTTATTCAAATGCTTCCTTTTAGGGAGGTCTTTCGTAATCACCCGAACATGGATGGCCCCTGCCCCACATATTCCTTATCTCCCTCCCGTGCTTTCCTCTACAGTCTCCTATATCAAACGTATTTCTTACTTTTTCTTGTGTATTGTTGTCTTCATCCAGGGGAAAGTAAGGTAGTGAGACTGGAGATATTTGGGGGAAGGGGCCTGTTTTTTTTACAGATTTTTAAAAAAAAATTTTTTAATGTTTTTTTTTTTTTAATTTATTTCTAGGAGACACAGAGAGAGACACTGTGAGCTGCGGAGGGTCAGAGAGAGAGGGAGTCACAGACTCTGAAACAGGCTCCAGGCTCCGAGCTGGCAGTCAGCACAGAGCCTGACGCGGGGCTCAAACCCCTGAACCGCGAGATCATGACCTAAGCGAAAGTCGGACGCCTAACTGACTATGCCACCCAGGCGCCCCGGAAGGGGCCTGTTTTGTTCACTATTGTATTCCTACTTCCTAGAACCAGGCTAGGCGTATGTAGAGGCTCAGTAGGTTTTTGTAGTTGAAAGAATGGGCAGATGAGGAAATGGAAATGCAGCATATTATAAGAATTTGCTCCAAGTTACAGTTCTGCTGGTGGCAGAACAGAATTAGAAGCCAGAAGCCAGGCTGTTTAACACAAGGGGACACTGTGACATCTAGACTCCTTTATTTTCTCAGCTGAAAATGTTAGGTGATAATGTTGTCATCCGGGGGTTGTGAGAAGGAAAGACTGAAGGCACCCCTCTTGGTCTGCACAGGCTGCAGGGACGGAACCCTGGGGCCGGGGGGGCTTATGAACAGCAGACGCCCATTCCTCCCAGTTCTGGAGGCTGGAAGCAAAAACCGCACCCTGGGTCACGCTGCTGACAAGGCGGTGTCTGGTGGGAGCTCACTTGCT
The DNA here is from genome assembly GCA_017311185.1 of Proteles cristata cristata. Lineage (NCBI taxonomy): Eukaryota > Metazoa > Chordata > Mammalia > Carnivora > Hyaenidae > Proteles > Proteles cristata. Next base: position 1,156,663 of record JAESUZ010001797.1, on the reverse strand, counting down.
GGCTCCACGACGGCCATCTTTTCAGTGTCTTCCTCATACGACTGAGGGGTAAGGGAGCTCTGTGGGGTCCCCGTCCTCAGGACATGAGTCCCATTCATGAGAACTCCGCTCTTGGACCTCATTTCCTCCCCAGAGCCTCACCTGGCACTGTCACATCGGGGGTGAGGTTTAACATATGAGGTTCGAGGGCCCGCAGATGTTCAGTCCGGGCCGGCCCCTTCCCCTCAGCAAGTGCAGACTCCCGGTTGGAGACTGGGTATCCGAGGGCCCAAAGAGGCTGAGTGAGAAGGGGCTGGTCACAGACACTTCTGTGCCCAGGGCCACACCGTGGTGGCTCGCCTGCCGTCGGAGGTGGACAGCTGCGTGCAGGCCCGAGGCGTCCCTGTGCTTCCACGCCCAGGCTTTCCTCTGATCGGGGGGGCCCAGCGCCGGCGCGGAAGTGACCTGGCTGTGTGGGGAGGTGGTGTCAGGCACCCGCCCTCAACCGGGGGGCGTCGGGGGTGGGGATTGCCCCCTGGCCCCGGCCTTCCTGGGATGGATCTGAGGCACCGGCTACGGGGGTCCTCGGGGGCCCCGCAGGGCTGCGCGCTGCGTGCTTCTCGTGATGCCAGCTCCGTGGCCTTCCCTGCTCCGTCGCCCTCTCCCCCCGTCTTACTCCTGGCTCCTAAGGCACTTCCCAGACACACTGCCTGCGCGCGCACCCATGTCTCAGGCCCTGCTTTCCGGGAAACCCAGACTACAGGGTGCCTGCAGAGTCAGGCGTGAAAGCAGCCGCACTGGCTTCCGCTGTTTGCCCCTGTCCCTCTGGCGTGGTGCTGAGCTCCCGCGCACCTCCCCGGCCCGCGGACATGCTACTACGCGCCCTGCGGGCTTGTCAGGCCGGGGAAGGAAGCGCTGCGTGCGGCCGCCCATCCTAGTGCCCGGAACCTAATATTAAGGTGTAACTGAACATATTCTTATCACCCATCTTTGTCATTCAAGGCAAGATAAGAGTGTAAGGAAAGGGCAGAAAGGAGGCGTGTCCTGGGGGCGGAGGATTAGGGACCCCTGGACTCCTCCTCTCCTAAGCTGCGTAGAGGGGAGTCAGGTTTCTTGCCCTGGAGACTGCATGTCTCGTGGATCCTTGAGTGTCTATCTACACTTCTGCCACGCTCCATCAGCCTGGTGTGCTAATACGTGTCACGTTTATAACTAACCCTCCCATGGAGTTTCAACGGGTCAGAAACTGGTGTAAGTCCGTTACCTTGCCGTAGGTTCTTTATCCATGTTTCACAAATGTGAAGCCCAGAGAGGTCGGCTGACCTTTCCAAGGTCACACAGCCAGGGAAAAAACAAAGCTGGATTTGGACCTGGCTGGTTTGTTAGATTGCCTCTTGGCACAAGACCAGCAGAGCCTACAGAGCGATCGGCTGCTGTTCCAGCAGACTAGGGGGAAAGAGGCATCATCAGTTCCTTATTTGGTGACCTAATAGTGATGCATTTGTGCGCAGCCATGCTGCAGAAGCCCCCATCTTCTCTTCCCTCCGTAAACTCTCACAGCCCAGGTTGCCGGTGCCCACTCGAGATCACCACCGCGGCTCAGGCCCTGCTGCCTCCAGCCCTCCCCCCGCCAGCCAGAGCTCCCTGGAAAGAGCAGACTAGGATATTCCTGCCGAGAGAAGCCTGTGGTTTTACCAAGCTGAACGGCGAGGAGCCACAGAGCTTAAATGACGAGGCTGCAATGGCTCCTGCTGTCAGGCAGGTGGGGAGGGAATGCCAGATGCAAGAGGCCCACTCACAGTAGCTGCTGCGATCCCTTCTCCTTGTCAACGTAGACGTACATGGTGGATTTGAAGTGGAAAATGGGAATTTGAAAATTATAGACAAAGAATGGCAATTAGTTTAACTAAAGCAAAAAGATGGCATTCGAACAACCCAACGTTTTGCTAAGTAAGTCAGTGCTGGGGAACAATTTTACCAGGAAGTAAAAATAAACTCTAGTATGTGTGCATTACAGAATATGTTATGTCTCTTTCCTATGCGTTTATGGCCACGTTAGGGCAAGGGCTGTGTCCGGACCACCTGGAGGTACCGCATGGGCGTCAGGGATGCAGGATGTGGGGTCAAATGGCCCGAGTTCCAGTCCTGGCTCTTCCCAGCTGTGCAGTCTGAACAGGGTATGGATCCTCTCCATTTCTGCATCTGATGATTAGCCTTTCCCACAAGATGGTACTGAGGACTAGGTGAGGTGCTCCACATGTACTTAGCACAGCACTGGGCACGTGGGAAGCACTCAGTGACAACCCAGTGACAACTGTGATGATGACAGATTAATAAAGCAGGCAAAATCTTATACCTGGTGTCAAAGATAGAGACACGGTGATGACACGAGGAGCACCTGGGCGGCTCAATTGGTTAAGTGTCCCACTCTTGATGGCAGCTCAGTTCATGAACTCGTGAGATGGAGTCCCACGTGGGGCTCTGTGCCAACAGCGGGGTGCCTGCTCGGGATTCTCTCTCTCTCTCAAAATAATTAAATAAATATTTTTAAAAAGGTGATATGTGAAACTTGATGACTTTCAGTTCTAAAAGCTGCTTTTCCTGCCACAGATTTCTGTCTGCTGTAGCATAATTGTGAAGAACATCGATCTAAGGCAGCCATTTAATCTCCCTGCAACTTAGTTTTCTCATCTGTAAGTTGGGGGTAGTAGTAGTAGTAGTACCAAACTCATGAGGTTGTTCGAGGATTAATTGAGATAATGTAGGGAGGGCACTGTACACACCCATCAGTAAATGTTATTGGTAGTATCACTAACACACATCTGTGCATGTGTTCATGAATACTTATGGCATGTAAAGATGTTGCTTTTACCCAACAGAATCAATTTTGTTGCTGCTTCTGAATGTCTGGATGGTAGAAATCAATCAGCTAACTCGAATCAGTTGGCAGTGTGTGTCAGTTACAGTGGTGAAGGGAGGGGTTCTGAGGCCATCCTCAGGCTCAGCGGGAAAGGAGTGCGCCAGTTGAGTAGTGATGTCTGTCACTGGCACGGAAGTGGAGAATGGGGTTGTGTTTAATCCCATACTGGTTTTGTGGGCTCGAGACGGTAGCCCTTCTACTCATTTGCACTAAGGCAAATTGCACTGATTTTGAGGCTGTGATACTGTTTTCTTTCAACATCTCTCAGAAAGAATAAAGCGATTCTTCCAGTACTTACTGAGTGCCAGCTCTGTGACAGAGCACATAGTAGGTGCCAGACTTGCAGAATTGAGTAGGATATCAACCCTTGTCCTGAAGGAGCTCCCAGTCTGATAGAGGAGATGTACAGGCAGGGAAGGTCAGCAGACCCAGAGAGGAAGTGATCAGTTGAATTGTGAGGGCATGTGCACCAGTTCAGTCCGTGGGGAGCCAGTTGGGACAGGTGCTGGGACTGGGATCAGAAATGGGGAGCCACCCCAGGACAAGCAGGAAGGGCAGGCTGGGCTGTGGCGTCATGCGTGGAGGGCACGGGGTGCCAGAGAGCAAGATGTGTTTGGGCAGGGCACCTGCTGGGTTGGGATGGTGGCCATGGCCGGAAATGAGGTGAGGCCATCTTAGAAAGTGAGCCAAGGTTCCGGCAAAGGGCCTTGGGTTCTGGGCCAGGAAGGCTTCTCCCTGGGTCCTTAGGTGATTGGGTTCAGACAGCACAAGTAAGCAGGGCTGGTCCACCAAGGTCTCCTGGTGGTTTCTTTCTTCCTCTCCTTCTCTGTTTCCATTCTGACTCTGACCTCTCGTTTCCATCTCTGTTTCCATCTCCGATCCTCCTTCCCTGTCACCACCTCTCCCTCCCTCCCCCAGCACCTGGCTCTCTCGTTCTCTCCCTCTGTCTCTTGGTCTTGTGCGTGTGTGGCTTGGACCTCTTTCTCCCATTGACAAGTTCTTCTTCGGCTCCGTGTTGTTTCTTCTCTCTTAGCAGGTGGGATTCTCTGGCATTTCTAAGTCTATTTTCAACACTTTGTAAGGCTTGATTTAAAGGAAAATCTGATTTTCACAGTTTGTGCGTTGATGCCTCAGGGGACTCTTAGTTTGATTATGTCCTGGAAAGGTCGTGACACAGCCCAGGCTTGGGGAGCCCTCAGAGGGGTGGGCTGGTGGGCTTTCAGCTGTTTCCTGTGGGATCACGGTGGGATCATAGGGGCCTGGGAGTGTCCAGGCTCTTTATGTCCTTGCACAGTGCCACGCTTCCTATTTTTCCTTCTTCGTAGAACTCACTTGGAGATCTTGTTAAAATGCAGAATCTGGTCCAGTAGATCTGTGGTATGACCTGATACTCTACGTTTCTAACAAGCTCCCAGGTGATACCAGTGCTGGGGTCCAGGGACCACACTTTGAGTAGCCAGGATGCAGCACCTGGGTCATGTAGGCTTCTCCTGCCACGAAGTTCTCTCATTGCCACTTGGCAGATGGATGTGCTCCTCCTCTGGGCTCCCACAGAGCCACAGTCTTCTGTAATATTTCTAATGGGCTTCTTCCCATCAGAGAGCCTTGTTGTTGTTCCATTAGAATGGGCACCATTTTGGGAGAGTGAAAACACAAAAAAGAACTTCCAGGCCAGTTAAGTACAGTAAGCCTGCTGCATGCCACCCACAATAACTGGTGCCTTCCTCAGTTTAGTGCTGCAACTTGACATAAAAGTAGTGGCTGTTGTGTTGACAGGCCATTCTCCTGGCCTTGCCTGGTAGGAGCGTGCTGCTCTGGGGTCCTTTGAGGCCCTGGGCCAGCCCCCCACTCGCAGGAGACGTGGGACTTCCTCACCAGACTTCAGGTGCCCAAGGGATCTGTGCAACTTCCTCTGCTTTCTCCACTTTTTATAAGCCATCCATCTTGCTGTGCTCAAAGTCCCCACCCTGGGGATGGGCGTGAGCGGATACCTGGGAAAGGAGTGCGAGAGATACTGGTTTTGCATCATTTTTTCAAGTTAAGTCAGTCTTGGCAAAGAATCAGTCAACTGTCAAAGCCTTCTCGGTATGCTTTATGTCCTCTGTCTGGGACCCTCTCCTCTGCCTCCAGAAGGTGGTGTCTGGGCTCATAAAGAAGTTCGGATGTTTCAAAGCCGAAAAGAAGTAGTCTGTGTCTACGTGTGGTTCTCTGACCTTTCTGGCCTTCAGTATGGCCTGGGTCTCATCTTGACCCCGAGTGTTCTTTGCTGGTGTCCATGCAGAGTGACCACTGTGCTGGTTATCTTACGTGTCAACATGTCTGGGCCAAGAGAGGCCCAGACAGCTGCTGAGACATTATGTCTGGGCGTGCCTGTGACAGTGTTTCTGGAAGAGATTAGCATTTGAATCAGTGCACACTGTAGAGAGTGTCTTCCTCACCAGTGCGGTGGGACAGCATCCAATCTGTAGAGGGCCTGAACAGACAAGTAGAAAACTAGATTTCTCTGGAGAAATGAAACCAGCAGGGAGCTGTGTCTACAGATACAGATATATTTCCTATTCAGGATGTATATATAAGTTCTGTTTCTTTAAAGGACACTAATACATCCTTATCTGTCTTTATCTATCTAATGTCTCTCTAATCTATCGAGAGAGGGGGACTATTATCTCATGAAGGGCACTGAGAGCTTATTCTTTTGGGGAGTTAAAAGCTAGAAATGGATCCCTTCTCTTTGTGCTTCTGCTGTAACTGTCCCTGTCCTTCCCCAGGCACAGGGTGCCCTGGCTGCAGAGAGAGGGCCCTCTTGTATTTCAGAACTGGTTGTAGTCACATCTGGTACAGGGTCAGAGCAGCAGATCCATCGATATGACCTCTTCCGGTCACCACAGAGGATGCAGGAGAGGTTCAGCCTCTAGAGACTTTGATCGGATGTGAAACCCATCCAAATGGAGTGAGCTCTTCTGAAGAACCATCCTCTGTCTCAGAGTCTGAGGCCTGGGTCCTGAGAGGCGGACCCAGGGCCACGACTTCCTGCAGGTGTGTCCAGGCTGCTGTGGGGACTCGGGGGCCACTCATTTCACCGCAGTGCACTGTAGACTCTGGCTTCTAACGCTCGCTTCCTGGAGGCAGAGTCAGCAGGCCCCTCTCATGGCCTCTCAGTTCTCCAGCTGGAATTTCTGGAGGCCACTGGGAGGCCACTTCCATTTCCGCTGCCTTCCAGCCCTCCGCTCCGTTCATGGCTCATGAATGAACAAGCAGCAGCGTTTCCCTGGTGGCGTGGCCTCCCCACCGCCACGGGCACTCACTGTGGGCAGAGGGGGCAGGTGTTCTGAGAAGACTGGATGAGCTGTGGGTGGCGAGGCGGACATTGGTCTTGGCTCTGGGAGCTTAGACTTGGAACACGGAGCTGAACCATCTGAGGCTCCTCCGGGAAACAGGTTGTGCAAATCTCCCTTCTCCCTCTCTGGGCTCATGCATATTCATCAGGAGAACAACTCCAGGCCGAAGATAATGATTCATGCAGGAAGCGCCATTCTGAACATTATTATCTGGGAGTGACAAATGAATTTCTAATTTAACATGTGTATTGCACAAATAGATCACAAGAACTTTAAAGTCAAAAGCATCCTTTGGAGTCATGCAACTTCTGTTGTAATGTAGCGTGAAATGATAGAGGAAGAACATCTCCCCACTGGTGGGCTGTGTAGAGCTGTTCCCTTCAAAGCAGAGGGGAAATGAAAGGGGGTATGATTTCAAGCACTGCTTGAGTCTACAATAGAAGCCAGCAACAATGGCCAAGAATGGAATAGCAATGACAGCAACGAAGAGCCGCCACTGGCTTGAGCACCATCATTGTTGCCAGTTATTACTTGGGGATGAACAGAATGCCTCCCCCCATCCCACGCCGGCAGCGGAAATGGAATGGAGGCCACTTGGGTTCATTGGCTGCTTGGTGAGAATCAGAGGGTAGTAACTTCAAGGCGAGACTGAGGAGGTGATGGTGGAATTGATTTGAGTTGCATTCCAATACCAGTTTCATGTTGAAATATTAATTTATAGCATGATAATGTGATAGCTACACTATCCGCCCTTCGGCAAAGATTGGCCACTTCCAGCTTGTCAGAGCTGACAGTCAGGCATGAAATGGCTACTGTCAGGGAGTGGCAGCTCTTTGAAGACTGTCTTAAGCCATTTCTTAACGTTCTGTACCCCTGGCATCACTGTCTGCTCCCATCCTTTCTCCTTCCTAAACCGGCTTCCCATGCCTCTACCTGCTGTAGAATTCCTGCAAAGCCCGTGGAAAACTTGGATATCTTGGAACCTGGATATCTGCTCTTGGGTTTTCTTTTCTAAGCCAATAGTGACACGTTAGAATGTTTACCAGGTACGAGATGGTGTGATAAAGCACATTATCTTTATGATCTCAGTAAACTCTCACAACATCACTGACAAAACCACTAGTATCCCGAGGAAGCTGAGGTTGTGAGAGGCAAAGTCACATGCCCAAGTTCACATGAATGGCCTGTGACTGGCAGAGGCAAGTGTAGAGACCAGGTGTGCTTGACCTCAGACAGCACCCTCTTTACTACTAAGCTCTAAGGTCTAATGGCAGAGAGGGGTGTCTTTTTAGAGATGATTGCACAAGCCTTGACCAAGTGAAAGCCTGGTGGAGGACCTCCCTTAGGGCTGGTAAATCAGGTCCCCTGGCCTCCTCCATCTGCTTCCCACCTGTGAGAGGGAGTGCTTACAGGGCCAAGGACATGTGCCCATCTGGGACCCATATTCCCTCTCCATTGTCTCTGGGAGGACCAGGCTTCAGAATCTTGCAGCTCAAGTTCAGCAGAAAAGCTTTTGCTTTCCTCTCCATAGTCTCACCTCCGATTGGGTCTCCTGGCCTAAATCCAACCCATCACTGAGGCCAGGGGGTCTGGTATTCTGATTGGCCAGGCTGAGTCACGTGCTTACTGTTGGCAGTGTGGATGAAGTCATCCCCTGAATGGTGTAGTCTGAGAGCAAGAGAAGGGCCGTGGTCCTTCTCAGCACAATTGGGGTGTTGTCGTCAGAAGAAGGGAAAAGAGGTGTCGACCAGACAAAACCAACAGGTATCCAGGACTCTTGTCAAGTCTCTCTGCGCTCCAGATCCTCTGGGCTCTGAAGGTTCTGGGAGAGAGAGAGCAATCTGAGGAAGGACACTGGAGGGAATGAAAATAAGAAGGAAAGACAGAAGGATCCTTTCAGAGGGGTTTGCTCAGAGATGGAGACACAGAATTCAAAAAGAACCAGGAAGGTTTCCCTTCAACTCAAGAGAGAGAAACAGAACACACCGAAGTAATGCTGGGAACGTGCAGCTGTGGCTGGTACCTGCTCCCCATACTGCACTGGCCAGCGGTCTTTGGGTTTTGTCCTGCAGATACCTAAGCTCTGGGACAGTTCCTGGGGCTCTTTTAGAGGGCATTGCGGAGTGCGATTTGGAGGAAGCTCAGTGGGTGGAACTCAGATACCTCTCACCCCCACCAGCTTCGTTCTCCTTTCCCTTTCTCTTTTCACTGCTTTCCCATATAAGACCTTGTGCGGGGCGGGGGCAGAGGGGAAGGATTCCTCTGCCGGACACAGGTCTATACCAAGATACTCTCAAGAAGAAAGTCTTTTTGCTTACCTCTCTCTCTTGGTGTTTAACCCAGTGCCCAGCACACAGTTCAGACTCACCAGCTGTCGAGCTGTCAAATTGCACTGAAAGTGCTGAATGATCACCAGGGGAAAGCATGAGAGTAGAATTATGACTGGAAAACCTTAAAGCATAGAAAGGAAGCTGAGGGCTTTGGGGCATGTGTAGAGCTACCGATGCCCTTCACGATAGTGTGACCGCAAAGGCTGTGTACAAAGACAGATGCCCGTTTACTGCTCTCTCTTCAGCGATGACACAGCTCTCACTGAAGAGGTAAGATATTTGTGATGGGCCACTGGTTAATAATAGCATCGCTCTTCCAACATTTGTCGAGAGCCAGGTATTTGTGCATTATCTCACTTAATGCTCATAATGGCCCCACGAGGTGGATGTTCTAATTATTTTGCTTCCTTCATGGGCTGAAGAGATTAAGTAAGGTGGCCAAGGTCATGCCTCTGATAGGGCAAGGCTGGGGTATAAATCCACCCGTCTGATTCCAGGGTCACAGTACTCAAGCACTCTGGTATTTGCTCACCACCCGAGGGTGTGTTTATGTTAGTCCCGCAAAAGTACCTGTGGTTTAGAGGTCAGGCACTGAGAGGAGCACTGATGAGCTGAGGCGCCCAGCTGGCCAGGACGCAAGTGATGGATGAGCCTTGTGGGAATTGTCTCTTTATCCAGGACAAAGACCTTGGGAAATGAGCCTTTAGGTCCCTTGGGGCCACTGGGAAGAAGCATTAGCTTTGTTTGGGGGTAGTTTCAGGGGTAGAAATAGAAATACTACATCTTCTTCAAGTAGACAGACTTCCGTACAGCATGAAGGACAAGTTTTCTAGAACGGTGCTCCTCAGATGTTCATGTGCGTGAGGATCCCTTAGAGAACTTGGTAGAGCACACATTCACGGCCGCACACCCAGAGATTCTGATTCAGTAAGTCTGAGGCAGGTTCTGACCATTTGCATTTCTAGAAAGCTCCCAGATGCTGCTCTTCCCCAGACCACACGTTGAGTAGTAATGCCCTAGACCAAGGGTCAGCAAACTTTCTCTGTAAATGGCCAGAGAGTGTATATTCTAGGCTTTGAGGGCCAGTTAGTGTCATAGCTGTTAACCTCTGCCACTGCAGTACAAGAGCAGTTGTAGACAAAATGTAAATAAATGAGCATGTGTTCTAATAAAACTTTATTTACAAACACAGGCGGCCAAGCTCTTTTGCATCAGTTAGCATCTGAGCTGACAGCAACAGAAATCACTATTTAGTTTAATGAGGCAAGCAGTTTATTACCTTCCCTTTGCAGGCTCTCACTGAGCGTGTTAGTATCATGGGCCATTTCCTTGTCCAATGTTACTGACGTTTTAAGAGCAGCCCAAGTCTCCTTTCTGCCAAGTCATCTCTGATGCCCAATCTGCATCCTCGATCTCAGCTGGAAGGAAACAAACAGGGATGTGCTCCATCTCTGCCTGTGTGGTGTCTGATGCACGTGAGCGGCCCTCCTCTGAAGCCAGAAAATGTCCCCACACATGGGACTCCTAAGAGACAAAGAATGTCGGCAAGGCATAGCAGTATCAGCCCCGTGCTGGCGTTGATAGATCTGGACGGTATGCAGAGCGCCTGGGAGAGGTTCAGACCCTGCCAGCCAAGTCAGCAAGTCTAGAACACAGACCATATGATTCAGCCCCACTCAGGGCCAAACTCATGTTGCCCAGATGCCAGAAAATGCACTTCTCCAAGAAGTGAGTCTTTTCCAAATTTGATTTAACTATTAGTTTGAGAGAACAGCGGTTGAGTGTCAAAAATAATCCCAAATGTGGTCTCTTGGTTAAGAGGGAACTGATCTATATTCTCTCTCCAAAGAATTCCTCCGGCCACCCTCCTTCTACTCCTAACCCCCGACGAGCTCTCCCAGACACATGCTTGCATGCACACGCTCACACATGCATGCACAGAGGTTTTGTTAAAGGATATTTCTCAGGCACACTCATGGGATCTTCAGAGAACCTGGCTTGGAGCCCATGGATTCAGGAGCACCCTGCAGCCTTGGGTGGGTGGCCTTGCCAAGTTGGCTACTCTGGGCCAGACACTATGGTCTGACCGCAGGGCACTGGGCGTGGGTGCTGGGGTAAGAATCCCTGCCTTTCTTACCTCTGGGAGCTGAGCATTCCTGCTGCCTCTCTCTTCAAAGTGGATTCCCGTGGCAGCCAGCTCCCTTTCCAAGTCTTTTTTTTTTTTTTTTTTTTTTTTTTTGAGAGAGAGAGAGAGACAGCGTGAGCAGGGAGGGTCAGAGAGAGAGGGAGACACAGAATCCAAAGCAGGCTCCAGGCTCTGAGCCGGCTGTCAGCACAGAGCCCAACGCGGGCTCGAACCCACGAACCGTGAGATCATGACCTGAGCCGAAGTGGGACACTTAACCGACGGAGCCACCCCGGCGCCCCCCCCTTTCCAAGTCTTGCCCAGGCCCAGCTGATTGGTCGAGTTGTTTGGTGTACCATGTGCCTGTGCCCTTGCTGCAGGGGCTGCTGGGAAGGAGCCTGAGGGTTCTGCCCTAAAGTAGAGAAACCTCCCAGCAAAGGAAGAATATGCAGAGGAGCAGAGTGTTCAAAAAGAATTTTGGAGTGCCCACCGTGTCTTCTAAGACCACTTTGTGTGTGCCTAGGGCCCCATCCACCTTCCTTCTACTTTTCCCTCTGCGCAGACTAATTTCAAGCGTCCACTTGCATTCCCTACATTCTTTAGCCCTCAAGTACCACTCCTGCAACTGGCTTCTCAGGACCTTAGTTTCTCCTAAGAACAGAATTCGGATTACTAGTATCGCAAAATCCACCTTCCTATTTCTGAGGAGAAGGGAGTCTTCAGTTTTCTAAAAACTAATGGCAGGAAGCAAAAAAAAAAAATTTTTTTTTTTGGAAAGAGAATATGAGTTGAGCAATTCATATTGTAACACAGGTTAACTTCAGCTCATCTAAAAATCAAAATTGAAAACAAATTGGTTTAAATTGCAGCAAGACAGCTTTCTGGTTTTCAGGCTTGTGGCAACATGGAGTTTCTCTCCCGGAGGTCCTCGGGGAATTGGCTGGAGCCACCAGATTGGCCGGCTTGACTACATGACCTGGTTGTGTGTGGAGACGGAGGAGTAGATGAGACGGCGTCCGCGTGTCCCTGCTCGCCTCGCTGACGCGCTGTTACTGTGCACTGCCAGCCGCCGTGCAATGAGGCGCAGAGCAAGACGTTCCGGTGAGTATAGGCACACAAGTGCACGTGCGTCCGGCGGGGGCGACAGTCAGCTGGCACTGGGAACAAAGGACCGGTTCCCGGGTCCGGTGAACTGCTGCCTCTTCCCCCTTCTCCGACCCAGATAAGTTGTGTGATTGCTGAAGAAATCAAAATTGCCAGAGAGAAAAGTTGGGGGGAAGGGGTGGTGCTCTTAATATTTTCTCTGACTCTTACTTAAATATTGGCAACTTTCCCGAGACTATAAGTATGATTGGGGCCGAGCCATTTCTCTCTTTGTAGTCTATGAAAATTAACTCAGTCCACAGGCACTGCAATCACCACCAAAAACCTCAAGTGTGGGCTCTTCCTCCACACTGACAAAAATAACAGTTAATTAGGCTGCAACACCCAAAGGAAAGTGAACTTACACCACCAATCGCAGGGCGGCATGCAGAATGTCGCCATGACAACCGGCATTTACAGCTCTTCAATTTCAATATATCAAAGGCTAGGGATAATTTCCCAGTGAGAATACACGAGGGTGGATTCAGAATATACGAGGGTGGATTCCCCCCCATTCTTTCTGCCAGTCTTTTGCCAGCACGGGAGCTCTATTCCTGTGGCAACAGGTTTAAAAGGAAGAGAAGGCTTGTGAAAGCGTCGAACAGCCGGCGTGGTTCTGGAGATGCCGTATGGGGGGCCCAGGGAGGATGGGCACAGCATCCTTCTTAGAGCGTGGGCTGGGGGCGAAGAAGGCAGGCAGGTCAAGTGTGAGCTGTGGACCTTCTCCCCCGATTCCAGGTGAACTTGCTGTTTTCATGAACTTCCTTCCCTCCCTCCCTCCTTCCTTTCTCTTCCTTCCTTCTCCCCTCCTGCATTCCTTCCTTCCCTCCCTTCTTGCTTTGCTGGGTGCTCATTCTGTTCCAGGCACTTGATCGGCATCACCTCAGTTATTCTACACAACTACGCTGCAACTTAAATATACTTTTATACGCGAGGGCACTGACATTTAGAGGGGTTGCATGCCCTAATCACACAGTCAGTTGCAGAACCTGGATTTGAACCAGGTCAGGCCTCACAACTCAGGGCCCTTGTACTCCGTGTCTCATCAGCATTATTAAAATGAACTGTCTATAAATAGAAGTGAATAAATTTATTATCACCATTGCTCTCACCCACCATGTATTAGTCAGCTGTTGCTGCATCACAAACACCTACGGAGTCTCGGTGGCATACAATAAGAGGTATCTATTTCACGTGCGTACAGAGTGAATCTGATCCCCGTGTGTTTATTCTGGAGCCCAAGCTAAAGGGGAAGCTGCTACCCAAGGGACAGCTCTTCTCATGGTGACGACGGAATCGTTGAGGGTGTGCCCAACCACACGTGCACGTTTCACATCCCTCCTCTGTCGTGTCTGCTGATAGTCCCATTGGCCAAAGCAAGTCACATGGCTGAGCCCGAAGTCAAGGAATAGCGAAATACACCCTTCCTTTTGTGAGAGGAATTGCAAAGTTTGTAGCAAGGGTGTAGATACAGGGAAGGGTGAAGAACTGGGGCCCAAAAGATCATTCTACAAAGTTACCTCACTACTGTCATCCTGAACCTCCTCCTCCTCTACTTCATTACCTCTGTGGGCCAGACTTCTCTTTATCTTGATCTATGTTTAAGTAATAAGTGAGTTCTTTACAAGCTCTTCAAGAATGTTAGTCATTACTGGAGCAACTCGTCGTTCAGTGTGATGAAGGTTTCCATAAACATTTTTTAAAGAGCCTTCTATATTAGTTTATCACAATTTTAAAAAGCATTGTAGTGATTGTGGTTCAATATACTAAGTTTCTTTTGAATTAGTATGTGTTTTACTTTATGCATCTAAACACCTGTGCTTTTGTCTGAACTAGGCGTCACCAAACAGTTGAACATTTCCTTTGCACTCAACATTGGAGACCCCTTGGTCTTCATCATGTTTCCCCTGTCATGAGACATCAGCATGAGTTGTGATTGTGGCCATGCACATTTATAGAAAGCTTGACAGTTTACAAAGCCCCTCCTGACCCCAATCTTTACATTTCATCTGCATTGCCATGGGGACCTGCAGGTGTCACCTAGGATGGAAGGTCAGGTTTCTGAAACCTCTCCTGGTATTGAAAAGGCATTCTGGTCAATGAGGCATTTATCAAAAATTCAGATAACTGAAGTATCTGAGCCTAATAAGTGAAGAGTAGTCAATTTTACCTTGAGAATAGTCAGAAAGTATAAGAAAGTAGACTCTCCTTTTAAAGTTTGTTTATTTTGAGAGAGAGAGAATGAACAGCGGAGGGGCAGAGAGTAGAGGAGAGAGAATCTCAAGCAGGCTCTGTGCTGTCAGTGTAGGGCTCGATGTGAGGCTCAATCTCATGAGCTGAGCCAATACCAAAAGTCAGACGCTTAACCAACTGAGGTGCCCCATTAGACTCCTCTTTTTTTTTTTTTTAACAAATAAAAAGTATTTAAAATTTCTGTGCATGCTCTACATTGTATTCTAAAAATACCTACTTGTTCAGTAACAAATATGAAATAAGGCAAATCTTGACCTATATATATTGATATCTACTGAAAATGCAGGATGATTCAAGTTCAACCAGGCACACTAAGCTAGCAGAATGCTGCCTGTTAGAGCTCTTGAAAGCACTTGCTTTAGGAGCGCCTGGGTGGCTTAGTCGGTTAAGCGTCCGACTTTCGCTTAGGTCATGATCTCGCGGTTCGTGGGTTCGAGCCCCGCGTCGGGCTCTGTGCTGACTGCCAGCTCAGAGCCTGGAGCCTGTTTCAAGAGTCTGTGACTCCTCTCTCTCTGACCCTCCCCTGCTCACGCTGTCTCTCTCTCTCTCTCCTAGAAATAAATAAAAAAAAAGCACTTGCTTTAAGGAACAGATCAAATGAAAGCATTGAAACTTGTTTATCCATTTCGTTGACAATTAAACAGTTACAAAGTACTCTTAAAAAGTTGGCTTAAACGTTCCCTTGCAGATTGTGGACATATATCGTGACCTGGAGGGAAACATTTGCTTTTTTTTTTGTTTGTTTTTTATGGTAGAGTCTTATTCCCCACTGTATTCTAGCATTTAGCATGACAACTGCTATAGGGAGATGTTCAATAAATATTAGTTGCGTGAGTGAACGAATGAATGGATGGATGGGAATGTTTGGAAGGGCACATCCCAGCTCTGGAATAGCTCAGATGGGTTTCTTGAGTCAGAACCTGTGAGTCTCCCCCTGTTTGTAGGTGGGTTTGCAGAGAGAGGAGGGCCGGGCCTGAGTGAGCAGAAGAGCAGATGAAAAGCCCGGTCTTGCTGCAGAGGCACACTGGCACCGTGCGGTTATTTGTTTTCTCTAATACAATGTGAAGAGTGCTAATGGGATTAGCCTTTTGTGATGAATACTAATATGATATGAAAACAAATGCTAATATACAATGTGAAATTGCCAACAAAGGAGAAAATTGCTAATAAAATTCCGTAGGCCTCGGTGACAAATGCCTCGTGCGTCCCTCTGGTCTGGCCAGGGCTGTCTCAGGGCCCAGGAGTGACAGCGGGCTGCGGAGAAACCACGGCGCGTGCGTTGCTCGGTGATGGGTGGGTTTCTGTCGCTTCCTCCGAGACTGTCTCCGTGTGGCCATGTGGGGGGTTGAGAGAGGGCACGGGGCACCCAGCAGCGTGTGCACACGGCCCCGCCGTGCCTGCAGGACGCAGCCGGGAGGTCTCTGTAAGGAGGTTAGAATGTGCCCCCCTTGCGCTTTTGCGACGGGCCTGTGAGGTTTTGTGGCATTCTGTCCAGGATGCTGTGCTAGTTGCCCTGGCCCAGCCGTGCGCACTGCGCCAGGCAGCCGTGCAAGCGGAGATGTAGACATAGCGAGAAGTGACTTGCCTCTGGACATAGAAGTAGCACCGCTGGGGCAAGATTCTACTTCTAGATTCCCTTCCTCCTGTCTCTCCTCACTGCCATTCCTTCACCTCCACCTTCTCTTCCTCTCCCTTTTCCTCCTCCATTTCCTCCCTTTATCTCCTCTCTGTCCCTTTCCATTCTGCTAGAAAACTGATCCTCTCTCCCTTTGCTTATGGCAGAAGATGGCTTCGGTAAATACCTTAGGTTGATTTAAAAAAAAATTGATCTGCACTATGCAGGGGGCGACTGGGTTCTGGCCTCAGGTTCTGGGACCAGTGGTGGCCACACAGGGTGTTTTAACTCATGGGTGGTGCAGTGTGGAGCTCTGTAAAGTGGAAACGAGATGCAGTTCTTCAAGTAGAGAGAGGCACGACGGGAGGAAGAAGAGGAAGCAGAGAGAAGATACTAGGTATTCTGATGACCAGGATTCCCAGCACCGCTGCCTTGACATGAGGGGAGTGGCGGGGCCCCCACAGAAGTGGCCACGGGGAGTTCAGGACAGGAGAGAGGATCCACGGCGGGCAGCGGGAGGATGGTGAGTGGCTGTCAAACCATCCCAGCAAATGTGTCAGAAAGATAAAAGGCATCACAGGAAAGAAGAAAAGAGAAATGCAGGGACGGTGGCCATTTGGAAGGGGCGGGTGTGCTGGAGTGGGAGAAGAGAACAGGGACACAGAAACGACACAGGACAGGGTAAAGGCGGCTGGCAGTGGGAAAGACAAATACAGGAGGGAAGGGGCAAGAGAACATTCCAGGAGAGAAAGGGACCGCCTTGAGCCGGGAGGGAGGAGGCGGCAGAAGCCGTGGAGGGAGCCCGGGCCGGTGAGCGCAGGGGTCTGGCTGAGCTGCCAGGGAGGACTGTGGCCACAGAGCCTGAGAAATGCAGCCGCTGAGCTGGGAGAAGACACACGGGCCGTCCCACCCACAGGGTACCAGTGACGAGGACTGAAGGCAATTCAGCTGAGTCCTTGTCCGTGGAATTGGGGTCAAGTTCAGAGGAGGAGGAAGACCCTTCTGACACGTGGCTGAAGCTGTGAGTGAAGAAGGAACGGGACGATGGAGAGCGAGAGAATGGAAGCGTTCCATAGTTGTCCGGAGACTGGGGGGCAGTGAAGAAGGGGAGGGGCGAGGGCACCCGGCAGACAGTGTCCTGACTCCAGAGGACTTGGTACCCAGGCCTGAGACTTGGCACCGCTGAGGAACAGGAGCTGCGGGGGGGTGAGGGGGGGGCAGGGGTGAGGAGGCAGGTGCAGGGGTGTAGAGAGCAGGGGAAGAGGACACAGACGGAGCAGACTCTGGGGTGGCTGGACAGGGAGGAGGAGGAGCACCCCCCAATCCTGGCAGTGCTGGAGGAGGCGGGAGCAGGGCCCAGCGTCCAGCGCCCAGTCTGGGCTCCGTGGGAGACCGTCTCGTGGATGGAGTCCGCAGTGCACACCCTGGGGTGGGGGTGGGGGTGGGGCCAGGAGGGACCCTCGCAGCCCAGCTGCTGCTCGGGAGCCTGTGCAGCTGCCTCCAGCACTGCACCGTCGGGCTGCGCAGCCGGCCGGCATCCTCGAGGTGGGGGCCCTGGGCTGGCGCCCGCGTGTGGCCCCCCAGTGAAGCCGACACTGTGGTCGCCGGGGCGGGGGGTTCTGCGCCCCGGGCTGCTGCTTGGAGCTCGGAGTGCTCCCCCTGGACATGGCCTGTGGGGCAGGGGGAGGGGGAGCGCTGCATCTTGGCGCCGCTGCCTCAGAAGCAACCCTTCTCTGGGAGGTTGGAGGTAGATCAGGTCAACAAAGTATCGAACGAGCCGGGAACCCCCCCGTGAGAAAATCTGGCTGGCCGTGAGGACCCGTCCGCAGCCAGAACATGACTTCCCTGGGGGCCCCTGTAACAGCCTCAGCGCTCAGACCCAGGCTTCAACCTCCTGAGCAAGCTCGCCACCTATGTCTCTGGGCCGAGGCCCCGGGCTGCCCCTCACCGCACGAACCAGGGGGCCTTGGCTACGGGCCCCGCTTCAGCCTCAAGCTCTGAGGTTCTGAGTGGACCTCAGAGGGCCGCCCAGGGGCCAGTGGCGGAAGAGGTGCAGCCAGGACCAGGGGCAGCTGCTGCCTGTTGGGGCCGCCATGGGTCACCAGGGTCAAGTCTTCCTCTGCTGGTCTCTTTCGGTTTTGTTTCCTTGGTTTACCTTGGCTAGAATCAGGTCACATCTTCCTTCTTGTGGAAAAGCAGCATCTGCCTTGTCCACCTGCTTCCTCCCTTCTCTTTCTTTCTGTCCTCCTGCCTTTACCCCCTGCCCTCCCCACCACTCATCACCTTCCCTCCATGGTCTCGTCCTCACTTTCTACCCCTGCGCTCTTTCTTTTCTGTCTCCCCGTCCATCCTCCCCTCCTCCAAATGCTTATCTAAGGCTCATTTACATCAGCAAAAACCAACAATTAGGAGATCAGAATTTGGTGTAGGAGCAGCCCATTTTGGAATCAAAATGAGAATGAAGACTTGTCTCCGCTACTCAGAAATTCTTTGAAGATGGCTAACTTCTCTGAGCCTCAGTTTCCACCTCCATAAAATGGGTTTCCTTAATAGGAACTCAATGTGTTGATAGCTCTGTGAACTCTAATTACAGCTATTCAAAGTGGGCATGTGTGGGAAAGAGAACTGGGCAGGGATATTGAAAAACTGCAAATGGCTTACTAGAGTGATTTTTTTTTCTTCTTTCAAATTAAAAAATTGATTGTATTTCTGTGGTTCTCATCCCTATCAGACCCAATGCCTTTTTTTAATAACTATTATTTTGTGAAATCCCCAGAAATAAAAATCATAGATTATATAGCTCCCTTGCACACCTAATTTCATAAAAATTTAATACAATGCCCTAACTATTATATAGGAGAATAGAAGGAAAGGGTAATTTACATAAAATGATGTGTATCTCAGTACATAGCTGCTTGACTGTGACAACAGGAGACACTAAAGCAGGCGAGCGCCTGCGCACATCTCTAGACTCAGCTCGAATGTGACGCCGACTGAAGCCAGCTGACGCAGGCGTGTTTTGTTGAGGCCTCTGATGCTTTGAGTAGCACTGTTGCCCATGGTGGGGTTTCCTGAAATGGTGTACAATGCCTGGTAAAGTTCTGGAAAAAACAGAGTGAGATTTATCATTTCGTCCCAGACCTGGAAGCTTCAGTGGTAAATTAAGACTGAAAAATACCGGACACTAGAGTGGCTCAGTCGGTTTAGCTTCTGACTTCGTCTCAGGTCATGATCTCACGGTTCGTGGGTTCGAGCCCCGCGTTGGGCTCTGTGCTGACAGCTCAGAGCCTGGAGCCTGCTTCAGATTCTGTGTCTCCCTCTCTCTCTGCCCCTCCCCCACTCACACTCTGTCTCTCTCAAAAATAAATAAACATTTAAAAAAAAGACTGAAAAATACCTTTTGTATTTCTAGGAAAAATGAAGTTTATCACTAAGTCTTTTCATCAGCTTGAGTGTCGAGACAGAGAGACTTTGCAATGTCCCGTAGTATGTGGGGCAGTTCTGCGTGGGCTGAAGTTGTCCTTTCTGTGGCATGGACCTGACCCTCTTGTCCTTTCTGTGGCATGGACCTGACCCTCTTGTCCTTTCTGTGGCATGGACCTGACCCTCTCAGTATTCATAGTGCCCTTTCCCCACCATTGTGACAACCAAGAGCAATCCCACGCATTTCCAAAATACTTGAGACCACAACTATATTTTAATTAAAAAAGACAGAGCAAACACTGTGCTTCGGATATCTGGGCTGGCATCACTCTCTCACTGAGGCTAAAAGCAAGTGCGGACAGTAGCACTGATCCCACATCCGGGAAATTGAAAGTGAATCAATTTTGTATCATCTAACCTGACAGGTTTGCCACGTCTCTCCTGTCACATTCCTGTCTGTCCTTGGAGTCGCCGTACAGAATCTTTGCACAGATCCGTGTTGCTGCTAATAGGATTTGTCTCAAACTAAGCATTCAGCTTCCTGCTGTTCCCTGAGATCACAGTGTATACTCTCCTCTCCTTCCTGAGCCCAACGTGCATTGTATTTCAGCTAATAAAATAATTCCCTGCCAGATGGCGGGGGAGAAACATGGCCCTTGGGAGAGATGGTGGTGCTGTCACCAAAGGCTGGACTGGCCGGTCCCAGTTTGGATTAGAGCCAGACATGGTGAAGGTGAGGCTGATAGTCGGGTTTGCAACAGGCAGTCCCATATGGGCAAGTGCCAGGACATTCCGGGATGCTGGAACTCCCCAACAGCAAGCAAGCTTGAGCCCATGCACTGGGCCCGTGGAAGCCTTTTCTGACATCAGTGTTCTGTCTGCTTCACAGTTGGGGGATTTTAGTAAGACTTGGGATTTCAGAAGGAAAAAGTGCCGCTCACATTGAGAACTTAGAGTTCCCATTAAAAAGCTCTCTGTTCAGCCTTGTGATCCCAGCACGATCCTGGAGGCTGAATCCTTCATTCCAAGCATCTCTCTTGCACTGTATTACTATTAAAAACAAGACAGTAGGCCCCAGAAGGAGTGACTAATGCCAACCGAGGCTCAATTACAATTTCAGCTCTCCCAGAAATGGAGTCTTCAGCTGGTCAATCAGAAATTGCCTGATCAGTACTAGTCACGTCATCTGCCCGATAGACCTGGCCGTCCCCTAAAGGAAAGTGACCTTGCCACAACCAAGCCACTTTTTTTGGGTCTAGTATAACTTCTTTGTTCCCACTCCTTTCTGCCTCCACAAGTCTTTCATTTTCTATAGCTCCTCAGACTTCCTTTTTAGCTGGTAGATTGGATGCTGTCCAGTTCATGAATCATTGAATAAAGCCAGTAAGGTCTTTAAAATTTACTCTGTTGAATTTTGTTTCTTAGCATTATCTTTGGACTGTTTCCCATTCTTTAGAATCTGAAAGAAAGATACAGTCTTGGACATCCCTCTCTCCTCGACCTCATCCAAAATATCATCTTGTAACATTTTCCTATGATGAATTCCATCCAGTCACTTAAATGTTTTTACTAAAGTAATCCATCATTTCAAAGCAAAGATCCTAGATCTGGGCAAAGTGGGGTTGGCATGTGTTTATGTGTGCTGACACAC
The DNA here is from genome assembly GCA_017311185.1 of Proteles cristata cristata. Taxonomy (NCBI): domain Eukaryota; kingdom Metazoa; phylum Chordata; class Mammalia; order Carnivora; family Hyaenidae; genus Proteles; species Proteles cristata. Next base: position 1,135,886 of record JAESUZ010001797.1, on the reverse strand, counting down.
ACACACTAAAAATTATGTCCTATTTTCTTTAGGATTTGATGTAACATGAGCCCTGATACATATCCTTGAACCTCGGCTTAATCTCTTTAACAAGTCATGTATCCTCTCTAAGGACCTCTCCCTTTACTTGTGAAATTAGAGACAACTAGTGTTGTAGGAGAGGAAAAGAATTTTCCCTGTACCCTTCTAGATTCTTGGCTGAGACCCCACCTCCTTGAAATAAAAGACAGATTAACAGGAGAAAGACAAATAAAAGTTTAACGATATATGTACTTCCTGTATACATTGAGAGATACCAGGGAAAACTGAATAACTCCCTGAAATGGCCCAAACTGCCACCTCAAACACCATCTTCAGCTAAAGACAGAAGAAGATGTTGGGGTAGGTAGGCAGAGGCCAGTTACAGGAGTTTACCAGGAAAAGCAGGGTAAGGGTGTTGTGCAGACTCAAGTGGTTGCCTTGTCTGCTGGCAAGAGCTTCTAGAAATCTAGTCATCCACTTCCTAGTACAGAGGGGGAGACCCCCTTACAAATGGAGATTTCCTTTATAAGTGTAAATATCTCTTGGGAAAGGGTAACTTCTCTGTTTTCAGATCTTTTCCTGTGTCTGCTGTGTCTTAAAAGTAACCAGCCTAAAATAATCCTTGTGCCAAAGATGCAGATTGGGGGTGGCAAATCCTGCTCCCCCTCAGTGTCTACCCTCCTGGGATTGTGGTTGAAGACTTGGTGGGGTGCAGGTGCACAGGGCTTCACGCGGTGCCTGGCACATAGCAGTCCCTCAGCAAATTGCCACCGCCAGCTCTATGTTCAGTTGTTGCTGGGAGTCCCATCTCCACTCAACTCTTGGTCAGCACGCATCCCCATCCAAACGTCCCTCCCATTAAAACCTGGGATTCTCCTCTTTCTCTTGTATCTGGTATAAGTAACACATTGGTAAGTCCAGTGAGCTTTACCTCAAAAACATGCCTGAGTCCATTCCCATTACTTTCTCTCAACCGCTGCTCGGCCATGGCAATAACGTCCTGATCGATCCTTCTTTTTGACTCCTAGCCTTGTAAAATCCATTCTCTATGTGGAAGCTGGAGTCATCTTTTAAAATTTTGGGGGCGCCTGGGTGGCTTAGTTGGTTAAGCATCCGACTTCGGCTCAGGTCATGATCTCACAGTTCGTGGGTTCGAGCCCTGTGTCGTGCTCTGTGCTGACTGCCAGCTCAGAGCCTGGAGCCTGTTTCAGATTCTGTGTCTCCCTCTCTCTCTGACCCTCCCCTGCTCACATGGCCCCTCTCTCTCTCAAAATGAAAAAAAAAAACAACATAAAAATTTTGATTCACCTCACCCCTTTGCTTAAAACTTACAGTGGCTCCCTCTGCCACTTGCAGTTAAATTTGAGACCCACACACAGGTGTTCATGGCTCCACATGACCTGACCCCTGTCCACCTCCATGTCTCATCTTGTATTTTCCTTTCTGCTCATCGTGGCCCTGCTGCCCTGACCTTCCCTCTGTTCCAATAAGACAGGCTCCTTCTTGTCTCCAGACTCTGCACCTGTGCTTCCTTTCAGCCCAGGATGCCGTTCCTGACATGACTTATTGTCATTATTCAGGCCTTAGCAGAATTGCCACCACCTCAGAGAGGCCTTCCCTGACCACCTTGTCTAGTGTAGCCTATCACTGTATGGTCACTTAGAAGATGACCATATAATTTATTGTCCAATCTAGAGCACTTGCAGGGGTGATGGGGGGAGCTATACAAGTAAGCCAGGACAACAGGTTGAATCAAGATGGGTGATGTGCCTTCCCACTATTCACACCCTGTCTCTATCACATACTGGGCTTTATTATCTTCACAGCCCTTGTATAAACTGGTGTCATTCGTTAACATACTGATTACCTCTCTGCTCCATCACCATGTATAAACTCCGCGAGCATGGGGATGCCATCTTTGCGGTTCACTCTTAGACCCTCATCCCCTTGAATACTGTCAAAAAACAAGACTCAAGTGAGTAAGTGGTAAATCTTATTGGCTTTATTAAATAGATACATGAATCAGGCAGCATCCAATTAAGCAGATGGGAAGGAGCCCTGAGTCTAAATGAGTTTCAGAGGCATATTAACCTTAATGCTGCAAACTGCCAGTTATTTTACCAGTAAAAATGGGTTTATTAGGGAGTAGCAGAGAGCTGCAATCTGGTTTAAGCCAGCTACCCCAAAGTGCAAGGCAAGAGGGTAGAACAAAGGAGAGGAAGGCTCTTTGACACAAGAAAGGAGGAAGTTGGGAGGGCTGTTCTAAACAAGAAACCCATTGGACTGAACTGGGAGCTTGAAGTATGGTGGCTTCTCATTGGCTGAGCCGTGCCGGTCTCTCACTGGCTGGGCTGTTGCTGGGGCAGGAGGAAACCTTTCTTCCTCTGTTGGGAGAGTGAAGTAGTATGCACCGGCAAGGTGATCTCTTCCTATTGGATGTGCAACTGAGGTTCAATGGTAAGAGATAAGAGCTCTTCCTGTTGACCCTCCCAACTCCATTTCAGTGAATTTTCCCCTTCATTTTCACAGGCCGAAGGAGTGGGAACAGGAAGATGTGCTCCTCAAAAAAGCAGGTTGGTTTTTGGGAAGGTCATTTTCCTTTAGGGGATGGCCTAGACAGATTACCTAACTAGGGCTGAGCAGACTCTTCTTGATTGACTGGTTTAGGATTCCATTTCTGGGAGAACTAAAACTGTAATTCGCAGTTCAGTGATGTGAGCTGCAGCAGAAGGGAGTCCATTTTGAGCCTGTTGACTTGTTTTTAACAATACAGTTTAGCATGTAAGAGGTGCTCTGTAAATATCTGGGGAATAAATATGTTGAACGTAAGGTACTACAATGTCCGTGGATTACATAGTTGGGTTAGTTATGGGATTAGTTATGAGTTAGGTAGTTGGGATGATGGGGGAGTTTTCCTGGCTACTCTTCTCTTTTCATTTTGAACACTGAACCAGAAAACCCGCCTTTCTGTGCTGATCAGGAACCATGATCTTGTCCGAATCAGGAGCTCTAACCACAGCTGGTGTGGGTGATACAGGGCTACCAGAGGTTGCTTGCTTTTTCTTGGTGGCCTCCCTTTTTTGAATAAGGCTTGATAAGCACAGGTCAGGAAATAGTTCCAGGAGTGAGAGGTACTTACTCAACCCGATTAGAAAGGGCCATGGTTTTTGCAACATTTGGAGCCATAAAATAAATGCTCTCCCTGCTTATTGATTGGAAGTGCCAGAAAAGCAATGCTGGAAATAACACACTGGGATCATTGAATTAATTAGTGGGGATACCGATTGTGTAAAATCCGGTTATTGTGTGATGGGGATCGGATTGCATGTTAATTAATATTTAAGTCCTTTGGAAGTGGCACGGAAGGAAGAACCCTCCCTCGACCCCTTGGTTCCTCCACAGCCCATCCCCCATGAGACAGGATTTCTTGGGGGCCCCTACATAAATCCCCTTATCACTGGCAGCACAGATTGCAGACAGGGCTTGGACCTGCACTATTTGCATTTCTATAAAGGAAGGGCCTGGTATTATGTAACTGCGTGTGGGTTCGGAGGGCTTCTAATGGGCCTCCCTTTGTACAGTCTCTTAGCAACCAATTGAAGTTTGTAAGCTGAAACAAAGAGACTCAAGACCATCGTTCCTTGAGCACATTCCTCTGAGTCCAGCTTGCCTGGAAGAGAACTAGCTTGGGGGCTATGAGCTTTTCTTCTTTGCTAAAGCTCAGCGATCCTTGTTCAATCACTGTTTCACCTGGGAAGGAAAAGGAATTGGGAGGTGGGAGAGAAAGGTTAGAGACCAGTTGTGCTCTGTCTTTAGAACTTCTGGGAAGCCAGGGAAAGTCTTTAAGGGAATTGACTTGCATTCATTCTTTCTAAAATGAGGTACTACTGCGTGATAGTCAAGAGTGTCCTTTAGGGTCCCCGGGAACCTGGGCTCTGTCACTTGTTAGCTGTATGTCCTTACATCTTGGGGCTTCAGTTTCTTTATCTGTCACACAAGAACAAATATTGTACCTACCTCACTGGTTTGCTGAGAGCATCGCGGTACATCTACATCTTTAGTTTAATACACTGTTATCCATAGTTAGGGTACCCTGTGTGTCAGGCACTTTGCTTTGTGCTGAAGACACAGATGTAAATACAAGAGACAAAAATACCTACCCTTATGGAGATTACATAAAATAGTAAGTAAGTGTGTGTGTGTGTGTGTGTGTGTGTGTGTGTATGTGTAGTGTACAGAGATCATACATGTACATGTTAGCTATTTATTAACTTGTTAATTCAGGTTAGTCATTCATCTGTTAATTTGTGCAGTGACTAATTCATAATCACCTATCCATCCATCCGTCCATTTGTCTGTCCATCTGACATTTTCTGGAGGAGGGTAAGAGTAACATGATCCCTATATTCAGTGTAACAAAAGCTATAGTAAAAAATTATATAGACAAGGTTTATAATAAAGTATCTTAATTTGGACACTGTTGCTATTTGGGCCATATAATCATTTGTTGTGTGTGTGGAGGGGGGGAGGCTGTCATTTGAATTGTAGGCTATTGAACAACAGCCCTGGCTTCTACTCCCTGGATTTCTATAGCACCCTCATGTGATAACCATGCATCTCCTGTTCATTGTCAGATGCCTCTTGGGGGGTCTGGGGGGAGACAGAATTGCCCCTAGTTGAGAAACCCTAGTTTATAGTAACATTGTCCTCAGGAAGGGAAATTAATTCATCACATTTCACCAGAAAGGAAATGAACCCAGGACTTTAATTTCTGCAGCAGTAACAGCATTTCCAGACATTTCATTTCCTAGAGATCTGTTTTCTTGTGCCGGAAAGCAGGAGGTACTTGGGGAGTTTTTGAAATTAGAAATAGAATCTTACCCCATAGGAACCCTTTCCATCACCTCTGAGAAGTGCAGCTTATTTAAAAAACATCTCTAAGGCTTACTGAAGAAGTCGTTCTGACAGAGAAGCCGTTGCTAACCTGGCATACGGACTCAAGCTTAGTGCCTTTGGAATCTGTCCTAATTATATTGATGGCTCCATACTTAGACAGTTCAACCGAAGATTCTGCAGTGGGCTAGGAGCAGAGTGAGGCCTTCTCTCCAGGGAATTCTGGTGGGCTCAGCCAAAGTGTTGGGTCCCCTGCCTGATTATAAGGAACATGCTTGATAAGGTTATCAGGTTGAGACCAGAGTGAGCATTTTGGTCCACAAGTACCTTCCAAGGTCAGCTCCTGAATCCTAGCAAGGTGACTCACCTTGCCTCATTCCCCCACCCCCGCCCCGGATGTGTTCATTCCCAGGGACATCTGAGTCACAGGAAGGTTGTCTGGGAACCTGAGGGTGTCCTAAATAGCTCTTGAATCTTATGGTTTCTCTCCATTCCCCTGCATCCTCTCTGCTCACCTCTTCCTGCCCAGGCCATCATCATAGTCCATTTGGACCATCACAGTAGCTTCATAGCTGTTCGCCTCCCACCCATCTCTCCTCTGCACAGCAGAGACCAGAGTCTTCCCATTGAACTTAGACCAGCATTCGCACTGGCCTGCAAAGCTGGGCATGATCTGCCCTCCTCCCCAACTTCATCACCAACCACTCTCCCTGTGCTCACTCTACGCCTGCTCCACCAGCCTTCCTAGCAGAGTCACACCTCAAAACACACATATGATTGTGTCCCCGCCCCCTTACAGGCCTCAGTTTCTACAGATCTCCTCTGGTTCCCATGGTTCTGAGGCTAAGAATCCCAACAGGGCCCCCGAGTCTGCCATAGTCCGGCTTCTACCTGCCATGCTGACCTCTTTTCCCTAATCCCGTCTCTGTGGTCCGGCTGCCTCCTGTGCGGGCAGCCCTCCCCTGCGTGTGCTTTGCTAACCCGCTCGAGGCTCTGTCCTTCCCTTCCTGAAGGCCAGGTAAGCCTTCATCATACATCACCTCTGAGCTACAGCATCTTCTCCCAACTAGCTCCTGCCCGCTTATTATACATGCTGATTGCATTATCCACTCTCCTCACTGCTTCCTAGGGGCCAGTTTTCATTTCTGTACACGCTTATTATATTAACAGCTGCCCTCCACAGACTGTAAACTCCACAAGGAATGTGGCCCTGTCTGTTTTATGACTGTTTTCACCCAGTGTTTAAAATTGTGCGTGACTCAGCACTCATAGGTGCTCAGTAAGTATTAGTTGGAAGACTGAGTGAATAGTGCCTCAGCCACCCCTCAGTGACACAGCCCCAAGTTTAGAGGATTAGGCCCACGTGAGCTTTGCTGCGGCCATGGGGGACAGGTTGGGGATGGGCTGCCTAGGGAATTTGCAGTCTGTAAGGCCTTAGGGCAGGTAAGAGCACCAGGAAGGTCTATTTCCCAACCTCTTACACTTTCTGTGAGCACCTTCACTCTCTCTTATCCTGTATTAGAAGGCCCTTGAAGGTAGGCATAGAACTTTTAATTTTTGTCCTGTGAGCACTTTGCCCAGGGCCTGGCACATAGGAGCTGCTCAGGAAAGCTGCCCTGAGTGCGTGGATGTTTGCATTACAGATTCAATGCAGACCTGAAAATCTGAGCTGAGGTTTTCTCAGGGGCTACTGGGGGGAAGGGAGGGAAAGCTTGGCATGGGTATTTATCAGTAGAACAGAGTGTGTTGGAGTTTTTAACACATGATAGAAAGAGCTTGAGTGGTTTCTTTTTCAGCTAAAACATGGATTTACTTAAACATACTTTTATTTATTGAAAACATACTTTTTTTCCAGGCCCTGTGATAAATGCTTTATATGTATTACCTAGTTTAACACGAAGACGTCAATTTGCAGATGCTGCTTAAATTGTAGATGGGTAAACTGAGGCTTGGAGACAGCTAATCAGCCTAAGGTCAGAGAGTAATTGGCAAAATTAGTACTCAGATTTGGGTCTGACTGCACAATTCCTGGAGCCAGTTTACTGCAAGGACTCCTTCACTACCTATGGGCCCATTAGAGAGGCAGCCAACATCTTGGCCTTCATGTCCTTACCCAACGGATGGAAGATTCCATTCCTGGTCAGATCTCAAGGTTGAATAGGAGGCTATGTGAGTGCAGACAGGCACCAGGAATTATCTGGCCAGAAGAGGTGCCGTGATTCATTCACTGAGCTCCAGCTCCACATAAGCATGAAAGGGCTTGTTAGCATTACACGACCTCCCGCCTCTCAAGCCCCTGATGACAGTAAGACAGCCAACTGCATGCAAGGTGACCCTGAACAGCTACCTGCTCTCCAATTCCCACTGGAGGGGCCCCTTAATATCTTAGCAGGCCAAGAAGCCAGAAGAGGTATTTCACTCTGGTTTCCAGTAATTCGTTCTGCTCTGTGAACCTCTGGGTTTGCTTGTCCAATTTCATAAAAATTGGATTAATAAGTGTTAATTGGTGCTGACTCAACTCGTTTACAAGGGATGGAGTCAGATGGAAGAGGAGCGCACTGGTGTGATGGTTGGATCCAAGGCTCCTGGGAATTTGGTTTCCTCATGGATGCCAATAGCATAGGCTCCCCCTGGAAGCTTCTTCCAAGCACCCCTCTTAGAGAAGACAGTATCACCCCCACAGACCTTTGAAAAGTGGAGGGACACTTGCTTGCATTAGGACAAGGAGAGGGTTTGCTTTGGATGCTGTAAGCTTGAGGATTAGGTCAAGATGTTCATCCCTTCATTTATTCATTGAAGCTTTTTAAAGCACCTGCTATGTGTCAGGCTGTTCTGGGCTCTGGAGACCCAGTGACGATGAAAACAAAATTTCTGTCCTCATGAAGCTTATGGTCTGTCGGAGGTAGGTAAACAATAACTAAATGAACATACAATAGGATGTTAGGCAGCATTTCCACTCAGTGCTCCAGTATTTTCTCTTAAGTATGAGAAAAGATCATCTTTAAAAAATTTTTTAATGTTTATTTATTTTTGAGAAAGGGAGACATACACAAGGTCAGAGAGAGAGGGAGACACAGAATCTGAAATAGGCTCCAGGTTCTGAGCTGTCAGCACAGACCCTGATGCGGGGCTTGAACTCATGAACTGTGAGATCATGACCTGAGCTGAAGTCAGACGCTCAACTGACTGAGCCTCTCAGGTGCCCCGAGAAGATCCTCTTTTTAAAAAATAGCTTTATTGAGACAGAAGTCACATACTTTAGAAATCAACCATTGAAAGTGTATAGTTTCATGGGTTTTAGTACATTCACACATATGTGCAGTCAGCACCACAGACTATTTTAGAACATTTCATCATCCCCAGGGCGCCTGGACAGCTCAGTTGGTTGAGTGTCTGACTTCAGCTCAGGGCATGATCTCACGGTTCTTAAGTTCAAACCCTGCATTGGGCTCTCTGCTGTCAGCGTGGAGCCTGCTTTGGATCCTCTGTCCCCATCTCTCTCTGCCCCTCACCCACTCGTGTGTGTACGCTCTGCTCTCTCTGTCTCTCAAAAATAAATAAACATTAGAAAAAAAGAACGTTTCATTACCCCAAAAAGAAACTATGAGCTTTAGCTAACACCATCCTATACCCCAACCTCCACCCCCAGCTCTAGGCAACCAATAATCTACTTTCTGTATGGATTTGACTGGACAGAGAAACACTTCTCCCGTGAGAGTGAGGGGCAGGGCAGGAGCCTTTATCATCCTCACCCCCCAAATGAGGCTTCTTGGACTCCATTTCCCTTGGAGCTGCCTCCAGGATCCAAATTTCCATTGCTGTACACGCTCGGTTCCTGGGGATGGTAGAGGGGAGCTGGCTGGTGTCCCGGTACGTAATCATTCCTTCGTGACCTTACCTTCCACCTCCAAACCCTACCCGAGCGGGCATGTTCCAGCCAGCCCACGCTGCACATCACTGTGCGTGTGCGTGTGCGTGCACACAGAAGGGGCTCTGGTCACCTGCGCAGGTGCAGCTCCAGGCAGTAGTCAGCATGTCCCAGTCACAGGAGCCTCACCTCAGGCCAGGCTGCTCTAAGGCCCCGCCTGGGTGACTGCAGCGCTCTGCTCTCCGGTTTCCGCACCTCCCACCCTGCTCCCCTCCCAACCTGTTCTTCCTGGGACATCAGGATAAAGGCGGTAAAGCGTGAATCTCACCGTGCAGCTGAGGCTCTGTCCATGGTGCTCGAGGCCCCGCGTAACGTGGCCCCTGCCAGCCTCCCGGTGTCCTCTACCACCGTCCCCCTTGACCGTCTGAACCACCCACAGTTCCTGCAGAGGTGCCACTCACTCCCTGGCAGCCCTTTGCTACTGCTGTCTCTGGAACATTCTCCTGCCCACAGCACCTGACAAGCTCCTGCTCATCTTTCAGGCTTTGGCTTAGAGATTACTTAAAGATTGCTTTGGGGGCCTTCCCCATCTCTGCAGAAGGTGGTTAAGTGCCTCTGTTATTTCCCCATTGCTGCGTAACAAATGACCCCCAAATCAGCATTTTCCAGGAGTGGCTTAGTTGGATCAAGGTGTCTTGACATCGGCCAGGGCTTCAGTCATCTAGGGCTTGACTGGGGCTGGGGGATCCCTCTTATTTATTTATTCATTTTAGTATGTGTGCTGCCGAAGCGAGCACTTATTTATTCATTTTAATGTTTCTTTCTTTTTGAGAGAGAGAGAGAAAATATGCCTCAGGTGAGGGGCAGAGAGAGAGAGGGAGACACAGAATCCCCAGAAGCCTCCAGGCTCCGAGCTGTTAGCACAGAGCCCGAAGTGGGGCTCGAACTCATGAACTGCGAGATCATGACCGGAGCCGAAGTTTGACGCTTAGCTGCCTGAGCCACCCAGGCACCCCTGGTGATCCTTTTTAACAGGAGGCCTCAGTCCCTCACCCCTTGCGACACGGCAGCCAGCTTCCCCCAGAGTGATGGGCCCAGAGAGAGCAGGGAGGAAGCTACAGTGCTTTTTAAACGTTGGCATTAGACTGAATGTTTGTGTCCCTCTCCCCACTTTACATGTTGAAATCCTAACCCCCAGTGTGATGGCATTAGGTGAGCCTTTGGGGGTGATTAGGTCATGAGGGTGGAGTCCTCATGAATGGGAGCTGTGCTTAAAAAAAAAAAAAGGACCCCAAGAGCTCCGCTCCCTCTTTCTGCCATGTGGGGATACAAGAGGATTCCAGTCTGCAACATGGAGGAGGGTCCTCACCAGCCCCTGACTGTGCTGGCCCTCTGATCCTGGACTTTCGGACTCTGGGTCTGTGTGAGAACTAAGTTTATAGGCCCCCCCAGTGGTGTTCTGTTACAGCAGCCTGATAGGCTAAGATGATGGCCCAGGCCCTGAAGTCACAACTGTGGCTTCTATCATATTCTGTTGGTTACAAATGATTCCTTAAGTCCAGTGCACCCTTAAGGGAAGGACAATTAAGCTCTTCCTCATGAAAGAAGGAGTATCCAAGAATTTGTGGACATATTTTTAAACTACCATAGTTCCCATTGCCACACCCCCACAGCATCCTGCACTTACCCCTGACCTAGCACTTGGCAGACTATTGTCGCTGTCTGTCCCCCACTGCTCCCCCTGAGTTCCTTGAGGATCAGAACTGCTTTCGGTTCCCAGTTATATTCCTAGATCCTACCATAGTGCCTTGCACAGTGCGTGGTAACCTCTGTTTGAAAGACTCAGTGACCTATTCCGGACACATAAAAGGTCTAGTACTTCTTAAACTTTGCGTGCTTGCAAATCACCTGGGGGGTTTGTTAAAATGAGGATTCTGATTGAGTGGGTCTGGGGTGGGAGTGGAGATGCTGTTTTCCTAACAAGCTCCCAGGTGATGCTGATGCTGCTTCGAGGAGGTGGGTCTAGAACACGTGATCCTATTCCCACACAAGCCGAGTAACCTAGCTGGGAAGACATTGCAGCCAGCAGGGCAGTCTGAGGCCAGCCCCAGGCAGTGTGGGCTCAGTCATGGGCTTACCTACTGTGTGCTGGGTTCCCTCTCTCTTCCCTGGCCCAGTGTGATGGAGGAGATGTCAGTCAGAGACAGTCAAGAAGGCATCTGTGGGATACAGGAAGTCTTCCAAGTTCATGTAAGTTCTCTGCTGGCTCTGGCTCTGGAATGTCAAGCTGGGGGTCCCTCATGTATGGGCAGAGGGGTGGTGTGGCATGAGAAACAGCCAGAAGGAAGCCGGCCAAGCTGCCTGGGGTGGGGTGGGGAGGTCCAGAAGAAAGGTAGGGTTGGGTGGTTGTGGGTGATAGAGTCCCCATCCCCACTCCGGAGAACTCAGAAGCTGGCTAGTAGACTAGATGGTGAGCTTACACTATTCTTCCCAGTTCTTGGGAGGACACATAATGCTAAGCGTCAGATTTTAAGGAAAATTGAGTTGGTTTGGATCATTGAAATGCTTTCTGTTAATACCTCGGGTCTTACTTTGATCCTGTGTCTCTGGTTTTAGCGGTGTGGGGCCCTGATGTGCGTGTGTGACCCCCCTGGTCTCAAGTCTGCTTTCTTCCTACCTCCTGGGGCTGATGGAAGCGCATAGGGCAATCATGAAAACCCCGCACAGTTGGGGAAAGGTTTCATGGCTACTTAATCCCGTGGTGCTCATCCTGGACTGCACATCGGTGTCACGTGGGACCCTGAAACATGATGCCTGGGTTCATCCTCCAGAGGTCTGACTTAATTAGTCTGGGGTGTGGTGTGGACACGAACACTTAAAAACCTGCGTTTAAGTGCATTGTGTGGCTGTGGTGGAGCCCCTGGTTTCGTCTTAGGAGAGCCTTTTACTAGTAGGTGAGGTGCTTTACCACCCACTTGTGTTTTTAACAATGGAAGCAGCGTATTACAGAGTTGAGTGGTTAGTTCAACATCCCATAGCCAGTAAGTCAGAGGGTTGGAACTTAAGCCCATGTTAGCTGGTTCATCTTGTTCAAGTTGCATCAGGATTGCCTCCCTGTAGTTAATATTATGTCAAAGGAAGAGAAACTGAGTCTGATGGTTAATTTTATTTGTACTCCTGACTGGGCCCTGATATTTGTTTTAACAGTATTCTGGATATATCTGTGAGGGTGTTTTGGAGGAATCATAGACTGACTAAAGCAGATTAACTTTCCTAATGTGGGTGGGCCTCATCCAAACAGTTGAAGGTCTGAATAGACTAAAAAGACTGACCCACCTGCTGGCAAGGAGGAATACCTCCTGCCTGACTGCCTTGACCTCAGTCTTTTCCGTTCTCAGACACGAACTTAAACCTCAGCTCTTTTTTTAGGACTGGAACCACACCATTGGCTTTCCTGGTTCTCAGGCCTTTGGGCTCAGGCTGGAATTTCTGTCATCAAGTTTCCTCGGTCTCCAGCTGGCCAGCTGAAGAACTTGAGACTTAGCCTCTGTAATCAGGTAAGCCATTCTTTATAGTAATAAGTCTAATTTATAATAACATGATAGTAATCTTCTATTAATAAATCTTATATAGTTTATAATTTTATGTCTATGTATATATGTCTCCTCTTTCTCTGGTGAATCGTAACTAATGCACAGAGAGATGTAACAATTAGATTTCTGTATAGAGGCCAGACTTTTAAGTTAGGGTACAGTTAGGGAGGGTTCTATGTCCTTTATTTCCTGCCATGTTATATCCTTTTCCAGTTTCCAGTCTCAGAAGCTGAGTCTGGACCAATACCTGTATCAGATGAACAAATCCTAGATGCCTTGATGACAAAGACCGTGTCCGTGTTGGCTGATCCATATGCTGGATAGGCAAGGTTGGGAAACAGAATTTGGCAGGAAGGGCTGGCCTAGAGTATGAGTGTTCTTTGTTTTGAACGATTCTCCATTCTGGCATTCATCCAAGTTCATCTTTGGACTCTTGTAACCTTCCTGCCCCCCAGTGATCTCCAATTCAACCAGCAGATGCTCATGATGGAGGTTGGAGATGTTGAGATAATTCCTGTGGTGGTGAGGGAGACCCCAAAGGTTTAAAAAAAAAAAAAAAAAGCATTATTCAAAGAATGAATCTCAGTCCTTAGCCACCACTTAGCCAGTGAGTGTGTTCAATCACAATAACCGGGGGTAGGTGGAGGGGAGTATTTTGTGGTAATTGTTATCACAGCTGGTTACAGAGCCCCTCTTAAGAGAGAAGTGTAGAACTTGGAAGAGAACTTGCTTTTTCATTAGGTATGGAATGTGGGGCCCAGAGGGACTGGTCTGAGAGGCAGTGGATGGCTGCACTGCAGGGGTGGAGGAGAGCAGGCAGAAGGAGAGAAAAGACCAGAAGTGGAGTTGGGAGCCTGAAGCATGCCTGGAATCTGGAGACTGCCTGGCCAATGGTGGAGGAGAGATTTCTGGGGCTTTTGAGAATGGGGGTATCTAGAACTAAATTCCCTGCCATTGGAAATGCCATCCTGCATCCCTTCTCTGAAAGCACGGGTGAAGTCTTGGTGCACATATCTTGGCAGTCACAGGTTGGGGAGTGGTAGGTTCGGGTGCTTCTGATGGGGTGAGGGGTGTGGTATGGTGCTGAAGGGAGGAATTGCCCCTGCAGATAGAAGGGTGGCCCCGTAAGATGAACCCGTTCAGTGGATGTGGAACCCAGGGCTATAGCTGACCATGAGTCTCCCCAAGAATCTCCAAAGCGATTGGGGGACAGTGGCGTGTTTGCATCATTTCAGGGTGTTGGAGAAAATCTCCCCTGCACATTAGAAGTTTTGGTGATAGATACCACCTTGTCATGAACAGAGGCTTAAGGAAGACCTCAAGCTTCAAACTGAGATTGGTTGTGGAGACCAGATTAAATGAAGGACCTCTGAAGAAGTGAGGAGATTATGGAATCACTCACTAAATACTGGCACGCCACCTTATGTGCCAAGCCCTTTAATATGTGCTGGAAATTTAGACCTTGTCCCTTCCTTCCGGGAGCTTTTTACCTCTGGGTATAGAGGCGAGGGAGTGGACGTTTACTGAGCTTCTCGCAATTGCAGACAGTGGGCTGTGCATTTCCTCTGTGCTATCCTCCCAAGATTCTCCCAGCACCTTTGTGAGGAACTATTATCCCCAACATACAGATGGGTAGGCTGAGGCCCTGAGAGGTTAAAATTGACCCAAACCTGACTCAGCTGATCCATAATGAAACCAGTATTTGGACACAGGATGATTCGACTCTGAAGTTGGAGGAGGTGCTGGAAAATTCACAGCACAGGGTCCAGTCTTGATAATTTTGATGTGAAAAAGCATTCTCTCTATTTCTCTGGAGTCCCACCCAGTTTGCAGTAATGGCTACCAGCCTGTCTTCTGTCCCTGCTTTCTTTAAAAAAAATTTTTTTAAAATGTTTATTTATTTTTGAGAGCGAGAGGCAGAGCACAAGTGGAGGAGGGTCAGAGAGGGAGACACAGAAACCCAAGCAGGCTCCTGGCTCTGAGCTGTCAGCACAGATCCCGATCTGGGGCTCGAACCCACAAACTGTGAGACCATGACCTGAACTGAAGTCTGGCACTCAGCCAACTGAGCCACCCAGGCAGCCCTGTCCAGGCTTTCTGCCAGTGCTTTCCTCATCATCTCTATATTTATTTATTTAATTTATTTTTGAGAGAGTATGAGTGGGGGAGGGGCAAAGAGGAGATAGAATCTGAAGCAGGACCCAGGCTCTGAGCTGTCAGCACAGAGCCTGACATGGGGTCTCAAACCCACTAACCCTGAGATCATGACCTGATCAGCTCCATTTTTAGAAGCAAACGCACCAAGTCAGCAAGACAAGGCCACCTCTTCACAGAGGACTTTGGTGGCGGGGGGCCTCTGGGTGAGTGCTGAGGGGACCGACCAGCAGGAAGCTCAGAGAGGAGACTAGGATCCCGGGAGGAGGGTATCATGGAAACGTGGAAGGTGCTGCTGCTGTAGGTGGGACTCAGGCACCGTAATTAGCAAGGGCAGTTAAACGGGCCTTCTTAATAAGCGACAAGGAGAAAAGGAGAAATCCATCATGTTGTCCCAAATACTCCACGAGTGATGAAGTGAGGGTGAAATCGGCTGCCTTATCCATATGATATTTATTTCAAGTGATTTGCTGAAGATAGGCCCCGAACCCTTCTCCTTAAGGAATTATCTAGGAGCTGTGGGGAGGCAATTTGGGCACTTGAGGAGCAGAAACGAATCGAACTGGCAAGCCGAGAAGCCACCTGAGCCTGGAGTTGGCGGTGGCAAGTGGATAGACATCTGTTGTTTTTGTCTCTTCGACACCATCCTTTCCCTTTGGGGAACTGCTCCTCTTCCACTGGATCATATGATTGGGATGGGGTTGCCAATCACAGTCTCTCAGCCAATGCCCCGGTCACAGAGGCGGGCATATGACCCAGACTCAGCCAATTACCGCCCGTTGTGTGCCTGGCCCCTTGTGGGCATGTGACCCCAGCCAGCCTGAGATCCATTTCCTTGGCAGTGAGGACCAAGGACGCTGATGTTGCTGTGTTAGAATTTGAAGGACACAGCAGGGACCTCTCGGGTTGTCTTTCTCTCTCACGTGGCATCTGCTGCCTGTTGGGGACAATAGAATCAAACCAGGGCCAGCAGAATGGAGTAAAAAGGGGACCATGTGTATAGACACTTCAGTTCGGGAGCTCCCTAGGGCACCGCCATTCTCCTGTCATGTTTTTGTACTTTGTATCCTCTGCAGTTGTGTGAGCCAATAGACTGCTCTTCTGAATAACTGTCTTTGAGTTGGCGCCCTGTGCCTTGCCCGCGAGAGAGCCCTGAGGAAGGCAGCTAGGAGCGATCACAATCTATTTTGGGAGCGGCTTCTTGTAAGCAGCTGGCTCCTTACATGTTCTGTGCTGGGTGCTGAGGTGGGACTGGAGACTCTGCACCTACATGCCTGAACTCAACCTCAGAGGTCAGTAGGGCTCTTTACCCATTCGGTGGGTGAGGGGACAGAGCTGCCCCACTGGATAGAGGTGCGTGAAACTGCCGCAAATGGGTGGCCCACCCAGGGCCCGAGAGCGCCCGGGTCTCGTGGTTCTCAACGCCAGCACTTGCACCGGGGGTCAGGCAGCAGGCAGCTTGCAGGCGCAGCAGTGGGGGCGCCCAACTCAGAGGGAACGCACGGGGTCAAGGGTCTCCAGCCCTTCACCTCCAGCCGGCCACGCAGCTGTTCTGTTGCTGCCTGCTGACTTTGAAGACCCCGCGGAGTGTGAATTATACTTGATTGGATCTCATTCTCAGGGAGCTGGCCTAGAACTCAACTTGGGGCACCCTGGCAGCAGGGCCTTAAGCCAACCATACAAAAGGCCTAGCTGCTTCCACCAGAGGCCTGGCTTTCAAAGAGACCTACCCCTGGAGCCACGGCAGTGGTCGCCTGCGGACGGGCAGTAGGGACGGGCAGGGGCGTTGCTAACTTAACCGGATTCCCATTTCAGCTGGAGCAGCCTTCCCCAGCCCCTAGGTTTTTTATTTTTTAAAATAAGTTTGTATTTTTTTAATGTTTATTTTTGAGGGGGAGTGGGAGAAGTACAGAGAGAGAGAGGGAGACAGAGGATCCAAAGCAGGCTCCACGATGACTGCAGAGAGTGCGATGCCGGGCTCGAACCAATGAACTGTGAGATCATGAGGTGGGCCGAAGTGGGCCGCTCAACTGACTGAGCCACCCAAACCAACAGTTAATTCTCTTTTATATATTGGGGCTTAATGTGCAGTTTTGTTTGAAAAAGGGTTCTGTTTAAAAGACAGGAAAAAAACCTCCTGAAAAATCATTAATCCGATGAACTTGAACCAGCCACTACTACTCTCTGAACAAAAGGTGACCTGTGACAGGACAAATAAATCAAGAAAAAAATTCCAACCAACCTTTTCATGACAAAGGCCCAGAAATGTCATTAATGCAGGGGAAAAAAGAATCAATGTTGACTTTACAATGACCCATGTTTTGCAAAACCTTATTAAATATTGGCTGTAGAGACCGCATCTTGGACAAATGACCTTGTCATGTACGTATGTTAATTAAGAAATATGGCCTCATTCTCTTGTTGATTCACTAAATATTCTGAGTGCCTGTGACCTGGGCTTACTGGGTTACGTGCTGGGAACACCACAATGAGCAAGACTTACATGATCCTTCCTCCTGTGGCGAGTGGAGAAGGTTTTCTTTCCCTTCCAGGCAGACCCTCTTTTTGGGCAAACTAAGATAGAAAAAGGGTTTTTAGCAAATGGATCTGAACCGTCATCTTTCCAAAATCACTTACCTTCTCTAGCTGATTTCTGTTTGTATTGAATTCCAGTATACTTAACATAGAGTGTTACAATAGTTTCAGGTATATAATATAGTGATGTTCAACAATTCTATACCTTACTCCGTGCTCATCATGATAAGTGCGCTCTTTTTATTTTTTCACTTGATCTTAGCCAAAAGGCCGAGAGGCGATTCTTTTTATTTTTTATATTTCAATCTTTTTAATGATCGTTCAAAGTCCATGATATTTTGATGGCTATAAATTATTGTTTTCTTGGCTTCTTTTTTTATTTCTTAAATAGTTTCTTGTCAAGTTGGTTTCCATATAACACCCAGTGCTCATCCCCACAAGTGCCCTCCCCCATGCCCATCACACCTCTACCCCTCTCCCCCACCCCCAACAGCCCTCAGTTTGTTCTTAGCATTCAAGAGTCTCTCATGGTTTGCCTCCCTCCCTCTCCCCCACTATTTTTCCCCTTCTCCTCCCCTACAGTCCTCCATTAAGACCTCCTAATCCACCTATACGTGCAAACATATGGTAGCTGCCCCTCTCTGCCTGACTTATTTTGCTCAGCATAACACCCTCAAGGTCCATCCATGTTGCTACACATGGCCAGATTTCATCCTTTCTCATTGCCATGTAGTATTCCATCGTATAGATAAGCCATATCTTCTTGATCCATTCGTCCGTTGATGGACATTTAGGCTCTTTCCATGTTTTGGCTGTTGTTAAGAGTGCTGCTATGAACATTGGGGTCCATGTGCCCCTATGCATCAGCACTCCTGTGTCCCTTGGCTAAATTCCTAGCAGTGCTAGTGCTGGGTCCTAGGGGAGTTCTATTGTTAAGTTTTTGAGGAACCTCCACACTGTTTTCCAGAGGGGCTGCACTAGTTTACATTCCCACCAACAGTGTAGGAGGGTGCCTGTTTCTCCACATCCTCGCCAGCTTCTAGAGTCTCCTGATTTGTTCATTTTAGCCCCTCTAATCGGCATGAGGTGGTATCTCAGTGTGGTTTTGATTTGTATTTCCCTGATGAGGAGGGATGCTGAGCATCGTTTCATGTGTCTGCTGGCCATCTGGATGTCCTCTTTGGAGAAGTGTCTGTTCATATCTTCTGCCTATTTCTTCACTGGATTATTTGTTTTTCGAGTGTGGAGTTTGGTGAGTTCCTTATAGATTTGGGGTACTAGCCCTTTATCTGATATGTCATTTGCAACTATCTTTTCCAATTCTGTTAGTTGCCTATTAGTTTTCTTGATTATTTCCTTTGCAGTGTAAAAGCTTTTTATCTTGATGATGTCCCATTAGGTCTTTTTTGCTTTTGATTCCCTTGCCTTTGGAGATGTGTTGAGTAAGAAATTTCTGCCACTGAGGTCAAAAAGGTTGTTTCCTGCTTTCTCCTCTAATGGTTTCCTGCCTCACATTCAGGTTCTTCATCCATTTTGAGTTTGTGTATGGTGTGAGAAAATGATCTAGTTTCATTCTTCTGCATGTTGCTGTCCAGTTTTCCCAGCACTATCTGTTAAAGAGGCTGTCTTTTTTCCATTGGATACTCTTTCCTGCTTTGTCAAAGATTAATTGGCCATACAATTGTGAGTCCAATTCTGGGTTCTCTATTCCACTGATCTATGTGTCTGTTTTTGTGCCAATACGGTACTGTCTTGATGATGACAGCTTTGTAGTGGAGGCTAAAGTCTGGGATTGTGATGCCTCCCTTTTTTGTTTTCTTCTTCAATAATACTTTGGCTATTCAGGGTCTTTTGTGGTTCCATACAAATTTTAGGATTGTTTGTTCTAGCTTCGAGAAGAATGCTGGTGCAGTTTTGATTGGGATTGCATTGAATGTGTAGATTGCTTTGGGTAGTATTGATATTTTAACAATATTCTTCGAATCCATAAATATGGAATGTTTTTCCATTTCTTTGTGTCTTCTTCAGTTTCCTTCATAAATTTTCTATAGTTTTCAGCATGCAGATCTTTTACATCTTTGTTAGGTTTATTCCTAGATATTTTGTGTTTTTGTGAATTTGTGAATGGGATCAGTTTCTTGATTTCTCTTTCTGTTGCTTCATTATTGGTGTATAAAAATGCAACCGGTTTCTGTACATTGATTTTATACCCTGCGACTTTGCTGAATTCATGGATCAGTTCCAGCAGACTTTTGGTGGAGTCTGTTGGGTTTTCCATATAGAGTATCCTGTTGCCTGCGACAAGTGAAAGTTTGACTTCTTCTTTGCCAATTTTGATGACTTTTATTTCATTTTATTGTCTGATTGCTGGTGCTAGGACTTCCAACACTGTTAAATAGCAGTGGTGAGAGTGGACATCCCTGTGGTGTTCCTGATCTTAGGGTGAAAGCTCTCAGTTTTTCCCCATTGAGGATGATGTTAGCTGTGGGCTTTTCATAAATGGCTGTTATGATGTTTTTTTAAAATGTTTTATTTATTTCTGAGAGAGAAGGAGAGAGTGAGAGAGAGACAGCATCAGCAGGGGAGGGTCAGAAAGAAAGGGAGACAAAGAATCTGAAACAGACTCCAGGCTCTGAGCTAGCTGTCAGCACAGAGCCCGACGTGAGGCCTGAACCCACGAATCATGAGATCATGACCTGAGCCGAAGTCAGACGCTTAACCTACTGAACCACCCAGGCGCCCCTTATGATGTTTAAAATAGTCCTTCTATCCTGACTTTCTCTAGGGTTTTTATTAAGAAAGGATGCTGTATTTTGTCAAATGCTTTTTCTGCATCTATTGACAGGATCATATGTTTCTTATCTTTTCTTTTGTTAATGTGATGTATCACATTGATTCATTTGCAAATATTAAACCAGCCCTGTAGCCCAGAAATGAATCCCACTTGATCATGGTGGATAATTCTTTTTATATTCTGTTGAATTTGATTTGCTGGCATCCTGTTGAGGATATTTGCATCCATATTCATCAGGGATATTGGCCTGTAGTTCTCTTTTTATTTTTGCTGGGTCTCTGTCTGATTTGGTAATCAAAGTGATGCTGGCTTCATAGAATGAGTCTGGAAGTTTTCTTTCCATTTCTGTTTTTTGGAACAGCTTGAGAAGAATGGGTATTAACTCTGTCTTAAATGGCTCATAGAATTCCCCAGGGAAGCCATCTGGTCCTGGGCTCTTAATTGTTGGGAGATATTTGATAACTGATTCCATTTCTTCACTAGTTATAGGTCTGTTCAGATTTTCCATTTCTTCCTGTTTGAGTTTTGGTAGTGTGTGGGTGTTCAGGGATTTGTCCATTTCTTCTACGTTGTCCAGTTTATTGGCATATAATTTTTCATAGTATTCCCTGATAATTGCTTATATTGCTGAGGGATTGGTTGTAATAAATTCAGTTTCATTCGTGATTTTGTCTATTTGAGTGCTCTCTCTTTTCTTTTTGAGAAGCCTGGCTAGAGGTTTATCAATTTGTTTATTTAAAAAAACAAACAAACAAACAACTCTTGGTTTCATTTATGTATTCAACTGGGTTGTTGTTGTTGTTGTTTTGGATTCTATATAGTTTATTTCTGCCCTGATCTTTATTATTTATCTTCTTCTGCTGGGCTTGAGGTGATCTTGCTTCTCTTTTTCTAGTTCCTTTAGGCGTGCTATTAGATTTTATATTTGGGCTTTTTCTAGTTTCTTGAGATAGGACGGGATTGTAATGTATTTTCCTCTTAGGACTGCCTTTGCTGCATCCCAAAGAGTTTGGATGGTTGTATTTTCATTTTCATTTGTTTCCATATATTTTTAAATTTCTTCTCTCATTGTCTGATGGACCCATTCATTCTTTAGTAGTGTGTTGTTTAACATCCATACGTTTGGAGGTTTTTCAGACTTTTTCCTATGGTTGATTTCAAGTTTCATAGCATTGTGGTCTGAGAGTGTGCATAGTATAATCTCAATTCTTTTATACTTATTGAGGGCTACTTTGTGACCCACTGTGTAATCTGTCTTGGAGAATGTACCATGTGCACTTGAGAAGAAAGTGAATTCCATAGCTTCAGGATGTAGAGTTCTAAATATATCTGTCAAGTCCATCTGGTCCAATGTGTCGTTCAGATCCATTGTTTCTTTAGTGATTTTCTGCCTAGTTGATCTATCCATTTCTGTAAGTAGAGTATTAAAATCCCCTGATATTAGCATATTCCTACCCATAAGATTGCTTATGTTTGTGATTGTTTTATATATTTGGTGCATAGACATTTATAATTGTTAGCTCTTCCTGATGGATAGACCCTGTAATTATTATGTAATACCCTTCTTCATCTCATTATTGCTTTTACTTTAAAGACTAGTTTGTCAGAAGTATGGCTACTCCAGCTTTCTTTTGATTTCCAGTAGCCTGATAGATATTTCTCCATCCCCTTACTTTTGATCTGAAGGTGTCCTCAGGTCTGAAGTGAGTCTCTTGTAGACAGAATATAGATGGATCTTGTTTTTTTTTTTTTTATCCGTTCTGATACCCTCTGTCTTTTGGTTGGAGGATTTAAGCCATTTACATTCGATGTTATTATTGAAAAATACGGGTTTAGAGTCATTGTGTTCTCTGTAGGATTCAGCTTGTAGTGGTGTCTCTGGGACCTTGTGTTCCTTGCTACATTTCCCACTTAGAATCCCCCTTAGGATCTCCTGTAGGGCTGGTTTAGTGGTGATGAATTCCTTCTATTTTTGTTTGCTTGGGAAAACCTTTCTCTCTCCTTCTATTTTGAATGACAGGCTTGCTGATAAAGGATTCTTGGCTGCATATTTTTCATATTGATCACATTGAAGATTTCCTGCCATTCCTTTCTGGGCTGCCAAGTTTCAGAAGATAGGTCTGCTACTACTTTTATGTGTCTACCATTGTATGTTTGGGTGCATTTATCACTAGCTGCTTTCAGAATTCTCTCTTTATTCTTATATTTTGCCAGCTTCACTATGATATGTCATGCAGAAGAGTGATTCAAGTTATGTCTGAGGGGAGTTCTCTGTGCCTTTTAGATACCAATGTCTGTTTCCTTCCCCAGACTGGGAAAGTTCTCAGCTCTAATTTGTTTAAGTACCCTTTCAGCCCCTTTCTCTTCTCTATCCTTTTTCTAGAATTCCTATGATAAGGATATTGTTCTGTTTGATTGCATGGCTTAGTTCTTGAATTCTCCTTTTGTGCTCCTGGATCAATCAATCTCTTTTTCTCGGCTTCTTCTTTTTCTATAATTTATCTTCTAATTCACCTATTCTCCTCTCTGCCACTTTAATCCGCACTATGGATGCCTCCATTTTATTTTGTACCTCATTTGCATTTTTTATTTCATCATAGCTATTTTTAAGATACATGATCTTTGTGGCAATGGAGTCTCTGCTGTCTTCTATGCCTTTTTCAGGCCCAGCGATTACTTTTATGATTATTGTTCTAAATTCTTGTTCAGTTTTGTGGCTTATATCTGTTTTGATCAATTCTTTAGCTGTCACTTCTTCCTGGAATTTCTTTGGAGAAGAGTTCTTCCGTTTTGTCATTTTGGCCAACTTTCTGTCTCTTGTAAGTTTTAAAAGCTTGTTATGTGCTCTGCACTGCGAGTACTGCTATATTAAAGGAGATTCATACACTGTCCAGGGCCTGGCCGCTCAGGAAGTGTTTTTTGAAGGGTGTTCCTTGGTCTCTCTTGTTGTGACTTTGGTTGTTTTATTTCCCTACTCATAGTAATGTTTTGGACTCTCCACCATATGTGCTTTGGTTTGTTCCTTGAAGTAGCCTGGAAAGGAAGACGGACAGGGAACGAGAACACACAAGCACACAAACAAATCCAACCAACCAGCAAACTGATAAAAGTAATAAAACAAAGGACAGTCTAAAAGCATAACACCAGAAATCCCAGCTACAGATAAAAAGCAGGGTGGAGGCAGTGCTGATGGAAGAGCATATACAAAAAGAGAAATGACAGGGATGGGGAGAAAGAGAAAATGAATATTGACCAGGCAGAGAGACTAAAAGGCTTAAGTGATAGACAAAGAATAGAGAAGGAGGTGAGGAGAAAGAAATGACGATAATTTACCTAAAGAAACTATAGTCTGATTATTCCGCAGAGAGAGAAAGGAAGGTAAAGAAGAAGGTGTAGAACATGCATCAAGAGGAAGAATTCAATATGTCTGTTTAAGCAAACCTATAACCAGAATAACCAGCCCAGAGTAGGGGAGAGATAATGAGAAAAGGGAGAATATATCTGAATAGCAAGAATTGCTCTAGAGTTAATCACAGGAACGCAGCAGCACTGGGCTTGCGGGGGAGAGCAGTCTGTTTCCGCAGCATCTGTCTGTCTCCTGTAAAAAAAAAAAAAAAGCTCCGCAGCTCAGATGGGTGTGGTTTGGTGTAGGCGCGAGTCCCCCCAGCCCCTTCTCCTTGAACCAGATGTCCCAAATCAGTCCTTTGGGTCCGGCCTCATTGTGCCGTGGGCGCAGCCAAGGTGGGCCGTCTCCTGTGCCCCACACCCAGCTGCGTTCCAAGCTCCCACTCTGTGCGTGTTAGTGACGCCGCCTGAAGTGTAATCCCTCGAGCCATGGCACTTCAGAGCAGGACCAGCTCCCCCTGAGGCCGACTGTGCTCCTGGGGTAACGCCTCACCCGGAGCGAACTTCTTTCGTCCCCTGGCATGGGAATGGGGTGATCATTCCGAAGAAAGCCCCACAGTTAGAGATGGGATCTCTTTGCGAAAGCCTTGTGATTAGACATGGGATGATAGGATCCCTCTCTGTCCCAGGCCAAGGTTTTTCTCTTGTCTACATACAGTCCTCGTTTCCCCAGCCACTCTTTCTCTTCCCTTTGTCACGCCACAGGCCTCCATGTCCCGGCCCACTTTTATCTCCCCCAGTTCACGATCTCGCACCTATGAGGCTGTCTTCCTGGTAGACTCCGTGTCCTTTCCTCCCAGACTCTTGGGGTTCAGAGTCCTATGGCTTCATCCCTTCTTTGTCCGAGAGATACAGGTGGGAAGTTCGGAACCCTTTACTTCTCTGCCTTTTTTTTTTTTTTTTTTTGCCATTTTCAAGATGACTTTGGCTGTTCGGGGCCTTTTGTGGTTCTATACAAATTTTAAGACTTTTTTGCTCTAGATCTGTAAAAAAAAATGCTAGTTGTATTTTGATAGCGATTTTGCTTAATCTGTAGATTGCTTGAGGTAGTGTAGACTTTTCAATAATAATTATTCTTTGAACCCACAAGTGTGGAATGTTTTTCCATTTCTTTGTGTCATCTTTAATTTTTTTCATTGATGTTTTATAGCATTGAAAGTACAGGTATTTGACCTGTTTGGTTAAGTTTATTCCTAGATATTTTAATAATTTTATTTTGAGAGAGAGCACACGTGTGCATGAGTGTTGAAGGGGCAGAGGTAGAGAGGGAAAGAAAATCTTAAGCAGGCTCTACGCCCAGTGCCAAGTGCTGTGAGGAGCTTGATCTCACGACCATGAGATCATGACCTGAGCCAAAATCAAAAGTTGGATGCTTGGGGCGCCTTGGGTGGCTTATTCGGTTAAGCATCCGACTTTTGCTTAGGTCATGATCTCGTGGTTCGTGGGTTCGAGCCCCGCGTCGGGCTCTGTGCTGACTGCCAGTTCAGAGCCTGGAGCCTGTTTCAGAGTCTGTCACTCCCTCTCTCTCTGACCCTCCCCTGTTCACGCTGTCTCTCTCTCTTTCTCTTTCTCCTAGAACAAAAAAAAAAAAAAAGTTGGATGCTTAACTGAACCACCCAGGTGCCCCAGTATCTTACTATTTTTGGAACAATTGTAAATGGGACTGTTTTCTTAATTTCTCTTCCTGCTGCTTCATTATTAGTATATAGAAAGGAAGTGGATTTCTACACATTGATTTTGTATCTTGTGACCTTTATGAATTCATTATCAGTTGAAGTGGTTTTTTGGTGGAGTCTTTAGGGTTTTCTATATATAGTATCATGTTCTTTGCATGTAGTGAAAGTTTTAATTCCTTACCAGTTTGAATGCCTGTTGTTAATTTTTCTTGTCTGATTGCTGTGCCTAAGACTTCCAGTACTGTGTTGAGTAAATGTGGTGACAGTGGACATCCTTGTCCTGTTCCTGACCTTAAGGCGTAGAGCTCTCAGTCTTCCCCATTATGGATGATATTTGCTATGGGTTGTTTTGTATGTGTACTTTGTTATGTTGAGGTACATTCTCTCTAAACCTACTTTGCTGGCGGTTTTTATCATGAATGGATGTTGTACTTTGTCAGATGCTTTTCCTGCATTTATTGAAATGAATATATGATTTTTATACTTTATCTCATTAATGTGATGTTATCACATTGATTGATGTACAAATAGGGAACAGCCCTTGCAAACCAGGAAGAAATCTCCCCGGTCAGGGTGACTGATGTTTTTTTTCTGGGCTACAGTTAAATTTATATTTATTTATTTATCTATTTAATTAATTTATTTATTTATTCTGATTTACTTTTTAATTTACATCCAAGTTTGTTAGCCTATAGTACAATAATGATTTCAGGAGGAGATTCCAGTGATTTGTCTCATGTATAATGCTCAGGCCTCATGCCAGTAAGGACCCTCGTTATTGCCCCTTAACATTTAGCCCATTCCCCCCATCCACAACCCCTCCAGCAACCCTCAGTTTGTTCTCTGTATTTAAGAGTTTCTTATGTTTTGTCCCCCTTCTTGTTTTTACATTATTTTTGCTTCCCTTCCCTTGTGTTCATCTGTTTTGTATCTTAAATTCCTCATATGAGTGAATCATATGGTATTTGTCTTTCTCTAATTCCATTTAGCATAATACTCCCTAGTTCCATCTATGTAGTTGCAAACGGCAAGATTTCATTCTTTTTCATTGCCTAGTAATGCTCCATTGTATGTATATATACCACATCTTCTCTATCCATACATCCATCAGTGGACATTTGGGCTCTTTCCATATATTGGGTATTGTCAATAGCGCTGCTATAAACATTGGGGTGCCATGTGCCCCTTTGAAACAGCACATCTGTTTCCCTTGGATAAATACCTAGTAGTGCAAGTGCTGGGTTGTGGGGAAGTTCTGTTTTTAATTTTTTGAGGAACCTCCATGCTGTTTTCCAGAGTAGCTGCACCAGTTTGCATTCCCACCAGCAGTGCAAAAGAGGTCCCCTTTCTCCACATCTTTGCCAACATCTGTTGTTGGTGGAGTTGTTATTGTTTGCCATTCTGACTGGTGTGAGGTGGTATCTCATTGTGGTTTTGATTTGTATTTCCCTGATGGTGAGTGATGTTGAGCATTTTTTCATGTGTCTATTAGCCATCTGGATGTCTTCTTTGGAGAAGTGTCTACTCATATCTTCTGCCTATTTCTTTATTGGATTATTTGTCTTTTGGGTGTTTCATAAGTTCTCTGTAGATTTTGGATACTATCCCTTTATCTGATTTGCAAATATCTTCTCCCATTCCATTGGTTGCCTTTTAGTTTTGCTGATTGTTTCCTTCGCTGTGCAGATGATTTTTATTTTAATGAGGTCCCAGTAGTTCATTTTTGCTTTTGTTTCCCTTGCCTCTGGAGACATGTTGAGTAAGAAGTTGCTGTGGTCAAGGTCAGAGAGGTTTTTGCCTGCTTTCTTCTCTAGAATTTTGGTGGCTACCTGTCTTATGTTTAGGTCTTTCATTCATTTTGAATTTATTTTGGGTATGATGTAAGAAAGTGGTCCAGGTTCATTTTTCTGCATGTCGATGTCCAGTTTTTCCAGCACCATTTGCTGAAGAGACTGTCTTTATTCCATTGGATATTCTTTCTTGCTTTGTCAAAGATTAGTTGGCCATGCGTTTGTGGGTCCATTTCTGGAGTTCTCTATTCTGTCCCATTGATCTGAGTGTCTGTTTTTGTTCCAGTACCATACTGTCTTGATGATTATAGCTTTGTAATATATCTTGAAATCCAGGATTGTGATGCCTTCAGCTTTGGTTTTCTTTTTTAGGATTGCTTTTGCTATTCAGGGTCTTTTCTGATTCCATACAAATTCTAGGATTGTTTTTTTAGCTCTGTGAAGAATGCTAGTGTTATTTTGAGAGGGATTGCCTTGAATATGTAGATTCCTTTGGGTAGTATTGACATTTTAACAATATTTGTTCTTTTAATCCAGGAGCTTGAAATATTTTTCCATTTTTTGGTGTCTTTTTCAGTTTGTTTCCTAAGCCTTCTATAGTTTTCAATGTATAGATTTTTCACCTCTTTGGTTAAGTTTATTCCTTTTATGTTTTTTGGTGCAATTGTAAATGAGATTGATTCCTTGATTTTTCTTTCTGTTGCTTCATTGTGGTGTATAGGAATGCAACCTATTTCTGTGCATTGATATTATAATCTGCAACTTTGCTGAATTCATGTATCAGTTCTAGCAGTTTTTTGGTGGAATCTTTTGGGTTTTCCATATAGAGTATCATGTTATCTGCATAGAATGGGAGTTTGACTTCCTCTTTACCAATTTGGATGCCTTTTATTCCTATGTGTAGCCTGACTGCTGAGGCTGGAACTTCTAATACTATTTTGAGTAACAGTGGTGAGAGGGGACATCCCTGTTGTGTTACTGACCTTAAGGGGAAAGCCCTCAGTTTTTCTCCACTGAGGATGATATTAGTGGTGGGTCTTTCATATATGGCTTTTATGATCTTGAGGTATGATCCTCTATCCCTATATCCTTGAGGGTTTTTTATCAAGAAAGAATGTATTTTATCAAATGCTTTCTCTGCATCTATTGAGAGGATATATGGTTCTTGTGCTTTCTTTTATTGATGTGTATCACATTGATTGTTTTGTGGATATTGAACCAGCCCTGCATCCCAAGTATAAATCTCATTGGTTGTGGTGTGTAAATCTTTTAGTGTATTATTGGATCCAGTTTGCTAGTACCTTGTTGAGGAGTTTTTGCATCCATGTTCATCAGGGAGCTTGTTCTGTATTTCTGTTTTTTAGTGGGGTCTTTGTCTGGATTTGGAATCAAGCTGACTTCTTATAGTGAGTTTGGAAGTTTTTCTTCCATTTCTATTTTTTGGAACAGCTTCAAAGGAATAGGTGTTAATTCTTTAAATGTCTGACAGAATTCCCCTGGAAAACCATTTGGCCCTGGACTCTTGTTTTTTGGGAGACTTTTGATTACTAATTCCATTTCTTTACTGGTTATAGTCTGGTCAAATTTTCTATTTCTTTGTGTTTCAGTTTTGGTAATTTACGTTTCTTTTTAAAAAATTTTTAATGTTTGTTTATTTCTTTAGAGAGAGGGGGGTGGCGGGAGAGAGAGGGAGGGGCAGAGAGAGAGAGGGAGACACAGAATCAGAAGCAGGCTCCAGTCTCTGAGCTGGCTATCAGCACAGAGCCCAATGCAGGGCTCAAACCCATGGAGTGTGAGATCATGACCTGAGCCGAAGTCAGACGCTTAACCAATTGAGCCACCCAGGTGCCCCGGTAGTTTATATGTTTCTAAGAATTTGTGCATTTTTCCCCGATTGCCCATTTTATTGGCATATAATTGCTCATAATATTCTCTCATTATTGTTTGTATTTCTGCTGTGTTGGTTGTTCTCTCTCCTCTTTCATTCTTGATTTCATTTATTTGGGTCCTTACCTTTTTTTTTTGACCAAACTGGCTAGGGGTTTATCAGTTTTGTTAATTCTTTCAAAGAACCAGCTCCTGGTTTCATTGATCATTGTGTTTTGTTTTTTGTTTTTGTTTTTGATTTTGGTTTTTGTTTTGGTTTCAGTAGCATTGATTTCTACTCTAATCTTTATTATTTCCCATCTTCTGCTGGTTTTGGGTTTTACTTGCTGTTCTTTTTCCAGCTCTTTAAGGTGTAAGGTTAGTTTGTGTATCTGAGACCTTTCTTCCTTCTTTAGGAAGGCCTGGATTGCTATGTATTTCCCTCTTATGACCACCTTTGCTGTGTCCCAGAGGTTTTGGGCTGTGGGGTTACCATTTTCATTGGCTTCCAGGTACTTTTAAATTTCCTCTTTATTTTTTATTTATTTATTCTTTTAAAAGTTTTTTTGTTTGTTTTTTTTAATAATTTTTTAAAATTTATTTCTAAGACAGAGAGAGAGAGAGACAGCATGAGCAGGGAAGGGTCAGAGAGAGAGGGAGATACAGACTCTGAAATAGGCTCCAGGCTCTGAACTGGCAGTCAGCACAGAGCCCAACGCGGGGCTTGAACCCACGAACCGCGAGATCATGACCTAAGCAAAAGTCAGACGCTTAACCGACTAAGCCACCCAGGCGCCCCTTAAATTTCCTCTTTAAATTCTTGGCTAGCCCATTCGTTCTTTAGTAGGATGTTCTTTAGTCTCCAAGTGTTTGTTGTCTTTCCAAATTTTTTCTTGTGGTTGATTTCAAGTTTCATAATATGTGGCTTGAAAATGTGCATGTATGATCTCGATCTTTTTGTACTTGTTGAGGGCTGATTTGTGTCCCAGTATATGATCTTTTCTGGAGAAAGTTTCATATGCACTTGAGAAGAAAGTATATTCTGCTGCTTTAGGATGAAATATTCTGAATGTATGTGTTAAGTCCATCTAGTCCAGTGTGTCATTTAATGGCATGGTTTCCTTGTTGATTTTCTGTTTAGATGATCTGTCCCTTGCTGTAGGTAGGGTGTTGAAGTCTCCTACTATTATGGTATTATTATCAATGTGTTTCTGTATGTTTGTGATTTGTGTATGTTTGTGATTAATTGACATATATTTGGCTGGTACCACATTTGGAGCATAAGTGTTTATGATTGTTAGGTCTTCTTGGTGGATAGACCCCTTAATTATGATATAATACCCTTCTTCATCTCTTGTTACAATCTTTATGTTAAAATCTAGGTTTTCTGATATAAATATCGCTACTCTGGCTTTCTTTTGGTGACTATTAGCATTATATATGATTCTCCATCTCCTTACTTTTGATCTGAGGGTGTCTTTAGGTCTAAAATGGGTCTTCTGCAAACAGCATATAGATGTATCTTGTTTTTTTCCCTCCATTCTGTTACCCTGTGTCTTTTGATTGGTGTGTTTAGTCCATTGAGATTTAGAGTGATTACTGAAAGATACGATTTTATTGCTATTACATTCCATGTAGATTTGAAATTTCTGGTGGTGTTCTCTGGTCCTTTCTAGTCTTTGTTGCTTTTGGGTTTTTGTTTTGTTTTGTTTTTGCTTTTATCTTTTCTTCCCTCAGAGAGTTGTCCTTAAAATTTCTTGCAGGTTTGATTTAGTGGTCATGAACTTGTTTAGTTTTTGTTTATCTCGGAAAATTTTTATCTTTCCTTCTAGGTTGAATGGCCGCCTTGCTGGATAAAGAATTTTTGGCTGCATATTTTTCATTTCAGCACATTGAATACATCCTGCCACTCCTTTCTGGCCTGCCAAGTTTCTGTGGTTAGATCTGCTGTGAACCTGATCTATATTCCCTTGTAGGTTAAGGACTTTTTTTCCCTTGCTGCTTTAATGATACTTTCCTTGCCTAAGTATTTTGTGAATTTGACTATGATATGCCATGTGGATGGCCAGTTTTTATCAAATCTAATGGGAGTTGTCTGTGCTTCCTGGATTTTGATATCTGTGTCTCTCCCCAGGTTAGGAGAGGTTTCAGCTATGATTTGCTCACATAAACTCTCTACCCCTTTCTCTCTCTTCATCATTTGAGACCTCTATGATTTAGATGTTATTCCTTTTAAATGAGTCACCGAGTTCTCTAATTCTTATACTGTGCCCTTTTGCTTTAGTTTGCCTTTTTTTTTTCCCCCTGCTTCATTATTCTCCATAGGTTTGTTCTCTATATCGCTGATTCGCTGCTCTGCTTCATCCATCTTTGCTGCTATGGCATCCATTTGAGATTGCATCTCAGTTATAGCATTTTAATTCCTCCTGACTAGATTTTACTTGTTTTATTTCTGTAGAAAGGGATTCTATGGTTTTTTCAACCCCAGCTAGTATTATCATGATTCTAAATTCTGGTTCAAACATCTTGCTTGTATCTGTGTTGATTGAGTCCCTGGCTCTCATTTCCTCCTGTTCTTTCTTTTGGGGTGAATTCCTTCATTTCATCATTTTGAAGGAAGAAAAAGAATGAGTAAAACAAAAAATTAAATACAAATATTAAAATTTAAAAAAAAACACAAAAAATCAAAGGTCTGGCTCCTCGGTGTGTTTGATCTGGTTGTTGAAAGAAGCTTGATAGAATAGAGAAAAAAAGGGAAAGAAAAAGAAAAGAAAAGAAAACATTTGAAAATTTATGAAAATATAATACAGTAGGATAAAGTGAAATGAAAATAGAATTTTAAAAATTTGAGAAATGTAAAAAATGTAGAAAAATGAAAGTCTTTTTCTAAAAACTGAAAATAAAAATATGTTTTCCCTTTCTGTATTCAAGAATAAGAGAAGAAAAAAAAATTGAATAGTTGGATCAGCAAACAGAATGAAACATGATTGAAATTACATCCAGTTTCCCCTAGAAGTCAAACTATGAAATACTTTATAGTTAGTAAACTAAACAAGTGGAGAGATTTATGGTGTTCCTCTAGAGCAAGTTGGCTAGTTGGGGGGGTGGGTGGGGGGCTTGGTGTAGTGGCTCCATTCTCTAGTAGATGTGATTGCTTAGTTGACTGGGGTGGATCATTGTGGCACATGTAGGCATGTATGTGCATGCATGGGAGGGAGAGGTGAAAATGGCATCACCTAGCTACCCTTTCTCTAGTATCAGAACTCTGTGCTCTTGCCGACCAGCAATCAAGCACCTCTCCTTGGTCTCTGGTTTCCATCCACTCTCCCATTCTACAGTGTCCATGACCAAGCCTTCAACCTGCCAGGTGACACCTCCCTCCCGAATTCTACGGCAGATGGGGCTGTGTTTCCAATATCCTCACTTCAGATAGTCCTGCAGTTTTGATCTGCTCAGACTCTCTGGAGGATGGTGTCGCTGAGCAATGGCTGGGTGCCAGCCTGCCCCTTGTACATTTGCAAGACTGTGCTGCTGCTGATGCCCAGAGGCTGTGGCCAGATGCCAGCCCACCCCAGCAAAAAGTTCACGTGATCATGTAGCAGCAGTGTTTTAGGGATTATGGTAAATTACAACACCCATCTGCCACCAGGCTTCACCCTTAATGTTCTTGTTGCAATGCTAGCGAGTATGTCTTCTTGAGGGTCCACTGGGACCTTTGCCCGTGTGGAGATGCACGGCTTCTACCTGATGTCTTCCCAGCAGGGAAAAATGCCTCTCCCCATGTGGCCTGATGACTCCTTGGACCTCACTGTCTGTTCCTGGGGATTCACCCTTCCTACTAGAGCTTTGCTAGGTATCGAGCTGCGAAGTTTCAGACTGTGCTCCCCTGTTCATAGTGTCTTGATGGAATTTAAACCCTCTCCTTTCGCCTTTGTCCAATTTCTGTTGTTCTGTCCCTGTCTGTTGCAGTCCCTTTCTCCCTTCTTTGTTTAGTCCACTCTTTGTCTCCAGCTGCTTTCAGGGGTAGGATTGCTTTTCCTGTACTCTCCCCTGTGTCGTCCTCTCTCTACAAGCAAAAACAGTTCACCTCTTTGTGCTGCGTATCTGCCAAGTTCTGCAGCTAAAGTTGTGCAGATTGTTGTATTGATTCTCAAATCAGTTTTCTAGGTGTGCAAGATGGTTTGGTGTTGATCTAGCTGCATTTCAGGGATGAGAGGTTTAAAGAAAAAGTTCCTTGTTGCTCTGCCATCTTGACACCTCCCCAAATGATTTTTTTAAATGTATTGTTGGATTTGGTTTGCTTATATTTTGTTGCAGGTTAAAAAAAATATATATTTGGGCAGAGCACAAGTTGGGGAGGGACAGAGAGAGATGAATAGATGATTCAAAGTGGGCTCTGCACTGACAGGCTGACGGCAGTGAGTTCACTGTGGGCTCGAACTCATGAAATCTGCTAGATCATGACCTGAGCTAAAGTTAGACACTCAACCTACTGAGTCACTGAGATGCCCCAAGGATTTTTGCATCTGTGTTCATCAGAGAAATTGGCCTGTAGTTCTCTCTTTTACTGGTATCATTACTTGCTTTTGGTGTCTGGGTTATACTGACCTCATGCTATGAATTTGAAAGTTTTCCTTTTCTATTTTTTGGAATAATTTGAAAAGGATTGGTATTAACTCCTCTTTAAATGTTTGGTAGAACTTGCCTATCATAGACTTTTGTTTCTTGGCAGTTTTTGATTATCAGTTCATTCTCCTTGCTGGTAATCATGTGTTCAAATACTCTGTTTCTTCCTTTTTCAGTTGTGGTAGGTTATGTGTTTGTAGGAATTTATCCATTTTTTCTAGGTTGTCCAGTTTGTTGGCACATACTTTTTCATAATACTCTTTTACAGTTGTTTATGGTCTGTTGTGTTGGTTGTTATTTCTCCTCTTTCATTTGTGATTTTATTTGAGTCCTTTCTCCTGCTCTTTTTTTTTATTTTGGGATCAGTCTGGCTAGAGCATTCTCAATTATACTGATCTTTTCAGAGAAGTAGCTCTGGGGTTCATTGGTCTGCTTTTTTTTTTTTTTTTTAAATTTCTGTATTGTTTCTGCTCTAATCTTTATTTCCTGGTTTTGCTGGTTTTTGTATTTTGTTTGCTCTTTTTCTAGCTCCTTTAGGTGTAAGGATAGACTGTTAGAGATTTTTCTTCTAGAGCTAGGCCTGTATTGCTATAAACTTCCCTGTTAGAACTGCTTTTGCTGTATCATAAAGGTTTTATACTGTTGTGTTTTCATTTTTGTTTCCATGTACTTGGTGATTTCTTCTTTTATTTCCTGGCTGACCCATTGATTGTTTAGTAGCATGTTATTTATGTTATTTGACCTCCATGTATTTGTGGTCTTTCCAGATTTTTTTTTTTTTTGATTGACTTCTAGTTTCATAATGTGTAGTCAGAAAATATGCATGGTGTGATTTTGATATTTTTGAATTTGTTGAGCTTTGTTTTGTGGCCGAATATGTGATCTGTCTGTGTGCCCTTGAAAATAATTTGTAATCTGTTTTAGAATGGAATGTTCTGAATGTATCTGTGTAATATGTCTGATTTAATTGGTCATTCAAATCCACTGTTTCCTTGTTTGTTTTGTTTGTTTGGGTGATCTGTCCAGTTAGGTAAGTGGGGTGTTAAAATACCCTATTATTATTGCATTATTATTGATTAGTTCCTTTATGTTATTGTTTTATGTATTTGGGTGCTTCTAAGTGGTGGGCATAAATATTTACAACTGTTACATTTTTTTGTTGGATTGACCCCTTTATGATTATATAGTTTTCTTTGTTTCTTCCTACTGCCTTTGTTTTAAAGTCTATTGCGTCCCACATAAATATTGTTACTCTGGCTTTGTTTCGACCTCTATTTGTATGATAAATGTTTCTACATCCCCTCGCTGTCAATCTGCAGTGTGTCTTTAGTTCTGAAATTACTCTCTTATAGGCTGCATATAGATGAGTCTTGTTTATCTACTCTGACACTGTATGTCTTAATCGGTCACTACTATGTCTTTTGAATGGAGTGTTTAATCCATTTACATTCAGAATAATTACTGATGTATACCTCTTGCCATTTTGTTAGTTGTTTTATGGTTTCTATAGTTTTTCTCTGATCCTTTCTTCTCGTGTGCTCTCCCATGGTTTGCTGATTTTCTTTAGTGATATACTAGAATTTTTTCCTTTTTATTATTTCCATATGTATTACTGGCTTTGATTTGAGGCTACCATTAGGTTTATATATAACATCTGCATACAACACTCTATATTAGTTGATGGTCACTTAAGTTTGAACCCATTCTCTACTCCTCTCTCCCCATGTTTAAAGTATATTGTGTCATATTTTACATCCTTTTGTGAATCTCTTGACTGATTTTTACTTCTTTTTTTAAAAATATTTTATTTATTTCTGAGAGAGAGAGAGAGAGCATGAGCAGGGGAGGGTCAGAAAGAGAGGGAGATATAGAATCTGAAACAAGCTACAGGCCCTGAGCTAGCTGTCAGCACAGAGCCTGATGTGGGGCTTGAACCCACGAACCGTGAGATCATGACCTGAGCTGAAGTTGGATGCTTAACCAACTGAGGCACCCAGGCACCCCTAGACTGATTTTTTTTCCCCTCTAGAAATACTTATCCTTACTGCTTTTGTGTGTCTGCCTTTTATACATTCACTTAAGGTCTTTCCATTCAGAAAGTCCCCATTAATATTTCTTGCAGGGCTCTTTCACTGGTCATGAACTCCTTCAGTTTTTGTTTGAGAAACTTTCTCTTATATTCTGACTGATAGCCTTGGTTGATAGGTATTCTTGGCTATACATTTTTCCCTTTTAGCACTTTTATTTATGCTACTCTCTTGAGGCCTGCAAGGTTTCTGCTGAAAAATCTGATAGTTTTATTGGGCTTCCCCTGTATATAACTGTTTCTTTTGCTGCTTTTAAAATGTTTCTGTATCACAATTTTTTTGCCGTTTTTTTTTTCAATGTTTCTTTTTGAGAGAGAGTGCATGTGAACGTGGGAGTTGGGGAGGGGCAGAGAGAGGGGGACAGAATCCCAAGTAGGTTCTTCAGTGACAGTGCAGAGCCTGAAGTGGGGCTCACACTCATGAACCATGAGATTGTGATCTGAGTCAAATCAAGGGTGAGGCGCTTTAACTGACTGAGCCACCCAGGTGCCCCTTGCTATCTTCATTCTTTGTGTGAACCTCCTTTGGTTGATTTTGTTGGGGCATCTGCCTCTTTGACCTGGATCTGTTTCCTTTCCTAGACTTGAGGAGTTTTCATCTATTTCTTCAAATAAATGTTCCGCACTTTTTTTCTCTCTGATCTCCTTCTAGGATCCCTATAATGTGAATGTTAGGCTTGATGGAGTCGCTATGTTCTCTAAGCCTGTTCTTGTTTTGTGTAATTCTTTTCTCTCTTTTCAGCTTGATTACTTTGCATTATTACTGTCTTCTGGTTCATTATTTCATTCCTCTGCTTCTTCCAGTCTGCTATTTATCCATCAAGTGTATTTTTCATTTCATTTATTGTATTCTTCATCTCTGATGAATTTCTTTTTACATTTTCTCTTTGCTAAGGGTCTCCATGATTTCTTCCTCTTTTCTCAATTCCAGTGATTATCTTTATGATCATTATTTTTTTTAAAGATTTTTTTTAACGTATATTTTTTGAGAGACAGAGAGACAGAGTGTGAGCAGGGGAGGTGCAGGGAGAAAAGGAGGCACAGAATCAGAAGCAAGCTCCAGGCTCTGAGCTGTCAGCACAGAGCCCAACGTGGGGCTTGAACTCACGAACTGCAAGATCATGACCTGAGCCGAAGTCGGCTTAACTGACTGAGCCACCTGGGATCATTACTTTAAATTCCCTATCAGGCATGTAACTTTTATAATTTGCACTTAGGTCTCTTGCTGTGGTTTTGTTCTCTTCTTCCATTTGTGATAGAGTTTTCTTTCTCCTCATTTTGCCGGTCTCTACTTCTCTGTATTAGCAAAGTCCACTACATTTTATGCTCTTGAAAGTTTGGGTGGAAGTGCATTTTTAACTGGGTGGTGCTTGTCCTCTTTAAGGGGCGTGTGGCCGCCCTGGAGACAGGCATCTCCCAGGTTCCTGCAGATGGCTGTGTGTTTATGGCAAAGAGCAGGGGAGGTGAATGGTGCCTGCCAGCTTCCTTG
Source organism: Proteles cristata cristata (assembly GCA_017311185.1). Lineage (NCBI taxonomy): Eukaryota > Metazoa > Chordata > Mammalia > Carnivora > Hyaenidae > Proteles > Proteles cristata. The sequence continues at coordinate 1,099,090 of JAESUZ010001797.1, read as the reverse complement.
TTCCTGGAGAAATCCCTCAGGGAGCCCTGAGACTAGTAACTAACTCTCCCTCTTGGAGCCCCAGGTGCCTTTCCACTGTCGCTCTCATGCGGAGACAGCAGGCTGTTTGTTGTGCTATCTCTTTAAGGGCAGGGCTCTGGTGCCTGTCACCCTCAGGGCTCTTTCAGAGCAGAGCCCGCTGATTTTTGCTGAGTTTTAAGGTTTGCCTGGAAGCTTTATGTCCATCCGCCTGTAAGCCCTCAAAAAATTCAGCCCTTCTGATCTTTAAAGCCAAATGCTATGGGGATTTCTCTTTCTCTTGCAGGCTCCCTGGTGTGATAGACTGTTTCTCACCCCTCTCCGTGCCCTCCCCTCCCCTCTGGTAGTCAGATCCATGGGGCTTAGGGTCCTGCTGAGTCCTCACCCTCCCTACCCTCTTTGATGGGGCCCCTTCTCCATATAAGTTGTGGAGTTTGTTGGGCAAGTCTTTGGTCCTTTTCTGGGTATTGGCTCCAATGTGAGTGTTATCTAGTTGTATTCATGGTACGAAGGAGGTTTAGGGTTCTCTTCCTCCATCTTCCCTGAGAAGTCTCCCATCGAGTGTATTTTTGATTTCACTTACTGAATTCTTCACCTCTGTTTTTTTTTTTTTTTTTTTTTAATCTTTATGAAGGGTCTCACAGAGGTCCTCCACTCTTTTCTCCGGTCCAGTGAGTATCTTTATGCCCGCTACTTTAAATTCTTTTTTTTTTATTTTTTTATTTTTTTTTTATTTTTAATGTTTTATTTATTTCTAGGAGAGAGAGAGAGACAGAATGAGCAGGGGAGGGTCAGAGAGAGAGGGAGTCACAGACTGAAACAGGCTCCAGGCTCTGAGCTGGCAGTCAGCACAGAGCCCGACGCGGGGCTCGAACCCACGAACCGCGAGATCATGACCTAAGCGAAAGTCGGACGCTTAACCGACTAAGCCACCCAGGCGCCCCTTTAAATTCTTAATCAGGCATATTATCTCCGTTTTGCTTAGCTCTCTTGCTGTGATGTGGTGTTTCATTTGGGACATATTCGTCCTTCTCCTCATTTAGCCTAAATTTCCGTGTCTTGTTTCTCTGTGTTAGCAAAGTCAGCTCTGTCTCTTGCCCTTGAAAGTGGTGGCCTTAGGAAGGAGAAGTCCTGTCGTGCCCTGCAGTGATTCTGGTGTCCCCTGTTCACCAGAACCTGGTGCTTCAGGGCATCTCCTGTGTGTGCTGTGAGTGCCCTGTTGTGGCTTCGATGCAGTCATCTGCAATGGCTCTTTGCCTGTTGTGGGCAGGGTTTGGTCCCTGTGGAGGCAGTGGGCCAGTCTGGGGCTGCCTTGCACTTGAGTTGAGTCAGACCAGACATTTGCCAGCGATGAAGTAGCGCCGAGCTGTAGGCAGCTTTCCTTGTGTCCTCCCTTGAGAAGTTTTTGTTCGTGGCTGGGACTGTAGACAAAATTTCTCCCTCCTGCCCACTGCTTGGGTGAGTTGGACTGATTTATGTGGTTATCTTTCCCTGTTCCTGGGGGAGGAGTCACCTTGGAATGGTGGCGGTGGCCCCATCTTGCAAGGCTTGTGGCCCTTGTTTGGATGGGCTCTGGCCCAGAGCATATGGGTGGGGGCGGATCCACCATGTGCTGGGATATGGGGGGCGGATGGGTGGTGGTGGTAGCAAGGTTTGTGAGGAGCTGGTCCTCTGCCTGAGGACTGAAGAGTGAGTGAGTGAGTGAGTGAGTGAGTGAGTGAGTGAGTGTGTGTGTGTGTGTGTGTGTGTGTGTGTGTGTGTGGTAGATCCACCGAAGCAGGCGCTGGGTGGTGGGGCATATGGTGGAATCAATGGATGTTGGCACTGCGCTGCTTCCCATGGGTGGCCATGTGTTTATGCCCTGGGGCGGGAGAGGGAAATGCTGCCTTTTTTTTTGGAGGAGCTGTCCCTCTGAGACACACTCTTTGTAAGTAAGTCATTCTTCGTTTTTGTATACCCCAGGCATTTTCCAAACTGCTGCTTCTGTGGCTACATCTCCATGGGCTGTTTGTTAATCTGTCTCTTTAAGGGTGGAGACTCAGTTTCTTATCACCCTCCTGGCTCTCCCAGAGCTGAACTTGATTTTGAAAGTTACGAACATTAAGCTCCGCTCCTCATAAGACCTCTAAGAAGTTACGCCTCTGTGGTTTTCAAACCCAAATGTTAGAGGGATTCATCTTCCCAGTGCAGGGCCCCATGTCTCAGGTACCTGTGGTGTCCCTGCCTCCTGCAGACAGCCCCACGGGTCACTTTGGTCCCCGACCATGTCGCCTGCCTTCTTATGGTCTCTTCTCTACATTTAGCTGTGTAGAGTCTGTTCTGCCTACCAGTGTTTTCATTGGGTTCTGGGTTTTTTGGTTTTTTTCCTTTTTAATTTATATAATTTGAGAGAGAGAGAGAGAGCGCGCCTGTGTGTGAGCAGGGAAGGCGCAGAGAGTGAGAGCGAGAGAGACAGAGAGAGAATCCCAAGCAGGCTTCGTGCGCCCTGCAGAGCCCAGCACGGGGTTCCATCTCACCAACCTGTGAGATTATGACCTGAGCTGAAATCAAGAGTCGATGTTGAGCTGACTGAGCCACCTAGGTGCCCCATGTTTCTGGGTTATTTATAATGACCTGGGTGTTATCTAGGCCTGTCTGTGGGACTCTAGGCTCCTCCTCCTCTGGCCTCTTTCCAGGAAGTCCTGAATGGGGCATCATTTAATGTGGAGGTCAGTGCATGCCATCACAGTACCCCCTACCTCCACCCTAAGGTCACCGTGTCTAGCCCATTTAATTCCAGCTGTGCAGCCCCATCTGGGTCTAAGTAGCACTCTGTCCTTGCCCATGACCTTCAGGAGCCACATATAGACTTGGTAATGAGGGCAACCCAAGATAAACCAGTTTCCCTGAGCACTTGAGAAGATGTCACTGCGGCATAGGAAGCCTTGGTCCTGACCATGATGGTAGTATCTTGTATCTTTGTAGCTTCAAGCAAATCATTTCACTCACTAGAGTTTCTATCTTTTACTTGCAGAATGAAGGCGCTGAAATTTGGATTTTCCCTGAAGAATATCTGAGTTGCCCTTTCAGCATGAGTTAGGAGTTAAGGTAAGGCTACGTGTCGTAACACAGATTCTCTGGGGCGTAACCCAACACACATTTCACATTCTAATCACCATTCAGAAAGGGCTGGTCAGATAGCCTTCCATGTGACCATCAGGGGCCTGCCTTTAGGTTGGGGGCTCTGTGTTCAAGAACGGGAGAGAGACCAATGAATGCTCCAGATCTAGAAGATAAAAAAACATTCAAGCTGGAAGTTTGTTGGGGCAGGTCTGGAAGTGCCGTATGCCCCTTCCACCCACATTTCACTGGCCAGAAACTGGGCCCACACCTACGTATGAGCAAGTCTGGGAAACCTCACCCAGCTGTGTGGTGAGGAGGAAATGGAAATGGCTTTGCTACCCAACCAGCCAACTGGTTAAAGAAGACCACTGGGCACTTCAAATGGCAGCTTCTCCTTGCTTAACCACCTCTACCTCAACCAGGAGGATCCTATACAGGAGGATGTTGTTGTAATCCTACCGAGAGATGGACTGGGGAGTATACCAGAGGCCCAGGTTTTCCCAAGAGGGGAAAACCCAGTTCATGCCTGAGGTCTTGGCATTCCATCCAGTGGGTGCCCCGTTAGTATTCAAGTCTGGATGCCTGACAGAGCAGAGGAGGGAAGAGTGTCGGATTTGGTGAAGATGCAGGATATTGCTGAAGAGAAGCCACACAGCCACTGTTCAGTAAAGACAGTATTTTTTTTTTTAATTTTAAAATTCTGCATCTGAAAACACAGTATGACAGAAAGCATCTATATACACCTGCAGTGTTTTTGGTATGATACAGTATTTAATACATCCACGGTTTTCTGCAAAAAATTTTGCTTTGTCAGACAGAAACAAACTCCCCTAGACAAAAAAATACAGCTAAGGCACAATTTCATTGTTGTTTTTCCGCTAAATGAAAAGACAGAGAAGGTGCAAAAATGGGCAGGTAGTGCAATCATTTCTGAAAATCACGGTCTACATCGAGGAAAAGCATTTGGATGATTGGAATTTTGATAACTGGTCAATTTCAGATAGTTCAATATCTCTTAAAATACTCCTTTAAATAAATAGCAAAATATCTACATCTTTCAGTTGTGTGCCATTGGAATTTTTTTTAAACTTTATTTACAGATGTTTTTTAAATCAATACATTACAAAATATTTCTGTACAGTTTTATGCATCTCATGATCTATAACAAAATAGTTATTTTTAAAAACTATATCACCACATGTCTTTGAAAAAAAATGAGGGGGACAGTAATAACTTATCGTGAGGCCTCTAAAAAAAAAATACCCAAACACACGCTATTGACAACATAATATTAAGAACAAAAGACGACTGCGAATGGACTGTAAGGACGGCTGCGCTCCATTCCAGTGAATTCCCTATGAAACGCTAGGGTTGTCTTTGGCCTCCAACAAAGCCTGGAATGACGGAAGGCGGAAGTGTGATCCCTTTGAGAACACGACCCATCCGCTGGGAGTATTTAATGCTCTCACTTTCCAGGCAGGAAGGACGAAGAGAGAAACTGAGAAACTCTCCTGATTTACCCTTGAACGAAGTACATCAGGTCACCACGCCTTTGTGGGGTGGGGGGTGTACCTCGGCAGAGCGGAGGCCGTGCTGCCCGTGCGGCTGACGGTCGCGTGAACACCGAGCCTTCGTTTCACCCACAGCAACAACAGAAGAGCGTGTCTCTTAAAGACGACATTTAGAAGCCATTTCTGTGGCATCTGCGGACTGCAGATGGGCAGCCTCGGGCTTACGAGGTTGCCACGAAAGCTTCCGGATGCTCCTTCTTCCCGGATGGTGGTGGAAGGTGGACAGAGAGGGCAGTCAGCTTTCCAAAAATAATTTTAAGGCCACATTTCAAAAAGGAGAAACCTAAGGCTTTTAGGGGTGGGGGAAAGAAAATGAGGGGTGGAGGTGCAAGGGGGCAGAACCTGCTTTTCCTGGGGGCTCCGTGCGCAGAGGCAGTTGGGAGGGTTCCCAGCCCGGAGGGGAAGGAGGGGGGGCACTTTCTCCCTGCGTGGGGCTTGTTGAGGATAAAACCAAAGACAGCGTGAGGGGGAGACGCAGGTGGCGCCGGAACACCCTCAGTATGGGGTCTATAAAGTATCTTTGCAAAGTGAAACAAAAAACTTCTGCGAGACACACAGAGAGGGGAACAGAAAGGGAGAGAGTTTGCATAGATTGTACATTCAGCTCGAGCAGGTTTGGGACACCTAATCACTTCTCCCCCAGGTAAACTTCTCAGCAGACACAATGAGGTAGCGCCTGGGGTAGACCCACGGGCAAAGTAAGGTAACGGAGGCAAAGAGGGCGTCCCGTGAGCAAGCAGGGCTTCCGAAACGTGGGCCAGGGCCGCTGCTCGAATGTGGGACTTGGAGCGAGCCGGGCCGCTAGACCACCCACCCCCCCAGCCAACCTGTCATGCGTCACCTCTGCCCGGTCTGGCTGAATTCGGGCAGGTGACAGCCTCGAGTCTAAGGGGCAGCGATCGAGGTCTGCAAATTCTTTCCGTTTTGTTTTTTTTAGCACCATCTTGGGGCCAGGACAGCTGCACAAGCCATTTCTCCTGGGACCCTTCTCGGCCGGACCGTCTCTCCTGGTTGGAATGACTGGTAAGAGGTTCATGTTTTCTTCAGAGCGACTGGCGAAATGCGCTCGAATTTTTGCCCCTTCTGAAGGGTGGCTCCTTTCCTCCTCCTCCCGGGCGCTGCCTAATAACCTCGTCGCCAGCCGCCTCTCCGGACAGCAGAGGTGGCCGGCAGTGCACACAGGATGAACTGTGGAATTCCTCTTCCCCAAACTCTCCCACAGAACAGAAAAGGCTTGCCAAAAGTAAGACTCGGATTTCCTGGGACCTCCCCTACCACGCAGCGTGGCCCTGACCGGGCAGGCGCCGGCCAGCAGCTGTTGCTAATACACCCTCCTACTGTATACTCCCTGGGGTGCTGTGGGGGAGGGTGTGGCCTGGGCTGAGTCAGGGGGCAGGCTGCAGCCCTACATGCCTCTCCTGTGCACGTCCCTGGCGAAGAGATCGAGGTCCCAGCCGGTGTCCGTGGACCTGCAGGCCACGGAACCCCTCCCCCTCCCCCGAGGCAGCTGCAGCCTTGCTCATTCTCTCTGAATGCGCTGGCTTTCTAAAAGTTAAACTACCATGGGGGAATGACACCGTGATCTGAGCAGAAATGTCTCTTTCCAAAGGGAGGAAAGGGTGCCCTTGTGACACATGGGGTCTAGGCCTCGCTCACGTCCTCGCTGGACACCGTGGGGCGGGCTGGCTGGGAAGTGAGTGAGTGACTCCAGGGACCGGGTCAGGGCCGCCAGTGCTGCACTTCCAGCTGTGCCAAGTTTTCCTGGGTCTCGTGATTAAGTCACTCGTAGATTAAAAAAGAGTTCAGCTATTACTGTGTCTCCTGAGACATCACCACCTTTTCTCAAATCATCCTGGGCTTTTATTTATTTTATTCCCAGACCCCAAATACAGGTTATAAAGAAACACTTGGTGTGACTGCCTGGCGTCCCAAATTCCTTGCAGGGAGGGGACTAGGCGGAGGCCAGCAATAGGGGTGAATGTGGGTGCGCACCAGCGAGAGGCCCTCTGGCACACACCGGCCTAAGCCCCGCATGGGACGCTGTGGAGAAAACCCACTCCTGGCCACCCGGCCAGGAGGGTGGAAAGGCAGCCTCCCTGTGTGGGCTGGGGTACAACGAGGTTGTGGCACAGCCCTCTGATGACCCTGGTGACAGTGGCTACCTCCCAGCTCGGTCCCCCCACCCCCCTCCCCCTTTCTAAGCTGGGTCTTCCTCCTTCCCAGGCTTGGAAGGAACCAGGTTCCCTCTGTCAGCTGGTCAGATCCCTGGCTCTCCCTGCACCTGCGGTGGGTACTGGGGTGGCTCAGAGGACTGGAGGCCCAGCCCAGGCTCCCACCTTGCCTGAGAAGGAGGAAGGCTCAGTGTCCCCAGGGGCACCCCACTTCCAGTCAGCAGATGCTGGGGTACACAGGCTCCTCCTAGTGTCCCAACACCCCTGCTTTCCTCTGAAGACGTGGAGGACGCAGAGCAGACAGGAGAGGGAGGCGAAGGGGGGGCCTTTCGTGAAGGAAGGCAGCTTCAGTTAGTATGAGAACGTAACTGACAAGCTGCAAACGCAGCACCTACTAATTAGTCATGGACTAAAACATATAAATAATAAATACTGAAAGTATCCCTCTTCGGGCCCCGCCGTGGCCCTCAGGACACCCGGCCTGGTGGGGTGAGGGCTCGGCTACCTTCACACCCACACTGCACAGAGACGCAAGGATGGGCTCTGCGGCAGAGCAGCCAGGGGCAGGAAGGGGCCTCGGGCTGGGCGCTGTGGACCCCCGAGGGCCCTGCGTGGCTCAGAGTTCAGCTTTCTGGCAACTCGAGCACTTGGAATAACACTGAAGCTTCCCGCTTTCACGCGGCACCTCACAGAGGAAGGGTATGGAGTTAAACACCAAATCTGAAATGCTGTTTCCTGGCTGGGAAAAATCTGGTCCATTCCCTACAGCACCGGGGAGGGAGGGTTGGCCGGGGCTGGGGAGAAGGGCGAGTCACAAAGGTGACCTCAGAGCCAAAGGGCTCAGGCAGGGGTGGGTATTGCTGGGCTGTGCAGCACAGGAGTTGGCTCCCAGCAGTCTCTGAGGTTCATGGCCGTGATCCCCAAAGTTGCCGCTGACCTGGACCCAAGAGGTCATGGTCTCTGTCTCCTGGCCCACGCATGCCTGGGGGACTTGTGGCTTAGAAGCCTCAGCCCCGGTCTGCCGCCGCGTGTGGCGGTGCGAAGGGAGGCTGGCCCGGACGAGGGGCATCGGAGTTTGGGAACCTCGGCCATGTTCTGTCTCCTGCTCTCCTAGTGCCTGAGGAGGACAACTCAGCCAACAAGGGCTGGCGCAGGGCTCAGCCAGCCTCCCTCTCCGCCCAGGAGCAGAAAAGTGAGCCCGGCGGTGGGACTGGTGATCAAGCCCGCGGTCGGGGCAGTGCTTTTCCTGCCTCTTTTGGAGAGCCCTTGGGTGGGGGAGGTACCTTAGGAGGTGCGGCTGGCCGGCAGGCTGCGCTTAGAGAAGAACCTCACACTCCCAGCTTCAACCGGAGCAGCCTGGATTTCAACCCCACCTTGCACTTCCTGCCTCCAACTGCGCTTCATCAACAAAAGTCTGCTGCTCAAAATAAAAGTTTGAGAATCACTTGTCTGGGGACGGGGCCATCGGAAGGGACGACAAGGAGCCTGTAGGTTTTGAAGATCAACCCAAAGAGGTAAGACCGCCGTGGGGCGGGTACCAAGCAGTCCTCGCCCCCAGCTTGCCCAGTGCAGGTTGTCGCCACACCTGCCTTCTCCATCATTCTGTAGCCAGGAGAGCCCCTCGCACGAAAGACACCCCCCCGAGGGGTGGGAGGCCAGGGTCCAGGCGCCGCCGGCTCTCTGGCTGCTTTCCCTTTGAGATCTGCTGTGGCTCACGCGTGCCCAGTGCTACCTGAGCCGGCCGTCGGGTTTGACCGCGCCCAGCTCGGACTTGGGGTCAGGGCTGAAGGAGCTCCAGGCCGTGTGACTGCAGGTCTGCATGACAGGGCAGGCTGTGGGGCCCGCGGTGCAGACGTCCACTGCGGCCCACATCCCACCTACCAGTGAGTCCAGCCAGCGTTCCAGGCCCGCGCCGGTTGAGGCCGCATTCCTCCGCGCCTGCTCCACCTGGGCAGGGCTGATGGGCAGACTGAGGACGGGGTTCAGGCTCTGGAAACTCTGCTCCATGTAGGCGTTGCGCAGGGGTCCGCTGTGCAGCTTCAGGGCCGCCTCTGGAAGTCAAAGGGATGGGGTGGTCAGCGGGTCACAGAGTGGGGGCCTGCAGGGTGCCCTACGTGGCACGGGGCAAGCTCATGAAGGTTCTCACCAGCCCCCACCACATAGATGAGGAACCCGACCTGCACCAGCCACGAGCCTGCTTGGTGTAGGGCACGGTCCTCTCGTCTGATCACATGTTAGTCCACACAGTCATGCAGTGCATTTAAAGCACCCACTATGGGCAAGGCATTTATTCATGTCATAAACATCTATTAAGTGCTGGGGCCTCTGGGTGGCTCAGTTGAGTGACTGACTCTTGGTTTCAGCTCTGCTCATGATCTCCCAGTTGGTGAGATCGAGTCCCACCTCAGGCTCTGTGATAACAGCGTGAAGCCTGCTTGGGACTCTCTTCCTCTCTCTGCTTCTCCATGACTTGTGCGTGCACACATGCTTGTACCTGCACAGACACACACACACACTCTCAAACATTAACAAAAAAAGATCAAGTGCCCAGCTCCAGTCCTGGTGGTAGAATGAATCAGATAGTCAAGATTGCGACACAGCAGAGGGACACTGATAATAAATAAATAAATAAGGTTATTTTAATCAGGAAGAAGCACCAAAATGGGACTAAACTGGGTGTGATCGCAGAGCGAGGGGTTGGCAAGCGTGGGCGCGACCTGGCCCCCCATGTATCACTGTAAATAAAGTTTCAGGAGAACACACCACGCCTCTGCGAATGTCTGTCTGCGGCTAATTCTGTGCTACTACCACAGCTGAGGAGAGACAGAGACCGTGTGCGGCCTGCCAAGCTGAATGTATTTACTGTCCAGCCCTTTACAGTCAAAGCCTGCTGCCCCAGGGACAAAGTGTTTAGTTCGGATGAGGTGGGCAAGGGAGGCCACTCTGAGGTGACATCTGACTGCAGTGCTGGTTAAGGAGAAAGCAGCAGCCACATGCTGATGGTGGGAAAGAGAATTCTGAGCAGGGGCAACAGGGAGCAGAAAGCCATTAAATGCCTTTCTGCAAATCACAGAGGTAAGGAGACTCGGAGCGGAGGTTTGAACAGAGAGCTGGCCATCTCTGGCTCTCCAAACAGCCCCGCCTCACCGAACACCAGAGTGTGCGTAACAGTCAGGATGCCTGGGTCTGAAGCCCCGTGGCCCACACGCCTGGCGTGCGGATTCTGATAGCAACACTGGGTACCTGGTTTCCTGGACATTAAAATAGGTCACGTAATTAGTACCTTTTGTGATGACTAAAAGTGTTGATTTCTGTTTGTTTAGTGCTTAAGATGGCACCTGGTATTAGCATCCAGAATACATAAAGAACTTCTACAACTCAACACCAAAAATTCCTCAAATTAATCCAGTTAGAAATGGGCAGAAGACAGCCAATGGACACAGGAAAAGAGGTTCAATGACACTCATCCTGGGAGAAATGTGAATTAAAACCACAATGAGGTGTCACCTCCCACCTGTCAGAACGGCTAGTAGAAAACACCAGCGGTGACCGGGATGTGGAGGAAAAGAAACTACTGGTGGGCACTACTGGTGGGCACGTGAGCTGGTGCGGCCACTGGGGCAAACAGTGTGGAGGCTCCTCAAAAAGTTAAAAATAGAGCTATCCTCCAGTCCAGCAATCACACTAGCAGGTATTTACCCACAGAATATGAAAGCCCTCATTTGAAAACATACATGCACCCCTGTGTTTACTGCAGTGTTATTTACAATAGCCCCATTCTGGAAGCAGTCCAAGCATCCATTCACAGGTGAACGGATAAAGAAGCCACGGCAGGTACAGTGGTATATACGCCGTGGAATATTAGTCACAAGGAAGAATGAAATCTTGCCCCTGGCAACAACGAGGGTGGACTAGAGGAGCTAATGCTAGGTGAAATAAGTCAGGGAAAGATAAATACCATACGATTTCCCTCATATGTGGAATTTGAGACAAAAAAGAAAAAAGAGCAACAACAAAAACCAGACGGAACATACTGGTGGTTACCAGAGGTGAGGTGGGTGGGGGGTTAGAAGACTAGGTGATGAGGACTGAGAGTTCACGTATCGAGATGAGCACTGGGTATAGGTTCGCTGAATCACTACACTGTGCACCTGGAACTGTATAATACCACATGTTAATTACACTGGACTTAGAAAAAGAAAACGAGACAAAAGCAGGTGCACACGTGAACATACAAGGCATGTACTAAGTGCGTGGAGTTTAGGATAACTAGGAGTTTAGTGTTACTAGGACACAATCCTCTTACACTCACACAACCACAGGACGGGTGTTTTGATCCTCATTTTACAGATGGGGACCCAGGATCTGGGGTTGAATCCAGCACTGGCTGCTTCCAAAGCCTGTCGTCATGATACTCTGTTTGCAGCGCATCCAACTCACCGGAAGCTGTAAGACTGGTTTTAAAATTATAAATTGTATTTTCAACTGGAAGCCAATCTTTCAAAGACTGGGTGTCCCCATCTGTAAACTGGATTCTCATCCCTGCACCAGACCCCCAGGGCTGGCAAGAGGCTCAGGTACAAGTTCATATGCTCTGTGAACAGTAAAGGAACACATCCGAGGGGGGCTGGTAGCTAGCTCCTGGGCCGTCCGCCTGAGAACAAAGCCTGTTCTCTCTCTAGCGGGTCCTGATCTGTCCGCTGGAGCCCCTCTGTGCCTCCACATCTGCAGAGCCGGGGGCAGGGAGATCCCGGAGCTGTTAAAGGGCAGGCAGGGCATGCCAAGTGAAAAGAGCAGCCAACAGACATCTGAACGCTAGGAACCCAATTTTGTGGGTGATGCAAAAAACCCTTATGAAAAATGAGGTTAATGTGGGGAAATGCTGTTACAGCATCCGCCCATGATGCTCGCCTCTATAATTAAATTTTCCTCAATTCCACCTCATCAGATTTCTTGAGATTACCAGGGACGCTTCAATAGCAAATTAGTCTTGATGAATCATTTTACAAACTGCTTTGCTCCCTCCCACCTTTGTGTTCCCTGTCACTGGAACATCATTAACAGACACAATTATGATGGGGGGGGTGCGTGGGGGCTGCTTCCATTGGGATACAATGACCCCTGGGTCATCCTGGGCAGGGCTAGGAAGAGCCTTGCCATCCTCAGAAACTCTAAGGAGGAAAAAACTGGAACAATCAGAACTAGGGAATGGCCCCAGGCTAGTTTACTGAGGTGAGGAGGTAGACTCAGGACCGCTCCATTTTTGCATCTGGCAGGTGTATCTGGAGCAAAGAGGCGGCTATTTTTATCCCTCTCTTCTGCGTCTCACTTTGGGAACTCTCTGCGATGCTAGAGACGTGAACCTGATCAAGAGGGCCCTTGAGGGCCCTAAGTGGGTGGGCTCTGGCCCAGCTCGTTCTGGATGGGCCTGTTGCCTGCTTCCCAGGGGAGCTGGAGGGATCGGATTTCCTTCTCCAGAAAACATGAGGTCTCTGTCTTTCTGCTTCCTCAGCACAGAAACTTAGTAGAGGCCAACAGAGCTCACTTCTACACCCCCTTGGTTAGGATTCTAGGCACCCCCCTCCCCATGTCTGTCCCCCTCTCCTTGTGTCACTGGCTAATGGCGCCTGGCCCAGAACTCAGAGTTTAGCTAATAGGCTGTAGTGTGTGTTTGGCTTCTGGGTTTCTGATCTGTTAGATGTAGACCAACAATTTCAAATACTGAGACCCAGAAATTCTATTTCTAAGAATCTTTTTCATGGATGTATCTGCATGGGCACAGACAATAGATTCAAGAGTCTTTGCAGCATTACCTGCACCACCACCACCACCACAAAGTGTGTGTCCACCCATGGGGGAAAAGACGGATTGTGGGTCCTTCCAGTGGAGTGCAAGGCAGCTGGTAGCTTTATATTCCGTGACTCAAAGTCCAAAGAGCCAGTTTCATTACAGAGTGTATCACTCCAGTTTCGAAAACCAGCAGTGTGTTTGTGACTTATTTTGTGTTTGTGCTTTAGAAGCCTTGAGAAACCTCTAGAAGAATGAACACTGAAGTGTTGGCAGTGGTTACTCCACGAGGAAGGGCTCAGTGGAGAGGAAGATGTTCCCAGTGATCAAAGGAGGAGGAGGAAGAACAGAAAAATAAAAGTAACTCTGGATAAGAACAGAAAAAGACGGGCATGTTAAGAGTCTGACATCCCTCTCTGTGCTCAGCGGGAACCACCATCATGATTCATATTAACGACTCATTTTCTCACAGCTTTTAAGGGACAGAGAATCCTGAAATAAAGTAGTCGTGGCTTGGCTTGCTTTTGAACTTGAAATGTATGCACTCTAATTATGACTCTTCTGTGGTATTTCCCCCTCAACATGCTGTTGTAGAGACTGATCCAGATCAATGCACGGAGTGGAGTTCCGCTGTCTGAACAGACCCCACGGGTTCATACGCCTGAATGTGGGCACCTGGACTGCTTCCGGTTTGCTGCCATTACGAACAGTTCTGCTCTACTTCTATGTCTGTAGGGCATACACCTTGGCCTGGGACTGCTGGGCAGTAGGAGGTGTGTGTTCAGCTATAACAGGAGATGCTATGCCATTTTCTAAACCCGTTTTATCAATGTGCCCTCCCCCCCACCCCAGCACTACATGGGCGGCCATTATTCTCCAGCCCTCTGCCATGATACTGTCCAGCCTTCGAACATTTCCCAACACAGTGGCATGAAGTGGGATCTCTTTCTGCCTTTAATTTGCATTGCTCTCATTATTCATGAGGCTGAGCACCTGTGTGTATGCATGTGGGCCATTTATGCCCTGTCCTCTTTAATTTTCCCCTTTCTCCTTTGTAGCAAAGGCCAGCAATCCTTTTCTCTAAAGGGCCAGATAGTCAATTTTTTTTGGATTTGTGGGCCATGCAATCTGCGTCATAATTCCTCAGTGCTGCCATTGTAGTCCAAAGGAAACCATAAACAGTATGTAAATAACTGGCTGTGGCTCCGTCCCAATAAAACTTTATTTAAAAAACAGGGAGTGGGCCAGATTTAATCCCTGGCTTGTTTGATTTATGGGACTTCCTTACATATGCTGAATGTACTTTTTTTTCTTATGTGTAGCAAATTTTTTTTACTAGATGTAGTGTCTTTTCATCTAGTATATCATACTTTTGATGAAAAGAATTTCCTATTTTAATTACTATTTTTAAAAGTGAGTAAGATTTGCTGGAACTCAGTATCTGCCTGGGTTTATTTCCCATCTTATTTTGAATATGATCAGGACTTTCTGGGAGTCCAGTGGGAGAGCATCTAATAAATAGGTACCTGATACACAGATGACCTCATCTCAGTGTGCAGGTAGGAAATTAGAAGGTTGTCTTGCAAACAAGCAGGGAAAATGCAGAGCCAAAAGCCTGGTCTCCAAGGCCCCACATCGGAGCAGCACAGCCTGCTTGGGAAGACCCAAGAGACGCCCAGGATGGGGTATTTCCCCCCCAGAGACACTGGGAGCACTTACCTGGTTTGATGGGCTGCCTATTTGAGAAGGTCAGAGGTGCAACGAGGAATTTGGTCTCTGCAACTGGCACCCAGTGGTGAAGGATTTTCACTGTCCAGACCCCAGGCCGCAGGGGCAAGTTCAAAGGGGGCTTGTAGTGAGTGAATTCGGCAGTGGATTCAATCAGGATGTCGTAGGTGGCTGCGATGATGTTGACAGGATCCACCCAGATGACAGTCACGGTGACATTGGGGCCCTTCCCCCATTTCTGCATGCCCACCGGCTCATCCATGGGTCCCAGGAGACCCCCAAAGTTGCGAAAGAGCCGCTCCTTGGCATCCCAGTCGGTGCCGACCTGAAACAGAGAAGAGTCCTGAAATCACAGAGCCTGACTTAGGATACAGGGTCCCAGAGAGGTCTACGATCCTGCTTGTTGGGCTCCATATACCCATTTTACAGATGAGGAAATGGAAGCTCCCAGTAGGTCACCTGCTCAAGACTGCACAAGTGGTAGTAAGCAGAAGATTTGAGATTTGGACCCGGTCTGTGGTCTGTTCATTAAACCCCTGGGCCTCCCATGCCTCATACAGGAAAGAAAACACGCAGCATGGCTGAACAAATCCATGCCTGGGGCAGGCTGTCCCGAGGACACGTACGCCCCACCATGCAGCAGGCATGGGTGGTTTCCACTCTGCTTCTCTGTCTTCTAGACCAGGCACCTCCATTTAGTATGATGTTCTGAACGCGATGGAGCTCAGGTTTCCGAGCTGCTCGATCACAAGCTGGGAAAACGGAGGGTCTCTCAGCCTCGCCTAGCGCCGGCAGGAGCTCGCATGGCTTTCCTAGGAAGAGACAGCTGTGGCCTCCCTCACGCACTCAGAGCTGGACCTTAGGGGAGGAGGTGGCTGTGACACCCATCCTTCCTGCCAGCCAGCTGGTGTCTGTGTGGCCCTGACGTGCCAGGGGCCTGCTCTTGGCTTCCCCCCTCCCACTTCTGCCTCCTGCCATTTGTTCCTGAGCTGCTCGCCAGGAAGAGCCTGTGAACTGTCCTCTCACGAGCCCCCGGGCTCTCCCGGCGCCTGGCACCATGCTTGGCGCACAACAGGTGTCCATGTCTGGTTACTCTCTAATCAATGAGTGACTGACTTCACAAAGAAACGAACGGACTACATGGATCCCTGATACTGAGCCCTGTTACTATTTCAAATCAACTTAATTGAGGGGTCTTCTGCTCCCCCAGGAGGTTTAATTGTTTTTGAAGACACAGCATGTGGGTACGTTGCTAGCAGATAAGGAGCACACTGTAAGGCCTGCCTGTTTCTGTGGTCTTTCCATGACCAGCATCTCGGATGCGTGTGTGCAGGTCGGGGTACAGGTGCGGGAATTCACATCGGCACCCGGAGAAGCTAGCTCGTGTGCAGTGCTGCGTACTTTCTCTAAGACGCACAGCTCTGTGGCCCGTGCTTACCGAGAGCTTACCTTGGGATGAGTATAATGCTGAGTGCGCCAACGCACCGACTTGAGTCTCTCCGCTCCATGAAGAGGACACCCCGTCATTATCCTCATTTTACAAATGAGAAAACTGAGGCTCAGGACACTGAGGTCACTCATGGTCAGTGAGGAGCAGAGCCAACACGGGGGCCCAGGAAGTCCAACCCCAGAGGCTGTCTGTTCTTATCCACTCTTCTGTGTTGCCTGTCATTCACTCACTCACTCATTCATAAGTTCACTCGACACATACGTGCCGGATGCCTGCTGTGTACCAGGGACACACGCTCCCACAGCCTGTTCCCAGGGTCTGTCTTTAGACCAGAGCCTAGGGACAGGCCGAGGAGCTGTCCTACGGGCAGCCCAGGGAGTGACTGCTGTGGCACTTCGGCAGGGGCGCTGGCCTCCCCAGACTGAGGAGACGAGGCACCTTCTGCCGCCCCATGGGGCAACTTCCCCTGAGGCCCTGCTATGGCTCAGTGGCTGGAACACAGCAGAAGGAAGCCGATCCCACTTACTGAAGAAATGAATAAGCAGGATCTCAGCCAGCCTCCAAGTCTTGAGACTTTTCTGAAGGAACCCAATCCTGCTTCTTTCCCTACGTGCAACCTCAGTATTCTCCCCTCCAGGCTCATCCCCACCCTGTGAGGTAGAGCCCCTTTCCGTCTGGCTTCATCTCTACCCCTTGCCCTCCCCACCACTCACCCCTGCTCCAGGACACCTGGATGACCCTCGGCGCCTCTATGAGGAGGGCTGTCTCTCATCTCTGACCTTTCCTTTGTTCCTGGCCCTCTGGCTGCAGTCCCCTTCCTTCCTTTCCGCACGTCGTCCTGTTCTCCCTCCTCACGCAGAGCTCTGCCGAGGCGTCAGCTCTACGCAGAAGCCGTCCCAGTTAGATGCACCACCCAGCTGCTTCTCCGGTGTCTTCTTGTTAAATGTTTACTTTGATAGAGCGAACAAGCACGGACGGAGGAAGGGGAAGGACAGAGACGGGGGACAGAGGGTCTGAAGTGGGCTCTGTGTGGACGGCAGAGAGCCCAGTGTGGGGCTCTAACTCCTGAGCCATGAGATCGTGACCTGAGCAAAGTCCGACGCTTCACCAGCAGACCACCCAGCGCCCTAAGGTGCTCCTCTAAGTGTTTGCCCATCTCAGTTTTTATTTTACAACTTTTAAAACTGCGTCTCTTTCCTTAGCTCCAGACTGTCCACTCCATGAGGAGAGGGGCTGGATCTCTGGTGCCTAAAGCAGTGCTGAGCACATGGTGGTGCTGTCTGTCTTTCCCCCTCACCCATCCATCCTTTGTCCACGTCATGAATAAGTAGGGGCCACACACGTGGATGTCTCTGCACGCCCGGCCCTGTACATGCTGGCTTTCCCACAGACACTAACAAATGGATGAGTGGTCACCAAATTGTTGGGGTCCTTCTTAAGGAAGGGTTTTGTGACCATTTAGGGCAGTGTGGGGACACTCCACGCCGGCATCCTTGGATTCCCCAAAGAAAGGGGGCATGAGTTCTCTCAAGTCTTGCTAAAACCAAGACCGCCCAGACGAAGATCTGGAGAGCAGCTGTCAGCGGAGAAGCTGGGTCCCACATCCAGTCCTAGAAGAGTGAGCAGAAGGCTGGCTGCCGTCCCCAAGAACGAGTGGGGCTGGGGCTGCCTGAGATGGAGCCCCACTGCCATCACTACCCCTGGTGCTTCAAGGGCTTCCCACAGACTCACTGTGCAGGCCCACAAACACCACACAATGATCACTACGCATTTTTAAGTGCATGATCAAGTTCAACATATGGCTCCCCAACTTCAAACCCACTAAAGACTTCTCACTGCATTTAAAATACAATCTGAGCCTTCCTTCCAGGGCCTTCAAGCCCCCTGATGATCTGCCCCATCCCCTTTGAAACCTCCCTTCCACCCCTCTCCCTCTCCCTCTGCTCTGGTCACACTGGCCTTGCTGTTCCTTATGTGTACCAAGCTCCTTCCTGAAGCCTCAGGGCCTTTGCACACACATGCTCTTCTCTCTGCTTGGAATGCTCCATGTCTCCCAATGGATGGTTCTTTTCTACAGTATTCTGCTCTGCAGTAATCTCCTTAGAGAAGCTTTCCCGCATGAACCATCCCATTGAAAGTGGTCCCCGTCGGCCTCTCAGTCCTCTGCAAGGACATGAATGAAATTTTATGTTCTTTAGCTGAAATGTTTTTCTTCATTTATTTGCTCACTCATAGGCTCATTTACCCACCCAACTGCAATTCCGTGACAACAAGAACCTGGACTGTCTAGTTCCCCACGGGCTCTCTGCACCTAGTACACTGTCCACGTGGTGACCGCTAAAGGAATGAGCCTCTTTTCTGCTGGCCACCGCACGGCACTACCATGGATGGAGACATCACTCTGGCTGCCCGCCAGCAACGGCCCCCTGCTCTGAGCCAGGCCCTGCTCAGAGCCCTGGGGCTGTGCTGCTGCGAGGGGGCTTCCCTACGGTTCTCCCCTTTCTTCTTGTCCAGTTTTATACTGTTTGCCTTAAAAATTATTAGGACTTCAGGAAAAAATTCAAAATACAAAATGCAGGCCCCCGGCCTCACACGCTGGCACTCTGCCAGAGGTCATGGTGGTTCTCACATCAAGGTTACCAGCCCTAGGGTAGAAACTCTCACCAATCACTAGCCACTGAGTGGCCAACCTCATCTGTCACTGCCAGAAGTGCCCAGTTACTCACAGGCAGGCTGATAAACAGGGAGAGCCCGGCCACCAGGCATCCATCTCATTAATGGGACGTTAATGTCTTCAATTGGCCGCCAGGGCCCCCAGCGCAGAATCCAACTGGGGCAGTGTCTAATTGCCCCCTGACGCCTGTAATTTATGGAGTCGGCTTCCACGGCAGCTTGAAGCCAGCCAATCCATTTGGATCCTTAATTGAAAATGGTGGCTTAACACAAAACCCCACGCAGTAGGGCACAGCTCGGCAGGGTGGGCCACCGGCTGCCAGCAGGGGACAGGCAGGGACAATGTAAGCAGGTGGGTTCCTTCCCGCCCACTCCCGCCCACTCCCAGCCCTTCAAGCTACTCCGTATTCTAAAACCAGACTCTCCATCGCTAACCCAGCAGCCCGGCTCACTGGGACTGCTCAACGCCAGGGGTGAGTCACATTCTCTGGCTCCTTGGTGACAGGCGGAAGGCAGAAATCAGGTGCTGGAGTTTTGTGTGGGCGACCCTCACCACACTGGGTCGTGCTTCCCTTCCTCGGGCATCCCCTACCCAAGTGCATGCCCTCCTTCATTAAGACATTATATTTAGCACCTACCAATGCTGGATGCAGGGAGCACAGTCCCAGCTTTCTTGAGGACAATCAGCAAGTGGTCAGAGAAACCAACAAGATGATTTTAAATGCTAAGTGCTAAGAAAAGGAAACAATAAAATAGGTATGTGTCAAGTGGAGAATTTACTCTTGGGGCCTATGGAGGAGGGAGGGAGGGACGGCTTCTCTGACGGTTCACCATTGGGATGCAGATCACAATGACAAAAAAATAAATAAATAAAAAAAGCCACCCCGTGAAAACCTGGGGGCAAGTATTCTAGGCAGGCAGAAGGGCAAGCAGAGGAGAGTGATGCCCGAGGAGGCTGGAGACATGGGGGCCAGACCGGGCCTGTGGGTATGGCTGATGTTACAAGGGTGGTGCTAGGCAAAAACTAAAACTGCATCCCATGGATCCATGTACCCACACATCTGTCTGTCTCTCCAGTGGCCCACCTGCCCATCCATCCGTCTACCCAGGTGTCCATCACGTGTGTAGCCAGCCAGCCACTCGTTCACTACTGACTGATTTGAATCAAGCCCCGTGTTAGGAACTAGGGAGATGAAAAGACCTTTAAGTGTGAGAGATGCGGCCAGAGACACCTGGGCTAAATTTTGAGCTCTACCACCCACTTCCTAGCTGTGATCCAGAAAGTTCTTGGCCCTCCATCGGCCTCAGTTTTCCAGTCTGTAAAAGGAGACTAATGCCATCAATTCATTACAATACCTATTGCTGATATAGGTTTAAGCGGCGTCACCGGGTAGGATGAAAAATTAAGAGGAGTAGAGACTGTACTGTAAAAGAAAAACGCAGACCAAGGTTTCAGGTCCGTTTGGTCTGCTGATACTGGCCGCTCTGTCCCTCTCCTCCTTCCCTGTTTAGGAGGCCAGCTCCAGTGCTCGGGGCTGGAAGACCTTCTCTGGGTACAGCGTGAGCTATCTTCTGGGCTCTCCAAGCCCCCTTCTCTTCCACCTCCATCCACAAGTGCCAGACTGGGAAACAGAACCCCACAGGGGGCCCACGCAAGACAACGAAGCGTGACAGCGTCTGGACTCTTACCTCAGAAAACTGGAGCCTCCTGAAGTCACTGGGTGGACTTGCAATCTTGAAGACTTTCTTTGGCATCACCCACGTCTCCAGGGTCTCGAGTTTGCTCACGGCCAGATTGGTAGCGTGATGTTTGATCAGAAAGCCCTGGAAGCGGTCAGCAAGGAAGTAGAGGTGGACGGAGGCTGGGTGGCCCATTGGGTAGTACCTGTAACACATACACACTCTTACACCGGCTCATGCGGTAGGTGAGCCGCGCATCATGCCGGTGCCGTTCCAAAAACAGGCCCCGTTTTACACAGGGCAGACCACGGCTCTTTGCACCATCCTGAAAGCTGCTCCCTGTGTATCTCGGGTCCCAATAACCATAAACGGCTGCTTGGCTGATTATAAATGTAAAAGATGCTGACTGTACAAAAGCACAATAAAGAAAATAAACATTATTACGTTTGATGCTTCTTCCCATAGAGGATTTATTGACCTTCTGCTGCTCGGTGCCAGGAAGTGACAACGGTGTGCCGGCAGTGCCATACTGATGTATTTCCCTTCAGCCTCATTTTCTATGCATATATTTGCATAAATCTGACATACTCGAGGTCATAACATACATTCTGCTTATATCCTGCTTTTGCTTCATAGTATCACCCAAGCATTATCCCACGCAGTTTTTTTTGGGGGGGGAACCTCTCTCTCTCTCTCTCTCATCTCCAACAGTCTCTTTATGTGTGCTGTTCCACTTTATCAGAAAGGTTGTGCTGATTTACTCTCCCACTGTTCTTCTCCAATAGCACTGGGTATTATCCCTAAAAATCGTTGCTGATCTGAGATACGTGCATGCTCATGAATAGGGAGTGCCTTAAGACACATGCCTTTGATACTCACAGTCTTGCTAGCTGAAAGGGGTAGGGAATTTAAGCAGAGGTACCCGAGGAGTCGGGGAGAGGGGTGCAGAGAAAGGAGAGTTGTGGACAGTTCAGCTCTTTGTCCTTATGTGTGAAATAAAAGCTGTCAGCTCCTGCGATGTGTACACTGCATAGCACTCAGGAGGTGGGCTGGCCTCTCGGAACAGCATTCCACAAATCATTGCCCCCACCTTGGCCTTCCTTCCCTCTGGCTCCTAGCACGAGTTTAGGTCTTGATGTCCAATTATAATGGTCAGGGAAGCTGCCTTCCTGTGTTTAGGCATCTCCCAAAGTCCTGTCTTGTTAATGGGATGCCGCAGGGGCTCTGAGAAAAAAAAAGCCTGCACTGTCTTGGGATTACCAGTCGGCATCTCGGGCTGATGCAAACCTTGGGTCTGGATGCTGGGAGCCACGCCCCCCCCGACTGCGCTGCAGAACTTTCCACCACGACGGGAATGCTTTTCACCTCTGCTGTCCAATACAGTAGCAGCCAGCCACCTGTGACTCCTGAGCACGAGAAACGAGGCTAGTGTGACTAAGGAGCTGAAGTCCGAGTTTTAGTTACTTTAAATGTGACTGCTCGCCTGTGGCCGGTGGCCACTGTGGAGGGCACAGGGTTGTGGAGGGGTCTTGTGCCAGCCTGCATTGATGTCTGCAGCCCTTCACCCCGCCCGTCTCCACGTCCTTTTCCATTTGACTCTGTGTGTCTCCCCGCACCAGTGAGCCAGTCCAGTTCTCTGTCTTGAACATGCTTTGGCCAGTGGGGTGTGGTAGAAGGGGTGCCATACCAGTTCTGGGCCAGAGCCTCAGAAGTCTCGCGCGTTTCTACTTGCTGTTCTTGCTCTTTTGTGACTACCCTGAGAGCACACCTGAGCTCACTCGCCAGGGCATGAGGCACGCAGAGCAAGAGCAGGGCCATCCCCATCGTCCCAGCTGAAACCATCCTAAATCTGATGAAAACTCTCGCCTGCGAGCAACAGAGTCCCACGCCCAAGCTGCAGCCGGCTGTAGGTGTGGGAGAGACACCGGCTCTGACCGGGAGAACCGCCCAGCTGACCCACAAACTTGAGCGCCGTGTCAGTGCTAATCAGTTCAAAACACTGCTTTGGGACCTGTTTGTTACGCAGCATCATTGTGATAGATACTCTGTGTTTGTTCTGTCAGATGGGTGGGGTCAGTGAGGGTGGATGGAAAGTAGGAGAGCTTGTCCTGGGGGTCGAGAGATCAAAGTGGTTCCAGAAGGGAGTGGTCAGTGGTACCGGGGGCTGCTAAGAGGTCAAGTAAATGGCCATGGTCAAGCACCTAGAGACCCAGGAGTCAGTCTGGCTGCTTGACGCCCCCACCTTCTGTCAAGAAGTCCTGCTGTTCCCACTCTCCACAATAGCTAAAACCTGGAAAGAGCCTAAGTGTCCATCAACGGATGAATGGATCAAGAAGATGTGGTTTATCTATACCATGGAATACTACATGGCAGTGAGAAACAATGAAATCTGGCCATGTGTAGCAACATGGATGGACCTTGAGGGTGCTATGCTGAGCGAAATAAGTCAGGCAGAGAAGGACAAATATCATATGTGTGCACGTATAGGAGGATTAGGAGGAACTTAACAGAGGACCAAGGTGGAGAAGGAGGGCGGAAATGGTGGGGGAAAGGGAGAGAGGCAAACCATGAGAGACTCTTGAATCCTGACAAAAACTGAGGACTGATGGATGTGAGGGGGAGGAGGGGTGGGCATGGAGGAGGACACTTGTGGGGATGAGCACTGAGTGTTATGTGGAAACTAATTTGACAATAAACTATTTGTAAAAAAAAAAAAAAAAAAAAAAAAAGAGTACTTCCATGCTCAAGCCAACTGTTCCCCAACATCAGAGGAGTAGAACCAAGGAGCCATATTTTTTTTACTCCTGTTTATTTGAGGAAATTATAAAATTTCTCTGTTGCTAAACTTGTCATGAAAATATCCAACAGTGTTTGAATTTAACATTAATAAATGTGTTCTTAGCTGCAAAAAAAAAAAAAAAAAAAAGAAGTCCTGCTGTTCCCACCTGAATCCATCCTCTCTTCTTGTGCACAGCTGGCATTGGAATCCAAGCCACCATTCTGCCTTACTTGACCCTTTCCAGGAGCTTCCTTGCTTGTTCTTTCCTACTTTGTCCAGTGTAACCGACTTTTAGTAGCCATATCCACTGTCTACTGCTTAGATACCACAGGCGGTTTGCTTGATGCCTGTGAGAAAATCCGGCCTCCTCACATGGCCTATACGGTCCTGCCTCTGCTTCTAGCCTCATTTTGTTTTCCTTTGCCCCACCGCCCACCTTCTAGCCACATGGATTCTTTATTTTGGATTCTTGAACATGCTAAGCTCGTTTTTACCTGAGGGCTTTTGCACAGGATAAACTTTTTCCTGGGGGTGCTCTCTTCCTGTTATGTTGCATGTCTGGCTCTGTATTCCCATTCTGCACAAATGTCAGCACCTCAGAGAGGTCTTGCTTGTCCAATGAATCTTAGGTCACCAGCTCATTGCTACCATGTGGCTTTTCCTTCATCCTCAGCAGAGCCTTTATTCACTCTTACTGGTCCTTTGTTAGATGTGAAGTACGGTCTTTACACTAGAATGGGAAAGCTTTGAGCTCAGGGGCCTGGTCTGTCTGGGTCACAGCTGAGTGCCCCATGCCTAACATAGCCTGACACATGGGAGATGTGTCATGTTGTTGCATGTTGACTGAGTGAAAATTCTAGAAGGATTTTCTTTTGAACCTTTTGCTTTTCAGGTGCATCTAGGGTACATGTGACCCAGGACTGAAAACAAAGTCCTGTGACACCTCCTCTTGACTGTATATGGCATTTAAGCAATTAAAACTAAGACAAGGGGCGCCAAGGTAGCTCGGTTGGTAAGTGTCTGACTCTGGCTCAGGCATGATATCACGGTTTGCAAGTTCGAGCCCTGTGTCGGGCTCTGTGCTGACACCTCAGAGCCTGAAACCTGCTTCGGATTCTGTGTCTCCCTCTCTCTCTCTGCTCCTCCCCTGTTCACACTCTGTCTCTCTCAAAAGTAAATACACATTAAAAAAACTAAGAGAAGTAGTTTTAATTAGGTGCAACATAATATGCAAGATACACGATACAACCCAGAGGGTGCCACAGAAGCATCCCATGTGGCCCAAAGGTGTTTTTCTTATTTAAACAAGGTGGGCATTGAAAAAAATTAGCCTCCCTCAAAAATCTGGATTTCTAATTTTTCTTGAAAAATCAGGACACTGGGTGGCAACTTCAAGTCTACAATTCCCAGAGGGCAAGAATGTGCTGGCATTCAGTGACAGGGCCCACGGGTGCTCCATACTGGCATGGTCAGCCCACCCCGTGGGGGCTGGCGCTGACTGCCACCTGCTATCTGTCCGGCCCTGGGGAGCATTTGGATTTGAGCGCCTGTATTAAAATACTGACATCTTTATCTCTGGAGGGTGGCTCAAAAGGAAACTTTAATTAATTAATTTATTTTTTTGTTCTCTCAATTTGCCATTTCAAAAATTTCTGCGATGGACATGTGTCATTTTATAATGAGAAAAAAAATCAATAAACATTACTTTAATGAAAGGTTATGCTATAGCCTGGAAGGACCATTTGCATTAAATGCCCAGAGGAAACGAGACTCTGAAACAAGGTTTCACTTGCTATTTCCCCAGACACCCCACAGGCAGGAATTCATTCTCTGTTGCCTTTTGGGATAAGGGTCCTTTGTCCTGATTTATTTGCAGGCGCACATCCATAAATATATCTGCTTTGCCCACAGCAAGGCACAATGGTTCTATTATAATAAAAAATGAGGTAGAAGCCAAAGGATTCTAGGCCAGAGGCAACTTGATGGCTTCTTTAATCCCCAAACAAATACCAGGAGAATATTTCAACAACCCTAAATAAATTGGGGGTGTCTTTTGGAATTTCGTCTAAGGTCATTTACCTTATAAATTCCATCAAGTCTGGGATTAAAACTATCCTCGAACAATATTCGCCTCCCCAGAGTCAGGCACCGAGTCAGTCACCTATGGGGATGCACGTGGTGGCTCTGCTGGCAGGGATCTGGCCCCAAACAAGCAGGAGGGGAAAGACACTGGCGATGACCTTGACCTGGGGCACTGCAGCTATCAACATGGGAGCGTTGGAGGGACGACTGAGCTACTGTCAGCTTAGGGAGGGGTGGGGCTCTTGGGGGAGCCCCTGATGAGCTTCACAGAGGCCCAGGAGCTGATCCTCAAAGACTGGGGAAGAGTGAGCTGCACAGGGCACGGGGAGGCGCTGAGCACAGGGAAACACAGAGAGCCAAGGAGCAAGCGGTTCATACCCGCTCTGAAGTGTGCAGTTCCCACACCGGGCTCAGTGTTGACTGCTTTTGGCAGCTTCATGATAACGGCAACCGAGATACAGACAGTGACATGCGTACTTACTGAGCGCTTAGCACGTAAAGCACTTAAAATGGTGATAATGGTGACACGTAGCTCAGGAGGCAGTGTTTGAAGATGAGCTCCGTTAAAACTCACACCACCTTACTGATATTATGTGCATCTTATAGACGAAGAAGCTGAGGCAGAGAGATTAATGACTTGTCCAAGGTCAAGAGGTACGAAGTGCAGTTCTGGGCTCCCAACCCAGGCTGGTCTCCCTTCAAACTCCATCAGAGCTCGCGGGGAGAGGAGAGGCGAAGTCTGAGGCCAGGAGGAGAGAACCGAACCGTCTGCTAAAGCCCAGCTGGCTCTGCACCAGGCCCAGGGCTGACACTCCCATGTATGCAGGCGTTTAGGGAACAAAAGAGTTCTTCTTTCTTCTCTTCTTCCGCTCCCCAGAAAGGGGAAGAACGGGGCGTGGAGGGACACCGGGGAGGCCTCAGTGTAGACAGACTTGTTCCCCACCCAAAAAAATGTTTTCTCTTTGTAGTTAAAAGGGGGAGGTGCGATGAGGAAGAGAACGGAGAACAACAAAGAGAGGGAAAGTGATTAAAAGCACTTTTGGGAATCCATCCTAAGGAAATCATCACAAAAGGAAAAAGAAAAGAAAAATAGAGGCTTTCTGCACAGTCACCCGAACATTATTTACAATGGTCCGTTACTGCCAATGCAACAAGAAAGGGTGGGATTAGGCAACTCTGGAATTTCTACTCAATGGAATCCTTGCAGGCATTAAAGAGGATCATTATCATTAGGGAAGCAGCAAAGCAGCATGAGGAAAAGGGGCGATTATTATAACGCCAAATGAAGAAAAACCCAGAACTCCAAATTCTTGGTGTAATTATGTAAACATCTGCAGTGCGCGTTGCTGGTACGGAAGAGGCCAGCAAAAGAAATGAGGGCTTTGGGAAGGCGGGGGAGGGGACCACGGTGAAGGATCTTCCTACCTTCCCCTCTTTCCATATATTCTAGAACACTCTTTCTTCAAGGGTCCACTGGTACCTGCTAGTGGTGGGTGAGATGACTCTAAGGGGTACCTGAACGTCTTAAATAATAGTTCTGCATTTTAATGGCGCTTCTGGTTATATTTTTAGGTGTACCAGTGATAGTATGGTTATGTTTTTAAAAGGAGTCTTTATTTTTCAGAGATACATATTCAAGTATGTATCGCTCAAATGATAGGACGTCTGGGATTTACTGCAAACTATCTGATCTGGGAGGAGGGGTAAATGGGCAAAGGCCAAGAGGAAATCGCCAGGGCCCCTGAGCTAGAGATTGCTAGAACTGTGTGATGGGAGCACGGGGTTGCACTCTCTGTTTCTTATATACCTGACATTTTCTGTAATAAAAAGGGAAAAAAAAAACAGTTCTGTATTTTCACTGTTACCTCTACTTTGGACAAACACCACTATGTAACATGGTGATCTAAGCCTTCCCTGTAAGACACACGTACTTCGCATAAACACGAACGCGCTGCAAGGGAACAATTAGGTCAACAGTAGGCTTGGCATCCTGAACGAGCAGCAGTGTGACCTGGCTTAGAAAGGAAGAGCGCCGGCCCCTGGGATGGTTCAGGTGCTTTTCAGGCCCCAGGGAGACTGGGAGAGGTGAGCTGTGCGACTGCGGCCCCCGGGGAAAATGCAGGGGTCCCCACGCAGCAGCCCCTTCCGGTGCTGTGCCACCTCCTCCCTGTACCCAGTGCCCCTTCTCCCCACCCACGCTCACCGGCAGCTGTTCTCCCCATCCACGTGCAGCGACGACTCGGCGCGTCGGAGGCCCAGGCGGGCGAAGGAGTGATACAAGGTGAGCGCCACGTCGCTCAGGCTGTGGGTGCCATCTGGCTCATCGTACACGTTCTCCCAGTAGGAGCGGAGCCCCGGGGTGCCCGCGGGGTAGTTCCCGTACAGGTAATAGTCTAGCTGCCCGATGATTTCCTGATTCACCACGGCTTCGAATTTCCGGGCGAAGAAGGTGGGCCTGGCTGTCTGCTGTGCTCGTGGGATAAAAAGAGCAGCGTCAGGGAGTCGGGTGGGGGGAGGGCGGGGGTCTGGGGATCAGGGCTCATCCGGCAAGCCACCCTGTCTGGACCCACATCCCAGCTCTGACACTTACTCAGCTCTCTGTCCTCAGTCTCCCCATCTGTAAAGTGGAGATCCTAAGTGTGTTAGGACTGAATGAGTTAATATTTGGAGAGCATTTAAAGCAATGATGGGCACAGAGTAAGCATCATTTAAATGTCTGTTAAATAAATTACGTCCTAGATGTTTATAGCTGAGATGGATCTCAGGAATCATTTTAGCTGGAGGTCTAGGGCAAATACAGCCTACAGATGTATTTTAGTTGTCCAGCGGAGTGTTTTCAAATTGAATTAGCTGGCAATATTTAAAAAGTACACGAGTTCACAGAAACAACTTTTAGCTTTCCTTTAAACAGAAGCAGATCTGGTAACACCCAGGCCCGTGTCCCTATATGGGAACAACTGCTCAAAGCTGGACAGCAGCGGGGGTGCCTGGGTGGCTCAGTCAGGTAAGCGTCAGACTCTTCATTTTGGCTCGTCATGATCCCGGGATCGTGGGATCGAGCCCCGCGTCAGGCTCTGCACTGAGCCTGGAGCCTGCTTGCGATTCTCTCTCCCTCTACCCTTCTTCCCTGCTTGCATGGAAAAATCAAGAAATAAAATATAAAAGCTGAAAAGCAGCTGTCCTTTTAGATGGGCATGGACTCTTAAGCTCACTATAGTCTCTACCACTCTCTGCTGTCTCCTGGGCACTGCGGCTGATTTACAGACTCAAAAGGAACTCCCACAGGTACTGATCGGAAGAATCTCTGGGAGTGAGGCTTAGGAATCTACATTCTTAACAGGTTTGCGAGGTGATTCTTTTATAAGACTCGAGGATAACATAAATGACGCCTGGCTGGGCTACACACCACAGTCAATTGAACAGTTTTAAGAAATTCAGATTCTGGGGTCCATCCCCAGGCCTACAGATCAACATCTCTGGAGATGAGGTTCAGGAATCTGGAGGCAACTAAACTTCTCAGGTGATCATGATGCAGTGTTCAGAGACCACTTACGTAAACCAAGTTTTCAAGGAAACAGGCCCAGAGAGGGAAACGGACTTATCTAAGGTCACACAGCAAGATAATGACAAAGCTGCGATGAAGATCCGGAGTTGAGGATAAACGAGTAAAATATTGAGCATCCTCTGATCTACCAGGTCATATACTAATATCTGTGCGGGGATCAACAAAGAGCCACGTAGTTAATATTTCCAGCTTGGCAATGACTCAACTCTTCTGTCATAGTGTGAAGGCAGCCACAGAGCAAATGCAGCCATGGTAAATAAATGGCTGTGGCTGTTTTCCAAAAAAAATTTTATTTACAAAAGCAGGGAGTGTGCTGGATTTAACACAGGGGGTGTAGATTGGTAACCCCCTTCTAGCGCTATGCAAACAACTAAAACCCAGCCCTCCCTTGAGGCACTAATGGGCTAGTGCTACTACTGACCTTAGGCAGGGTCTGGCTCTGTTTTCACTGTAGGGGATTAATAGCATCAAGGACTGTAAAAGCCAGTGAGCACATACTCTCCCCTGAACACTATGTTCATGTCACCACCTCGGATTCTCAGCTCTGCAAAGCAGGCATTAGGACTTTTGTCTGACACAGAAGGAAAGTGAGCTCAGAGAGGGGAAGTGATATATACACTCTCACACAGCCGTAGGATTCGAACCCACATCTGATGACTCTCAAACCCAAGCTCTTTCCACCGCACCATCCTAGGGCTGAGCTGCTGAGTAAGCTGGAAGCCCCCCAAGACACACATCCTTGGCATTATTCTGAATATCCCCTAGCTTCTCTGCTTCATGAACCTTGTGATGGTTCACAGACAGTATTTAAATAATATTCCTGCCCTCCCTGGGCGGGGGTGGGGGGTCAGTTCAGTTCCTTTACAGTAGTGCTGGAAAGAGACCACTTGGGGTCAGATCCTTACTCTGCTACTTCCTAACTATATATGTCTTAAGGCAAATCACCCAGGGCCTCAGCTTTCTCATCTTTAAAATGGGTATAATAATATACATGGTTAGCACGGAGTCTGGCACAGTGTTAGCTGTTCTTATAATGTGACTATCATCACTACACCCTGAAGCCTTCTGCGAGGGACTTCTAGGTCTCCATGTTCTCGAGGCAGAGAATGGACTCAGAGGCCGGGCAGCCTCATCTGCTGCTTGTGATTCTTTATTCACAGCTGTATCTTCTAAAAGGGCACGTTTCTATATTTATCACTCTTCTTTGAACAAGAACTCTGAGTTCCTTACAGACAGCAGTTTCTTAGAGGCTAGATGTTGGGGGATATTCTTGATCTCTGTTTACTGTGAAAGAAATAACTGTGAGCACGTGTGAGGTCCCTGCGTTTGAGCATGGCTACCAGAGACCACGGTGTTCCTGGGAGGCTGGGGCTGGAAGGCAAGCGCCGCCACCAGGGGCAGCGTCCCACGAACCTCCACGGCCACTTGATCGAAGTGATGAAGGACCGTTGCATTGAGGGAAACAGCTGGTTTTCTACAAAAGTGGGGATTTACTTTTTTTTTTTTTTTTTTAACTTTTGAATAGGTCAGCTATTCCCCCGGCAAGCCTCTTTCTGCTCAGCGGATCCTTTCTGCGTGGACAAAGGAGTTAAATGTCACCCAAGTTCGTACCTACGTTAACATGGGTTTGAGGAGGTCCCCAGGTGGCTCTTAATCTGCCACCAAAAACAGGGCTAAAAAAATACTGATTGCAGCAACCGCTTACAGAGGTAAAAGACGCTAGGTGGGCGCCTTTAGGGAATCTGAATAATGAGATGAAACCCTCTGTGTGTTCTGCACCTGCATGGACACGAGAACAGGGTGGCAACAGGTTCTGGTGGAAAAGGCCCAGGACACCTGCGAGCGACCGCCAGGCCTGCCGCTCCATTCTGTGTCCGTGGACAAGAAAGTTAGCCCCCCCGTGCCTCAGTTTCCCCACTTGCACAACGGAGATGCTGCCTACCCCAGGGAAGCCAAGTTCCCCAGAAGGCCCGGTACAGAGCCTCGTACAGGCCAGTTGCTACCCCTGCGCTTCTCAAACTTAAATAGCCTCCCGTCCACGTGGGGATCTTATTTATGCAGATTCTGACCCGGCCCAGCTGCAGCAGCAGAGATTCCGGACTTCTAACAGCTCCCTGGTGATGCTTATGCCCGTAGCCTCTGGACTGCTTGCTGAGGAGCCTGGTAAGAGACTGGAAGCTCCATTCGGGTGGCCCGTGTCCTCCCGTGGATGGTGCTGTTATGTGCCAGAGGGAGTGTGCGGGGGCGCCGCAGCCGGGGTGGGCCGCCTGCGCTCCCTGTGTGTCAGTGGCTGGGGAAGAAGCGTACCGTCTCCCCGTGCTGGCTCCAGTGACCTCGGGTGATGTGTCTAACCATTGTGTAGCGTTCTGCTTGCTCTCTCAGCAGCAGAGGCCAGGGCACGGTGAGGGGGGTGAGGAGGGAGCGGGACGGCACTCGCACAGGATGGGAAGGGGCCGCCATCCTGAAGAGGGCTGGGGGCCAAGCATCCTTGGGGCTCATGGAAGCAGATGGAACACGCAATACCCCGGCCTCTGCGCTCCCTGACGCGTAAGTTGCCAGGTCGCGCTGAGACACTGGTGGCAATTAACGCTTCTACCTCTTCTGACTTCTTGAGGTTCACAGAGCACGGTGTTTTCCAAACCCGACTGCTCATCAGCATTTTCCAGAGTGTAACACAGCAACATAAAAATTCCTGGACCTCAGTAGAGATCAGAAATTCTCAAGCGGGGGTGAGTTTGCCCCCAGAGGACATCTGGCAATGACTGGCGACATTTGTTATTGTCACAACTGGAGTGTGTGGCCAGATCTAGTGGCTGGCACCCAGGGATGCGGCCTCAAATCCAACAATGCATGGGACAGCCCCCCACAAATGAGAACTATCCAGCTACCATGTTTGGTGTGCTGAGGTTCAGAAACTCTGCCCTGGGTATCCTCAACTTTGAACCCAGAAATATATTTCTTCTGAGTATTTTAGGGGATTCTGATTAAAAGGCAGTACAGAGAAATAGATTTGGAAACATACGGTGGCCTATGGGACCTCGAGTATTTTTGACCTTCCTATGCCTCAGTTTCTCTATCTCTAAAATAGAATAATAATAATACTATCTCAGGATGCCTGGGTGGCTCAGTCAGTTAAGCATCCAACTTCAGATCAGGTCATGATCTTGTAGTTTGTGGGTTCGAGCCCTGCACCGGGCTCTGGGCTGACAGCTTGAAGCCTGGGGCCTGCTTCAGATTCTGTGTCTCCCTGTCTCTCTGCCCCACCCCCGTGCGCTCCCCCCATCCCCTGTCTCTCTCTCAAAACTAAACATTAAAAAACTAAAACAGTAATACTATCTCTCTCCATGTATCTCACAAGGCTGACATGGGGTTCATGAAGTCATTACAGGCCAAATGGCTAAAACTGCTGTGGCCTGGGCATAAGTGATCAATGCCCGGTGGCCACAGCTGACGTGGCCACTGTTACTACGGACAGCGGGGGCGGGAGAGCGCAGGGCCGGAGGACTCGCAGGCCCAGCCTCGGATGCCTGTGGCCTTGTGCCGGGAGGCCCTGGACCAGGGCTGGCGGGGCCCCGGGGGGCTCACCTGGAAACGGTGGAAGTCCTGCGGCTTGAAGTCGTTGGGGGAGCAGCCGCACCAGTCCACGATGTGCTTGTACTGGCACTTGCAGCCCAGCTTGCGGTTCCAGTTGGTGATGCGCAGGTTGTTGTCCACCATCGTGTCGCAGTGGGGGCTGTTCTCCAGCACCGTGTGGAAGAAGGACTGCGGGGAGACAGGGGCCCGCCTGAGACCTCCTCCAGCCTCCCTCGAGGGTGCTGGGTGGGGGGAGGGGGTCCCTTCCTCCAGGACCACCTGACTGCGCGGGGACTCTCCCGGACACTCATCGGTTCTCTCTGCAAGTGGGGTCAGCTGCCAGCCTGGTCCAACTCAGGCCACGTGGGACGTTTCGTCCAAGTGGCTTCATTCTGTTTGCAAGTCTAATGCTCTGAGTGTTTCTCTAAGCTGTCTTTCCCCAACAGTCTAGTCTACAATCTGACTGCAAGACGTGTCCTATGGTTCACGGCATCTTCTGTCTGCCCGGCAGAGAGGAAAAGTCCCTCAGGTTATGTTAACACATGGGAACCAGAGGTGGTGACAATTTTCCGGAAAACCTTGGGCCAAAAGGGCTCATGCTTTGCAAATAGATCTGAAACCAGGGGATTCCGGTCTGTGGTGTCTAGACAACGACTGATGCTCTGGGATTTTACCCCTCGGTAAAGGAAGCCGGATTCATGGGTCTATCAGTCCTGGGGAGGGCTGGGGAGGGACCCAAAAGGTGCGGCCTCAGCCACAGAGGTGTAGGGAGGGGCAGGGCAGCTCTCTGTCCATGGTGCTGAACCAGGCTCCATTGGTTTCTTGCAATTCTAAGACTCTTGGCCAACCTGTCCTAGGAATCTGAGAAAGAAGCAATGCCGAGAGTGAAGAAAGAGACCAGAGAGAGGAGAGAGAGAAAGAGAGACAGAGACAGACAGGGAGGCTGACTTCTCTTTGGACGGTATTTTATAACAACCCCAGATAGCATGCAGATACATTCTCCCTGCTCTCTGCTCCCTATGGGAAGCTGTTTCGGGGATACATGTCTGCCTCTAACAAATTTATAGCTCAGCCTTTAGATTTACTCTAAACTGGTTTCCTAGAGGTGGTCTGGGAGAAAGGAGGGCAAGGCATGGATGCTGGAGTGTTAAGTGCCTGTGTGAGCTGGGGTGGGGCTGAGCCAGCCAGCCAGCACCAGCATGGGCGCCTTGATTAAAACAGTCAGAGTCCCCAAACAGTCCCTTCTCAATGGGCAAAACAAGGCTCCACCCATCACCTCCAGCTGCCCTTTTCTGTGCTGCTAAATGACATATGCCCGTGAACCTGGATTTTAAGCTTAAATTGTCTGCAAGCCCATAGAGGCACATATTCTCCATCAAGCGGTGGGGGAAGTTCCCAATTACCAATTGCCCTGTGTCCTTTCATAATGATACAGAAATTCCCTGAAGATAATGGATGAGGAGGTTATCAACATTGAGAGAAAAGGTGATTTTCAGTGAAATAGGATTAAAGGCTGATTACCTAATGTGTGTGCAGAATAGTAAAACCTGGCCCAGTGATGACAAACCCATCATCACTCTGGAGTGACGTGTGCAGCCTGGCACTGCTCCAGAGGTCAGTGAGGGATGCGGAAGCCATCAAATGAGATGCACGGTCTCGTCTGGCCTACACACCACCTGGGCCTGCGGCACAGCCAGGGAGAATTGGGAGACCACTCACGGGAGGTGTCATGGGCTCAACAGAAGGGGAGCCAGCTCTGGAGTTTCCTGAATTCAGAAATTAGGCTGCAAGGGAACTGGAAGTCAGGGAGCTGAATCGAGAACCCCTCAGTTCAGGTCTGAGAAGGCTGCTGGCCTGTCAGTGGCAACATTTCGGAACAGGGTCTCCACCCACTTCCACATGGAGCTGGGGCTGTTTCTGAGTGGCCTGCAGTCTTACACAACCGGGCTTCTGAAAGGTAGTGAGTGTTTGTGTCTCCTCCAAAATTCATAGGTTGAAGTCCTAGCCCCACAACGTGATGCTGTTAGGAGGGGGGGAGGCTGTGGGAGGTGACGAGGCCAGGAGGGTGGGGCCCTCATGAATGGTATTAGTGCCCTGATAAAAGGGACCCCAGAGAGCTCCCTTGCCCCTTCTGGGATTGAGCACAAGGAAAGCTGTCAGTATGTAGTCTGCAGCCCAGAAGAGGGGGCCCTTGCTAGAACCCGACCATTCCGGCACCCTGATCTCAGATTTCCAGCCTCCAGAACCATGACAAGTACATTTTTGTTGTTTAAAAGCCACTTAGTCTATTGTACTTTGTTACAGCAGTCTGAACTAAGACACCTTCCCCCTAGTAAGGTCTCAAAAGTGGTGACAT
The DNA here is from genome assembly GCA_017311185.1 of Proteles cristata cristata. Taxonomy (NCBI): domain Eukaryota; kingdom Metazoa; phylum Chordata; class Mammalia; order Carnivora; family Hyaenidae; genus Proteles; species Proteles cristata. The sequence goes on along the minus strand of JAESUZ010001797.1, from coordinate 1,064,555 downwards.
GCTCCTTGGAGCTTTTCAAATGCTTCCAGAAGCCATCAGGAAATGCGGAGTCCCAGCCGTTGTCAATGTGGGGGCTACTGCAGCTCCAGCAGAAGCCCTGGCTCTCTATCTTTGAGATCACTGGAATTTCCACTGTGACTGATGAGGCCAATGTCTCAATGACAGACTAATGACTGTCAGGAAATGTTAAAAAATAAAAAAACACTCAAAATTAGAAAAGGGATTCTTCATGTTGAAAAAGTGGTTATTACAGGATTGGTGACTATAGAGGATCTGCCAAAAGTTGATGTGGTTGTGTCCTGAAAGAGCCAGCATAGACAGTTGTGCAGGTTATATACTGCACAACCCTAGTGGGACACCATCAACACTGTAGATCTGAGAGGTTTCTATTTTCTTTCTTTTATAAAAGTTTTCTGGAAAATGGCAGTGAAGAGTCTTTTTTTTACCAAAATCAGTATACGATCAGTGACAATTTTATGACCAACAGGAGCCAAGTGTCTTAAGGAAGGACTGCCTTTTCTACTTTGCACAAATATGTTGTGTGGACTGCTGGTGGCAGTGTTGTGTGTCTGTCTATTCCATCCTTCCTCCATGCAGACCAGAGGGGGACAGGGGCTGGCTATGACAGCAAGGACCCTGGTGGTAGATGCAGTTCTCCATCGGGATGTCAGCAAAACTTTGGCATCTGCTTGGCTCCAAAGGCCAGAGGTGGCTCTTACCTAGACACTCACCTCAGCAGGAAGCAGGGTGTAGGAGTAAAACTGCTTCATTTTGGTCACCAGATCATCTGTGGAGAATGTCACATACTCCACAAACTTCCGGTTCAGCAAGAACCAGTCCGAGCCTCCATCCACAGCAATGCCCTCTGGGATTCGCCGGTCCCCTAGGCGCCACATGTGGGCGTCACACTCCAGGAAGAGTCGGTCCAGACCCTGTTTTCGGATGAACCTGCGAAAGACAAGGTAACCCTTAGCCCAAAGGTGCACGGAATCCAAATGAAATAGCACAATTATGTCAGTAAAAGAATGTATTGAGCACTTACTGTGTGCCAAGTTTTTTTTTTTTTTTTATGTTTATTTGAGAGGGAGAGAGAGAGCAAGTGGAAGAAGGGGCAGAGAGAGACAGTGAGGGAGACAGAGAATCTCAAGTAGGCTCCACGCTGTCAGTGCAGAGCCTTATGTGGGTCTTAAACTCATGAACTGTGAGATCATGACTTGAGCTGAAACCAAGAGTTGGATGCTTAATTGACTGAGCTAACCAGGAGTCGCTACTGTGTGCCAAGTACTGAGCTAGGGGCTCTGTGTGTAGTTTGTCACTTGATCTACACTAGTGAAACATGTCCCTATGTCCCCATGAGGCAGGCACTGTCCTTATGCCCATTTTATGGGGGAGGATCCTGAAGCTTAGAAGGTTTAGGGGACTTGCCCAGCACAAGTGGATGGCAATAATCATCTGCCGTATCTGCCTCCTCCTTATGCAACTTTTGAAATCACCCTTTCATGCCATGAATGCCTTGGCAGTTTGGTGAATACAGCCTGTGGATGCCCATCTTGGAATAATGCTCTTAAAGGCATACCTCAAAACATGTCGTATTAAGAAATATTAAAAAAAACAAAGTTATGATGTAATTTGTATGGTTTTAGATTCACACATTACATATAGGATTACAAAATATTTTTCAAAACACCAAATTTATGTGTGTTTCTTTTGTAACACATGAGATAACGAGATCTTGTGGCAGGTCTAATAACTACTATAATTTTGCAGAAGAGGGGAGCATAAATGATACTTAGAGGTATACGCATCAACCATAATGCGATATGAAAATATGTGATTCCTAACAGTTACCACTAATACTGTTGTGGCTTGTTACCTCCATTTAGCTGTATTTCAATTAGAGTTTAGTGAAAATAAAGATCGCTTTCTTCCCAGCCAAAGTTATGGGCCCCCTGAACCCTGATTAATAACTCCAGCTCTTGAGCGTATATATATTTGGGATTTGCAAGGCAGGCAGAGCAGAATTGGCACTTTCTGTTTTGTAGATGCAGAAACCAGAGATCAAAGAGCTAGCAAAACGGATGTGTCGGGAAGGTGGGCCAAACTAGAACCAAGCCTTCTGGCGGGAATCCTCAGGTTCTCTGCAGTGGGAGCCCCACACCTGTGGTGTGCCAGGCACTGTGCTGGCCTGGTGTGGGGACGGGAGAGGGAAGGTGTCGCTGTTCCTCAGGACGCTGTCTCATGGGGGCCTGTAGTCCACAGGTCTCCTGACCCAGGGCCCTTGCTGCTTCTCCAGCTCATACAACATAAAACCAACCATTTTCAAGTGTGCAACTCAATGGCATTAGTACATTTGCCATGCTGTGCAACTGTCACCTATGTAGTCTCAAAATATTTAAGCACCCCCAAAGGACATCCTATAAGTAGCCACTCCCTGTCCACCGTCTTTTGCCAACACCAATCTGCATTCCGTGTCTATGGATTTACCTACTCTGGACATTTCACACAGATCCAATCGCACAATACATGGCCTGTTTGAGTCTGGCTTCCTCTACCAAGGATAGCGTTTTCAAGGCTTCATCCTGTGTTTCTGTCTACCCCGCATCCACTCCTCAGTTTTCTGGGAACCACACCTTGGTTTTACTTTGGACAGCCACCCATCTTAGCTCTCACTTAACTTGGGTTTGCGCCCGACTCCCAGCACCAGGCGGTGGTGACATGACCTAGGCTGGTCAAGTCAGAGTGTCCCATCTGCCCGGCTGCCACAACTGGTTCTGCAATGGGTGAGTAACTCAGGCAAAGTCTGAGATCAGACCCCAGGCTTTTGCTGGATCTACCAGGAAGGAGGGCTCTTCTCTGGCATCTTCAGCTGAGAGAATGTAAGTCTAGAGCAGCTGGTGCCATCCTGTCACCGTTGCGTATACGGGCTGTTTGATACTGGAGGTAAGAAAGGAGAGAGAGGGTGGGATAGAGAGGGAGAGAAGGAGGGAAGGGGGGAGGGAGGGACAACTTGATGACTATGCTTGAGACTCTGGATCTCACTGTGCCTGACTCACCCCAGACTCCTCAGTAATGTGCTTAGGGCATTTTGAAATGAGATTCTGTCATTTGCCCTTAAGAAAGTCCTAATACATTTCTAAACAACTTAAACTTTTATCACTACCATGATGGATGTGCATCGTCTCAGTCCCTAGAGAAAGCAGACAGCCATGGATGTGACACATAAATATCCCTCTTCCACTAAGCCAGTCTGCACCCCGCATCATGTGTCTGGAGGCCTTTGCACCTCCATGTCTTCAGATTACAGTTACCAGTCTCCCACCAGGTAGACGCTGTTCTTGTTAGAACTGACCTTGGATTCCCCCTTTCTGCTTTCCTCATGGTTCCTAGCTCAGTGCAAGGTAGTGACTCAGGAAAGGTCTACTGTGCTACCCAGACTTCAGGGTATACAAGCTGGAGATAGTTCCACTGTGCTGGACATGCTGAATTCTACAAAGAATCCATCCCTTCCAGTGGGTCTCCCCAAATCCACTAGCATCCACTGGAGGGAAGTATGTGGAACCTCACTAATAACTCCATATCCCCAGTACTTTCTTATGCATAAGGAGAGGACCTGCCCATAGACACTGGTCACTCACTGAGCATCATGATGAAGTCCACTGAATTCTTAACAAAATTGATGATAGTATAAAAAATATGTTGATGACTTCATTCTTTTTTTTTTAATAAATATAATCTATTGTCAAGTTAGCTAACATACAGTGTATGCAACGTGCTCTCAGCTTAGGGAGTAGATTCCCATGATTCATTGCTTACATACAACACCCAGTGCTTGTCCCACCAAGTGCTCTCTTCAATGCTTATCACCCATTTTCCCCTCTCCCCCCTCACCTCCTACTCCAATCAACTCTGTTTGTTCTCTGTATTTAAGAGATCATTTGCCTCGGTCTCTGTTTGAAATTACTTTTTCTCCTTCCCTTCCCCTATGGTCTTCTGTCAAGTTTCTCAAATTCTACATATGAGTGAAAACATATGATATCTGCCTTTATCTGACTTAATTCACTTAGCATAATACCCTCCAGTTCCATCCATGTTATTGCAAATGGCAAGATTTCCTTTTTTCTCACTGCCAAGTAGTATTCTGTTGTATATATAAACCACATCTTTATGTTGCGGACTTAATTCTGCTGAACTGTGCTTTTCATCTACATGGTGGTGCAGCTCTACCAGTAACCAGCTGAATGACTTTGGAAAGTGATGATCGAGTCTTAGTCTCACTTTTGGTAACATGACAAAGTCGGGCTTGGTCTGAACTGTAAAATTACAGGGGTCAGACCGATAATGGAAGCATCTGAGGCAGGCTGGGTGTAAGACAACAGGGTGGGCGGAGTCAATAAAGTAGAGAAAACATTTTTTAAAGAGCATTCAAATTCATTAAAAAAGAAAAAAAGATGCTCTGACTAAAAACATATCACTAGCCTGAACCCAGCTCGATAACCATGGGTTAGGTAATTGTAAAGTACTTCCCAGCTATGACATTGGCTAAGTCACTCAGTTATACCCAGGAGGAGGGTGTGGGGCAGGCATTCCAGATAGCTACATGGGATCCCAGAGAAGGCTGACAAATTTTCTGCAGACACACAGAGGACACAAGCTAACCAGAAGACAGGTATCCAAAGACCCTGGTCTTGTTCTTTCCCTAACCCATTTCCAAGTGCAAAATCCACACTGTGAGCAAAGCCACATTCTCTCTGGGAGTGACCCACTGAAGGTTTTTCAATACACTTGCCGTATCACCCCACTAACACAAAACTCAGCTCTAACTGGTCCATGAAAGGAAGCCCCTGAGTTTAGGAAAATAAAATCCTACCTCAGCTCTGTCTGGTGCAAATTACGTAGTAACATTAAATTGCAGACACTAAACCATGCTTAAAACTTTAAATCCTAGGTAACTTCCATCAAGACTTACGTGGTAGCCAAGACGAACTCACCCAGAGAGAGAAAGAAACAAAGTACAGGTGTTAAGGACATGCCAAAGTTTTCTTTCCACAGACCAGTCTTTTAATTTTGTGTTCCATTATGTGAGAGAATAGCATTGTCTTGCAATTTTAATGTGATGTCCCAGACCATAATATCCAAATACAATATTTATGCAGCATTCTCCAAAATGAAATATTCATGGGGTGGGAGATTGGTTGCTATATTTACTTGCATTTGAAAACTGATAAGCTGCAAAAGCATGCTTTGGTTAATTATGAGTAAATAGAGACAAACAATCCCCCCAGGTCTCAGTTCCTGGGTTAAGAGGGGGTTCTGGACTGGGATAATGTGGCAGAGGCCCAGAGTTTGGGTATTTAGCAGGGGAAAGGAATCAGCTGCTTGGGCAGTGATTTGCATTTTGTTTTCTGCCCTATGCATTTGTTATCACTTGAAAAAGGGAATGGCTGGAAATCAAGTTAAGTAGGAAAAGATGTGGGCGTGCCCTTTCCTAAATGCTGGTTCAGCAGTCAAGAGGGTGTGATTCTCTGACCTGAGGGGTGGAGAACAGATTTATTTAAGCGCTGGGCCCAATGCACAGAAGATGACCCATGACACCCTCCTCTCTTTACTTTCATTTCCAGATGACTTGGTTATGTGAAGGCAATGGAGTCAACAGGTGGAATTACAGAACAGACAGAAAGAGGATCTGGGTACCAATGCAGACTCTGGCTTCACAGACGGTGAGATATGGGGTTGGCCTGACTCTCTGGAATGCCAGTTACCTCATCTGGAGGATGAGTTCCATGACACTCGTGCTGACACCCTCCTGAATCAGCTGTGAAAGTCTGACAGATGAGGTTTATAAAGGCCCTTGCAAAGTACTCAGTAAGCAGTGTTCATTCCAGCAATGGACTGACACAGTCATTCCACAGTGAACCATTCTTACATAGTGATCGTACCCTCCCACAATCCCTCACATCTGTGACCACCATTTCATGCTTTATTTTTCTCCATAGCATTTAAAACTTTGTACTACCATATACAAGGTATTTATTTAGTTTACTGTCTCCTTACTAGATGTAAGCCTAAAGAGGGCAGAGATTTTGTTTTTTTTGCCTACTTTTGTTCACAGCTGTATCCATACTGCCTAGACTAGTACGTAGTATACAGTTGGTGCTCAGTAAGTATTTTCTGAGCCAATGAATAAAGGGAAAAGTAACAATCATGCAATTGTTCAGTTAGGAAGCAGCAGCCCCTAACCAGGTATCTGATTCGTCTAACATATATTCAAGAGACAAAGGGACTCAATCACAAGAAGGTTACGTGCATTCTGTTCCCCAGAGTCACACAGCTAACAGTCCTGGACTCGAATCCAGGTCTGTATGAATCCACACAAGCACTTAACTGGTGTGCCATTCTTCATCTGTCCTGATTTGCCAGGGTCCTTGTAAAAGGATTCAAAGGGAGGATCTGAGAATTTCTACTACCTCAAAGAGACACTGTGCTGAAATGACGAAACTGAGAGAAAAGGGCTCATTGTTCGTTTTGGAAGAGGCTTTCCACCAGACCTCACAAGGACTTCTGCCTTCAGAACAGACAACCTGAGGGCAAATGTGCAATCAGCTGCGTTTGGTTTTCCCTCCTAGGCTTTCAGGGATGGGTGGTTTGCCTTCCAGAGACTTTCTCGACTGGCAAAATATGGAACAAAGTCATAACTAAATATGATTCTACTGAGATGTCACAGGGACCAAGTTCCACTCAGCCGAGTATCAGAGGAAATTGGATGGAAGGGGGCAGGGGTCCTGATTCTCTTCTGTGTGTGAAGAGGTCAGTTAAGAAACCTTCTGTAGCCTTTGAAAATGATCTCAGAAAACACAGACAATGAAGAAATCTCTCAAATCAGTTAATTCCCTGGCTACAATCTCGGCATGTTCATTGAGTGTGGAATTATTCCAGAACTGTCTCGTCCTATAATGAGTTTGAAAAGGAAGAACTCTGCTCCTCAGATTTTACAGTGTGTTTGAGTAAGAAGGAATCTTAGCAATCAGCTAATATAATTAATTCTATAGCTTGAAAAAAAAAATACCCCAACACACTGGGAGGATGTATGATTCAAAGTCATCCAAAGTCACATAGCCTAGGAAAAAATCTTCCCTTTTCTTTCTCTGACCAGTGATGTGTCACTGAATCCAGATTACTCCTTTAGCACAAGTACAACCTAAGCATTTTAGTTTGAAAATAAAGTCATGGAACAAAGCACGAAAACCCACATTGTATGAAATCAGCCAGCTGTGTGAAGGTGCTAACACGTGACAGCCTCGTAATGCAGGGGCCAAGCTTTGGACTACAGGATTCAAGTGCTGGGTAGGCCACCAACCTTGGACAATGTGAACATGTGACTTCACATGGAAAATAGTGATGACAGTAACACTTACTTCAGAGGGTGGGTGCACAAAATTAAATGAGATTATATACAGAAAGGGCTTTAGTATAGTGCTCAACACACTATAAGTGCTCCATAAATGTTCACCAAAATGCCTACTATTTTTCCTTCGTCAAGCTACAAATTTACAATTTCTATCTCTTCTCTCTCCCGTGATTTGGTAGACAGGAATGGGCAGGGCACCTCCAGAGCTAAGAAGACACCACTACATACAGAAAAGCAATGATATTTTCAGCACCAAGGACAGAAGCCCAAAGCCCCACCACACACCACACGGTGAACTTCATCTCCTGCGATTATTTTAGTAAGCAGTGTCCATGGTTGTGGTGGTCGAGGTGACAAGGGTCATGGGGATCTTTCTAATTCTGTCCGAGCAGCATGAATACATCATCTTTCCGTGCTACCTGTCAGCAAGGATTCAGCTCATTGGGACCTAATCTGGCAGCTCCACAGGGACCCAGATGGCCATTTCTTTCAGGCCCAGGCTGGGTTGTCCCCTTTCCTGACCTGGGCTGGGGTCAACTGTCATGCCTCTACTCTGCAGTATCTGGAAGCACAAGGGCGCTTGGAACATTCACTCATTCAGCAGCTCTAGTCAGCATCTTCGGTACTCCAGGTGTGCGTGCTGACAATATAGTTGGAATAAGATGGACATCATCCCTGCCCTTCTCCATCTTCCAGGGAGAGAAAGAAAAAATAGAATAACACCATTTATTGAGCACCAGCTACTTTCCAGATCCCGTTCCTCACACTAAATCCATATTCTCTCATTTAGTCTTTAACACAACCCTATGAAGGTTCATTTTTACAAATGAAGGAACAGAGACACAGAGAGGCTAAGTAATTTCCCCAAGGCCATACAGTTGGCTAGTGGCAAGGGTGTGATTCTAACCTTAGCCGCCAGGCTCTGGATCCCACACTTTTAGCCACTGAGCTGTAATCCTGCTCTTAATAACTAAGTAAGTAGACACAAAGAGCCACAAGACACATTAATATATAATTAGATGTTTGTGGCAAGTGCTATGTAGAGAAACTCAGGGGCACAGTGACAGAAAATAAAGAGAAGGGACATCATTAGTGAAGATTGTTGGGGAAGGGCTTCACTGATGAGGTGGCATTGAAGCTTCACATCAAGGATGAGAAGGAATTGGGCATCTGAATAGCTCAGGGGAAGAGCTTTACTGGGGACCAAAACAGCATATTCAAGAGCCCAAAGGAATGGAAAGAAGTCAAGGTGGCTGGAATGAGAGCCACAGGGACATGCTCAGCTTTGCCGACACGAGTAAGCCAGGTGCAAGAGAGGCAGGCCCTACCTGATTGGGGGCAGGGGGAGGGGGAATCTATCACCTACCCGCACGGGTGGGAAGCCCCACAGTGAACATACTGTGGGAATCAGTGGGAGACGGAGGCTAGGAGTGCAGACCTTGGGACCAGACTTCTCGGGTTCCAGTCTGCCCCCCCCTCCCCACTTACAATCTGTGCATTTAACCTAGTTAGCCTCTGTGCTCCCATCTGAAAACTGGACCTGCTATGACTGCATTTCCATTATGAGGTGGTTTTGAGACCTGAAAGAAGTAATCTCATAAGGCATTTAGGACAGTCCCCAGTACATAGGAAAACCTTCACATGTGACGATTACTACCACTTTGTGCGAAGAAAGCGGACTTGCGCTTGATATTCAAGGGCGAAGGGAAAAAAGAAGACTGAGAAGAGATGCTGAATCAGTGGCCCAAATCCTGGGACCCAGAATCTCCTCCCTCTGTGGCTGCACAGTCTTTATGGTGCTCGGGGCCCCAATCAACTTCTGCTTCTAAGAGGTTCACTGGAGGCTAACTGGTTTTCCACAATTTTTCACACATTTTAAAAAACAATGTTTACTGCCTTTTGTTCTGTTTATAAATGTAATGTACACCCTTCATGGAAAACTTGGAACAGAAAGCATAGAAAAAAATAAAAATCAAACTCCACCTCTCAGAGATGATACCATGAACACACTTTTCTCCTAGTTTTTTGTCTAACTTTGAGGTGTATTGTTTTGGAGAAAGAAAAGTTCCCACGCTGACCTCAAAACACACTTGGGGGCCAAGAAAGGAGATGCGTACACAGCTTTGTGTGGGTGCTGGTGCGATGCTGAGCTTTATTTTGACATGGCTGCTATACTTGGATTAAATAAAGTGAACATGCAAACAGTGATAAATGCACTGGTTGGGTTTAAGAAAAGCAAAGGGGAAATGCAATCTGCTTTCCCCACTGGAAATGAGATATTAATTATCTCCTCACATCAATCATGGTGCTATAAGACAGCTGGGGAGAGAGCCCATCTCTTGATAAGCAAGTTGGCACCAAAGGACCTCCTGAGTGCAGATTTGCTTGAGGAGATTCCTGGCCAGGCTCTCAATGGACTTGCCAAATATTGGCTAAACAGTTGCCTGTTTATACATCAAGGGAGGTTTGGGTCTGAAGATGAGTTCAATGTCAGAGAGAAAGGGCTGCTGAAGCTGCTTGGCTGTCATTCTGGTGCCCCGTGGGGGGTGTGCTATTTAGAGCAGGTGAGGTCCAGACCTGACAGCTGGAAGAGACTTGCTGATGTCACTTCCGACCTCAGGGCTGGGACCCCTCCTAGCTTCCTACTGGTCTAGCCTTCTTACATGTCAAATGCTAGTTGTTTCCATAAGAATTGGAGGAATGCCTGCAAAATGTTAATCATATGTACACCATTTTCAAGATTCTCCTCCATCAACATCGTCACTAAGTTAACATGCCCGACTAATTGCTCCAATTATATTCCCTATATTCACCTACTGAATTCCTATAACAACTCTTGACACACAGGTGCTTGATGTCACTCAGCCAAGGTCACACACCTAGAATCCAGAGCCTGGACTCCTGTGAGTCCTGTGTTTTATGTAGAGCACCTGTAGGAAAGCTCCCTTAGTAAGTTTCTCTAAATCAACTTTGAATAGCTTCAGCATTTTTTAAAAAAAAACTTTGTCTTATTCTAAGCATCACTGCTATGAAATCATGGGTTAGATGGCTAATTATATCAACTGTTGTTGATACACTTGCGATAGGACCTAGCCTTCCCAGTATCCCTGTCTGTGAACTGCCTGAACCCATCTCGCACACCCCTGCTGGATGGTGAACACACTTGGGGATATGCCGACTCTAGCAAGTAGTGATTTCCCATCCCCTAATCATTTCAACAGTACTTCTGCTTAAAGTTAGCAGGAGTTTTCTTTCATCTGTACACCCCAAGAACATAAAACTGAAGGTCCTCTCAGATGTGGTCATTACTCACGGGACGATAAAATCAGGCCTTACAAGACAGACCGAACCAGGTTCCAGTCCCAGCTCTGCTGTCTGCTAGCTGTGAAACCTTGAGAAAGTGAAAGCAACTCTCCAAGCCTCAGTTGTACTCATCTCAAAGATGGGTAGCACCTGCCAAGTGAGGTGGGCCTGAGACAACATGCTGGAAAGTACCAGGATCAGGGCCTTCCTGGGGTCAGCGGGGACACTCTGTCCTCTACAATCCCCATGTACCTGTTCACATTTTATAAAGATGAGCAAACAGAGGCTTGGAAAGTCAAAGCCATTGGTTGAAGTCGTATGGCTATCACACAGGCGAGCTGGCATTTCAACACGGGTGCTGGGCCTCCTATGTTCATGTGCCAGCCCCTGCACCACACTGTGTCCCCAGGATCAGCATGGGGGCCTGGGGACCTTGAATCAGCAAGAGAGCTCAGATGGACTGAGGCAGACAAAGTGCCAGAGGGAACCCTATTCTGGCTGGTGGAATGATCTTCCCTTTCTAGCCCTTGTCAGGGGCCCCCCAACACTTGGGTTGCCGACATCCGGGAAACTTCTCTGATGCTCCCTGAACAGAAGCCAGGAGATCCAGGGCACGTCAGCAAGGACCTATTTAGGCTCATGGTGGGCTTTAGGGCACATGCTTCTGCTCGCCCTACAGAGGCTCATTGGGAAATGATAACTGTACTGCGTGCCTTTCACTGCATCTACTTTATTTTTAGAGGAAAGCAAGGAGAAATGGTGAACACAACACTCCCCTTCAGTTAATTACAGGAACAGTCAGGACCAATTTGGCAGCTATTAAAATATTAGTTTGCCTTTATGCTGTCCCTTCGCAGCGGGAGCTGGGAATCCAAATTGGTTGCCAAGGGCTGGAGATGGGGACAGAAGGTCAATGCTGCTATTAGGAACCACGTGGAAGGGAAAACCGAGGCACCCTGTGGCCTATTTTGTATCTCACTGCTTGTTTTAGGTCCCTCCACATCGTTTGATCTTTTAAACTCTTTGCCTTTGTCACAATGTCTTCTACAAGGGCTGGTCCAGGAACAGAGAGCATCAGAATGAGAAGGGCCTTCCAAGACCCTCTTGTTAATCCACTTTCTTTTTTCATAGGGAGAAAGTGAAGCCCAGAGAAGCAGAGTTGCTGTCCCAAAGCCACCTAGCATGCTGGGGGAAAGCCGGCCCAGAACACGCACAGGTTGCATCATGCAAGGGCTATGAGCCTGGGCTCTGGGGACACACGCACCTGGGCCCAAGTCCTAGCCCTGCCATAACCACATGGGTTTCAGCAACTTACTTCACCTGAGACTCAGTTTCCCCATCTCTATAATGAAGCTAATACATTGCAAAGGGTCACTGGCTGGAGCCAGAAAATCAAACCAACACAAAATAATAGAGAAGTAAACAAGGTAGTCAAAAAGTACACATTTCCAGGTGGAAAATAAATACGTGCTGGGGGATGTGATGTATAGTCGATAATACTGTATTGTGTATTTGGAAGTTGCACAGGGAGTGGATCTTAGAAGTTGCCATTGATAAGAAAAAAAAATGTAACTGTGTGTGGTGACAGATGTTAACTAGACTTAGCGTGATCATTCTGCAATATATACAAATAAAGAGGAGTGCCTGGGTGGCTCAGTCGGTTAAGTGTCCGACTTCAGCTCAGGTCATGATCTCACAGTTCATGGGTTCGGGCCCTGTGTTGGGCTCTGTGCTGACAGCTCAGAGCCTGGAGCCTTCTTCAGATTCTGTGTGTCCCTCTCTCTCTGCCCCTCCCCTGCTCGCACTCTGTTTCTCTCTGTCCTTCAAAAAATGAACAAATGTTAAGAAAATCTTTAAAACATATAGATAAATAAGGAATCATTAGATCATACACCTGAAACTAACAATGTTATATGTCAATTACATCTCAGTTAAAAAAAAAAAGATTCCCCTCAGTGAACTACTTGGCTATTTGATGTGTTTATTTTACTTTAACCTTCTCCAGGAATAATAATAAATAAGTAAATGGCCAAAAAAAAAGGGGGGGGGGAGAAAAGAATGGAGTCTGGGTGTGATGACAACATCTGAACTGCTTGATTTAGTCAGAGATCAATGCTTTCCTTCCATTAACCTCCTTTACCCACTTAGTCTCGTTTAAGCTGACTTTCTGTCATCTGCCACCGAGGGTCCTTTGTAACACACCACCCGTGTGGGGACTCGAGCTAAGCCATGCCCAGCTCTGCACACTGGGGAGGGGACCACAGAAGATGCACAGTGGCTAGGGTTACTCATGCAGCAAGGGAGGCCTCAGCTGACAGAGAGGAGAAGGTGGCTCCTCTCTGATGATGGCTCATTTTACTGTGAAATTAATACTAAATTACTGCCCTTCATTCATACCAGTGACAGAAAACCAGCCAAGGGCTCATTCATGGGTTGGGGAACCTGGGAGCTTTTCTGTTCCGAAATCCTTGGGTTTTACTTTTAGCGGGAAGTGCGATCAACCTCTTGGCGTGAACCTTTATGTCGTCCTGTGGCATTGGGGTACTACCTTCGGCTACTGCTGCGCGTCAACTAGACAGTGGCCTAATGCTGGCCCAAACACTGCCTATTTATTTCTTCCACCACATTTTCATCCTGTGCTTTTCATGGCCAGGACATCATCATCACCATCACCATCACATAGGGCATTTACTACCTGCTGGATGCTTCATATGCAACAGTTCATTTAATCCTCTCAACCCCAGGAGTGTAGGTCTACTGATATTTCCACCCTATGGGCAAGGGAACAGGCTCAGAGATGTTAGGACACCTGTTCAATGCAACACAGCTAGGACATGGCAGAGCAGGACTCTGACCTAGGGGGCACAGTCTCAAAGCTCACGCTTCTAACCTCTGTACAATACTCAGTCCCAAGCACCAGGCCTTGAAACAGTGGGCAGAGAATAAATACTGACTAGGCTAGAATAATAATACTAGCGTGGATGATAATTCAGACACAGGTCTATCAAGTTACAAGGGGCTCCTTTCTCACTGGACAACTTTTACATGTATTACAAGTTTACCTGGAGGTAGCCTGAGGGCCTGGACACTAACATGTGGGCCAGTTTTGATAATGAACACCTGCATGGAATCTTGTTCAGCTCTACCTTATTCCCACGGGCTGTGGGGCCAGAGAACTGGATTCAAGTTCTAGTACTGAGCTGTTGTGTAACCTTGGGAAAATCATTTAGACTTCCAAAGACCCTTTTCTTCTCCTGACAAATGTTGTCAGGAATAATGATTCTTATTTTGCACTGAGTGGCCGTAAGAATGAAACTGGATCAACATTTGAAAAGGTCAATGGAGCAAGGGTGCTTATTAGGAACATATCACACAGTGGCTGTAACTCTTGATCTACCCAGACCTCTACCTTTCGTGGTAGCAACATGCTCATGCTCATCTGTGCTGATCTACAGAGCATAGGCAAGTCTGGGGGCTCCTTTTAAATGGAAAAAATACAGGCTCACACTAGGATGGGAACAGGCTATAAACAGCTGGATGAAATCAGAGTTAGAATTTAGGCAATGATACAACAAAGGATTCTGGGGTTACATCTGGAAAGCTCAGGAGATGGAGCTCACTGCTACCTTCTTGTCCCTCTCCTGCTGTGGATAACTCGGTAAGCTGAGTTACAGAGCCAGCCACAGGGCAAGTCAGTCACCAGAAAACCTGAAGCAGACCACAAACTGAAATGCCAGTGGGGCCAGGTAGGAAAGGGAGATAGGTGAGGACCACAGGGACCCGGAGAACACGGGCCTAAGTTTATGACCCAGGTCATAGCCTCCAATGAGAAGCCTGAGACCCAGAGTCAGTGGACCTTCGGATCTTTTAAGATGAGCTGAAATCTGGATGTGCCTGGGAAACGCTGCTATTTTTAAATGGGGCTATTCATTTTCAAATGGAGCACTTGAATTAAAACAGAACAAAATAAAACAAAACCAACATAAGGGCCAAACGAAACACATTAACAAACTAAAATTATCCCATGTGCTGCCAGGTTATGGTCTGAGTTTAAAGCTAGAAAAAGCCACCAGCATGTCAGTGATCTGGGCTGGTTCTTTTTAATAGTGTTTGCCGTCAGGATGGTGAGGCTGATCATGTGATCTCCCCCAAAGGGGGCACTCTAGACTGGATCCCTTCTAGCTGATCTCTGCCCACAGAGATACTGACTGCTCAAAGTAGGACTGTAGCATGCTATTTGTGGGTCCAGATTGGGCTTCCTGGTGCCTTGACTCCCTGCCAAGGTCTTGGGCAGCAAGAGTGAGGCACTGGCAAGGGCAGAGGGTGAGAATCAGGGTATCTGAGCTCAACTCCATGCTGGCATGAGACTCATTTTCACCAGGAAGTAAATTTCATGAGAATGAGGATTTTGTCTTGTTCACCTGTAGAAGGGTGCCTGGCACCTGCTTGGCTCAGGGTGAGTGTTTGCTGAATGGCTGACCCAATGAATGATCTGGGCCATCACTTAAATCACAGGGCTCAGTCATCCCACCAATAAAGTGGGAACTAACAGTGGCTGCCCTACTTACTCAAAGGGTTACCATAATGAGATAACAGACTTGGGAAAAAGTACTCAGTGTGTGTCTACGTGTAGGGAGAGGGTGTACAGGGCTATTACGAGAGGAGACACATTTACTATTATCCCTGTCCTTGGCTGACAGGAGAAACCACTACAGACCCTACATGGGAGGGGTGGAGGCCCACCTGAGCCATGCCTTCCTCCTGTCCTCTACTTTGCTCTAGGCTGGCCTCGAAGGAAGCCCCAAAATGATCACTCAGATTGTCACTCCCATTTTGCACAAGGGTAGGTGGAGGATGTACTACCTTGCATTGTCCCGGCCGTGTGACTTCAGGAAATTCATCTCTCGGTATCGGGAGAGAAATGCCACCAGCTGGTCATTCGTCCTGTGGAAACAAACCGAGAGGAAAGTCAGGGTCTCCTAGAGACCATGGACACTTTCTGAATTGTGGCTCCCTTCTTAGTTATAGAAATCAGGTCCATACAGGCTGATAAAGCATATTCTTTTGTGGGTCACCATCACTGGGCTTACCATACCACATTAAAAAGGGCTATTAGTGTTTTGTATCCTAACTGGTCCATAGCCTGCATGCTCTTTAAATACAAGCATAGTACCTTAGCTGTTCTGGAATCTCCAGTGCTCGGCACTGGGCTTGGCAAACAGTGAATCATTACCATGCAGCTCAATGCCAGATACACAGCAACCTCAGGGCCTTTGCACCTGCTGTGCCTGGGCAATTCTGCCTTGTGTCTTTCCAGGTCTGGCTTGCTGTTATCATCCAGGTCTCCTTTCAATTGTCACCTCTTCAGAAAGGCATTTTCTGGCTACCAAACCTAACGTGGCATCAGCCTCCCCCATCCCCATCTTCATCCTCTCCCTTTATTTCCATTACTATCTTACCGCCACGTGCAAGTGTAAAATTCGCTTACATTGTGATGTAAGCTCCATGAGGACAGAACCTAGTGGGACTTGCTCCTCACCAGCACTTAGTAGGAACTACATTAATGGTTGCTGGACAAATGAGTACCAAGTCCTTGAATAAACAGTGGGCTACCAATTGAGAGCTTAAAAAAAAAATGAAGTGTGATCGAAACAGATGACGTCGTTCCCAGTATTGTTATCCCAAATTTATCGCCATCAATCTCGGCGCAGGCAGTGTAGTCACAGCTAATCAGCTTGTGCATACAGCTGTGACAGTATTTTAAAAGGCAGTCACACGGGTCTCCATCTGCCAGGAATGCAGTCGCCTCTTCTGCTGAATAAACCCAAACAGGTAAACGGTGCTGAAGTGACAGCTCCTTTATCATATTCTCAGCTCAGGGATTTTTACTTAGAAGGAAAGGGTTAACCATTGTTTCAAAGTGTGAGATGGGATGGAGGCAGTGGAAAGGAAGGACATTCCTGGGAACAGGATGGAGGTTCTCAGAACTTTGGGGGGCAGGTGGGCGCCTTAGAAAGCAATGCCTGGACTCTGGAAGCAGAAAGGTCTGGAGACAGATCCCAGCTCCTCTCCTGACCCAGCTGCGTGTCCAAGGGTGAGTGGTTTAACCTCTGGGTGGTAGCCTTCTCTGAACTCCCCTGACTGCCCAGCAGACAGTAGGCTCTCAGTGCACATATAACGAATGGATAGCTGGGAATATGTAAAGTGCATATAGTAGGTGCCGAATAAATGCAAGGTGCTGTGCTCCCTCCACCTCCCACCATCTGGTCTAAGCGGCCCCCACGCTTCACCCGACCTTCATTTCCCTGCATCTCCCTGCAGCCGCACCACTGCCAGCCCCTGTCCTGTGATTGGATGACGCATGTTGACCAACTCATAATTCCAGCAGAGGGGGCACAAAGCAGTCAAGGGATGCTGCGGTGAAAACGAGCCCTGCTGATGTTCCACTGTCCCGTTCTCTACTACTGAACTAAACACCAATTCACAGGCGGCCGTTCTGGCACCGGCAGACACCACCCCCGCCCCCATCTGCATTGAGGTAAATCCGGTACAAACACACAAACCAAGCCCTGCCGATGTGCACAGAGGTGAATTCCAGGGAAGTAGCCACACGGCTCACCCCACATGTCTGCAAAATGGTGCATTTCGTGTGTGGAGAAGCCTGTCTGCACACTCCCAGGTAAAGCCCATGCATGCCTCATACCAAGTTACCGGCAGCTATGGGCAAAGGGCCTCCTGAAGTTGCGGGGAGAGGTGGGAATGAGATCAGCCCGTAAAAAAGAAAAAAAATGAAAGCAATCTCTCTTTGCAAACCGTAAAGAGGCCTGTTCCATCTCTGTGTCTCAGCAATTCCTGTTTACCAACCCCCTCACCAGTCTGCGACAGTTCATTATTGTCGTCCTGATGAATACACGGACAAGTTAACCTCTGAATGGGTCCCTGGCAGCAGGAATAATAAATAGGGCTCTCAGCCGCTGCAGGGGGAGGGCTGAAGGGGCCAGGGCCAGGGCTCCTGGGCCCCCTCTCACGAAGCCTCAGGCCTCCCAGGGTCAGTGGCTGCGGCTCCATTTGGCAACCCCAGAAAGCGCCTTTCAGGGTCCTGAGCTGGGGCCATTTTCACATTTACCGCTTCACCGAGTCCCCATCTGACGGGGATGAATAGGCATTTAGCGAATTTACTTAGCAATGCTTCCACATGAAATCATCTCAAAAGAGGACATCTTGCGGGAGGGAGGGCAGCCGGGGAGAGGGCTGTGGATTCCAGGCCCAGAGCCGGGGGTTGGGGTGGTGGGTAAGGCTGCCTTTCAAACAAAGCGCGGTGTGCCTGGCTTGGCTGGACTGGTGGGAGGAGGTGAGGGACCCCTGCCTCCCCTTCCCTGGGGACCCCGGCTGCCTGGCTCTCCCTTGGAGTAGAGAGCCTGCTCTGCACGGTGAAATGAGTCTCCCCTGCCCTTCTTCAAGGGGACACGCAATTTGGCTGGGGCCAAACTTTTCCTATTACCACTTTCTGACGCCTGTCTATAATTGCCTACATAATATTTAGTTCTCCTCCGATAATTAATAGCTTGCGATCTGTTGACATTTTACCCAGTCCCAGCCTCTCTCTCTCTCAATCCCCTGCTCTCCCATTTCTCACTCTTCCTTTTTTGGTGGAGTCATTTGCCAAACGGCTCCCACAGCTCACCATTTGTGCCCGTCTCTATGATTTCCCTCCACGTTTGGTGGAAATCATTAGAAGACATGTTTCTTCATCCATGCCTGCTCCTCTGATTTATGATCGTGACTCCGGGCCCCTCACTGGCAGCCTTCACGGCCACTGGGATGTCTTTGTGGAAATATGTAAATAAGTAAATGTTAAAGTAAGTGATTTATTTTAAAAAATAAGTGATTTATTTCGATAAATAAGTTTTCCATAATATAAACAAACTTGTTGGAACCATGTGAAAATCTCTGTTTAAAATGAATGAATAAGTGAATGATAAGCTCCGAACATAAAAGAAAATAAAAAAGGGGGTGTCTGGGCAGCTCAGTCAGTGAAGCGTCTGACTTCGGCTCAGGTCATAAACTCATGGCTTATGAGTTTGATCCCCGGGCCTGGCTCTGTACTGACAGCTCTGAGCCTGGAGCTGCTTCGGATTCTGTGTCTCCCTCTCTCTCTACCCCTTTCCCACTTGTGTTCTCTCTCTCTCTCTAAAGTAAACAAACATTAAAAGCACTTTTTAAAATAAGCTCCAAACCACGGCCATTTATGAAACTGTCCACCATGCCCCAGATCCTGGAGCGGACTTTTGCCATATTTTACTGCATTTAATATTCACAAAAACTCTATAAAATGTGAGTTTCATTACCATTTTGCGAATGGGCAACTGAGACTCAAAGAAATTGCTGTTTAGTTAAGCACAGAGCCAGGATTAGAATCTGGTTCCAGACGTCAGAGACTGTCATTCCCTTTGCTACTGGAATGTTTGCATAAATGAATGAGTGAATGAATGAATGAGTGATTGAAGGAATGAGTGAATGAATGAGTGAATGAACAAGTTCTATCCCAGGTGTAGGTGCACAAATGCCCCCCTGTTCAGAGCCTGGTTTTTGGATGAACGGCATCAGCCCACTGTTACTAGAAAGGCAGTAAGACAGGCTCCACCTCGGACCTATTGAGTCAAATTCTGCTTTCTAACAAGATTCCCAGGGGATGCGTGTGCCCTTTAAAGTTTAAGAAGGGCTGCTTTAAGTGAAGCATGAATACCGTAGTTAATTCTCTTCCTCTTTTCCTTCTTCATCTTCTCCCTAAGGCCTGTTCCTGAAAGACCGGACTTCCAGCAAGTTGCTTTCATCTCAGTAAGCCTCAGGTGTTGGGAGTATTAAATAAAATAATGCATGAAAGATCTGTGCTGTAGCACCGGGCATACAGTAAGCCCTTGATAAATGTTAGCTGTTATTTAATAGTATTATTATTGCCATCTTGAATATCAGAAGCTTAAGACATTTTGAACTGGAGACAGCAGTATAACGACCCAACCGGATTTGAACTTGGAAAGCTTTCTGTGCTTAAGCCCCAGGGGATGTCCTGCGGAGCTTGTTTTGGGAAATGCCCCATCAAAGGGACCTGTCTCCTCCCCTGGCTGGTGTGAGGGTTTGGAACTGGTTCCCAGAGGGCCACCTCAACACTGCGTGTGTCTATGATGCACAATGGCTCTGGGCACGAGGACATGGGGCACAGGTCAGCTCTCAGGCCCCTCCAGTGCCCGGGAGCCCCGTCACAGCCAAGCCTGTCTGCTGGCAGCATGAGACACGACAAGGAGGGAATGGGGACCCACTCAGCCTTCACTTGGAAAGAGCAGAACACAGAGCCAGCCACTGAACTTCCCCATGTCCCTCTTGCCTACTAGGCTATGGCCCAGGACCCCCTCTCTGTTACAGGACGCTGGGAAGACTCCGCCAGAGGTACTCACGACTGCCGGCAAGCCGAAAGCTAAGCACAAGAGTTTCTCTGAATGTCAGGACTCAGGACGTCCACCCGCTGATGCTGCTGGGTGTGTGTGAACCCCAGAGGGCATCTGGGCTGGGCATCACGGCAGCGGGTGCGGCATCTGGGGAGCAGAAACGTGCGTGGTGGCAGCAGTGGAGGACCAGGGTGTGGGGCAAGCCGATGCCAGTGAGGGAGGAGGACCTTCAATGTGAGTTCAGAATAAACATGCCGCATCTCCCCAGCTTTTTCCACTGGTGTGTCATCTGCACGTCTGGTGCTTTCAGACGTACGTGCAATTTAATGTTCAATTTAATAGAGCTTCAGCTTTATTCCCTGCGACAATATTTGCAGTATCTGATGCGCTCTTCTTTACAAACCTCAGATTCTGGTAAAATACACATAACGTAAAATTTGCCATCTTACCCATTTTTAAGTGTTACAGGGCAGCCGTATTAAGTACCTTCGTACTATTCCGCAACCATCGACCACCATGCGTATCCAGAGCACTTTTCAACGAAAACTCTGCACCCATTAACAGGAGAACGCCCCATTTCCCCCTCCCCCCAGCCACAGGCAGCCCCCATTCTGCCCTCTCTCTGGGTAGGTGGGATCATACGGTACTTGTCTTTTTGTGACTGGCTATTTTTTCCCCTTAGCACAATGTTCTCAAGGTAGAGCCATGTCATAGCGTGTGTCAGGATTTCCCTTTTGAGGCTGAGCAATTCTGATACACCATTTTTATGGGTTTTTCTTTTTCCCTTGTTACACATGAAAAGCAATAATGACTACTTGTCTGTGTACCTCCTGAGGCACCTGGACCACTAGGGGCATGTGGAGAGTGGTCAGCTGTCCTGGGGTGTCCAGGACTGAGGGGGTGTCCAGGACACAGACAGTTTAGTTTTAAAATCAGACGCTCCTGGGGCACCTGGGTGGCTCAGCTGGTTAAGCATCCAATTAATCAATTTCAGCTCAGGTCATGATCTCATGATTCGTGAGTTTGAGCCCTGTGTCAGGCTCTGTGCTGGGCGTGGAGCCTGCTTGGGATTCTCTCTCTCTCTCTTTCTGTCTCTCTCTCTCTCTCTCTCTCTTCCTCTGCCCCTTCCCTGCTTACTTTCTCTCTCTCAACAACAACAAATCATATGGTCCTGGGGAAACTAACATGAGCTGGGGGCATACAGGGCTGCTGAGAGCCATGTGATCCCAGGAAAAATGTCATTTGTCCTTCTCTGAGGAGCCTGAGAGTGCAGAAAAAAACTGGGGGAAAGGCTAACTGTAACCCTTTCCTATGCTTCTAAAATTAGCATTCAGCAGCTCAGTCCATGGCAAGACAGACAGATAAATAGCAAGAGCAACAGAAATAACAGCATTTAACACGTGAG
Source organism: Proteles cristata cristata (assembly GCA_017311185.1). Classification (NCBI taxonomy): domain Eukaryota; kingdom Metazoa; phylum Chordata; class Mammalia; order Carnivora; family Hyaenidae; genus Proteles; species Proteles cristata. Next base: position 1,042,999 of record JAESUZ010001797.1, on the reverse strand, counting down.
AGCCTGCAGTGAGGACCACCCTCCACAGCACTCTGCATCTGCTACACCACTTAGTCCTCAGGACACCCCTATGAAGCAGGTGCTGTGACCCTCACGTTCATTGTTAGGACATAAAGGGGAACATTTGTGTCCATGGCTTTTTTATGTAGTGATCCATCCTGTTGATGTCTCCTAAGCAGCACATATAAGGAGACTTCATCCTTCCAAGGGCTACACAGAATCTTATGGAAGGGATGCTGCCAATCCCCTCGTGATGGTGATGGACATATACCATTCCTTCACCTCCCTTACGGATACCGCTCCTATGAACATCCTTGTGTGTTTATCTTTTCCAGATGTGGGTCTGATAGATTTCTGCAGTATTAAATTCCCAGATGTGGAATTGCTCATGCAAAGGGCACTTTTTAGTCTCTCTTTGCTTTTAGAAAGACACACTGCGTAGACTGAGGCTACCCCCCGAGCCAGGGAGGGGCTCACACCACTGCTCAGGAACCAAGCCAGCGGGCGCCCAGGAATATGGGGAGGCAGAAGGGAGCTGCAAAGCTGATGTAAGGGCGGGGGTGTCCTGGTGAGGCTGCTGGGCTTCTTCAGCAGGACTCTCAGCAGGACTAGCAAGGGCCTCTGGTTTCCCCAAGGTACCAACAGTCAGTGGGATGCAAATGAGCCTCTGTCAGGCAGGAAGGTGTGTGTGTGTGTGTGTGTGTGTGTGTGTGTGTGTGTGTGTGAGAGAGAGAGAGAGAGAGAGAGAGAGAGAGAGAGAGAGAGAGAGAGAGAGAGAACTATCCAGTGCCCGGGGCAGCTGCTCCAGGTGGTGCCCATCTGTCTGTTAATAGCACAGGGATTTTCAACCAGGGCACCTTGGACAATACTTTTCAAGAGCCTGGCTATAGCTGTGAGATGAGAGGGCATTGGGTCTAATTCTATTCTGTTCTCTTCTTCCCAGACTTGACATTAGAGACTCAACAAATATTCGCTGTCATTTTTAATAAGTGCCCAAGGGGAGCCCTGGCGTGCAGGGCTCATGGCCCACCAAGCACAGAGCTCCGTCACTCACTCATATGTGTCTCCTTGCCTTTGCCCACATGGTTTCATCTACCTGACATGCTCTTCCCTGTGTCTTTGAACTGGGGGAGGGGGTGGGAGACATGGGGCAGTGAAGGCCAGGGCAGGGAAAAACACTTAGTAACGACTACAGGAACCTTGCCTATGTTGCTTGTAGTGTTAAGTACCCTTTTCCCTTTCATCCACAATCCCCATCAAGCAGTAACTTAGCTTATACATGACTGAAGTAGGACACAGAAATTTCATGGCCTGGCCGAAGTCTTGCAGCAAGGTGGACCGCTGACTTGGACCTCTGTTTGTAATCCCAGCCTCCTCATGCTGGATCAGCTTTAGGGGTGTGCTCCGCTTCTTCAGAAAGACAGCCAGGAAAATAGGCTCCTGAAGTTGTAGCCACCTTCTAAGGCATCCTATTTCCTTTTAAGGGGACCCGTCATTGAACACAGGCTGCATGTCAGAAGGTGACACAGATATGGCCTCCTGTCCCGAGTGTGGGCCTTTCTGCTGCACTTGTCTAAAATCAGAGCCTTAGCCACTAGATTTCCTCTCGTTGCATTCCAGCTCACAGATGGATTCAAACCCATTTTTCCACATGGCTTATTTCTTTTTGGGTGTTGGGGGAGTAAGGGGACACCCTGTCAATGCTCTGTCCACGACCCTCCAAGCAGGTTTTGCTTGGACCTTACCAAAGTCTTCTTGTCTACCAGCAAATCTCTCAGGAAAGCCAGAATTCCAGAACAACAAAAAGAAAGGTCAAGTTCAGGGTTCTCTGCAGAAGAGTCAAGAGCAAAAGCACCGGAGCTAAGAGAAGGGTGATCTCTGATAGATCGGATAAAACCAAAGCGGAGAGTGAGACCCACTTTTGCCCATAGGAGGAAATGTATGGTATGAGCTAGAGGTACTGTATTTCTTCCTGGCCCCCCTGGGCATAATTACAGCCACAGCTGGGTGCCCAAGGACAAGTGAACTGGGTAAAGTGCTGCCCAGCTTTCAGATTCCACTCCAATCCATCCTCTGGAAAGTAGTCGTAGGATTTTTCTAGAACCCGAGTCTGCTCATATCCCCTCTCTATTTAATATCCATCAATGGCTCTTCGTCACCTGCAGGACAATGCTCTACCTCCTTAGTGCAGTGGACAGGGTGGTTTGTGAGCTGGGCTGCCTGGTGACTCTGGCATTATTTGAAGTTTTCTAAATGTTCTGGGCTTCATAACTGTGACTTTGAAAACTCTCACAAAATTTGCTCTCCTGGAAACATGGCTTCTTATCTCTTTGCCAGGACAGGCGCCAGATACCTGGAACAGCAGTGAATAAGGGCAGAGTCATGGTCTCTCTTCTCCAGGAGCAGAGGGACAGGGGAGAAGGCAGACAAATAGGTAGATTCTTGCGATGCAGGGCGAAATGCCAGGCGAGATAAAGCACCGAGCATCCTGGAGACCCCAGGGGAGCAGCTCTTCCCCTCCACACAGGCGCACAGCAAACTAGAGAGCCACCTGGCTAATAAAACTCAATCACTTTCGACTGGATTTATCTTTTTGTTACCAGCGAAACCGACGCAGAATTAACACGTGCTCACTCTCACTCTATTTGCAGGAGCTGGCAAACCATTTCTCAAAGCCTCAACGCTTTCACAGAACACTTGTAAGACACACATTTTTCATTTTAAACATACATAAGCCATTCTAAGAGGCAGTTTATCTGACGTTCCATCAGTGGGAACTCTTAACATGTCAGCCCTGCCTGCAGACGGCTGTTATGGAAAGGTAACTGACAAAAATCAGCACCCGGAGGCCATGCCTGATCCGCGAACACTGCTGGAATCATGAATGCAGAACTAAATTGCCATTCAGCCTTGTGTGTGAGCACGTGTGTGTGCATGTGGAGTCTGATTGTATTTTAATTTTCCAAAATCTGGTTGTCCTCATATGCCACGAGACATCTCCAATGAGCAGAACATGTGGTTAACCAAATTCTGCATCCCTTATGAGGACTGATTACAGCCAGTTATTTGATTTGGTTTTGAAGGGGGGACGGAAAGGAGGCCCACTATGGAGGACATTGAAAGATTGAATCTTAAAAGTAAACGCGATCTAAGCCAGAGAGCCAGAACTTGGCTACAATGAAAGCTGTGTTTGTAGAAATTTCCCCCTTATCTTTGCCACTTTGTGACTGATTTTGAGCAAATCCCTGAAGCTGGCTAAAACTTAGTTTCCTAATCTGCAAAATGGGGATAAAAATGGTATCTGAGACACCTGTGTGCTGTGAGTATGGCACCCATCGTGCCTGGCCCAAGGCTGCAGCTCAGTAAACAGAAGCCCTTGGCAGGAAGTCCTCGGATCCTTTGCTTGGAAATGCCAGAGAAAAGGTATGCCCTCCATCACACTGACATCTCTAATCCCACCCGTGTGCCCAGCCCTAGTATGTAAATTACATATGTTCAAGTCCCTTGGCTGTAAGCTATCCGAGGACAGGAACTTTTATCTGATTCATCTGTATTTCCCCAGTGTCCGGCACAGGCCTGAAACACACATTCTAGCAGATTGATCTCTCTGTCTGAGCCCCCTGCTCATTTCCGAGTGGCTCAGCCCATGTGCTGCATTCCAGAATGAGGGCCTTTGTTCTCTATGCTGGGACCACCCTGCCCACATCTTTGCCTGTTTAACCCCCAATTGTCTTTTCCAAGAACTGGCCCAGCATCAGATCAACAGGAAGAGGCTGGAGTATAAATGAGCACTAAACCGAATGGAATTTTATTGATAAGCTCCATGCTTCCTCTGTGTGTGCAGCTGAGAACAGCATTCTTTTCACCATTCCATACTCCCCTGGGTTTGCTCAAATGACAACAGTGACCTACCGATCCTCATAATTTATCTATTCCGGTTTCACCACACGGACGTCCCCAACGCACCAACAATAAATACATCGGTGTGTTGAGTATTTAAAATAATGAGACCTGAGACCAGAGAGATGTCGGTTCAAGTCCTGGTTGTACCACTTACTGGCTGTGTGAACCTGGACATGTCATTTCTGTGATTGAAGGTCAGTTTCCTCACGTTTAAAACTGAGGATGAGAATATCTACTTTATAGGGTTGCTGTGAGGATTAAATCAAATACCAGGATATTACCTGTTGCTTGCAACTGAAAAATTCCCAGCTGATACAGATATACTGGTACTGACAGTGGTGTAGGATAGGATAATGAATGGGGGTGGGGGGCAGTGGGGAAGCAACAGACACAGGCTGGGTAACCTAGCCCACAGAACACTACACTGTAGCTATTATTTTTATTGCTGCTGTTACTCATCTGACTTCTCCAGGACTAGGTTCTGTACTTTGCAGCTGATAGGATGCAATAAGCATCTCCATCCCCTGCAACCTTAGGGTCAGGTCAGTTCCGATTTTAGCCCCAGGGGACTGAGCTCAAAGGAAAGCTGGCTGTCATGCATCACCTTTGGGCAGTCTGCCAGGTTCCCTAGCCCGTCCTTCCTGGACTAAGATCAGAATGCATCTGCACACAGAAGAGAAGCCACATACTCCTCTGTGGAAAAACAAACATTGTAGCCACCTCTGCAAACCTCAAGTGGACACAGTTTCTTGGCTTAAGTGACTGATTCTGGACGATGAGAACATGCTCCATCCAGAATCTTCTTTCCCCACAGATTCTAAGCCTGTTTGTTTATTTTGGAGGGTTGATGAGAAATTATACAAGAAATCAGGCTGTTTAAACAGAGGACACAGGCTCTGAGTAGTAATTTGGTAGTTCTGAGGCAGAAAACTTCTGAAATATTTTAAAAGAGAATTTATCATACAGATGAGTGGTTCTCAAACTGTGTCTGGGGGAGCGGTAGGTTCCGCTGGGCCAGTGGGACCTCAGTGTCGCTCCTCTGAGATTTCTCCAGAGAAATCTGTCACCTACTTTCCACAATGGAAATGGGAGAAGTTTCACTTGGGGGTCAAAGATTTAGTAGTTTAACAAAAAAAGTTGAAACACGATTAAAGAAGATGGCCAATTCAGATTCTAATTTGGAGGGGGAGTAGGCAGGGAGGGGAGAGTATAGCAGGTGACTAAGCCCTTGTAAAAGGACTGGCTAAGCTCTGCCCTCACTAGGCTGTCTGACCTTGGGCGGGAACACTTTCATGGAGCACTCTTGCATTCCAAGCAATGGGCATCATGAGGACACATTTTGTACAGCTGTTTGAAGATAAAGGGGACGATGCATGTAGGTTAAGCACTTAGCACGGGTGCTTGGTATATAGCAAGCACTCAGTAGGTATTAAATGTGTTACTCTTGGGGCTGTGAAGTCAATTCCTTCCTCTTTCCTCTCTCCCTCCCTCCATTCCTCCCCTTTCCTTATACACATTTTTGAGCATTTCTGAAGTGTCAAAAATTGTGTTGAGTTCTGACATTAGATAGGAATTCAACTTTTTAAACCACTGGTATCACTTTGAGTTGCACAGATGTGTTCCAATGGGGTAACTTAAGCTCTGGTTTTATCTGACTACACATGAGTTCAGGCTTCCTGCTCCTTGGGCAGAGGTCAATTCTTTCTGGGTATTCCTGAGGCATTTACTCAGAGTCAATACCTTATTTCTACTCCCTGTGTTCCTGTAGTAACTGATAGAGTGTTTCTTAAAAAAAAAAAAAAATTTTTTTAGGGGCGCCTAGGTTGCTCAGTCAGTTAAGCATCTGACTTCGGCTCAGGTAATGATCTTGGGGGTCATGAGTTCCAGCCCCGCATCGGGCTCTGTGCTGACAGCTCAGAGCCTGGTGCCTGCTTCACATTCTGGGCCTCCCTCTCTCTGCCCCTCTCCTGCTCATTCTCTCTCTCTCAAAAATAAACAAACATTAAAAAAATTTAAAAAATTTAATGTCATCTGGGACTATTCTGAAAACCTGCTCACATATAACTATGCCGAAAGGTGCTACTATAAGTTCATTGATCACCGATGAAACATTTTCCAGTTCTGGTCCTTGAATATTTAAGTGCTTTGGATCATAAAAGAATATGATGTTGTAAACCGTAAAACAGGATGTACGCCAGATGGAAGCAGGTCTGTTTTGTTCCTATTGCTATATCCCCCATTCATCCAGTCGGCAAACATTAATGCTATACCTACTACATGTCAAGGACTGTCCTAGATGTTGGAGGAACAGTGATGACTGAGACCAAGTGTCTGTGAGAACTGACCCCTGGTGTCTCGAGGGACCCACCGTTATGTCTTGGATTAGCTTCCCTCCTATGTATTATGAATGGCACTAGTCATATACCATTCCAGCAAGAATCAAGACAGCCATTCTGATCATTTTCTGTGTTCTGAGGCTCCAATGAAGAACCTCAGCTAAGAAAGGCTTGGCTGGCACTTAACAGTTGCTTAACACCTACAGGAACCAGTGCTGAATGGAATCCTAAGGCTCTGCCAGGTTCCTGAAGTAGAATTTATAAACTCACATAGCATCCCTTTCACGCTAAGGCAGATAAGATAAATGGGCAGGTACAGCTGAGTGGAGCCCAACTGAGTGACGGCCAGATGTGCCATGGGTCTGCAGGGACACTGCTCTGCATCAGGTGCCCTGGTTCTAAAGTCTGCTGTGTGATCTTGCAAGTTCCTTCATTTGGAGCCTCAGTGTCCTGGTCCGAGGGGGGCAGAGGATTGATGAGACATCTGTGTGAAGGCTGCTCAGCCCAGTGACTGGCACATAGGGAGTGCTTGATTACCCCACAGCTGTTGTCGCTCAGTCCCTCTGAGGGATGGACACAGGGGCCTGGCTTCCCCGGGCACACCACGCTGCATCCTGCTATCAACAGGTGCTTCCTGGGGGAAGCCAAGCCCCTGGGTGCGGATATGGCCCAAGAGCTTGAGCACAAAGCCAAGACTAAGGTCTCCTGTGGCTGGTTCCCTTGGTGCCCTCCCAAAGGCTGAGATAGGCCAACAAAGGAAACCCTCAGAAGCTAGAATCCCTCTTTTCCTACCTCATCTTCCTTACTATTTCTTCCTTTTCTCTCTTAGGCAGTTGAACCATGTACATTAAAAAGTCATCACAATACCCGGAAGAACTGAAAACCTAGCGTTGAAACAAAAAACTTCTATATAAAAATTCACAGCAGCACTACTCACAATAGCAGAAGGAGGAAACAACCCAAACGTCTATGAAGGGGTGAACTGAGAAACCATGTGGTACATTCCCAACAGGGGAGTATTATTCAGCCATAAGACAGAATGAGACACAGACACTGCCATGTGGGTGGACTTCTCAATGAGAAATACACTCAACGAGACCAGCCAGGCACAGAAGAGCACATATTCCGGGATTCAATTCCTATGAAGTATCTGAAACAGGTAAAGCCCTGCCCACTGGTGATGGCCAGGGCCCAGGGAAGGAAGAAATGAAGAGCAGCCACCTACTAGCTTTTCGGGATGACTGAAGCGTCTGGCACTGTGGTGATGACGGTGACTGCACAACATCGTGAATGTACTAAATGTCACTCGTGGTGATTTCTATCAGTTAAATCCCAATATTTCAAACTGGAAAACAAAGCTCACCATAACACAGCTACAGCAGCAACCATGTGATTATGGTTGCTATATGATTTTGCTATATATTGATGCACACTATATGATTATGCTCATAGCTCCTCTAGGAAGAAGGCACAATCAGCTCTGGTTCACAACAGACACAAAGCGTATCAAACCAGGCTAGGCTGTCTAGTACCAGTGCTGCTGTGGCTGCTAACTATGGGGGACAGAAGTCATGTGCTCCAGGAACTGATCTATATCCACTCTCACTTTGCCTTTCTAGCGACCTCCTGCGGTGGCTACCATTATTATCACCCATTTTGCAGACGAGGAAGGACAGAGAAGTGACGTGACCTCTGCTGGCTTAGACAGCCCCTGCGTAACAGAAGCAGGGACTTGCACTGGGCCACCTGACCTCAGAGTCCCAGGGCTTCGGCACAGAGGCTTGGCCATGGAAACTGAGGGAAGGTGGACAGCACAGTGTCTACTTCCCGGCCCTGTTCATGGAGGACGGGGCCAGCAGGTTCCCTGCCACATGACGTCAAGAGATAACTTGGGAGTCAGACCCTCTCCCCAGCTGCAGGGAAGCCAGCATGGGGCCAGGCAAGTGTGATGTGTCACCATCCCTCCCTGCTGGGCTCCCACACGGGGCCCCCTGGGTCCGTGCTGGCACCTCCAGTTAAGTGAGAAGCGGCAGAGCCAACTTGAGGATTTATGAGAACCCAGCACGGCTCATTGTTCTTCTGAAATTGACTCTGGCGCTTTGGAATGTTTTCCATTTTCATGGTGGGGAAATCTGAAAATGCCTCTAGGTGAAAGAAATAAGTAAAGACAAAACCTTTCCACCGGTCTTCAATCCCGGAAGGAGCTCAGAGATGCTTTCGAAGAGTTGTGGAAGTGAAAAACACATGACAGAGGATCAGCGAGTCTTCCGCCAGTTAGGAATAAGCCACAGCAGGCACTGCCGCCCGCAGCTGCTGTAGCCGGTGGCCGCTGGCCATTCGTCTGCTCCTGCAGCCCTCACTGCACGGGGGACTTGCTGAGCTCCCGTGATGTGCCAGGCACTGTGCCAGGCATTAGAGACAGCGCCTCAGCGAAGGCCTGTCACTTCTGCAATTGTGGAACTGTCAGCCTAGGAAACTGGCCGGTCTGGGTCCCCCTACTGTCCTTACGCATTGAGCACCTGCTGTCACCAGGCAAGGCCCTGCGAATTCCACCGCTTCCACCTCACAGCAAATGCCGAGGCAGGGAACTGTGACGCCGTCCATGTTACAGGTGAGAAAACTGATGCACTAAATCAGACGGCGGATTCGGACTCTGCTAACTCCCCACTTTCCTACACTGGCCCGAGCCTCAGAAAATTTCTGCCAAACAGAGAACGGAAAGAGGGTTTCTGGGTCCAGCTCCAGCTTACAGCATCTCCCCAGAACCCTGGGGGCATGGCTAGGAAGAGCACTGTGTGCTGCAGAGAGGCCGGAGAGAGAGAAAATAGCAGTGAAACAACGGGAGGGACAGCCTGCTGGAAAGTAATTACCTGAGCTATAATGCACATATCTGCTGGCAGAAAATATTAGCTATCCTATTTCCCCTCCTCTAGCAGCCTGGAAAGATCTTTCCTTTTTCCTCCTTCCTTCCCTTTTTTTCCCCCACTGCCAATCAACTGACTAGGAGCTAATGCAATCTCATCATGGCACTTTTTGAAAGAAAACTTTCCCAACATAACCTGCTGCTTTTAGGATAAACTCAGGCTCTCAGGGTCTCGGGCTGTACGGCCCCGCCTGTCTCCAGCCCTGTTTTCTTTCTTTCTTTTTTTTTTTTAATTTTTTAAAATGTTTTATTTATTTCTAGGAGAGGCGGATAGACAGCGTGAGTAGGGTTGGGTCAGAGAGAGGGAGTCACAGACTGAAACAGGCTCCAGGCTTGCGCTGGCAGTCAGCACAGAGCCCGACGCGGGGCTCGAACCCATGAACCGCGAGATCATGACCTAAGCGAAAGTCGGACGCTTAACCGACTAAGCCACCCAGGCGCCCCTCCAGCCCTGTTTTCTATGTGCTTACCCTCTTTCCACACCCCTGCCCAAAGAAGTCCCTCTGACCTGAAGCCTGGTCCATGTTGCGTAGTGTCTCAGAGCTTTGCAGCCCCCTCTGCCTGGAACACTCACGCCCCATTCTTCACCCAGGTAATTCCTTCTCTCCTTTCAATTCTCAGCTCAGAGACACTCTTCCAGGGAAGCTCTCTGACTCCCGAAAAGACAAACGGTTATATGCATGTTTCCTACATTATATGCATGTAAACTTCCTTCCTAACAATGGCACAAAGATGTGATTATTTAATGGTCAAATCTGTGATGGCAGAGACGTTAAATACCCTACTGGTAGCTGTAACCCCAGATCCCAGCAAATGTCTGGCACACTGGATGTTTGTACAAGTGTGTATTGACTGACTGACTATGTGAATGAATGAATCAATCAATACTGAGGTTCTAAAGCTGATGTTTCATTAGAATGCATTTCGTGGTCATCGTCTTCGTTAAAAATTTCTCTCTTCCAAAATCGACGTGGCAGCCTATGGCCAACGTGCAAGAAAGATTACAGAAAGGGAGCTCAAACACATCTATGTGGGGAACGGGGTCCACAAGATCAACCAGATTTAGAGGAAGCAAAGATACACGGGTCTGTTCACTCTGGGAAATCTCTGAGAATTAGTTGGCATTAAGGCATTCATCAGCAACTTGCCAGGTCAGCCGAGGAAAGATAAACGAGCCTTGTGCTTTCAGGGAGAGCAGGAAGCGGGGGTAAGTGCTGAAATCAATGAGTCTTGGGATTCAACGTCATTAACCTTTTTGATTCAGATTGAGGAAGGTGGCATGGGGTGAATTACAGTGCTAATGGGCACATGGTATTTGTGACGGGTTTGTATAGGGAAGGTGGGGTGGGAAGAATGTTACAATTTTCTCTGGCTGACAAATACTATGTGGGGCTGCACAGGCCTATAGCCATGGAGGACCCCCTGTGAACAAACTTGGCCACTCCTGGCTGGCTTGGTCAGGAAACACAGGTGGGTGAGCTGTATTTCACACATTGCTTTCCAGCTCAAGTCAGGACTGGTAAGCAATGCAGGTTGAGGGAAAATAAAGTAAAAGGAGACTGCTGTTTAATGTCAAATTCAGCTACCCAGGGGTGGGTGGGAGCCCAGGCCAGGGCCTGGAGGAGGTTACCAGAAGCCCTTAGGAAATCCCTACCATTCTTTCTCTTTCCAGGGTCATGAAATCTGAAGCATGGAGCAGATCACACACTGGCAGAATCATCTGGAAAGGCCACACATGGGAAGATGATGGGGTGGGGAAGTGAATCTCAAAGGCTGAAACCTGTGTGCTCTGGGCAAAGCCATGACCTGAAATGTGGGAGATCTGGCAGAATGGTGTAGATCACAGGTCTGTGAACGATGGTCTGCCCCTTGCTTTCGTAAATAAAGTTTGATGGGACCACAGTCGAACCTATCCGTTTACATATGGTTTACGGCTGCCTTACTGCTATAGCAGTAGAAAGGTGTCCTTGTGATAGAGACCATTTGGCCCACAAAACTGATATAATTACTATCTGGTCCTTTATAAAAAAGTTGATTGACCCCTGCCATTGTACCTCTCTCTGTGACCCTTCACACACTTTCCTCTCAACTTTTCGCCTCAATGCCCTTCTAAAGTGTCTTCTTGGCCTACCATCCTCTTTCTACACTATATTTTCCCTTGGACACATTTCCACCGGACGTATTATCCACTCGCTCATCTCCTGTCTCTTTCCCTCACCAGCATGGGGGGTGGGCACGATGGGAATTACTTTATTTACTGCTACATCCCAGCACCCAGAAAACTGCCTGGCATACAGTAGGCATTCAATAAATACTTGTGACATGACTGAAGAGCCACTTACCCTTGTATACTTGCTTTAACATTTTCTTATTTGGATCAACTATATTTTTATTTTCTTAAGCTTATTTATTTTGAGAGAGAAAGAGAGTGAGCATGGACAGACAGAGAGAGAATCCCGAGCAGGCTCTGTCAATGTAGAGTGTGACATGAAACTTGAACCCATTAACTGTGAGATTGTGACCCGAGCCGAAGTCAACATTCAGATGATTAACCAACTGAGCCACCCAGGCGCCCCTCAGCTGTATTTCTGAAGAAAATTTCAGCCTCAGAAATCTGATGTGTGTCAGATATTCTTCGTATGTGTTTATATAATACTGACCTTTTCAAAAAGGTCTGCATACCGCTTTAAATCACCTTGCACACCGCAAGTGGTCTGTGAATCAGATGGGACCCCCTGGCTTATGGTTAAGGGTACGAGTGGGTTGTCCAAGCTCTGTCTCACAGGAAGTGAGCAACGCTGGGCAAAGTCATGTCCCTTCTCTCTCTAATTTGGGTGCTGACGGTGCCATCTCACCAGGCAGCTGAGAGGTTAGGTGAGATTGGGGAAGCACCTGGGTCAGTACCCGGCACACGCTCAGGACTGGATGAAGAGAGGTGGGGACACTTGGTAGAGGGGCGTCTCCCGGGAAGTCAGTTCATGACCACTCAGTGGCCTCTCGTCTCCGAGGGTCCCAGTCCCGCAGCCATCACTATCGGTGAATGAAGCCCAGCTCGGATGCCACTCTGCCCTGGAGCGGACGAAGTTCCACATCCCCGGCAAAGCAATTTGGATTAATGGGACTATTAGCTGTAGGTGTCCAGAGAATGCACAGTTTAAACTAACTTGTTAGAAACTTCCTCAGGGCGCCAAACTTTTAAACAAAGATTGACTCTGTAATCAAAAATTGCTTGGCCTTAAACCACATTCCAGCATTCCAAAGAGCTCAATTACACTGCGAAAGGGGTGGTGATGTTTGTGCCCCTGGCTGGGTTTGCCAAGTAATGTTGACTGATGGACACAATTAAATTGCACAGGGGAGAATCCTCTGGAGGAAAGGACACGGGAGGCAGGCGGTGGCTCTGGGGGACACAGTTTCCATTCTTCCTCCACAAGGGAGCATGTCACTGATGTGGGGTTCCCCTGGGCCGCTCACCCTGGGAAAACTGGCCAGCACCACCAACTGACCTCCTCCTTCCCTACCCTCTCCTCTCTGATTAGCAGCATTATGGGCAATGGGCCAAGGCCAGAATCTGGGTTCCAAATACTCCATCTGGAGGGGGTGGGGCTGTCTCCCTTTAAAAGGACAGGGGCGATGGAGGCAGGCTTCTGTTCGTGACACTATCTGCCACGCTGCGGGCCAATCCAGATGTTTGAGCCATGTTCTGACCCTGCCTGGGAGCCATGCAGTAGCCAGCAGGTTGGCCAGAGAAGAACTGCTGGAGCCTGGGGAGAGGGGTGGGCTGGTGAGGATGGGGAGTTGGTTTAGGGGTAGAACTAAGAAGGAACATTCCACCTTGAAACCAGAAGGAGATTCTAACAACACAGATTCAAGAGTAAGCCAACTGGAGAAGGACAGTGGTGTTTCAGCCCACTGAGCTCAAGGAGGCTGATCACACGGAGGGTCTTTTCAAACAGCCTTGCAGGGGAGGGGAGGGAGATGGGGGCCAGGGCTACTCAACTGCAGATGCGCCCGACATGGCTCCACCCAAGGCAACAGCCTTTCCAACTTCCATTAGGACCTCATTTCCTCAAAGGCGTGCGTATACGAGCTCTCTGCGTCTGCATTTCTATAGTAGTACAAGGATACAGAGATATGAAATACAGGAAGGAATACAGAAAGTGACCACAAAAAAGCCCAGACCATGGTTTTTGTCTGGAGTTAAGAACCATACAGAATTTTTAGCTTTCATAATAATCATAGGAGAACTGCCTCCTGAGTGCCTGTAATAAATGCCCAGCTCTGGATGAGGTCCTGTGTGTATCTCTCATCTTTACAGTGACCGCCTGAGGGAATGGTCATGGGGAGGGGACTCTGGTTGGCTTATCTATGAGGGCCCCATCTGCCCATCTCCTTCCTAGGTTCACCCAAAGGCAGAAGGAACTGATGGTGGAATTACTCAGTGCCCGAGAGATTACTTGGGCGTGGTGAGTAGGCGCTGAGACCATCTGGTGAAAGCCCCCCACCTGCATTCCACTACTTTTTCCTCCCATTTCTTGCCTCAAACCTCGCTGTACCTGAGTCCTTGGGGCCAGGACCAGTCATGCATTCTCTTCTGCCTCTTCCATTCATGCCACTGGGTGGATGCAGGAAGCTACGGTCTCCCTGAAAGACCTGGTCATCTCTCTCTCTCTCTGTGCCCACAGGCACAGCTGAGCAGTCTGGTCCTGACACTCAGAGGGTAAGAACATGAAATCCCACAGAGATGGGAGCCAGGCTTGAGCCACTGTGTCCTAACCCGGTCGTTCATCAGAGTGCTCACAGAGCAGGACAGAAGGCAGGGCTTGGGTCCCCACTTGGCTACGGTCCTCACATGGCTTCCTGACAAATAACATTATCACCTCCCTCTTCCAGGTGAGACAACCGAGACTCAAGAAGCTTGGAGTCACCTGTCTCAAGATGATACAGCCAGTGAGGGATGGAGACAGGATTCAGGTTCAGGTCAGGGTGACACATGCGGCCTCTCACATGCCCTGGCAGAGGAAGCACTGGCACAGAAAATGCCAGCATCCGTTAGGTTTTGCTGGGGAACAACTGTGCCTATCTGAAGGGACAGCAGCCATTCTTTGTTAATTATGCTTGCTCGGGGCTAACATTTAAATGAGCGAGGATTCTATCAGGCACCACAGTCCAGCAGTGTGGGGAAGAGTCTGAAGGGTGAAATCAGGAGGAAGCAGGACTATAAAGGAAGTTGAAGGCCAGGGCCATCCCAGCTAATCCAGGACAGCGGCTCTTTCGTCCATGCCTTGAGCAAAGCCAACTGGTAGAGCGCCGATCTTCTGCCAGCCAGAGAGGGAGAGTGCCCGTCTGGAAGTGGGGCCCCTCTAGCCATGGCGGCCACGAGGCAGGGTTCAAGCTCTTGTCTGATTGACTTTTTCCCCTGGGGTCAAGGGCTTGTGCACCGCGCTGGCCAACCTCATGACTTAGGGTCACTGAGAGTGTGTGCAAATCCCAGCTCGGCCACTGCCAAGCTGTGTAACCTTTGGCAGGTCATTCGAACTCACTAAGCCTCGTGTCTTTCTCTACACCATGCCTACCCCATCCAGCGAGACTAAGGCAGAAAGCGATGGGGGCTTAGCAGCTGTTGAACACAGATGACTGTGGATTCAGGCTCTGGTGCGCATTGCTGCTCTCTTGGTCCTGGGACATTTCTGCCTCCCAGACTCTCATCCAGATGGAGAGAACGTGGATTTACATGGGAGGATGCATGGGAGAACCGAGCAGCCCACTGGGTGCACTAGGACCTGCTGGCAAAGAACGCAGATCTTTGCTTTCCTCTGGTGACAAAAGAAGTGTAGGTTCGAACTCTGTCTCTGATCCCCACCACTTATGTGATGTGGGGCAGATTTCTTAACTTCTCTTAGCCTCAGTTTCTCCATCTGTAAGATGGGATGCTGCCATTGCACCTGCCTTCTGGGGTTGATAACACACTGGCTGCGGGATCCCCTGGATGGCAAATACTGGCAAAATGCTAGCTGATACGATTAGCTACCAGAGTCTGGCAGATCCCTTTTTTAATTCACTGAGTTTATTTATTTATTTATTTTGAGAGACCAAGTATGAGCAAGGGAGGGGCAGAGACAGAGAGAGAGAGAGAGAAAATTCCAAGCAGCACAGAACCCAATGTGGGGCTTAAACTCATGAACCGTGAGATCATGACCTGAGCTGAAACCAAGAGTTGGACACGTAACCGACTGAGCCATCCAGGCGCCCCATCTGCCCGGAGTCTGGCAGATCTTGAAGGACTTCCCCAGGGGTCGACTTTGAGAGTCCACTATAGACCACTCTCCATGCTGGGCAGTGGCTCTGAACAGCAGCAAGGGGGAGGGAGAACATATAATAATAATAATAATAATAATAATAATAATACCACCACCACCCACAAGTTTCCATCCCAATGGCTGGATCTTAACCCTGTCCCTTGGGTCCGTCAGATCCAAATCTCTACTACCATCAATAAAAAGGGAGTGGAAACATTCCTCCCTTATTCTACTTGACCTCTGAAGACATGCTGTCCCTCTAGATTGCCCTTGGGATTAATCTTCACCTGCAGGTGGATGTGAGTGGGGAGAATGCTGGACCCTCCAGTGCAGATCACCCATGCGGTGGGCGACCCTGGGCTCACAGCCAGACTCCTGGCCAGTACTTGGATGCGCCTGGAGCATCCCAGCATGCACACCACCCCTGCTCTTGGCCACTGGTGGGCAAGCCACATGAATGAAGGCTTTGCTTTCCCGAGAAGCAAACGTGCAAAATGCACGGGGCAGGAAGATGCCCAGGACAGAAAATGTCCCAGCCCCAGACACACAGACAGCTGCTGCCACGGGGAAGGAGCACACCCTGAGCTCTGTGGAGGGAAGAGTTAGGAAGAAAATACGTGCCAAAATTCAATGCACAGTCAGACCGGAATCCGGCGAGGCTGGCGTCAGACTGGTGGAGGACAGGGACCGCGTGGGTTTGGGAGCTGGCAGCATCCACTCTCCCTCACTTTGTTAACGGTATGCACTTCTCTCCAGTGAAGTATTTCCACCCCGTGACACAAACAGAAGGGCTGTGAAGGCAGGAGATTTTGGTTGCTTTTGTTCAGTCCCCAATGCACTCCACTCTGATCACCTAGGACTGTGCTGCTGGATATGCTATTTGTTTACAGTCAAAGTAAAACCAAATCACATTTAAAATTTAGCTCCTCAGCCCCACAGGGCACATTTCCAGCTTCCTTCCTTCCTTCCTTCCTTCCTTCCTCCCTCCCGGTTTCATTTCAAGCTCTTAACAGCCACATGTGTCTAGTAGCTTCTGCACAGTTAGAGAACATTCCCGTCACCAGAGTTCTATTGCATGGTGCGGTCTACAACATCGCCTGGCATCTAGAAGGATCTTAGCATACGCTGAATGAGTGAACAAACCACCAAAGTGCTCTATTCTCTGCTCTCCAAGGAAAGGACATAGGCTGCAAGATCAAACCACCCAACTTTTTCCCCAAGACTGTGAATTTTTTTTTCTAGTAATGAAAGAATGGGAAAATGAAGAAAATGGCAGGCAAATAGACAGTATGGCTGGAATGTATTTAGGCCAAACAGCAGCATCCCTTGGGTGAAACAGTCGCCTCACTCTGCCGTTTTCCCTGCCACCTTCACATCCTCGCCAGAGCATCCTTCCTTATCTGTGGTAGCCATGACAGAGCTCTAAACCGATATGACCACGCCCGGCGTTCTCAAGAGTCTCAGTGCTTTTCCACCAAGTCCAGTGAGAACTCCCCGAACCTGGGCCTCACCCTGCTTGCGCAGGGGATGTCCTGGGTCACTCCCTGCCCCTCCCCCAGAGATCCCAATGGGCTGTCCGACCCAAGACGGAGCTCAGGAAAGCCAGACCGGCTGGCAAGAGGAAAGTCAACCACATTTCTGCCAAGGCAGGAGGGTGCTCCATCAGGCTGAGAAATAACAGGGCTGAGGAAATGATTATTTTGCTACTAGATGCAAACAAAACTGCTAACGGCATAATTACTGGCATGTTTTTCCTCATGAACAACAGCCTGAGAAGATACACCCTTTCCGACTCGTACATTATCTGGGCGGAATTTTCCTCGGATGGGTGTCACACGGGGCTGGAGGGTCTCAGGAGAGGGGATGTGCCTCTCTGCGCGTCCAGAGAGTAGAAGCGGCTGGATGCCGAGAAAGGGGCCAATAGAAGAGATGGTCGTGCCCGAAGACGTGGCGCTGGGCCCCCAGGGAGGACTGCCCACAAAGTCCTGAGGTTGCCACGGTAGCTTCCATCACAGCATTTACCTCACTACTCATTACTGTCATCGAGTGCCTACGTCTCCTGCATCAGTGGTTCTCAAGCCTCGCTCTGTCTTCCGATCACTTGGAGAGATTCAGAAAATACACAGATTCTTGCTTCCCACAAGGAATTTATATCTACTGGTCCAGGTGCAGCTGTGATGTGTCTAAAGATCCTGCTCTTTGAAAGGCATCTGGAGGACAGTGTCTAGGCACCGTGTGGAACCTGGACTTTCCCCTGTTGAGAACCATGTGACAAGAAACTGTAATCGCCCTGCTCCACCTGATGGCTCCCCCGTCTCGTTCCTGGGCTGTGCTGGCTCTTCCCTCCCCCAGGGCCCTTGCATATGCTGTTCCCCTTTGCCTGACACCTCCACTCCCATTTTTCCCATAGTGGGCCCCATTTCAGCACATGGCTTAAACATACTCTTCCCAGGCATTTTATCTACCTTGACCATGAAAGTAGGACCCTCCTTTTATTCTCCACCATGGCACCCTGTCATTATTTAACTTCTACAATCTCCATTTCTCCCGAGATTGTAAACTCTTTGTGAGCGACTGAGGCTCTTCCATTGCTGCTTCTCCCAAAATCACGGTGCCTGGTGCCCAGCTGTGTTCAGCAAGCACGGGATAGGTGAGCTGCATGCCTGCCTGAGTAAACGATCATATGCTGGAAGGTGCCCCCAAATGGCGGTGGTAGCTACACCGCTTTGCCAAATGGTCCTGAAGCTCCCACCCATTTCAGGGTCTGGCGCAGCCTCTGTCCTCTTGGGGACTCAAGATGGCCCAGGTATGCAGCAAGGAGGGTGTGGCTTGGGCCGAGATGGAGGGGATCGCCGGCGGGAATGTACACGAGAGAGACAGCAGGGGTAGAAGTCTGCAGACCCGCATGCAGTGGTGGGGCGGTGGGTGTACACGTTTCCAGGCATTGGTGAGCAGGTGGCCCAATCCGCACAGTGGGAAATGAGGTGAACTGACATAGGCTGGGAATATATTCTAGAATGATCATCGGAAAGCCATGGCCCTGTGAGGAACACACTTCCCTGTCATTCCGTGGAGAGCTATGTCAATGATGCAAATCCTCTTGAGGGTGGCAGGGCCTCTGTTTCAGGGACCTACGCTCCTTACAGAGAACAAGAAACACCTCACACCTATTAGTATGGCTGCTACCAAAAAACCCCAGAAAAATGACATTTTGGCAAGGACATAGAGATGCTGGAGGCCTTGTACACTGCTGTAGAAAATGGTAATGAAAAGCCTTAAAAAAATAACAAATAGAACTACCGTATGATCTAGAAATTCTACGTCTGGGCATATACCCCCGAACACCCCCGAAAGCAGGGAGGTGAAGAGATATTTTTAAAGCCTTGTCACAACAGCATCACTGACGATAGAAAGAGATGGAAACAGCCCAGGTGCCTGTCAGTGGGGGATGAACGGGGAAGCAGAGTGTGGTACAAATATACATGTGGAATATTACTGAGCCTCCAGAAGGAAGGAAGTGCGGACCCCTGCTACAACACGGATGGACCTGGAGGACACTGTGCTACACGAAACAAGCCAGTCGCTAAAAGACAAATGCTGGATGATTCCATTTGCAGGACACACCGGAGGAGTCTGATTGGCAGAAACAGGAGACAGTGCTGGCTGCCAGGGCCCGGGCGGGGAGAAGGGGGTCTTGTGATTTCCTGGACACAGGGCTTCAGTTTTGCGAGATGAAGAGGGTTCTGCGGACTGGCCGTCCAGCAGTGCAAATGAACGTCCTGAATCCGGTCAAACTGTACACTTAAAAATGGACCAGACGGTAAATTTTATGCGATGTGTACTTTACGACAATTAAAAGCAAAAGAACAAAGAGGGCTCTCAAGCCACAATCTTCCATGGTCCTCCCCCTCTTCACCAGGCTGTCCCCACTGCCTCGAGCTCCGCGCCCGCCTGACTGCTGGGCGTGCCGGCCTCTCTACACCAGCCCCTGCTCTCTGAGTCTCCCCAATGGGGCGGTCCGCGCAGGGTGGGGTCCTGGTCCCCAAACAGAAGGTGGCTGCTGGGCTGTGTGTGACGAGAAGGCTCAGTGGCCGCTTGCATTCAGGAAGCTCATGATCTCTTCCAGGACTCCTGCCTCCGGAGAGAACAGGAAAGCCCCCAGGGGTCTCTAGGCGTGGTTCTAGGGACTCAGCAGAGTGACCACCTGCTTCCCTGCTAGCCTCGCCACTCCCATCTGTGTCCCCTCCCAACTGTCCGCCACAGCAGCCTAAATGATTTCTCCATACTGTGAAGGTCATGTCTCCTCGTTAAAACCACACAGCTCACCACTAAGGATTCAACCACCCACCAGGTGATCCAAGGGTCCTTGCAGGGGCTGGCCTTGACCTACCTCACTGGTAGAAAGGCAATCCCTTGCTCTTTGTGTTTCAGCCACATTGGCCTTCTTCCAGCTCCTCAAACAGCTGAGGTCCTTTCTACCGCAGGGCCTTTGTTCGTGCCATCCCTTCCCAGAACACTCTCCTGGGACCCCTCACGCTTCTGCTGGGGAACTACTACCATCACATGTATCTGAGCTCATGCAGTGCCTCTTCAGGAGGCTGTCCCAGGCCCCCAGCCCAGGTGAGCTTCGCTTGCTAGGTGCTCTCACAATGCCTTCCTTCCCTTCATGAAGAACACCTGCCTTACCTTGTAACGGCAGGCTCCTCAGTGCCGTCATTCTGATTAACGCCCACCTCCCCTCTATTGATAACAAAGGCCACCGCATGCACAGCCCTTACTGTGTGCTAAGCACTTCACATACAGGAACTCATTTGACCATCTTAGCAACCATATGGGGAGGTGCTGTGACTATCCCCACTTTACAGACGAGGTGACTGAGGCACTGATTCTCTCAAGTCTAAGTTCACACAGCTGTTGAACCCAAGAGCTAGGCTTTGAACCGAGGTGGTCTGGCTCGAGTCTTGTGCCTCTAACTGGCCTCCAATGAGGGCAGGGTCTAACTGTGCTTCTCCTCAGTGCTGAATAGCTTCTGCCCAGCCCAGCGTCTGGCACACAGTAGGTACTCAGTACACATTTGCTGAGTGACTGGTGAGGTCAGAAGGAGCCCCATCTCCCGACCTTGCTGTGGGAGTAGAGGACTGTTTTCTGCCGCCTTCAGAAGGGGTCTGGATGGTGAAGGAAGGAGGGACACTTACTGCTCAGACCCTAGGCCTTCACCTTTCCACCTTCAACCCCAAATCTGTCTCAACCCAGCAGACACACTGGGGACCGGGCTGAGAGGGACAGGTCACCAGGCCTCCATGGACAGGGATATGACAGATGGGCATCGCCACATTGCGACATTGCTATTAACGACAGGAGTTCTTGGACCCACTGCAGAATCACTGAGCAGACCAACCACTGACAAGTACGGAAGCAAATGTACACCGCTGTCTGGGCATCGGTACTGGGTCACAAAACCTCAAATCCGAGGTTGACTGGGCTCCGTGCTGTGACTATCACCCAGGGTCTGACTTCCTGCAGAATTTACTGGAAGTTCTGTTTTATACTAACCTCCTTAAATTTTCTTACACAGTGGAAGTTAGGTTTTGAGGGATGAGGATTAAGACAAAATATATGCTAAAGACCCCAGCAGAGGGCCTAACACGTAGTAGGTACGCAGTAGATATTGGTTGGATCTGGATGTGAGTTTGGCTCCATCGGTCCTCTGTAAGCACTGGTCTCTGGGACAGGAGAGATGCCCCGGACACCTGTTTCCTGTTGTTATTAGCTGGCGCTTCCAGGTGAGACACCACATTAAGTGTCCATAGGGTGGGCCCTGCTGGGGTAGACCTTACTGCAGCGGCTCCCTAAGAGGCAGCAGGAGATCCCAGATTTAGCTTGAAAAATTTCAGCACTGGGTCCCTGCCACCTACGTGCACGCACATGTGCATGTATACCTGCACACCAGACTGAAAATGAGCCATGGGGGCGCCTGGGTGGAGGCCCAGTCAGTTAAGCTTCCGACTCTTGGTTTCGGCTCAGGTCATGGTCTTGCAGTTTGTGAGTTTGAGCCCTGCATGAGGTTTTGTGCTGCTGGCAGTATGGAGCCTGGTAGCGATTCTCTTTCTCTCCCTCTTCTGCTCTCTCAAAATAAAGAAATGAAAGAAATAGACAGAGAGAGAGAGAGAGAAAACAGGTGAGCAAGTCCCAGAGGGGTCATGGACACACTCAGCCCTCCTTCCGTTTGCATCTGCTTTGTCCCAGGACACGGCCTACCTAGCATAGGAGAGAGAGTGTGGGGTCGGCTACCACTAGCTCAAACCAAGCAACAGTGCGAAACATTTTTGGTTTCGTCCGAGGCCCATCTAGCTAAAGGACACTAACTAGTGGGGCTTCCTGCCTTAGTAAGTAGAATATGCTCAACAAAACCATCATGTCCTTCGATGACCCAAGACCTAGCACCATCTCAGTGTTTAAAAACATCTATTTTCAGCCATGCCTTGGATCCACAGGCAGCACCAGCGAGAGCCTTCATGGGCCAGGCCACCACGTCACAGCAGACCAGGAAGGTCGGGATTTCTGACACACACTTAGCTTGCACACTCCAAATGTAGCCATGGTTCATGTTCACCAACAAGTCGGCTCTGTCCTGTTTTTCTTGAGTCGTTCGGTCTTCATTGCCTAACTTTGCTTTTAAGAGAGACGGGAGTTCAAGTAATATTTTACCAGTCTTTTCTTCAGTAAAGGGAACAAAGAAAGCAACTCGGTTGATGATGAAGTTCCACCTGTGAAGCTGACCTGATTCCACTGCTAGAATAATAATAGCCTGTGTTTATCCAGAATTTTCTATGCGTTAGGCACTGTACACTATTTCCTTGACCCCTCCTAACATTCCTATAAAATAGGTGCTAATACTGTGTCCCTTTCTTAGGTGGACATAGTGAGAGGCAGAAAGCAGAGGCCACAAGCACCTGCTCCCACGGCCAGGGTGGTGGCTCAGAACCTGCACCCAGGCTATCTGCATCCAGGGTCTAAATAAGACTGGGGGCCAGTAAGTATCAGTGAGTCTTTATGACTTGAGAGGGGAAGAGTCAGAGCTGGGCAGGGGACACGGGGAGGTGATGTCAAATCACAGAATGTCTCAGAGCAGCCATGTTGGGTGTACTCTGTTCTTGGAAATCCCCAAAGTTTTGAGAACCTTCTAGAAGCTTCTGACTTGGGCATTCTGCCCCTTTGAGAAGGCTCCTAAGTTTGCTCATCCTTCCTGGGATGGGAGAAGTAGTGGTTTTGGAAACTACAGATGGAGCGGCAGATGGGAAGTGAAAGTCTATCAGAGTTGCCCAGGATAAAACCATTCATCTGCAAAATTCATATGTTTTTGCATGGGGCGACTTCACAGAAACAATGGCAAGAGGAACCAGCAGTGCTTGATGCAGAAAGTGCCTCTGGCCATGAGGCTGGCAAAGTGAAGTGGGCAGAAGAACTGGAGGGTGTGTGTGTGTGTGCTGGAAATGATAGCAGTGAGGGTAGATGGGGAGAAAGACAGACTCACAGAGGCACAGACAGACCTGGAGCATTAAAGCTAAACAAGCTAAAAATACCATGACTCCCTTCTCTGGAGCCCAAAATAAGGTTTGGCACAGGCTCTAGGAACGGATTGCTGGGCTCCTCAGACATAGAGGAGGTTCAGCCCTGGATACAGCCCAGGAATTAACAGTTGACATTTACTGGGCCCTTTGCAAGCGCCTGACACTCTGCTAGGTACGATCCCCTCTCCTGATTTCACAGAGTGAACTCGCAGATGGTCACACGGCTAGTGAAGTTAGCGGACCTTGGACTCAGGCCCTAAGCCAACGGATGGGACTCGGGGCACCCACCCTCGGGGATGCGGAAGTGCTAGGGATCCTGACAGACCACCTGGCCCAGGTGGTGTGTCCATGGTTGTGGCAAATCAGCACCAGGCCCCTAGGGGGCAACCTCGAGGCCTGGTGTGAGTCTCCTGGGAAGGGCCCTGGACACATGAACGCCCACCCGACCTCAAGAGGTCTTTGGCCGAGGGTTACAACTTGATCTAGGCGAAGGTGACCTCAGCCTCCACTGGAGGTCCCCAGGAAGAATGACCAGGCTCAGGACAAGAGGGGACTTTCCTGCCTCCAAGGACCCTCTCTCATGGCATTCCCTGAGGGGCGGGGCTGTTTCCTGCTGTGCGCTCCAGGTAGCCAGGGGCCATCCTGCCCCTCTGGGCCCAGCTGACTTCCCCATGGAGCCAGAAAGAACACCAACCTTGGAACTGGACAGAACTGGTTTTCAGTTCCGATCTACCATGTATTTCCCACATGACCTCGGGTCTCAGTTTGCCCTTGTGTGAAACAGGTTTGTTTTGGGGTTGAATGAAGTGTCTACCTCATTAGATGTTATGCTCAACATTTGAACTCAGTCCTTTCTTGGGAGGCAGAGGGACAGTGTCCTAACTCACCCCCTGCCCTGTGCTTCTCTACACTCACATCTCCTCATTCTTTTATTATATTCCATCTGTTTATAAATTTCTCAGATGCAGCAAGTTCAATCTGTGACCCATGTCTTGGCCAGAGTGTTCTCTTGTTCAAGAAGTGTTTTCAGCTGGGGGGCACCTGGGTGGCTTGGTCAGTTAAGCGTCCGACTTTCACTTAGGTCATGATCTCGCGGTTCCTGGGTTCGAGCCCTGTGTCGGGCTCTGTGCTGACTGCCAGCTCAGAGCCTGGAGCCTATTTCAGAGTCTGTGTCTCCCCTCTCTCTCTGACCCTCCCTACTCACGCTGTCTCTCTCTCTCTCCTAGAAATAAATAAAAATATTAAAAAAAAAAAAAAAAGAAAGAAGTGTTTTCAGCTGGAAGCGTTTTTGCCCCTTGGAGACATTGGGCAACATCTGGGGACATCTGTGGTCATCCCAAATGAGTTGGGTGGGGGGAGGCACTACGGGATCCAGTGGATCGAGACCAGGGGCTGCTGCTAATGTCCTGCTGTGCACAGGACAGTCCCCACAGCAGAGCCATCCAGCTCAGTATGTTGTTAGCGCCTCGGTGGGGAAATCCGAGTCTAGAACCATCTCTTTCTCATTTGCCTAAAAACCCTTTAATTCTTCATTTCTCAAGTCAAAACTGCATGTTCAGAGGACTTTCTGACCTCCTGACCATGTCCACCTCCCCCAACACACCCCTGCTTTCCAGCTCTTTCACACCTTGCATGGCGCCTCTAATTCTACTTTCCCAGCTAAGGGATCTACTCCACCAGGGAGGGCCTGGGACGCTGCTGCTCACTGAATGCCCAGTTAGTGCCCAGCGTAGGAGTTGCCTAACAAACGTTGTGGAATGGGCCCCTAAACAAATGGGTAGGTAACTAAGTGAAAATCTGCCAGCGAGGTTTCATCATCTGCTTACCCTGCTATCCTGTGAACAAAAGCAAACAGGAATGTTTCTAAGGATCATTTTTCTCAGGTTCAAGGGTGCCAGATGGACCCTGCCTGAACTGGCCAAAGATTGTGCCCCTCCCCAGGTCCCTGCCAGGGCTCAGGGCTTCCCAGCCAACGAGATGCCACCAACCAAGGACGGAAGGAGAGCACCAGGAATCGATCGTGAAGGAGACAGAGATTATTTCTAGCTTTAAATGAAGACCATCCCTCCACACCCATATCTTATTTGCTTCCTGATTCAAAACCCAAACTCTGGGGGATGTGTGATCTCAATAGTTGATGACATTAAGAACGATGGTTTAGGTGTGATCATCATGTGTATATTAGGTTAAAAGAGAAGGGTGCCTGGGGGGGCTCAGTCAGTTAAGCGTCCGACTTCGGCTCAGATCATGATTTGTGGGTTCGAGCCCCACGTCGGGCTCTGTGATGGCAGTTAGTTCAGAGCCTGGAGCCTGGTTTGGATTCTGTGTGTGTCTCTCTCTCTGACCCTCCCCTGCCCATGCTGTCTCTCTCTCTCAGAAATAAATCAAACAGTGAAAAAAAAAAAAAAGAATAAGAAAAGAAAAGAAAAGAGAGACCTTATCTTTCCAGGAAGTATAGGGAAACACACACACAGCTACGTGGTATCTCGGGAGTGCTTCAGTGGGGCCACGGGAAGAAGGGGAGGGTATAGACACGTCAGCACTGGCCATGGCCTGCTTCCAGCTGAAACCAAGCAATGTGTATGCGAGGGTTCTCTATGCTGTTCTCAGCACTTGTATGCATGTTGGAAAACTGCCATGATAAAAATGTTTTTTTTTAATATTTTTCTTAATCTTAATTGAGAGACAGGGAGGAAGAGAGACAGAGAGAGAGAGAGAAAGGAAGCAGGAGAGGGACAAAGAGAACCCAAGATACAGAATCTGAAGCAGGCTCCGAGTTCTAAGCTGTCAGCACAGAGCCTGATGCAGAGCTCAAACTCATCAGTCACGAGATCATGACCTGAGCCGAAGTCAGATGCTTAACCGACTGAGCCACCCAGTGCCCCAAAATGTTTTTCTTTAAAAGACGCCTTCGTGTGACTCTTGTGTGGAAGGTATTGTCCTGACCCAACCCTTGCACCACCAGAGGAAGACAGCACTGCACCCCCCCTGCCCTAGTCAAGCAAAGAGCTGCCTTCTGGCAGGAAACACATTTTGTTCTCCCCTCTTACAAGATCTAGAGGAGTGTCTGTTGTTATGGCCGATCTTAAAGCACAGACCAGAGTTCGGGAGAAGGGACAGACGTTTGAAGGGACAGAAGCTCCTGGTGGCATGTGAGCTTCTCGGTGCCTCGGGGCTGCTGGCCACCCCACCAGCTTTACACCATTGTGGCTGGCGGCCAGCAGGCCCACGTGGGCAGATGTTGGAGGACAGCTTGCCGTTTGATGCTCTCATGTGAAATCTCCCAGTTTTAAAATGTGGGCAAACCACTGCTTTCTTAACAGTTGTTAGGGAACAAGCACACAAACCCGTGGGCATCCAACGGTCCTAAAACGCACAGCTGTGATTCTGTGGGGCTGTCACAACTGACCTCCCTCCCTCCACTCTACTCCCCTTTCAAACACCTAAGTCCGACCTTGTCCTGGCTCTCATCAAACACGCCAGTGATGCCCAGATTCTAGAACCAACATCATGTCACCCCTGGAACCTCTGACCTCTTAGCACACCCTGTTCCAGCCACACCGAGTCCTGCTGCTCCCGCAGCACACCAGGCGCATTGCCAGCAGCCGCGGCTCCCTCCACCTAGACCACCTTCCCCGTCAGAGTGGCTCATTCCTCCTCCTCTGTTCGTCTCCGTAAGGACCTCCCCAGCCACTCATCAAAATCACAACCCTCTCCTGCGGCCACGTTCTGCCTGGTTCCTCTCACGTGGCACTGTACTTGTTAGTGGTCTCCCCCACTTGAACAGAAGCTCCACTTGGGTAGGGATTTTGTGGTCTCTGCGGCGTAGCCCTGAACAGAGCTGGGAAAACCATGCACTCAGTGAATAAACTCCTGCTGGATGAGCGAATGAACGCACCCGTGATGCTCACGTCCAGGGGGGATCCCATGTAAGACCTCACGTGTGAGGTCTCCACGGCATGTCACAGAGGCAGAACTGCTTCCCCGGGCCAGCGGCCATGTGCCTCTGTCTCTGGTTTCACAGCCCTGACCGAGGGAAGCGAGAGGAGGCCAAGACCTCAGAGCAGGCTGGCCTGGGGCCACAGGCCGCCTTACCTGATGGGGTAGTCGGCTGCGCTGAGGTTGATGAAGAAGTCCCAGGGCCAGTCGGTCATCTCCAGGAGGTCCCGCATGCTCTGCAGATACGTGGTCAGGAGGCTGGCTCCGCCCCAGATGGTGGCCATCCTCCAGGGGGTGACACGAACATTGTCATACTGTCTGGCGAACCGGAGCACTTGCCGATGCAGATAATTCGAGCGCTTTTCCCAGGAGAGAAAAGGGGATGTTCAGCAGCCCAGAAAACAGGCAGACGTGCCCTGCGGCCTCTCTCTGTCCCCCTTCCCTTCTACTCGCCAGGGCTTCTGAACATACTGGGCTTTGCCATGTAACTGGTTCAGGCCTGAGGGTCTTTCTACATCGTTATTTGAAGCTTGATTCTTTTCAAACATCTGTTTTAGGTACGTGAAATGCAGATTCCCTGGCCTCACCTCTGAGCTAATGGTTCGCTCCGTGTGGGCTGGTGCCCGGGATGCTGCATTTTACTACAAGACTGAGGCATGTGGTCTGAGAATAATAAGCTAAGAAGTAGGACCGTGTCTAAACCTTGCGTGTTTTTTGAGGGCAGGTATTTCTCCATTACCTTCCCATAGCCTTGCTGTAATCAAGCATCCCATTTTTCCTACTTGACTACTGACATGATCATGTCAGGTCAGCAGACCAACAGAAATCTCTAGCTCAGGGGTTAGCCTGCTACAGGGTTTTATAAATAAAGTTTTATTGGAACACAGCCACACGTACTCATTTATACATTTCTTATAACTGTTTTCATGCTACATTGCAGAGCGCAGAGCCCACAGAGCCTAAAATATTTACCGTCTGGCCCTTTCCAGGAAATGTGTGCCCAGCCCTGGGATAACCATCCTCACAAAGTTGCAGGCACTGCACGGGGCAGCAAGGCAAAGAGGTAAGAAAAACAATGTCTACAGAGCAAGTCTTAAGTCACAGCTGGGGACTGTGAAGCCAACACACATTCTCTCTCATCCTCTCTATCTCCCCCACCCCCTCCTCACCCCCAGACCAAATGCTCCAAGGAGAGGCAGCTGTTTAGACTACCAGCCTTGCCTGAGAGGGAGGTCATCTTGGAGAGGGGCAGACAGACCGGCACAGAAAGCCGGCAAAGGGTGTCCTATGGGGGTGCATTCCTCACCTTGTCCACGTGGATGTAGTAGAAATGGTCTTTGTGGTAAATGGCCTTGAACATGCGCTGCAGCTGCCGAGAGGCACGGCCGTGGACGACCAGGACGAAGGCGATTCTCACTGGGTTGGCCAGCATGTACTCCACCGAATCCTCGTCCCACTGAATGTTCTTGTTGGCTTTGCCTGGGGACAACCCGAGAAACCACAGAGGCGGGGTGAGGCTCAGAGGGGCTTTGCTGAGGAACAGGGAGTTTCTCTGATGCTTCAGCTCGGGGGGGACTGTTTGAAAGTCATGGTCGTCACATCGGGCCCTGAAACCTAGTCCAGCTTAACGTGGCTTGTCTTGGACACTTACAACGTCCTGGTACAAATGTGGGGGGCTGTGAGGTGCATAAAGGCAGGGGTCCAATCCCCAAGGGGCTTTAAAAAGCTGATAGAGACCTAAGCACATGTATTCAACTATCGGGTAAGGCAGGAGGCAAGGAGAGGTGTAAGAGATCTATCTCTGAGCCACAGGGGAAAGAGGAGGTATTTCTGAGCTGCGTCACAGATGACACATGAGCTGGCTTTGCCTGTTCAGGTCCACTCTGCCTTCTCCTCCTCACAGCATCCCTTTCTGTAAAAATGGCGGGAAGAACAGATAATATGATATCTGCCCTCTTACACTTTTAAGATCACAGTATAGTATTGTTGATTATAAGCACGATGTTATATAATCTCTAGAACTGAAAACTTTCTCATCCAGTATGTTGGGGGGCGTCATCCCCCTCCTCCATTCTCAGCCTACATGGATGGGAGGGTCTACCTCCATGATCGGTGACAGGGAAGGTCACAGAGCTTAAGGCCTGCCCAATCAGAACACTGCATCTCCCTGGCAATAAATAGTCTGTAGAGTTCAGAGCTGGACATGTGACCCAAGGAAGCTAATTAGCCAAGAAGACAGAATTCCAGACTTTTGTTGGAACAAATAGAGAGGCTCTCTTTCTGGAATTTGTGAACCTGTAAGACTCTCAGAGCCCATTTATCCCCACATGGAGAAAGATTTTTTTTTTTGGAGAAAAGCCAACACAGAGGAAGAAGTGCCGAGTGATGGGATCCTAATGACCCCGTGTGAGTTAGTGCCATCAGTCTTGCTGGAAATCGGCCACCATCTTCCCTTGGTTTTCTTTGAAAGCTCAGATCCTAGACCAGATCTACCTGCATCCTCCGGGTTCCATACGTCTTTTATCCCAGATGAGACTTAAAGACTTCTTTTCTCCTCCTTTCCCAAATATTGCAAATATTCCAAGGGCAGGGTTTCAAGGAGAAACACAGCATATTGGTTTAATTCATTACAATTTTGACAAGAGATCACCTGCCCTTCTTCTGCCTGATTTCCTTTGGGTCCAACCTGATTTCTTCAGGCTTCTAGGTTTATGAGACCCAGGACGTTCCCAGGATGTCAGCTTGGAAACAGAGAACCAGGAGTGGTTAGTCTGGAGCTCAGGAGGTGGGGAGCCTGCCGCTTCACTGGAAAGCTGAGTGACTGCCGAGTGAACATGACTCCTTCCATACTGTTCCAGAGGACAGGACGAAATTAACATGGATGACGTCCGGATCACACGGCCCAGCCCTCAGGCCTGCACGACCTGCCTCGTGAAGCTCTCTGCATCCTCACTGCCTTACCATCTACCTCGTTGCCTGGCCTTCTTCCTTCTCCTTGAGTCTTTTCATTTCTGCCTCAGGACCTTCTCACTGGCTGCTCCTGTTTCCTCGAACACCTCTCCTTAGATCTTTGCATGGCTCTATCTTGTCATTAGTTCATACCTCAGCAAAAGACCACCTGCCCCCATCAGCCACATGATCCTCTTTCACCTCACCCTAATCTCAATTTTCTGCACAGCATTTAATACCATCTGAAATTGTTTATCTGTTTATTTGTTAACTATCTGGACATTCCACTAGAAGAAAAACTCCAAGAGATGAGGGGCTATTTCAGTGTCGTTTGTCACTGATCATTCAATGCTATGACAGGATCTGCCACACATCTGGTTCTTGCTGTAAAAAAAAGGGATAGGAGGGTACATTTTGGTTTGGTACCACAGTAACAATACATTATGTTAGAGTGCTGACCAGCCCTTGCCATTCATTATTGCACTCAGTCCTCTTAACAACACTACCAGGTAAGTGCTATTCTCCCCATCGTGCAAGTGAGGGAACTGCACCTTTAGAGAGGCCAAAGGATTTGTTGGTTCAAGGTCACAATGCTTTAATTATTCAGCTGAGATTCAGACCAAGGTCTGTTTCCAGAGCCTATGTCCTTAAACACTAATATATACTGCATTACCACACCTAGACTTAAGAAAAGTTTTTAACAATTCTGCATGTCCAAAAAAAAAAAGAAGAAGAAGAAGAGAAAAGAAAGGAACAAAGAAAAGAAAAAAAGAAAAGACCAGAGGGGCTCCTGGCTGGGTCAGTCAAGTGAATGTCAAGCTCTTCATTTTGGCTCAGGTCATGATCCCAGGGTTGTGGGATCAAGCCCACTGTTAGCCTCTGTGCTGAGTATGGAGCCTGCTTGGGATTATGTCTCCCTCTCTCTGTCCTTCTTCCCTGTTCATCCACACCCTCTCTCTCTCTCTCTAAAAGAGAAAATACCTCCCCCCCCCATTCTGCTTTTTAATGAAATACCTTTAAATTAGCCATTGCAACTAGGTAGACGTGCATTGAAGGTCTATCACAGGCACCACAGGGCGGATTCCTCTATTATGTGGGCAGCTGACCCTAGGTGGCCAATAAAATCACATCTTTTCATCCACCCATCCATAATCCAATCACCCATCCATTGGAATCCAACCACCGTGCTCAACAGCATATCATCCAGAAAACCGACCATCCATTCTTCCATGCATCCATCCATCCATCCACTCATCATCTTTAAAACCATCCATCCATCCACTTAGCCATCATCCTCAAAGCAAATCATCCATGCGCCCACTTTCCCAACCATCTATCAACTCAGTGATTCATGCAATATTAACTTAGCCTGTACTACATGCCAAGTACCATTCTAGGTACTAGTAAAATAAAATTCAAGGGGAAAAAATCCTTGCCTTGGAGGAGCTCAGCCAAATGGGGAAAACAGAAGACAACAGTCAGCTGTTTTAGGACAGAAGTGTGTTTAGGTTACCCTTGGAGTGGGGAAGGAGTGAGCCATCTGACTGCAGGACCACGGGGCACCTCAGGAAGTTTAGCTCGAAGCTCCTGAGCCCTTCTTTTTAAGCACTCATGCTGGATCCTAGTGTCTTTGGCTCCTTGGCTTATTCAGTCAGTAGCTGCAACCCTGGGAATAATTACCATCTTGGCTCTGGTTGAAGACAGACTGAGCAGCAACCAGACAGGGCTATCCTAACCGCCCTCTAATCTTCTCTCCAAACCAAAAACACACACAGTGGGCTTTCCTGGTGATGATACGAGTGGGGCGAGCCCAGAGGACTCACATTCCTCTAAACGCTCATGCAACTATCCATCCACCCACCCTGCCACCCAGCATCCTTAGTACCTCCCACATGCCAGCCTTGGACCAAGCCTCAAGTGCAAAGACATGCAGGATGTGAGCCTGTTTTCACAAATGGATTATGAATGGACTAAGGAATGGGAGAATCCAAAGTAAAAATAATGTATATGAAAAGCTTATATTCTCCTTCCCGCGGCAGCAGCCCGAAGGGGCGTGCTGATCTTCTCCACTCCGTGCCTCTGCTGGAGACTCTTTATTTGATTTAACAAAGGGAGGAACATTTATAAACACCTACTAGTGCCCCTTTTTTCCACTGGGACTTCACAAGGTGGTTTTTCAAAGGCCTAAACATGGCCCATGGCACTCTATTGATGGGAAGTTCACCCTGCAGGGAATCCTGCTGGCTCTCAGATAACAGTGCTCGTCCCAGCCCCAAGGGCTCTGGGTGACACCGATCAGGAGTCTCAGCAACTGCAGCTTACTGCGCCTCTGGGCTCAGGCGGGGCTCCCTGGCTGCAGGCATCTCTGGCCACACTGGCTGCTGTGGGGTGAACAGATGAATGGAAGGAAAGGATGCATCCTGGATGAGAGCGGCTGCTCTGGTCCAGAGAAGCTCATGTCACCTGAGGGCGGGCTACCCACCTGCACTGTGCTGGACCTGGGTGCGGACAGAGTGCAAAGTCAGCCTCTGAGGCTCAGAGAAGTCAGCACACTTCTCCAGGGTTGCACAGTGCCTGTGGACAGAAGCCCAAATCCAAATCCAGTCTACTTCCACCTGCTCTCCATGGAATCACAGAATAGGGAGACGGGGAGAGATGGCCTGAAGACCGTGTGCTGGTCTCTTTTTAATTAAAAAAAATTTTTTAATATTTATTTTTGAGAGAGAGAGAGAGAGAGAGGGAGAGAGAGAGAGAGAGACTGACTGCAAGCAGGGAAGGGGCAGAGAGAAAAGGAGACACAGGATCTGAAGCAGGCTCCAGCTCCGAGCTGTCAGCACAGAGCCTGATGTGGGGTTTGAACTCACGAACTGAGAGATTATGACCTGAGCCGGAGTTGGGTGCTTAACTGACTGAGCCCCCCAGGTGTCCCCTCTCCACCTCCACCGTGTACCGGTCTTTAAAGAGACTTGTGCGCTGATGTTGGAGAAAGGCTTTTGTAACTTTCTTTAGAGTTTTAGAAAGAAGAGCAGGTTCACGGACAGACAGAGACGTGGATGCTTCTCTTCTGCAGAAAAGGAACTGAGTCCCGGGAAATCAGGCGCTATCACCCCAGCAGCAGAGCCTCCAGACTGAAAGCCGCCCCCGGGTCAAAGAGCTGGTCTGGGGAACAACAAGGAGAAGAGGGAACAAGAAGCCCTGGGTCCCTCTGGGGTCTGGCTATTTTGGGGATATGGGTGGGAGCAGGGGCACAGAGAGGCCCCACTCCCAGTAAGAGAAAAACGGAGGGAGACCTCCCCCTTCCTCCCCCACACACAGGGAGACACATACACGGACGCACTGAGAAGGCCAGGGACCTACACAGGTATAAATGGAGACAGTGCATGTAATCAGGTGCACAGAGCCAGGAAGAGACAGACGAAAGAGGGAGCCACGATGGAGAAGTGGGATCCCTGAACCTCCAAACACACCGGCCATCCCGAAGAGCAAAGGCAAAGGAACCCCCAGAATGGCAGAGTGCAAAAATGCCCCCAGCCCTCACCTGCGGCCCCTCACCGGTCCTGCCTGGCTCAGGGGCTGTGATAGGGGCAGGAGCCGAGGCTCAGGGAGGAGACGCACTGGCCCACGGCCCTACCCAAAGTGGCGGGACATCCTCAGGCTGGCTCTGGAAACGCACCCGTAACAGCCCCCCACTCTGGCACTTTGATGCGTTTTACTGAGTAATGACGAGAGAGGGAAGGAGCGAGTTTGGAGCCCACATGGCGGCCGGGTGGGGGTGCCACTCCAAAGGGCTGAGGTTCACATGGTGCCCTTTGCCAGCTGCCCATCACCAGCTTCCTATTTTTGTTGCATGCCCCTGGCTCCTGTAATGACCTTTCCGGCAAGTTGCTCTCACACGGTAGGGGGGGGAGAGGGGGTTGGAGGGGGGCAAGAAGCCACACCGCAGACAGGGCGGAGACGGCCCTTGCGGCGGCCCCCTCCACACCCTGGCCACCACTGCGGGGGCTGTGGTCCTGAAGAGCCTTCTGTGTAGGTCTTCAACGGACTGTGGCCAGATTCCCAGCACAAGCCGGAAGTGGAGAAACATTCTCTCCCATGCTGCTGGGGGTGGGGGAGGGAGGGAGGGAAACTGCCACAGCTCGGCCAGTAGTGATGCGGCCGCAAGAATTATAATTTTAAACATGCATGGCCCTTGACACAGTAACTCCACTCCCAGGAATCTATGTTAAGTTAGGAGAAAAGTGCCTAATTCTCTACATGTAGAATGCTCTTTTGTTCATTTATTCATTCATCTGGCGTCTTGAATGTGCCAGGCTTAGTTCCTGTCATATTAGTGGACGCAACAGAGTCCTTCCCTGAATACTGCTTAGTCTAGTGGGATAGAAAGCCAATAAAAAAAGCAACAAACAAACAAAAAACCCAGTTGCAGACAGTGATAAAGGCTATGAAAAAGGGAACAAAGGCATGTTAAAGGAAGGGGTTTATTTAGCCATGGTGGCCGGGGAAGGCTAATGTGGGAACATGTGAACAAGCTCTGAGTAAGATGAGGGAGGAAGCCATGTCATTATCAGGGATGGGAGGATTCTGGGCAGCTGGCATATCAAGTGCAAAGGTCCTGGGGCCTTGACTTCAATAGTGTTTATAATGGTCCAACACAGGAATCGCCCAAAAGGTCTTATTGATATGCACTGATTGGGACTGTTGTCTATAACGTATCAAGCAAAAGAGAAGTTCTAGTATGTAACCCCTAACATTTTATAAACACGCTTCCAAATGTTAGCAGAGGTTCCTATGGTGGGAGGACAGTTTTCCTCTCTTATTCATACCTTTCTGCATTATCTGCATTTGGTAAAATGGATTGCTTTGACCATGAAACATAACAATTGTAAGGTCTAGTCGATAATTCGAATACTGAACTGTTTATTGAGTGCTGCTATGTGTTAAGCAATTTCTGTCCACGATTTTTTTTTTTTTACTTCTACGCAAGCCCCTATGAGTTACTGTCCTCCTATTATATGGCTGAGGAAGCTAGGGCTCAGAGAAGCCCCACTTGGGAGGTGGCTGTGCTGGGCACAAAGCAAGCCTGTGATGCCAGAGCCCTATCATTGCCACTGCGCTCGATCAAATCGTTGCCATTACAAAAAGAGGGATGACTGCTCCTAGAAGCAGCAAGGGAGCTGGCTCTCAGCTGCAGCACAGACACCAGCGACATGCGGCCAGAGCTGTGTGTGTCTCCGCAGACTAAAACCCAAATACTGCCCAGCTCCTAAAGAAAAAAACAACAAAAAACCCCCAAAGCATTTAACAGTGTAATCAGGTTCCTGTGGCCCGAGACAGGAAAGAAGAAGAAGAATCGGAGTGATTAGGGACAGTGGGAGAAGCTGACTTCAGACCAATGTTAAAAAGCCAGGTTTGAAGGGGAGAATGTCAAGTACATTTGTGCGATGCAGGTGTGAAGGCCACGCAAAGCGGATCATGGAGAGTTCTGCCGGTTTCTGTCTGTGCCACGTTCAGCCTGTTGCTCCAACTCTGCATGTCTCATTACGGTCTCGGGTCAGACAAGGGCTATGTGATGCTTGGGCTCCGAGGAGGTGGCGAAGATGAAGCTGCTTTTGCAAGGGTTGATGTGTGGGGCAAATACCGTGATGGTGATAACGACCTGGTGGGAATACCACCTGGGAGGAAGAAACAAGGTGCTGGGCTGAAGAGGCCTGTCTCTGGTCAGTCAGACCTTGGACAAGTTATGCAAGCTCTCCAAGACTCAGGTTCCCCATCTGTAAAATGGGCATGTGATAATCACAGCATCTGTATCACATGAACGTTTGTGTCTGGTACCCGGCACTGTGCCTGTGGTGCAGTAAATGCTCAAGAAACAAGAGCGTCTGCACGTCAATGTTCACATCATCATCTTTACTAGGCTGCTCATTCACAAAGATCAGCATTAAGCGTGGTTTAACTAAGGGCCCACTTCTAGGCTCAACCGCAAGGCCTCTTGGGCTCTGAGAGCTGTGTACACACGGCTTCCAAGTAAACATCCACAACCAGGGACCTCCACGGCGTGCGCCTCAGACCGCCATGAATACATGCACCCAATAGGAACGACGTATGGCCATGATCCTTTTGCGGCGAATCCCAAATACCAAATCATTACACCGTATGCCTGAAATGAACGTTATATGTCAATTCTATCTCCATGTAGTGAAAACAAATACAACATCAAGGACACTGCTAAATTAAAAAATCCCAAACCCAAACGAACCAGCCAAACAAAAACCAAATGCGAAGGAGTCCCTCGATTGGAATAGTTATTCCACAAACAAAGCCCTCAATGCTATTTATACTCTGAAAGGGCCTGTCCGGCCTGTGGTGGGGGGAAGCAGCTTTCTGCCTTGGTTCCAAATAAGAGGGTCCGTCGGGCCGGGAAGGGAGAGAAGTGGAGACAGGGTTGCGCACACATGGGGCTCCGGTCAGGAGGCTCCGAGCTGGAGACGAACCAGCTTCCTGCTGCCTGGGAAGCTGTGGGCTGTGGTTCAGCACCGACATCCGGCTCTGGTTTTTCCCGGTAGAGACTTCGGGAACACAGGGTTCCTTTCTGATCCTCAGCTCTCCCTCTATAAAATGGGATGGTTACCTGGTAGCTCTATTTTTTTAAGTTTTTTGAGGAGCCTCCATCCTGTTGTCCAAGGCGACCATGCCATTTTGCGCTCCCATCAGCATGAATGTTGAGGACATGATGCTTGGGCAAAGCAGCCCCCCACGGAAAGGCCGATATGGCATGACTCCCCCCAGACGAGGCGTCGGGAGTACTCAACTGCAGAGAATCCAAGGGCGGAATGGCGGCTGCCGGAGGCTGGGGCTAGGGGACTACTAGCCATGGGCAGAAAGTTCCAGGCCAGCGAGACGAGTAGGGTCTAGGGACCAGCTGCTGTACAACATCGTATCTTGAGTCAACGGCACTGTGAGCTGAAGATGTGTTGACAGGATAGGTCTCGTGTTGTGTTGTTACCAACACAGGATAGAAAATGTACAAAATAAAAATAAAGAGGGGTGAGCAATCCACCCCCAACCCACTAGGCAGTGCGGTGATTCACGACTGTGGATGGAGCACGGCTTCCTACCAGCAAGAGGCATGCTGCACAGGGCAGGATTCATGTCACTTGGGGGAGGGCCCTTGACGGTCCCAGATTCTTTGTCAGACCTGGCTGGGGGTGTCTTTTCCCCACTGGCAGATTTCAATGAGCAATTCTGGGGGGTCAGTGCTTGGGAGATACCCAGTGCCCAGAAAGAAGTCCTGCTCTCAGCGGGCTTAGAAAACTGGCATGGTGTGATGGCAAGTGCCCCAAAGGCCCCAAGTCTGGGTCCCAGCCCTGCTTCTGCTGTGAGCCCGCCACGGGACCCTGGCCGAGGCATCTCCCTTCCTTGAGCCCTCTGACACCTGCAGAACAATAATGATGTCTAGGTAAACTGAACACTTACTATGTCCGATGCACTATCCACTCATGGTGTCATTATTTAATTTTCCCAAGGCCCAAGGAAGCAGGTACCAAGGGGCGCCTGGGTGGCTCAGTCCGTTAAACGTCTGACTTCGGCTCAGGTCATGATCTCATGATTTGTGGGTTTGAGCCCCGCGTCGGGCTCTGTGCTGACAGCTCAGAGCCTGAAGCCTGCTTCAGATTCTGTGTCTCCCTCTCTCTCTCTCTGACCCTCCCCTGCTCGTGCTTGGTCTGTCTCTCAAAAATAGACAAACATTAAAAAATTTTAAAAAAGGAAGCATGTACCAAGATTATAATCCCATCTTGCCATGAAGGATTCTGAAGCCAAGGGGGCACTGAGTAACTGATGAGAAGTTACCTTCTCTGTAGAGGTGTGCCAGGACGGAGATGGCACTTCCAGTCTGGGGTTCTAACCTCATAGAATCAGTGCCCTTGCACAGACAGCTCTTCCTCCGAAAGTCAGATTGGCTTCCCTGACCTGACCTCCCATCCCCTTCCTTCCTTCCTTCCTTTTTTCTTCCCTCCCCTTCCTTTTTTTCCTCTCTCCTGCCCCCCTCCCCCTGCCTTGTTCTCTTCAGTTTTACTGAGGTATAACTGACATGTAAAATTTTGAAATACTTGAAGTGTACATTGTAGTTCTTTGATACACATGGTAAAAGGGTACCCCCCATCCATCGAGTTAATTAACACACCCATCACCTCACATATTTATTATCTCCCGTGTGTGTGTGTGTGAACTACTGTCAGCAATTTCAATGATACAGCATGGTGTTATCAACTACAGCCACCATGTTTTACATCAGCCCCTCAGAGCTCACTCATCTTAGAACTCAGAGTTCGCACCCTTTACCTACCTCTCTCTACCTCCCCCATCCCCTGGACCTGCAGCCAATTTTCTATTCTATTTTGAGGAGTTTGGCTTTTTCCCTTTCTTTTCTCTTTTCCTTTCTTTCCCTTCCTCTCTAGATTCCACATGTAAGTGATTCCATGCAGTATCTGTCCTTCTCTGTCTAGCTCATCCTGCTTAGCATGACGCCCTGGGGCCCAC
This sequence comes from Proteles cristata cristata, assembly GCA_017311185.1. Taxonomy (NCBI): domain Eukaryota; kingdom Metazoa; phylum Chordata; class Mammalia; order Carnivora; family Hyaenidae; genus Proteles; species Proteles cristata. The sequence goes on along the minus strand of JAESUZ010001797.1, from coordinate 1,004,541 downwards.
TCATGTTGTTCTCCACCACACGATTCCCTTCTCTGTCATGGCCGCATGACACAGCCCCACATACAGACACCACATCAGCTTGGCTTTTGACAGCTGTCGGTTCCCCGTGGGCGAAGGCCAGGGTTCACCTTTTCTCGGGCGTCATTACCACCCCTCTGCCCTGGCCTGGCACAGAGAGGAGGAGCTCAGGGTGGAGGCCTCAGCGAATGAATGACTTCTGACGGGTGGATTAAGCCTGCCAGCTTCGCCCAGGTTTGGGGGCCGGGAGGCCAGAGTGGAAGACACAGGCCTGAGCTGCTATGTCTCCACTCGCCAGGCCAGTGGCCGAGCGCTGGGTCTCCACTTTTCCTTGAGGCTTTAGGGCAGTGTGGGGGCCCTTGCCGAGGACAGGAAAATGCCCAGCTGCCCTCCAGCATGGGAGCGAATTCCATGCCATCAAACTACCACCAGCTGGACTTAGGGAGAGTGAGGGGAGAGGGTCTCAGAAGGGGACCATGGAGTTGGGTGGGTGGGGCGGCTGGGAGAACACGGCTTCAAGGATAAAGCTGTCCAGGCCAGCACCCTTTGGGGCTCAGGGGCAATGACCCCTTCTCAGAAAAGCCATCCTTGACCCTCCCCCTCCCCCCTCTCGAGTCCCCACCCTCCAAGCATCCTGAACTTCCTTTTGTGCAAAACTGGGTCCAAATGCCCCAATGTTTACCATCTTACCCATTCTCAAGTGCACCACTCAGGGGCGTTAGGCCCACACACACTGTTGTGCGACCCTCCCCGTCATCTATCGCCAGGGCTTCTCCATCTTGCACAACTGGAAACCACAGCACCTATTCCTTCCTCCCCCCGAGCCCTGGGCGGCCGCCATCCTCTGTCTCCAGGAACGTGACCCTCTAGGAGATTTCACAGAAGTGGGATCAGAAGAGGTGCTCTTCTGCGCCTGGATTGGTCCACTCAGCATGTTTTTGGGGGTCATACAGGCCGTAGCGGATGGCAGGATTTCTTTCACCTCTAAAGTTGAGCAACATTCCATTGTTACGTAGACCACCTTTCGGTTTAGCCACCCATCTGGTGGCGAAGAGCTGGTTTGCTTCCACCTTTTGGTACTTGCGATCGATGCTGCTATGGAAATGGCTGTTTAGAGGTGTCCGGGACCTGCCTCCGGTTCTCCCGGGTCTGTCCCCAGAAGTGGGGTCGCTGAGATAAGGACTGACACCCTTGGCAGGCGACGGGCCTGCCTGCCGGTGCGGAATAATGCTGAGCGCATTTGGATGGTTGCTGCCCTTTTATGGCAACTGAGAGTAAGATTTCCACTTACAGCAGTGATGCAAAATCACTCTGAAAATAAAACTGACTTAAGTAAAAATGAAAGTGAGTCTCCTGCCATGAAAACATTATGAGAATAATAGGGCGGGTGGAATGTGGATATGGGAAAATCGTGAAGAGGGGAGAGGTGTGAAGGAGTTCGAGGAATATTAATTAGGCTCCACAGGCTTGCTTCCCCACCTGGGACGTGCTGAGTTTGTTAAACAAACGAGAAGAGGTGAAAGCCATGTGCAGGCTGGTGCCCGAGCAGCCCTTCCTCCCATCCTGGCCTTCCTGGCTTCCTGGAACCAAGTTTTGTTCTGGACTTTTCTAGGGGAGGCTCTGAGGGACCCATCTTTTCCTGCTAGGGAGACGGAGCCACAGCTCTCCTGGGAAACACCGTCCTTTCAATTTTCACTCCGATTTGTGAGGCACTTAACATTCATGAGGCTCTTTCACAGATTCTCCCTCTCATAGAAATGTGGCACATGGAAATTATCCCCATTTGTGGATAACTGTCCTGGGATCAGAAAGGGTAAGGAGCTTGCTCAAGGTCACAGAGCCAGGAAGTGGAGAAAAGACTGGGGTACAAGTGCATCTGATTTCAAGTACCACGTTCCGCGTCCAGACTTTGCCTGGCAAGCACCTCGACATTCCCATCTCTGCTTGGGCTCCCACGGGGCCCAAAGGGGATTCTCAACCTTGGCACGATGCATATTTGGGGCCAGGTCCTCGGCTGTGAGAGGCGAGGGTCATCCTGTGTGCTGTAGGGCGCTGGGTCACATTTTGGCCTTTTCCCACTCGATGCCAGTAGCACCCTCCCCAAACGTCTCCACGTGCTGACGTCCCCTGGGAGGAGGGACAACATTGCTCTCCACTGAGAAGCACTGCTCTAGCATAGAAGTTCTTAAAATATGGTCTTTGATCACCAGCAACAGCAATACCTGAGAACCTGCTAGAAATGCAAATCTCAGTCAATCCACACCTTCTGACTCTGCAACTCTAGGCGTGGGGACCAGCACTGTGCATTTTATTTAATAAGCCTTCCAGGCGATTCTGGTGCAAGCTAATGTTTGAAAATCACTAGCCTAGCCTAGCGATTCCTTTTTTTTTTTTTTTAAGTCTATTTATTTTGAGAGAGAGAGAGAGCATGTGCGTGAGCTAGAGAGGGGGCTAGAGACAGAGAGAGGTGGAGAGAGTCCCAAGCAGGCTCTGTGATATCAGCACAGTAGGCTAGTGATTCTTAACTCTGGCTGCACGTTAGAATCACCTGAGCATCTTGAAAAAACAAAACAAAACAACAACAAACCAAATCCATGCCTTGTCTTCACCTCAAGAAATTCTAATTAAATGACTTTGGTGGGTGCCAGTAGTGGCAATTTTTTAAAGCTCCCCAAGGGGTCCAATGTGCAGTCGTGGGTGAGAACCACATTTTGGACACCTTCTTTTCAACCACCTTCACAGAGCCACGTGTCTCAGGGTATAGCTTGACATCCAGATACACCTCCGGACGCCTCCTTAAATCCCCATGGCCTCCTGCTCTGCCAGGGACGGGAGCCTGGTTCGCTGTTATTTTCCCTCACACTCTGATAAAATGCCTCCTCCACCCCCAACCAAGCACTCAGGAAACACTCATGCTCACTGATCTTTTCTCCCCCTCCATTCAAGTCTGGAGTTATTAAACCACAGCCCATGGCTGAACCGTCTTATTGATTTTATTGTCGAGAGCCCTGGGATATTCCAATGATGTACTGCTCAATAAATGGAAACTGGTGGGATAGATATTGATGGCGTATGGTACATTTCGCTGCAACTCACTGGGTCCCAGTCACTCTGCCTGTGACACATCATCTGTGAAAATGCTGCGCTCGGTCCTGCAAGCTCTTGTCCATCCTGCTACTGCCACTCTTCCCGGGCATCAGGGTGAAAGAGCCATTATGGTTACAGCTACTGCTGAGGGTCAGGCCCCAGGCTGAGGGTTTCTCAACAGACGTTATTTCATTTACTTCTTACAGCAGCACGTTGGGGGGAGATACTTTGATTAGTCCTATTTTACAGATAAGTAAGTTGAGACTCAGAGTGGTTGCTTGACCTGGCTAGCTCATACACTGTGAAACCAGGGTTCAAATCTGTCAGTCATGAAAATGGGGGCTTTTAATCTCTCCTGTGGTATGAAGGTTTGGGTCCCCAACCCCCAAACTTCTGTGCTACAAACCTAGTGCCCAAGGTGATGGTATTAGGCGGTGGGGCCTTTGGGAGGTGAGGGGAAGATGGCTCTGTAGGAACTAGGTCCTCACTACACACCCAATCTGCTGTCACCTCTTAGACTTCTCAGCCTCCAGAAGTATAAACAATCAGTTTCTATGGGGCGCCTGGGTGGCTCAGTCGGTTGAGCATCCGACTTCGGCTCAGGTCATGATTTCGCGGTTCATGGGTTTGAGTCCCGCGTTGGGCTCTGTGCTGACAGTGAGCTCAGAGCCTGGAGCCTGCTTCAGACTCTGTGTCTCCCTCTCTCTCAGAAATACATAAAACATTAAAAAAAATAAATAAGCAATCAGTTTCTGTTCTTTACAAGCCCCCTGGTCTGTGGTACTTCCTTAGAGCACAAAGGACTAAGACAAACCCTGAGCTGAACTGTACGAGGAAACTACAGCTTCTTCCTGTTCCTGAGCAGCCCTTCAGATGGTTTCAGAGCCGATGAGGAGGTCACATATTCTCCCCTTCTCAATCACGGCTTCTCAACAGAAGCTAGTGGCATTTGAGGAGAGACAGTTTCTCCGTTGGGCAGGGCTGTCCCACACATTACCGGACATTTAACATCGTCCCACCCACCCTTCCCCTCTACATTTCCCAGCATCCCACAGCAGGATCAGTGTGCCTGTGGCTTGAGAACCTCTCGTCACATGGGGAGGCAGGAGACTCGGCCAAGATGCCCTACCTCCTTCTCGGCCTCACGGACGGTCACTCTGGAAAGACAGCATGGCCAAGTGGACAGAAGTTTGGCTCCGAAATCTGCAAGATCTGGGTTCAAACCATAGCTCTTGACCCACTATGACTCTGGAAGATTGGGCGAGTCGTGTCACCTCACACTCTAGTTTTTCATCAGTAAAACGAGGGCAAATACCGAGACTTGCCTTGTAGGGAGGAATCCAGGGAATCACTCAGGCAAGTGCACACTACGGCAGGGGCTCTGAACCTGGGGCAGTTCTGTCCCTCCCGTCACCTGTCTTCCGCTCTGTGCTCGCCTCCAATTCCTGATCTGCACACTCCACTGGCATAAAAAAATGCAGGGTTCTACATGGGCCATTTGATACTCAGCAACTGTAACTAGAAGGACCACATGTGATGTGCCAGGCAGGCATCTTCCCAGGAGCAGGTCACAGAGAGATGCACGTGTCACCGAGAGCCTTGGCTCAGGAGGGGCAGACTCTGGAAGACAAGACCTGCAGCGAACACCTGAATGTTCCCCAGACCATTTCCATGACAGGAAGAAAACCGAATGGACGGTGGCCATATTACTATCACCTTAAATAATGACATGCGAGGGACTGCATTCAACTTCTTGCTGCTCCTTTCCAATTTTACGTCCACCGCACTTGCCCAGCTACCCTTTCCACGAGGCTGCAGCAATCTAGTTTAATGTCATCAGAGCCCTGCTTCTGTTCCTCCCTGTGCTGGGGTGCCCTTCCTGTTCCCTTGCTGTATGAAGTGAATCGTGTCCCTGACCCAGATTCATACGTTGAAGCCCTAACCCTCAGGTGACCGTACTGGAGATGGACTTTGATGGAGGGGTGATTAAGTGCGGTCCAAAGGCCAGAGCCCTGGTCATATGGGATCAGAGCCCTGGTCAGAAGAGACCGCAGAGAGCGCGTGTTCCCTGTGCCATGTGAGGATGCGGCAAGCGGTCATCTGCAAGTGAGGAGCAGGGCGCTCACCAGATCACGAGCGGCTGGCACCCTCATCTTGGACTTTGGCCTCCAGAAGTGTGAGAAAGTCAGTTGCTGCTGCTGAAGGTGTCCAGAGCTGCTTAAGACACTACTCAAGGAGGTCAAGGTATGCATTTCTTGGACTAAGATCTGACATCTCCAGGTAGAGTAAGGAGTTCGTTAACTAGGTAAGTGGGAAAGAGAGAACGTCCCCCACATAGAGGGATCAGCACGTGCAAAGGCCCGTGAGAAAAGGCAGTGCAGTCAATGACAGGGCAGGGAGGAGGGCCAGGGTGGGTACAGCACAGAGGCCAAGCTAAAGCGCAGGGTGACACTGAGATGAAGAGACAGCAGGGACATCACACAGGGTCTGGGCACCATTTTAAGGGCTGTAGTGCCAGAGAGTGACAAGCCATCCTAAGAGGCCTGTTAGGGATGGCTGGGGAGTGCATGGCAGGCGGGGCCCATTTTGCAATTAGCAGACAGGATGGTGCGTGGTGCATGGTTGCCTAGTGCAGAGCCGGGGTTAGGGATGGAGGCAAGACCCACACGCTGCGGTCTACAGTTTGGGGTGTCCACAATGCTCCTTCATCCATGCTCCCCGCCTCTTTGACCCTGAGGTTGCCATTTGCAAGCTCTCCTGAGAGCCTTCCTGTCACTTGGCATTTTCATCTCTGTCCTTCTCTCCTCTCCTGAAGGCACTCACAGGCTCAATAAATACTGCTGTGGAAAAACGCAGAGACCCATCTATTTTTATTACAAATGGAGCCACTGGAAGAGGAAACAGCTCTTATTTACTTCTCAGGGTAAGGGTTTTGACAACAGGTTTATTTTCTCCAACTCACCAAGGACTGGAAGAGTAACACTCTCAAGGAACAGTACATTAATTAGTGCCGAATTGGTTGGAATTTTCCTAATAAAAATCCTCATAGTAATCACATTATGGGCCATTAACACTGTCTCTTGATCATAAACCATAACTATGTTCTGCAGGTGCCTTCTTTTTAAAATGGGACGTTCCCCCAAATTGTGGCCCATTTGTCACGTTAATGCTGTCACATTACACAGCACGGACAGGGGTGAACATGCAGGCTCGCATTTGTGCGCTGGTCACTCGGCCAAGCTCGTTTGTGGGTCGCTGTGTTTAGTCCCTGCAGCGAACTTACTCAGTAAGTGCCACCACCATCCCCATTTTACAGATGGGGAAACTGAGACACAGAAGGGGTGGGTCAAATGCTTGGGGCCAAACAGCTAGGGAGTTGGGGACTGGGAAGTGGGTCCAGGCAGCCTGATTACAGGACACCCTGCCATCCAGCCTCCGAGAAACAAGCACTGGGTGAATTTAGAAGCATCGCCATCCCCTTGGCCAACCAACCCCACAGCTAAGTGGCTATTTCATTTCTCCTTTTCTACTGTTTTTTTTTTTTTATTTTATTTTGAGAGAGAGGGAGAGAGTGAATCCCAAGCAGGCTACGTGCTGCCAGCACAGAGCACAACATGGGGCTTGAACTCACAAGCTGCGAGATCGTGACCTGAGCCAAAACTGAGTCAGACGCTCAACTGCCTCAGCCACCAGGGCACCCCTGCAGTTCATCTCAACAACAAGGGGAGCAACAGTGAATCCAACACACCATTAGGCTCTGTTCCTAGAGGCAGAAGTTAGGTTTTCTCTCCTTCTGCCTCTCCAAGGCCTCACCGGGTGCCCCGGGATAAAGCAGGAGCACCTGAGACACACTGAATACATTCCTGTTGAAGGAAGACACAGCTACCAAAACACACGTACCAGGGGCACCTGAGTGGCTCAGGCACTTAAGCGTTCGATTCTTGATTTCAGTTTGGGTCATGATCTGGTTTGAGAGTTTGAGCCCCCACATCGGGCTATGTGCTGACTGTAGAGCCTGCTTGGGGTTCTCTCTCTCTCTCTCTCTCTCTCTCTCTCTCTCCTTTCCCTGCTCATACTCTCTCTCTAAAAATATATACATATATATTTATATAATATATACTAATATCTTTATATATAATATATTTATATTTATATATTTATATATATATATATATTTATTTCTAGGAGAGAGAGAGACAGCGTGAGCAAGGGAGGGTCAGAGAGAGAGGGAATCACAGACTCTGAAACAGGCTCCAGGCTCTGAGCTGGCAGTCAGCACAGAGCTGACGCGGGCTCAAACCCACGAACCGCGAGATCATGACCCAAGCGAAAGTTGGACGCTTAACCGACTAAGCCACCCAGGCGCCCCTAAATATATTTTTTATACAAATAAAACAAGGCACCTGGGTGGCTCAGCTGATTAAGCATCCAGCTTCGGCTCAGGTCATGATCTCATGGTTCATGAGTTTGAGCCCCGCGTCGGGCTCTGTGCTGACAGCTTAGAGCCTGGAGCCTGCTTTGGATTCTGCATCTCCCTCTCTCTCTGCCCCTCCTCTCCTCTCTCTCTTTCTCTCTCTCTCAAAAACAAGTATTTCAAAACAATTAAAAAAAATTAAAAACCCACAAACATATACTGGAGAGCTCATGGCAATGAGGGACAGTGTACCTCCCAAGTGCACTAGGGATCTCAATGACCCGTTTCCCTGCAAGGGTGAGTGAGACCTGGGTGTGGGGCCATGCTCTGGAGCTGTAACTCTCTAGGGTTAAAGGAGAGAGCTCACATTTAACCCCATCTAGACTCATTCCTTTGCCTGCTCTGGGTGTTTCTTTGATTTCTTTGCAGATAATACATGCTCACTGTAGAAAATTCAAGCATGAAGAGCAATACAAAGGGGAAAAGCCCTCACACATGAAAGCATCTAGATATCACCACTGTTTATGTGTTGAAGATTTTCCAAATATGTCTATGCACACACACTACATATAACCATATACATTCTGCTCTGTCATATGCATTTCTAATTTCAACAATATACCCTTGACATCTCTTCCATGTCAATGAACACAGATACTGTCTCCTTCTCTTTCCACCTTCAAAAATGTTCACTGAGGGTCAGTTATTCTGCCAGGTGCCAGGGATGCACACAAGAACACATTTTAATTTATCTTCAGGGAGCTTACAGTTTAGTGGGGGGAGGGTGGAAAGGACAGACAAACCTATTTTACAAAAGGTGTTCAATGCAATGAAAGAAAGGCTTAACGCGAAGGAGGCAGAAGATGGGCCCAGCCGTTCTAATGCCCACCAGGTCTTTATACTTTTTTGAAGACGCAACAGTCAGGCCAAGATCTTAAACAGGAGCAAGAGGGAGCCAGGTAGAGGGTGTCATTCCAGGCACAAAAGGAAGGTCATGTGTCAAGGTCTTGAGGTAAAAAAAAAAGAAATCTTACTTTGAAGCATGAAAAACAGAGGAAGAAGGACCTCTGTTTTTTTTCTTTTTTACTTCCTCTTTCCGTATTTTTGAAATTTCTCTAGTGTAATGAGAAAGACATACTTAATAATGAAGGGCCATTCAGTTCTTTCTTGAATGCCTCCAAAGACGGGAACCTTAGTGCATCAAGAAGCAGCCAGCCACACCTGTGGTCAGGGCAGATCAATAGCTGTTTTATCCCCAAAACATGCCCACGTGGTGGTTTTCTCTGTAGGTCCTAATTCTGCCTTTGAAGACAGCACCGCCACCTCTGCTGTGGGTCTGCCTCTCCGATACATGAAAAGTTTTATTATATACAGTCATTCCGCCGCATAAACCCCTCCAAGTCTGTGCCAAGCGTGAGTCCCCAGCTCATTTCAGTTTGCTCCTGACACTAAGGATGCCTGTGCCGTGTATCATGGTCCTCCTGAGAGGGACTAGGAGTCAGCAGCCTATGGTTAAACAGTGCTGTAGATTAGGACCCTGCACTAGCACACCCTACGATCGCTATAAAAAAAAAAAATTAAGCCTCCTGGATATGTGACAGCATGGAGTCATTCATTCATTCCTTCAGTAATTGGGTCTGTGATAGTACACCCTGGGAGCAACAGCACTTAATAGAATAGATACACCACTTATTTGAGGAATAATTATCAAGTACTGCTGCTGGGTGATGCACTGGGGTGTCTGGCGCTGCACCAGATGGACACAGTTCCTGTCCCACCGAGTCGCTAAACAAACATGGAATGGAATGAATGCTGCATCTTGCGTTTCACCATATAGCTTCGAGGTGGGGATGTCCACCGTCCGCCATGGCATCTGTACGAATCAAGCCTCCTAACCTGCTGGTTTGGAGTTCTCCTCCTTGTGAACCTTCTACGCTCCTTGGTTCACCAGGAAGACCAAGGATACCCTGATTCTCAACCATGGCTCAGATGCTGCATCTAAGTTAGGGGGCTTCTGAGAATACCCTTTCCTAAACAAGAACTCTTATAGATGAACTGGCAGAAAAAGCTCATCTCCAACATGCCATAGGTCTCAGACAAGAGAGCTCCAGGACAAAGGGCAGCCGGAGCTTTCGAGACAGGATGGGGTGAAGATGAGCCTTCGAGGAGACAGGACCGCGCTCCTACAGTTTCGGAAGGCCACCCACAGCGACAACAATTTAAATTAAATTAAATTCAGTCAGTTCCAAAAGGAAACACGTGTAATGTTAATTTCATGGGTGTACCAATGTGTAAACCTAACAGATGATACTTAAATGAGAGAGGCAGAGAAATGACATTTGGTTAAATAATGCATCAGTGGGTAGAATTTGTTGAAAACTGCCATTCGGGGAAAAAAAAAAACAAAACACAAGTGCAACTCAAAGTTGAGCAAGCTGTCACCAGGGCCAGGTCACCTAAGTGTTCTCAGCACACCATGCTCGAGACGGGAAGGGGTAGTAGGGCATGGACGAATTCAGGGGACTCGGGCCAGTGTCCCCTGCTGATTTTTGATGCCCTTCTGTGTGCCTGGGAAAACACGGTCATCTGCTTGTCTTTCCAAACTGCTACTGAAATCTCACCATTGGCAGGAAATGTGTCTGTGCCTCTTTATTTCCTTTTATTTCTTCAAAGCAACGGATGACTCAAGATTTAAGGCAGGAGAAAATGGGCAAAGACAGCTTTCCTTCTTATTCCTGTATCCTGGCACACAGTAGGCTGTCAGGCATTTAATGGGGAATACACGAGGGGCGCCTTGGTGGCTTGGTCGGGTAAGCGTCTGACTTCTACTCAGGTCATGATCTCACCATTCATGAGTTCGAGCCCTGTGTTGGGTTCACTGCTGTCAGCACAGAGCCCGCTTCAGATCCTCTCGCTTCTTCCCTCTCTCAAAAATAAATGAACATTAAAAAACTATAGGGGCGCCTGGGTGACTTAGTCGGTTAAGCGTCCGACTTTCGCTTAGGTCATGATCTCGCGGTTCGGGGTTCGGCCCCGCGTCGGGCTCTGTGCTGACTGCCAGCTCAGAGCCTGGAGCCTGTTTCAGTCTGTGACTCCCTCTCTCTCTGACCCTCCCCTGCTCACGCTCTCTCTCTTCTAGAAATAAATAAAACATTTAAACAAATTAAAAAAAAACAACAACCATGGACTACAGGGTGCCTGGGTGGCTCAGTCGGTTAAGTGTCCAACTTCAGCTCAGGTCATGATCTCATGGTTCGTGGGTTCGAGCCCCATGTCGGGCTCTGTGCTGACAGCCAGCTCAGAGCCTGGAGCCTGTTTCGGATTCTGTGTCTCCCTCTGACCCTCCCCTGTTCACGCTGTCTCTCTCTCTCTCTCTCTCAGAAATAAAACATTAAAAAAAAAAACAACGTGGACTACATGAATAACCTGGACATCTCCTCCGGAGTGCCTTCCAGCACACCCTCACATCAGACTCCAGCAAGTCTCGGCGATGAGGTCAGTGGCCATCACCTCCAATCCATGTTATTCCTCTGACATATTGGGCCGGAGGTCCCTGTTCTTGTCCACTTGCTGTCATCCCTTTTCAATATTAACAGAAACTAGTCCTTTGGTCAATAAGGCTATGGGGAACTGATCGATGGGAAAAAAATGGGACTCTGCTAAAGATGCTGTTCCAAGAAACGACGCATGCGCCGAGCCCACCAGAAATCTCACCTTCATAAAGGCTGACGTTTTGTTGAGCACTTACACCATGGCAGGTGCTGCATCAAGTGCATCTCTGTTTTTTTTCTGGTGGTTCTGTTGCATTTTTTTTTATTCCATTCTCACAAAACACCACGACGCAGGTACGATGACCCACCTCATCTCACAGAGGAGGACACGATGGAGACTGACAGAGGTCAGGTAAGATGATGGAGACCACACAGCTGGTGGCGAAGCTGGGGTTTGAGCCATGGCTAATGTGATATCAGAGTTACTAGCCTGTTCTGCCTTAAATGCATCATGAGTCTGTATCAGAGAACAGATGAAGACGGGAAGGCAAGGTGATTGCTTCTCACGTCAGGCCTCAGACCACTGGAACTTGTATGAGTCAGGGCCACGCAAGGCTCTGCAGCCGTAACTATACCCCTCACAGTGCTGGCTGGTCCTCCCAAGGGCCCATTCCTCGCTCCTGTGCTCTCTGGCTCTGCCGAGGGGCTGTCCTCCAAGAGGTGACTTGAGGACCCAAGCTGTTTCCACTTCACCCCCCCTCAACCCCCATCTCAATCCGAGTTCTCTGACACCAAGCACACAGAGGAGAGAGGGATCCATGTGATGAATTCATACCTGCTCATAGCCACCTCAGCCAGGAAGTGAAACATCACTCCCAGTAATAGGGAGACCCAGTCACAGGACCTCACCCAGCAGCATAGGAGTGGGTGACAGAGAACATGGGTCCCTGAGGAACATTCAGTTATGACACAGAAACCTAGTGAGTCATGCTCTAACGAACCAGGGGCAATTTTGGCCCCCAGGGAGCGTTTAGCAACGTCTGAAGACATTCTTGGTTATCACGACTGGGGGCGAAGGTGCTACTCATACCCAGGGGACAGAGGCCAGGGAGGCTGCCTCACATCCCAGTGTGCGCAGGGTGGCCCCCACCCCCACTGCGGGATTTCTCGGATCCAAAACGTCAAGTGCTGGAGTTGTGGAAGTGTGTGGAGCCAGTGATTCTCAAGGTCAGATTAGAAATGCAGATCCCTAGGGGGCGCCTTGGTAGCTCAGTCCGTTAAGCATTCGATTCTTGGTTTCTGCACAGGTTAGGCTCTCTGTTTCGTGAGTTCAAGCCCCACTTGGGGCTCTGTGCTGAGAGCGTGGAGTCTGCTTGGGATTCTTTCTCTCTGCCCCTCACTCTGTCTGTGTCTCTCTCAAAATAAGTAAGTTAAGAAAAAATGCAGCTCCCAGAGCCCCTCTGGTGATTGTGACGGCCACCATTTGCGCCCCTCTCCTCCCCAGGGAAGCCTCACCGGGCAAGAGAGGCGAGAACACCACAGGTGAGTGGGAAGAGGCTGATGGAATCGTGCAGACACTCCCCGAATGTGTCAGGGTCAGCGTGAGACAGCTGTGCCAGAGGGGGAGAAACCTGACATTTGTTAAGTGCCTCTCTCTGAGTGTCTCTCGCAAGCCTTGAACTGCAGGGAACATATTCTAAGACTAACCTGTCAGCCAATGACAACTAAATTACTAACCCTGCTTCCCCCGTGCCCCATATCCCTGTCAGATACACAGCCACATTAACAGAGGAATGCTTCTTGGAGATGTGTTCCCAGCATCAGTGAAGGTGACCTTTTTATCACAAAAGAGCCATGTGGTCACATGTGTGGCCATGTGTCCTTCAAAAGGGCCAACGGACTTTGGCTGCTTAGAAATAGCTGGACAGTGAGGGAATCAGGACCAGAGTGGCAGAGCCAGTGGACTGGTGGAGGCTCTCATCAAACCACTTCCGGTTTCCTGATGGTGTCCACTGACACCGGTTTCCCAGCATCCTCTATGGTTACATTTAGTTAAATGGCTGTGCTTTTGCTGATAAAGCATAAGTCACGAGCCGAAGTCTTAGGGTTGACCCGTGGATATTTCCTGCTCACCCTCCTCCATGCTTTCTCTTCCTCCACTGGATGCCATGTGCTGAAGAAGGTGGAGCCACAAGATGGAAGGGGCCTGGGTCTGTGAATCAGTACTTGGAGGGGCGCCAATTGGGAACATCCATTTGGTGTAGGATGGAGAAATAAGCCTCCTTCATGTCTGAAGCATAATACATCATGCTGCCTGTTGGGTAAATTAGCTAATGTTGCCCTAATACACTGACTGTACATTGGGCTGGGAAGGCAGAAAGGTCTAAGGCCAGTACCTGCTCACTCCATGATCTGAAGAAGTTAGAAGAACCGCTGTGAGGTTCTGATTTCCCCAAATGAAAATGGAAAAGAAATACGTGGGAGGATTAGCCTATATGCTCTACTTCGAGGGTGTGGCTGACAGTAACCTTCCAGTAACTGTTAGCTAGTCTAGAAGTTCTCAGCTTTGTTCACAGCCTGGGATCAGCCAGTCGGCATGAGGGGAAGCAAGGCATGGAGGTGGCAAAGGTGTGATCGCTTAGCTACTGCCTGTAATCAACACTGTGTCAATTTCTTAAATCAGCAAAAGGGTGAACTAACAAATACTTTTAGCAGCACTGCTTTCTGCATAGAGCATGCTCGTGCAAGCCTCCTCTCCCCTGGAGGGCAGGATCCACTTTTGACTCAGCTTGTTTTCTTCCTCAGTCTTAGCAGAGTGCCCTGCACCAAGGACCATACTCTGTGGCAACTGCTAGTCAACCCCGCCACTGTCCAACTGTACCCGTTGTACCCTGATGCAGTAGGCTGCTACTGTTTACAAAACATGTACTTCATCCTTCTAATTAACTTACTTATCTATTATACCAGGACCATTCATTCAATCTTATGTCCCAAGAACCTATCCTAGGGCATGCATGGCACATGGTATAAATGGACTCAGGTTTTATGGAATAAATTTACAGTATCTTTTTTTTGACACAAGTTGACTTCACCTAAAATTCTGTTTCATTCAAAAACCCATGTGTCAGCTCCTGGAAGAAGATTGACAAAAGGGAGAATGTACATATTTATTTTTTGAAGAGATGGAAAGGATGTTGGGGGAAATGGGGAAGTGACAGGTGCCTGTCTGTATCAGCTCAAGAAAAAAACCCAAAAAACAAAAAACCCTCAACCAACAAGTACATTATACTTTTAAGTCAGGCAGGCCTCTCTCTGTGGGCTAAGTCGCTTACTTGCTCTGTGGCCGTGAGCAAACGGCTTCATCTCCTGAAGCCCCCTCAGTCTCCAAATCTATAAAATGGGTGTGGCACAGACAGCCCACCATCCATCAAAATCCATTCTCCCTGGTTGTGTACAGTTACAGATGGGGAAGTGGGACCCCACTTCCCGGCCCCTCTTACAGACGCACCCGTAGCTGAAGACAGGAAGGAGTCAGCAAACTTTTTCTGATAGTAAACAGGGCTTTGCGGACATCCTGTTTTCTGCTCCACCCTGCCGTTGTCTGGGAAAGCAGCCGCAGAGAACACCTGGATAAACACACGTGGCTGCATCCCAGTTAAACCCGACTTACAACAGCGCAGCGGGCTGGGTTTGGTCTGTGTGTCACAGGCGACCAAGCCCTGGGTGAAGAGAACCTCAGCCTACCAAATATGGTCACTAGCTTTCCAGAAAGAGCCATCTGATTAGACAGTCTGCCCCGCGTGACCCCATGAGGCACTGATTCTTACAACACACACACAACGTGCATACACATTTTCCCAATGTAGAACCGGTCTGTGTCCTTGACATTCTTACCGTTTCCTTTCACACCAACCCCTGCCTGGTCTCCAACCAGACCCCTGTGGGCTCTGTCACTTTCCTGGTCCTTCCTCTCTTGTAGGACCGCCCCCTAATTTGCATGGCCCAGTGCAAGTGAAAACGTGGGTCCCCTGGTTCAAACGTTATTAAGAGTTTAAGTACCTGCAGGCCTCTCAGGGCCTGCAGACCTGTGTGCCCACCCAGCTTGCACATCTGTCCACAAGTACCCATTTGTATGATCATCTTACAGCCCGGAAAGTTTTCTGACTTTTTTGACAAGTCCAGGAACTTGCTACCTGCTTGCTGCCTGAAGGGTTGTGGGAATGGTTTTACACATCACAGGAAGGAGGAGGAGGAGGAGGAGAAGGAGAAAAAAACAAAAAAGAAACCCAATTTTCTTTTAGTCTATTACTTGTCAGACAGTGAAATGGGATATAATTATGGTGTGACATTTCCAACAGCAAATATGTTCCAGTGTAAGCAATTAACAGCGGTTCCTTTGGCAGGCTTAAGAAGATTACTCGGAGACTATGGTAAGTTACAATGCCCCATGAATAATAAATAACATAGAATCGCGGCTAAGTTGCATACCAGGACCAAAGTTCAAATTTCTTGATGAAAATGGATAGGGGGCTGTTAACCCTCTGCCGATTTTATGTGGCTTAAGCAGACGGGAGTCGTGGGTTCTTTGGATTTATCTAAATTACTTATTTACCTTGCTCCTGTGAGCATCTTCACCCTCCCCCATCCCCCCCAAATCTGCACATATTATTTCAGCTGCTGGAAATATGCGTCACGCAGTGGGTTTGGAGGTGACAGCTCACGGATGGACGGCTTGTACTGGGACCTATCATCTTTGGGAGCTGTCACAGTCTAACGTCCTAACTAATGAGCCCCCCAGATTTAGGAGAATGTGAGTCTCCATGATCTCACCCAGTCTCGATGCAACCCAAGGAAAAGCAGCACCTCCTGCCTCTATTTTGGTAGCCTGTGAGCCTCAGCAATCAAAATCAATGAAAATACTGAGTTTTAAGTTACACATCCTCGAAGGAGGTGTTCAAAGCCATGATTATGAGCAAAAGGCTTAGGGCAGGATTCCTTACCCTTGCCACAACCGACATCAGCCTGGGTAATCTCTGTTGGGAGCAGGGGGTGCCCTGTGCACTGCAGGATGTCCAGCAGAGTACGTGAATTCCACCCCATCTGCTCCCATGTCAGGAGCACTGTCCACTCAGTGGTGACAACCCAAAATGTCTCCAAACATTGTCCTGGGAGATCAGTTTGGACAGACCCGGTCCTCTGCTGTGTGGCCCTGAACAAATACATGACTTAATCTCCCTAAGCCTCAGTTCCCTCAAATACAAAGTAGAAAAACCTCTGCCTACCTTGTCTCGACATGGTAAGGAAGGAGCATGAAGACGCATGCAGAGGGCTTAGCCCGTGTCTGGCACTAGGGAAGCCTCCAGGAAAAATCAGATGCTGCTTACTCCATCGCTTACTTGATACAGAGCTACTGATCACAGCAAAGCCGGGGATGTTAAGATGTATAAGCCACTGTCCCTGCCCCTGGTGTGGGAGCTAGAAAACCAGTGGACAGGGGTGCCTGGGTGGCTCAGCTGGTTGAGCATCCAACTTCGGCTCAGGTCAAAGTCTTGCAGTTCGTGGGTTCAAGTTCCATAATGGGCTCTCTGCTGTCAGCAAGGAGCCTGCTTTGGATTCTCTGTCCCTCTCTCTCTGCCCCTCCCCTGCTGGTGCGTGCTCTCTCTCTCTCAAAAATAAATAAACATTAAAAAAAAAAAAAAAAAAAACAGGGTGCCTGGGTGGCTCAGTTGGCTAAGTGTTGGACTTCTGCTCAGGTCATGATCTCATAGTCCGTGAGCTCAAGCCCTGTGTTGGACTCTGTGCTAACGGCTCAGAGCCTGGAGCCTGCTTCAGGTTCTATGTCTCCCTCTCTCTTTGCCGTGCCCTGCTTGTGCTCTGTCCCTGTCACTCAAAAATAAATAAAAACAGGGGCACCTGGGTGGCTTAGTCGGTTAAGCGTCCGACTTTCACTTAGGTCATGATCTCGCGGTTCGTGGGTTCGAGCCCCGCGTCGGGCTCTGTGCTGACTGCCGGCTCAGAGCCTGGAGCCTGCTTCAGAGTCTGTCACTCCCTCTCTCTCTGACCCTCCCCTGATAACGCTGTCTCTCTCTCTCTCCTAGAAATAAATAAAAATATTTAAAATAAATAAATAAAAACATAAAAAAGGTAAAATAAAACAACAAACAGTGGAAAGTCAGTCACGCAAACAACAGCTTCAGTGCAATGGGACACTTGCTAAAATGGAGGCACAGGACAATGGGAATTTAGAGAAAAATACCCAAATTTTGGAGACTGACAAGAGGACACCTGAATGGAGTGAGTTTTCCAGGAAGACATGTGTGAGAAAGGGCATTCCAGGCAGAGGGAACTGTATGGACAAAGGCATGGTGGTGGGAGTCACTTATAACTCCCCAGAGCTCAGGATTGCTGGGGTGTGAGTTGCACAGTAAAGGTGGGGGAAGAGCCAGGACGGGCAGGCAGAAGGCAGGTGATGGAAGGCTCCGAGATATCATTGCCAAAGAACTCGTCAATCCCAGTTCTGCTCAGCAGGGAACGGTACAGTGATTAATTAGCAAGGTCTGCTTGAGCCTAGGAAGGAAGAAGAGACCCAACAGTGCAACGTATTTACTGGTTTTGTGATGGAGGGAATTTCATCGGGGGAGTGAGGGGAGAAGGACGTTTTTAAAAAACTCACTCCAGAAGCCATTGTGTTTTAAAGGAGAGATTAAAGAGAGGCAGAAGTAGAAGTAGGAAGAAGAGTAGGAAGTAGTAGGAAGAAGAGGGGACTGACTGCAATACCTTGAGAGAGAGATGATAAAGGCCTAATGGGGAGGGCAGGATGGTTGGGGAGGCAGTGACGGACCCAAGAGGTGTTGACAAGTTAAAGCAGAGAGTCACCTTACAGATTTAAGGGAGTACCAATAACACAGAGATCTCTGGGTTTCTGGCTTGGGCAACTTGGAGGTTCCATTCATAATGGAAAAATGTTGAGAACCTTGGGAAAGATGGTGGGTTCTTTCTGGGATGCTGAGATGCCTGTGGGAGCCCCATGGTAGAAATGTCCACTGACTGCTGGGTACGTGGAGCAGGAATTCAGATGAGTAACAAGGTCCAGAGTCCCTGGTTTACACACAGCAGCTGTCATCACCGGCCAGTCATTCATCTGCAGTTACCCAGTTCCCCCAATCCCCAGGGAGGCCCAGCTGTAAATGAGAAAGATAGCTATTACCAGTGGGGTTCTCTCCTAATCTAAAACTATTCCCGACTGGTAGGATTAGTGAAGGGTCACAGAAGAAAGTCATTACTGAATAATCCCCTACACATTTCATAGGCAATGTGGCATTTGTATGATCCCTGTAATCCAATTACACAACGCAGGAAGCTATATCTTAATTCCTGACTTCACTGTGACTTGCCAGGGTTGCAGGCAAACCTTGTTTAATAAGGTGTCACCTAAATATTGGATGATGCATACAAAATGAGTACAGAACACGGGAGGAGGTGGGGCGTAAGGGACAGGACACTGCTGCTTAGAAGACTTCCTATTTCAAACAGCCAATGGGTGACTCAGAACCTGGCCATTCTCCCTACTGAAGCTTCTGATTGGAGGAGACTTCACCCTATCCCACCTCTCCATCCGCCCTGTTCCTCCCTGGCCTGTGAATGCTGTGTGCTGTCTGCTCACTGGAATTCGTCTAACCATAGGACTGGTGATCATTTTTACATGGGTGCGTTTCCTGAGTGGCTAACTCATACCTGGTACCGTCCGAGGCACTTCACATCCATTATTTGTCACGCTCACACAGTCCTTGGGCTGAGTGGATCGTAACCTCATTCTAAGGCCATACAACCAGTTAGGGCTGGAGCTAGGGTTCAAAGCCAGATCCATGTGATTTCAAAAGGTGGCGTCCTTCGCTTCCGGCACATGCCCTTACAAGGTGGGATTCCAGAACTGCCACAAAAAACAATGGGGCAGAGGACCTCAACTCCAGCCAGGCCAGGGGCACCCCAGGAGACCAGTCGGTCCCAGTGCAGCATCTGCAGGAGGGCCAACTTAGGGGACCCAATTCTGCGAGCCCAGCTGAGTGCTTTGACCTGGACGGCTGAACACAACTGTGGTTGAACCTAAGATCAGAACACATCAGGAAGGGGGTGACGTCTCTGATCTTTATCAGACCATCAGGAACTTAGAGAATGGTGGCCTCTGTTCCCAGGGCTGAGCTAGGCCCCAGGGAGGAAGGGCTTATGGCAGGCATCTCAAACTCCAGCCCAAACAAGGGCTGCCATGTAAGGTCCACAAGAGAAACATACTGGGTGGGTGCAGGGGCAAATCGCAATGAGCCCATTCACCCAGTCAGGAGGGATCACCTCTTTTAAGGGCTGTTTCTGCCATGGGGGATGCAGTCCAGTGTTGGTAAATCTGGTTTTCCAGAAGATTTCAGAGATACTGATTCTTATGTTTCAATATTCCAATTGTTAAAATGATTACTAATTTATATGAAAAAAATCTGTATGGGGGCGGCTGGGTGGCTAAGTTGGTTAAGTGTCTGATTCTTGGTTTCAGCACAGGCCATGATATCAGGGTTGTGAGACAGAGCATGGAGCCTGTTTGAGACGGACTCTCTCTCTCTCCCTCTCTCTCTGTCCCTCTCAACCCCTCTCTAAAGAATATCTGTACGTAGGTATACCAGGTCAAACAGGGTCTCCCCAAAATTCATGTTCACTTGGAATCTCCGAATGTGACTTTATTTGGGAATAAGGTCTTTGCAGGTGTAATTAGTTAAATTAAGATGAGCTCACACTGGATTAGGGAGGACCCTAAATCCAATGACTGGGGTTCTCATAAGAGCCCCACTTGAGGACACACGGGGAAGAAGGCCATGTGACACGGGAGGCTGAGATCAGAGTGGTGTGTCTGTAGGCCAAGGATGGCTGGTGACGACCAGAAGGTGGGAGAGAGCCATGATTCCACTCCAGATGCCCCAGAAGGAGCCAGCCCTGCCATCAACCTCGTTTTAGACTCTGACCTCTACAACGCTCATTCTTTACAACGAGAGAATAAATTCGTGGTGTTTACAGCCACCAAGCTGTGGTCATCTGTTACAGTAGCCTCCGGAAACTAACACCCTGAGCCAAACCAAATACGTCCAGGAAAGCAAAGTGTCCACTGTCCTTCAGCTGGTCTCGGGATCATGGTCTCAATCCTTCCTCTGCCCCCTCCTCTTCTGGATCTTCATCAGCTCACTTCCCCCCTTGAATTCTTCCCTCTCCACGTGCCCTCCTTTCTTCTCTGGACCAGGTCAGATTTTCCTACCTTCACATTTCCTGCCATTGGCTTCTCTAGTCCCCCATGACCAATGGGAGTCTTGTGTGCTGGCCCCTGGGGTGTGGCTGCTGCCTGCTACTCAGTTGGAGATGATGCTTTTGCAAGGGAAGCCATTGGAAAAACCAGGGGCTACTTTCCCCCAGGTATCTTTCTTCAACAAAGCTTTGGCTTCCCCTTCCAGGGATGCCCCCTGCTCCTTTGGCAGCCGAGGTACTTCCTTTTCTAGGTCACCCAAGCTCTTTTTACCACTTTTCTCAGCTCAGTAGTGGCTTTTCTTCATCCTACAGACTCTTAAATAGATGAGTCTAGCCTGTTCTCTTTTCTATTTTAGCTCAAAATAAGCTAACCCAGTGGCCCTCAACTGGTAATGATTTTGTCTCCCGGGGGACATTTATCAACGTCTGGAGACCTTTTGGATTGTCCTAACTGGGGTGGGGGTACAGTGACATCCACTGGGTTGGGGCCAAAGTACATTCAAAGGGCACAGGGTAGCACCTGACAATAAAAAATGATTCAGTCTAAAATGTCAACAGTGCCACTGTTAAGAAACCCTGACGTAACTTAGGCCCACTTTGATGCTCTTGGCTATTTATCTCATGACCTTTGTTTCTCAAGGGACCAGAGAATATGCTCAGAGCGAAAAGATTCTTGCACTGCTTCTTAGAGGTTCCCATTGTGCGTTTACACTTAAAAGGCTCTGACAATTTCTGCAGCCAAATAAAAAGCTGCTTCACTTTGTTTAATCCAGCATTTCCTAAATGTATTTGAGTACAGAAACCCTTTGATTAGGAAATAGCCACTACATTCTTCTGCAAGAATCTATAACACCTAACATTTACTGAGCATTTACTACATGCCAGCAGTACCCCAAGCATTCACATGTACTGAGACCTTTGTCCCCTTAAGGCACTGGTATATGGAGGCAGTGAAGGGCTGTGACTGAGTGCTTTGGGGTCAGGCAGCTGGCTTTGAATCTGGGGCCACACTAATGATTGGTGTGACCTTGGTAAATCCCTGCATTTCTCTAAGCCTCGATGTTCTCACTTTTAAATGAGATTACATTGAGTATTTGTGTTAAAGGGTTGTAAGGTTCACATTTGATAAAACAAAGGACTTTATCATAATGTTGGCTAGTGATTCATTGATGAACATGGTGATGGTGGAGTTGATGGTGGCAGTGACAGTGATGGAGGTGGTGGTCGAGGTAGTGATGGTAAGGGTGGAGGTGTTGGTAATGCAATGGAGGTGATGGTACTGGTGGTGGTGGTGGAGACGGTGGGTATGGTAGTGATGACAGTGGTGATGATAGTCATATGGTGGTGGAGATGGTGGATGTGGTAGTGGTGATGGTGGTGATGACAGTCATACGGTGGTCATGGTAGTGGCTGATGATGTTGGATCGTGGTGGTATTGGTGATGGTGGTTAGCGTGCTCTCTATCTGGAACGCCCTTCCTCTTCCCTCTTAACGTGGTGAAATTATATCCACACCTAGCAATTTAGCTCAAGGACTATGACACTTGCACTGGTTGCTCCCTCTGGGGCAAAATTCTTCCTCATTTGTGTTTTGCAGCATTTTGTTAATGCCTCGACCATACGCTCATCTGCCATATGCAATCAGGATTCCTGAACCTGTCTTGTCTCCTGTCCAGCACTCCTCTGCCCACAGAAGGGCACTCCCCCCTCTTCCTTGGCACATGGAGACTGGCTATTTTATATACACAGGCTAACATCGAATGGGGTAGATTTCGAAGGCACCAGAACGTTCCAAGTTGTCTCTCCCAAACTCCAAATACACAATGATCTGAAACAACTCCTAGGAATCTGCATCCCTACCTGCTTCAAGGAAACCTCAAGGCGAGCTAAGCCCCAGCTTCAAATCACTCTGAGAGCGGGGGAGGGGGAGGCAGCGCCACAAGACAAGCTTCATTACAGGATGGGCCCTGACCATCCTGCTTGAAAACAGGAGCAAGGGGTGCCAGAACTCAGCACGGCAAAGAGGGGTCCTGGGAGAGCAGCCCGGCCGCCTGCTGTCAGCCTGTGCCAGAGACTTCACACCACCCAGACAGGCAAGAATCTTTCAAGCAGAAACCTACGTAGGAAGGTGTGGTGCGGGAGGCGATCAGAGCACTACGCGGCCTGCTGAGACGCCGGCTTCAAAGGGGAGCCTGCGGGCTGGCGGCTCCTGGGCCTGCCTGGCCTCCAGACAGGCTTGGTTGGGCTTGCTTTCTGTTATGCTTATTTGTTTTAAATATAGTTGTCAGTTAAATCAAGAGATTTCACACAAAAATTCAGCGTTCTTGCTTTTAAAAAACAAGAGCCAGCCTATGCCCGTAATCCACAGGGCAAGATGGTTTGGGGCTTTCGACACGCCCTGTGTGCTTCCATCAGCCACAGTCCACACCTGTCTGGCCCAGGCGTTTGTGTCCTGCGGGCCCCTCAAGGTATTTTGTGACCCTCGTATTGAACATCAATGCATGAAAATGCCATCTTCATGCTGGTTAAGAGCATGTACTTGGGAGTAGAGCAGACCCGGTTCTGCCTCTGGCAGGCCGGGGGACCTCATCAGGCAAGGGACCTCCTCTCTTACATCACAGCTTCAACCTGGGTCCAGCAAGGATGTTGATGACAGTGGCTTCTCCCTGCTGAAGGACTCAAGACCACACGCAGTGATCCTCATAATGGAATCTGTCTTACCAGTGGGGGGGAGTCCCATGATCACCCCCATCTTACAAAGGAGGACCTGGGGATGGAAGAAGCAAAGTGACCTGCTCAAGAGCTCTGAGCTCTTAAGTGACAGGATCTGGGTTCAAATGCAAACAGCAGGTCTCCCACACCCTTCTCGCTGTGCCCCATTCCAGAAGCTGCACTCCTGAGGTCAGGTGCACCCACTGGCAAAACTGTGCCCCCATGTTCCCGTTTATAGATCTGTGCGCACACCTCTCTCTGTGCATGTTGTTAAAGGTTTAGTTATGGCCTTGCCTGTCCTGCTAGGCGGCGAGCAACTCGAGGTCTTGTGATACTGATCTCGGCATGGCTGGGAATTGGCACACCGCCATGCCCTATCACCTGTTTGTCTAATGCATAATAAATAAATGCCTAATGGATAAATAAGCTTAATGAATAAATAAGCACATGAGAAATCCATCAGCTCAGCTCTTGCGTACAGAGTACACAAAAACAAAAAACAATTAATAAAATCAGCTCATTGACTACTTTTTTTGACATTTCTAAAATCTCTCTCGGATCATTCTAGATTTCACAGCAGCCACCAAAGTGCCCTCCACTTGGGAGTCGAGCAGCCAAAGTCCTGAAATAAATGCAAAGAAAACAAACCACTCTTCCCCCTCCCCAAATCCAAGGCTCAATTCTACCTCGAGCAAAATGAACTGAGTGTTCTTTGGTGCAGATCCCCGGTAAATGATTACTTAGCCCACAGAGAAACGTCTGTCTGCAAGGCTGTGTTAGTTATTATCCTATCATAATAAAATAGATTATGCTACCGTAATGAATACGACCATAATAGTTTGCTGGCAGTTTAATCAATGTATTTCTGAACTGCAACTGAGCAAAAATAGGTAACAGAGGATCATTTGATCTACATTTTTATTAATTTGGTGTCATTTGTCTTCTGGTTATTTTAATGATCTTTCATTATGGGAAATGGGGAAACTCCCTGGAAAAAATAAAAAGGGAGAGTCATAGTCATCTTGTTCCATTCTCTTCCTTGCCTGTTTCAGTGTGGAAAATAGCTCATTCCAATTCAATTTGGAAATGGAGATCCTTGACACTTAACTAAATGTAGTTCTGGATTCCAGAAAGAAAAACTCCCTTATTCCAGACAAATTAGACAATGCTATTCAAGTCACATATATGACTGAGTGGGTTAAAGTGGCCTGGATTTTGCAGAGGCAAAACCCCTGCCTCGTTTTGAGGACGTACGATGTACTAAGCACAGCGCTCAGTGCTCTGTAGACATTTTTTCCCCCCAGTCCTTGATCCTGCAAAGGGAGGTACCAGTATCCTCATTTAGAGATGGAGCTCAGAGAGGTCACTGACCTGCCCGAAGTTACACAGCTAGAAAGTGGCAGTAACGGGCTCGCAATTCTGAGTACCTCATCCCACTGTTTCTCAATATTCCTCACACACACGAAAGGCATGATGCCTCACTTGCTTTTCAGTCCCCAAAGATAGGCCGAGGCATGGTAGAAATTGTGCATGCAGGATCCTGAGTGGGCAATTACGGCAAATGCTTTCTTCTGGGTTCCTTTATGTGTCCCTCTTGATCGCAGGGCTTTCAGGGTGAAAACATGTTTGCCGAGTGCATGCATATGTTTATGGAAAATCCAATGTGGCGGGGCGCCTGGGTAGCTCAGCAGGTTGAGCATCTGACTTCTGGTTTCAGCTCAAGTCATGATTTCATGGTTTGTGGGTTCGAGCCCTATGTCAGGCTTAGTGCTGACAGCACAGAGTCTGCTTGGGATTCTCTCCCTCTCCCTTTCACTCTGCTCCTATCCCTCCCACCCTGTCTCCCCAACTTCTCTAAAAATAAAATAAACTTAAAAAAAATCCAATGTGTTGGTAAAATTGTACCTTGAGTGTCCCCCAAGTAATAGTTTCTGACCAAACCTAGTTCCTAGGTGCCAGAATCCCCTTATGTTTAACCACACGCACCAGTCCCCATCATTTTATGAGAGGCTGTATTTTTTTTTTTAACATTTTTATTTATTTCTAGGAGAGAGAGAGAGAGAGAGAGAGACAGCGTGAGCAGGGGAGGGTCAGAGAGAGAGGGAGCTCTCTGAAACAGGCTCCAGGCTCTGAGCTGGCAGTCAGCACAGAGCCCGACGCGGGGCTCGAACCCACGAACCGCGAGATCATGACCCAAGCGAAAGTCGGACGCTTAACCGACTAAGCCACCCAGGTGCCCCATGAGAGGCTGTATTGATGGGGAGACTGAGGGAAGAAAGTTATGAAGGGATGGGCGACCTTCTGAGAGAAAAGCGGTGGGCACACTGGTTGACAGGGTGATTTCGTCTCTCCTCATACTGGAAATTCTGGAAGCTTGTCTCCACAGAGCTGGAATTGGTTCCCTGTCAACTTTTCAACTGCCCTAATCAGGGGTTGGAAACACAAAGCTCACAGGGGCTGGGAGGTAACCTGATGAGTGAGGAGGACCTCAGGTAAGACCTGACAGAGCAGTAGGGGCTGCGCAGGAAGAAGACGACTCGTGTCCCATCAAAAGGTCATCACCTGTCTCAGCATCAGATAAACATTGCTCCATGAGGCCCTGCTGGCTTGGGGTTGCCACACTTTCCCTTCATTCCAAGAGAAGCTGGAAATCTGGAAGCCGAAATGAGGCTCTCCAATCTTCTATCATTAGCAATGAGTTCAAGTTTAAACATCTAGCCCCAGCCTGCCTGCATGCCAGCTGTGGCCCCAAGAAGATGAGTTGACTTGGCGTGCAGGGCTTATGTGCCTCGCTTTCATTTACTGGCCTAAAAGCCTATCGAGAAGCAAAGGAGATGCCAGGATTGTTCAGCAGAGTGACAGACTGGTGCCACCAGCTGAACCAGAAAGACAAAAAGGTGGCTGGATTTGGTGAAGGATGGACAGCTGAAAATCCCATGTTGGTGTAGGATGCTAAGGGGACATCTCTGCGTGGTGATATTGGCTGTGTTCACTTCCCAGAGCTGTTCTAACAATGGAGTGGCTTAAACACTAGAAACGTATGGTCTCACAGTTCTGGAAGTTAGAAGTCAAGATCAAGGTGTTAGGGAGGTTGACTCCCTCTGAGGGCGGTGAGCAAGAATCTGTTCTTTCTCTCCTCTGAGCTTCTGGTGGTGTCCAGCTACCTGCGCTGCTCCTAGGCTCATGGACACCTCCCTCCCACCTCCATCTCCATGTTCCATGACCTGCTCCCTATATGTGTCTGTCTCTGTTTCCAAATCTGCCTCTACATTTTTTAAAATGTTTATTGATCTTTGAGAGAGACAGAGCGTGCGGAGAGGAGGGGCAGAGAGTGAGGGAGACAGAATCTGAAGTAGCCTCCAAACTCCAAGCTGTTAGCACAGAACCTGACACTGGGCTCGAACTCCTGAACAGCAAGATCATGACCTGAGCTGGACACCAACTGACTGAGCCACCAGGCGCCCCAAAGTTGACTTTTTTTTTTTAATTTTTTTTAACGTTTTATTTATTTCTAGGAGAGAGAGAGAGAGAGAGAGAGAGACAGCGTGAGCAGGGGGAGGGTCAGAGGGAGAGGGAGTCACAGACTGAAACAGGCTCCAAGCTCCGAGCCGGCAGTCAGCACAGAGCCCGACGCGGGGCTCGAACCCACGAACCGCGAGATCATGACCTAAGTGAAAGTCGGTCGCTTAACCGACTAAGCCACCCAGGCGCCCCTAAACTTGACTTTTTTTTAATAGGGCCACCAGTCATGTTAGAATGGGGGCTCACCCTAATGACCTCACCTGAACATCATCTGCAAAGGTCCAACACCTCCAAATAAGGTCACGTTCACAGATACTGAGGGTTTGGACCACAGCATCTTTTTGGGGCAAACAATGCAACCCATAATATTTACCTAGCAATTGAGTTTATCATTCTGAAACTCCAGGAAGAGACTTGATTTGAGACTCAGCAGGAGTTAAGTTACTGTTCAATGTGGAACATCAGATGAGGAGCCACCTGGGATGCCTGGGTGGCTCAGGTCATGATCTCACGGTTCACGGGATGGAGCCCTGTGTTGGGCTCTGTGGTGACAGCTTGGAGTCTGCTTAGGGTTCTCTCTCTGCCCCTCCCCTGCTTGCATGCGTGAGAGTCCATGTGTGTGCTCGCTTTCTCTCAAAATAAAAAAAAAAAAAAAAAAGGCTGAGGAACCACATTCCGGTGAATGCCAAACTGGCATTTAAAAGATTACATACCCAAGCACGTGTAATTATGATGTTTGGCAATCAAGCTTGCTCCATCTCAAACTATAATGTCCATTGGTGTAAATAATGTACTCCATAAACAATCTCCTATTCCTATTATTACTTGGATGGGCTCCATACTCAAATCGCTGTTTTCGAGCAGTTCTTCCCCACCATTCTCAGTTCAGAAAGAAGCTCAAATATATTATAGAAAATATTCATTCCCCTCCCCCCCAAATGCAATGTTCTCACCGCATCAGTTGGGGTGGGTGCCTTACAGCTCTTCCCGCCTCCCCTGCCTTGCTCATGCACAGGGATATATCTTAGCTGAAGATACTGGTGGAGTTTGAGGTTCAAGATCAATGCCCTTTGTCCTGACAGGCGGTGAATTAGTTTTTCAGGACCTTTCTCACGGCTTCAGGAAGCACACATGTAATTAAACAGAGCCTGTGCTGGGTTTCAGATTAGCTGTGAAGTGTGCCTATGGCAAAAAGGTCTCTTCCTTCCGGAGAGACGCAGAGGTGTAATTAGAAGCCGGAGATGGTAATCATCAGCATTTCTTACCAGCATTTAAAAATGATGATCCAATGTTCATTTGGGCCCAGTTCCACTTCCTGTGAGATCACAGCAGTGTCGATGCTGTGTGCCCTGCGTTGGCAAAATTCGGGGGCTCCTGTGGGGTCACTCAGGTGACCGTGAGTGTTCAGCCCATTCTGAACAAGTTAGCTGACAGGTCCAATGGAAGGCAGCCACAAGCTGGAGAGGCTGTGTCCCGATTTCCAAGTCCGTATGCTAACAGTCTAGGTGGGAAGCCAGCCCCAAGCCCCTCTGAAGGTCACTGTTGATTCATCAGCCATTCAATAAACATTTGTTGAGCACCTGTTATAGGTCAGGAACCCCACCTTCCGGCAGCTTCTCTCCAGGGAGTGTGGGTGCATCTAGAAATGAGGCTGGCAGGTTTGTATAATAAGGATTTTTCCTCTGGCCTTTCCATCCCGCCAGCTTATCCCTGAAAGTCCAATGAAACCCTGCAGAAACCAGTTTTAGTCATTCCTTGTTATATCTGTAATTTATTCCCATTCATCAGTTTTAGAGCAATGGAGAATTTCTCAAGTCTTCGGGTTTATACAGGACACAGCAATCCCAGGGGCATTCATCCCAGATGGGGCTTGGCAAGCTTCATTCTGTAAAGGGACAGACCCTAAGTGGTTTAGGCTTTGAGTGCCATGTAATCCACTCTGGTGTGACTACTCCACTTGGCCCTAGAGCTTGGAAGGCGTCACAGATGATATGCACGTGAATGGGCGTGGCCACGGTCCCACGCGAGCATTCTCGGAACCAAAGGCTCCTGAGAAATCAGGCATGGGTTCTGTGAGGCCATTGGACTCCACTAGAAAAAAACAAAAATTCCAAATTCCTTTTCATGGGATGCACGACCTGACGCCTGCCCTTCCTCCCTGTCTTCCTGGCCCCGTGGTCCAGCCATTGCTGACTAAGTTTCGACCACCTCTTCCTCCCTTCTGTTCCTAGTCTGTGAGCGCTTGGCCACTCGGGACATGAGCACAGCCGTTCTTCCTGTTTGAGAAGCTCTACGAGAACTGGGCTCTGATTCAGTTCTCCAACTAGGAAGTTTCTCTCACTTCCACCAGCTTTTACAAAATAATAAATCCTCCTATTTCCCTTCACAACACTGAGTGGGAACAGTCGTCAGCTCCATTTTCCAGATGTGGTAAATTCTCCCCTTCTACGGGTTATACCAACACTGCTGAGTCTCTCCAGTGAACAATCCAGATGTTTCCTTCGATTCCTCCCCGGCCTTCATCTCTACAGTCAACCGGCTGCTAAGCTCTGCCGTATTTGCCTCCTGAAGTATTCTCGAATCTCCGAATTGTTCTCTTTCTTAATTTCTCACCTGGATTATCCCCAAAGTAGGTTTCTTGGACTCTGCCTGCAAACCTCAACTCCTCTAATCTAGCCGTTTCTCTGTCTGTCCATCTAATTCACTCATCTTTTCATCCATTCATTCATACATCCACACATCCGTTCTCCCATCCACCCATTCATCCATCCTGGGACTCTACTTTGTGCTAGGTGGGCTAAGTACTGAAAAATAAAAACAGAACCTGCCTTCCTGGAGACTTTAGTCTATTTAGGAGAAGAGATACTGAACAGACAGCCACGCAAAATTATTAACTGGAATAAATGCTATAAAAGGTAAGTTTCCCTTATGAAAGCATAACTGGATTTAAGCTCCAAAGAATGACATGAGCTTGCCAGGAGAGACATGGGAACAAGGGTGTGGACAGGGAGACCAGAATGTGGGAAAGCTTTGGGCTGAAGCCTGCTTGCTCTAGGGGTGCCAGAGGCTGGGGGGACCTGGCACAGTGAGCCATGGCAGGGGTAGATGTGAGGAGATGAGGTAGGAATGAACTTCTACCAGAAGTGTGGGCAATCTGGCCAGAGGTTGTGGAGGAGACAGAGAGAAAGCGACCAGTGAGGGATATTCTCACTGCTGGGTCAGACATGAAATGGGAACGAAAAGAACCCCAAGCCAGCCTCCGTCACCAGAGCTCCTCAGAAAGGAAGACTAATCCGAATGATGGTGATAATAAGAGAAGACCAAATGTTGAATGAGCACCCAGTCTTTATGTACCAGATATTTTTTTATGTGTTTTATATGCATCATCTCAAGACTCAGGAGACCGATGCTATCACAGGTCCCATTTTACAGATGGGAAGAATGAGGCACCAAGAGGTTGAAACAGCACACCCAATGTTCCAGAGCTAGCACCAGGATTCAACTCCAGAACCCCCAAGATTAGAACCCCACATTCTTGGGGCGCCTGGGTGGCTTAGTCGGTTAAACGTCCGACTTTCGCTTAGGTCATGATCTCGCGGTTTGTGGGTTCGGGCCCCGCGTCGGGCTCTGTGCTGACTGCCAGCTCAGAGCCTGGAGCCTGTTTCAGTCTGTGACTCCCCCTCTCTCTAACCCTCCCTCCTCACGCTGTCTCTCTCTCTCTCTCTCCTAGAAATAAATAAAACATTTAAAAAAAAAAAAAAAGAACCCCACATTCTTGACCACCATTCTAGGCAAGACCGCCGCAATTCTCAATTTCACAAGGATCATGCAAGTCAGAAAACCCCAATGTAGACACTCCCACCTCCCCAGAGAGGCCCCTCACAGGGTTCCAGCTGCATAAATATAGTCTGGAGGCTGAGCTCCCTGATCTGTTGGAGTCTTTATTGCTCTACAAATGTATTATTAATCAGCCACTGGGGTCCTCCCCATAGAGCCTTCTAAATTATAGTCAAATTCCTTGATAGCGTTCTGTGTACCTTAATAGTGCATTTCCTGTGTTCACAGCAATAAACAAGGGGAGGGCGGGAGGCCTGGATAACCAGGGTAATTGCCCTTTGCGGTCTAGGCTCGAAAGCAGCGGCAACAGCGCCTCCAGATCCTCCGGGTCCTGGCTGCAATGCTAATCAAGTCTGGACACAAGCAACTCCATTGAGCCAGCATCAGGAGCTGGGACCGCAGACCCTTCAAGCCTGGCCTGGCTGTGCGACTTCTCTGGGCCTCCGGGTCACCTTGTCAGGGGCCCTGTGTCTGGGAGTTTTCAATGTGAGTAGGGGGAGCAGAGGGTGCATGTAGGTTGGGACCTATGGGTGACCCGAGGGGGCTTGTTGCTTCTTTGAGAGGCCCTTGGCAACTTCCAGGCTGTGACACGGGGGTGTGGTGGGGAAAAGGCAGGTGCGTATCTTGCCTTCTGCAGTTCTCTTCCCAATCTGCTGTAGCCAAAAGGGCAGAGGGGCCAGAGAGCTCACCGTGACGCAGGGGTCAGCAAACTATGGCCCTCGGGTCAAATCCAGTTTGTCTGTAAACGACACTGTAGGAGAGCACAGCCATTCACATTTGTCTACATATTGTTTGTATACGGAGTTGAGCAGTTAAGATGGAGATCTTAATATGCCCTGCGAAGCCCAAGATATTTACTATCTGGCCTTTTATGAAAAGTCTGCCAATTCCTACCGCCAAGTATAAATCAGATCACACCACTGTTCCTGCTCAATAGCCATCAATGGCTCCCTACTACCCTATGATAAAGGCAAACTACCTTGCCCAGACCTCAAGACCTCTTTCTGTGGGACCCTGCCTTAGGTAGACAGTCTAGTCTTCTGCAGTCTCTCTGTAATTTGGCTACATGTAGACCTTAAACAAATCACCTGGCCGCACTTGGACTTAGGATCCTCATCTATAAAATGGAGCAAACGAAGCCCACCTCAGTGGGTTACAGTGAGGTTAAGTTTTTCAAAAGTTGTGGTGAAATATATAGGACATAAAATTTACCATCTTAACTATTAACTTTTTTTACTGTTTATTTAGAGAGAGAGCAAGAAAGAGAGCGCACAAGCAAGGGAGGAGCAGAGAGAGAGGGAGGCACAGAATTGAAGCAGGCTCCAGGCTCCGAGCTGTCAGCACAGAGCCTGACACCAGGCTGGAACTCATGAACCAAGAGATCATGACCTGAGGCAAAGTCAATCACTTAACTGACTGAGCCACCCAGGCACCTCCCATCTTAACCATTTTTGGGTGTACAGTTCGGTAGTGATGAAGACATTCACACTGTGGGTGCAACTAATCTCTAGTTCTTTTAATCTTGGACAACTCGGACTCTACCCATTGAACAACAGCTCCCCATTTTCCCTCCCCCCAGCAGCCACTAATCCACCTTGCGCCTATACGCATCTGACTATTCTAAGTACCTCATGTAAGTGGAATCATATGGTGTTTGTCTTTCTGTCATTGGCCTATTTCACTCCTCCAGCTTCATCCATATGATAGCATATGCCAAAATTTCCTCCCTTTTCGGGGACCCTGGGGGCTCAGTTGGCTAAGTGTCCAACTCTTGGTTTTGGCTCAGGTCATGATCTCATGGTTCACTGGGATTCTCTCTGCTCCCCCGCTCCTCCTCTGCTTGTGCGTGTGCTCTCTCTCCCTCTTTTTCTCCCTCTCCCTCTCTCAAAATAAACAAACTAACTTAAAACATAATTTCCTTCTCCTTTAAGGCTAAATAATATTCCATTGCATGGATATACCACATTTGCTTCTCTATTTTTCCATCAGCAGACACTTGGCTTGCTTCTACTTTCTGCCTCTTGTGAATATTGCATTCAACATCTCCTTGAAATCTGCTTTCTGTTCTTCTGGGTATTTGCCTAGAGCAGAAGAGCTAACCTCTTTTGAGGACTTCTATATTAGCACCTCACACTGTCGTCCAGCCCTCATAAGAACCGTACGAAGACAGAGCCGTTACTGTCATGAAGGTGACGAGACAGTTTACTGCCCACACTGGGAAACTGTTGAGGGGGAAAAGGGTGCTATTAGTAATTATATCAGGGACAACAGTCAGAAATGGGGATGGTCCCAGGCAAATGGGGATGTCACCCATCAGAGGTGAGGTCATTTGCTCAGGGTCATTCAGCTGGTGAGGGGTCAGCCAGAATTCAAACCCAAATGGAAGGATTTAAAAGTCTCACTACAGAGCACAAGTCCTGCATCGCATAGCACCCGGCAGCAGTCAGCCATCAGTAAGTGGGATTTAATGACCACTGGGAAGGGGGACGTTCAGCGGGAGAGGGATGTACAAGGCTGAGAAAGACACAAGGGTGGGGTGGACATGTCCCACGTCCAGGAATGAGACTGCAGATGCGCACGTCCACGCTGAAAGGGAACTGGTCACACGGAGGAGAAAGGAGCACACAGAGGGTGGCACATGAGCCTGCCTCGGACATGGTGCCTGGCTCACAGGAGAGCAGGGGCTCTCAACCAGGACCCCTCTAGACGTTTTGGACTGGAAAGTTTGCATCAGCATGCAGTATCCCTGATCTGTACCCACTAGATGCCAGCAGCATCCCTGGCCATTTATGACAACTCGGGTCTGCAGACATGGCCCCAAGTCCCCTGGGAAAGGGCACAGTCACCCCCATTCAGGACCAACGACCTGGAGAAAGGGCGGAATTGAAAGGCACGGGGTATTCCCCAGGTCAGTGCTACTCAAGGTGCGGTTCTGGAGAAGCAGTTGTTATTAGAAAGGTAACTTCCTGCCCCCCACCCCCACCCCGGATCAGCATCTCTGGGGGTGGGCCAGGGAGTCCGTGTTTTAAGGGGCCCCTTTCCGTGAGCCAGTATCCACGGTCGTGGAAATGACTTGCTGGGGTCTCAGACACTTAGGAAGTACAGTTGTTACTAATCTGAAGCCCGACAAGAACTCCTGGGAAGGAAGCCGATCCCTACAGGAGGATGAAGATGTTCTGGAAGTTTCTAACATTCTGTTCGTGACTAATACAGGATAGAACACACTGCTGTAGCTGGTGCAGCATTTTTGCAAAATAGGTGTGGCGGTACTTATCAAAATTTAAAGCAGACAAGCCTTCTGACCTACCAACTGCATTTCTCAGGATGATTCTAACAGCCGGTCTCAACTCAGGGTGCCCTAGAGAATTGAAATTAAGCTCTCATGTCCTTGAGGCAGCCGTCATAAGCAGCAAATTAGCTTTTCTCCAATGCATCTAGAATGGTACTAATTATGCGCCATCTTGGAGGAGAATGGAGAAAATAGCCATTCAGTATAGCAAAAATGTGGCAACAACATACATGTTCACTGTGAGGGGAACGTCTAGGTAAACTATGACGTGGCTATACTCCAGAGAAGCGATCGGCCATTACAACGAATTATACAGGCAATAAGAGAAAGCGGGACAATAAACATTATACTGGGCAGGGGTGAGGGGATGGGAGGAATTACGTAGGCATCTATCTCCTGACAGGGCTACAGGTCTCAGACCTAGACACCTGTCCAAATTAAAAAACCAGTTCCAGAACTATGTATCCATTTCATATAATTTTTTAGTTTTCCCAGCCCAAACCAGGTTCTCTCGTTTTACAAGTTCCAGATATCCACATCAGTTTCTTATCACTGACACCCTCTCCACAGCACAGCACAAACTCTACTTTTGCATCTGCTGCATTTAAAGATCTCCTTGAAAACAACAATGTGCTTGCACTTCCTTCTCAGAGGGGCCCGGTCAAGTTCAATTTCCCCTTGGTCTGTTTTTTGAAATAACGAGAGCGTTTACTGTCCCACCTGAGTAATTCAAGAAATTGTAACAAACGCGCTTTCTGCATTATTTGAGCAAGCTTTAAAAATTAAAAAATAAAAAAAAAGTCCTGCTTTCCATCTCACTGCCGTGCCTTCTGACCATCTCTCTCTCCGGCTGTTGGAGGCCCCAGGGACAGCCTCCTGGCAGCCTCCCAGCTACTCAGACAGGCTTCTCGCTCTACCCACACCACGTTCAGAGGTGAGCTATTAATTTGCGTTTTGTGGCTTATCCTTGTTTCTGATTTAGGGCAACATAAACCCTCCTCAAAATTTCAAGGAATAATTTCACCATTAAGAGTTTATCAAAGCGAGCACCGTTTCCTAATCAATCACCATTTTCCGTGTTTATCTCCTATTCAATTTTTACCACAGGGTTCTATACACATCAATTTGCCTGATGCTCTTCCTACATATGTTTTAAATTACTTTATCATTGTATAAATTTCACAGCCATTAAAAGGCTCTAATACCAGAATGGCTGACATGGTGTTAAAAATTGGATTCAATTCCACGGGGTAATAAATTGTGACCTAAATCCAATCTCTCATGGGTGACTGAAGGATACAATGAAAAATTATTGCTTTGTCATTTTTACACTAACACAAATATACCACGGCGACTAGCAACTGGCAGAGAAATAGCAAGCGACGTCGGCTGCCTATTTTTCACCCTGGAAGAAGGCTTTGTGGGCAAGTCCTGAGGGTCCGGGATGGGATCGGCGGTCACCAGAACCAGCCTGACTTTGGGACCTCTTCACAACAGACAGGTGCAGCTCGGGGAGGAAGTGAAGCTGCATGAGGCTTCCTTGCAAGGGCAGGTGCTGGGACAGGCAGCAAAACACAGTGGTTACGCCTTTGCCACGGGAGCTAAAGTCTCTGAGCTCAGAGGCTGGCTCCGCCACTGACGAAATGTGTGATTTTAAACAGGTTTCTCTCTATGTGTCAATTTCCCGGACTACAAAGCTGTTATAAGAACAAATGATTCAATATGGCTAAAATGCTAGGATAGTCCCTGGCATTTAGCAATCCCTAGGTAAAGGTTAGGCATCATTATTTAAGAACAGATTCTTGTACAGAGATCCCAGTGCCCTGTTCTTTTTGGTCGCACGGAAGGAGAGTAATGAACAGCCAGAGAGAGGTGTTAACATTTCTTCTGCCTCTGCCTTTATCTCTGGAGGAACTGGATTAGTCATTCAACATATTCTGAATGTACATGTACTAAAGGCGCCACATAGCAGAGAGACTAAAACATGGGTTTTGAAGCCAGGCAGAATGGAGTTTGAACCCAGGGTTTGCCACTTCCCAGTGTCACACTGGGCAGGCCAGCTGATCTCACCAAGTCTCAGTTCCCCCATGTATAAAATGGGGAGAAGGAGCACACTCTTCTCCAGGGCTGTGGGGAAGGCTCTATGAGACCATGCATAGAAAGTGCTTTACTGTGCACCTGGCACTTAGCAAGTTTTTTTTTTAAGTTTATTTATTTTGAGAGAGAGAGTGTGGGTGGGATAGGGGCAGAGAGAAGGGGGGAGAGAGAGAGAGAGAGAGAAAGAGAGAGAGAGAGAGAGAGAGAGAGAATCCCAAGCAGGATCCACACTGCCAGCACAGAGCCCGATGTGGGGCTCAAACTCAGGAACTGTGAGATCGTGGCCTGAGCGAAATCAAGTGCTGGATGCTTAACTGACTGAGCTGCCCAGGCGCCCCGGTGGTGCTTGGCAAGGGCCTGAGACACATCCCAGGCTGTGCAGGGGGTGGCGACCCGGCGGCACACGCACACAGAGGAGGCTTGGCTTTGGGGCTCAGTGAGGACCACAGAGGATTCTGGTGGAATAGCACCCGTGCACCAGTGAGGAGCAGGTCACGTGACTGGGGGCACACGGTCGGGCACCTCACGGAAACTTGGGGAGCTGGAGTATGAGGAGGGCACCACAGTGATTTTTGAAGGAAACCGTTACCTGCCAAAAACCTTGAGAGAAGAGAAAAAGCAAGTGGATTGTGTTGGTCTGTGTAAGAGGGAGGGACTAGCTTGGACACAACTTTCAGCCACAGGCAAGGGCCCTCTCTCCCTGCACTCAGTCATTGCTTTCTGGGCCCCAGTGGGCTGACCCAAGGAACAAACGGCTCAGATGGCCAGAACACTGTCCTCTGAACTGCTATTCTCAGCCTGCGGCAGTTTCTGGGCAAGATACTCACAGAAGTTGAGAAAAGCATCATAAACTTTGCTTGCTGTGGAAGCAGGTCCACCCTGCCCACCCTGGAGGCTTCCAGAACTCTCACCAGCCACTGCTGATTTCCAAGAGGTGCTTGGTAAGCATCCACTGGCTGGGTCAAGGGAATAACTAGCCGGAAAGACAGTATCTTATTCAGCAATCCAAGGAGGTGGAGGGCTGTCTAACAACCCAGTGCGCAGGTAAGGAGGGGGGCTTACAGAAGACAGGCGCCTGGTCAGAGGCGTTTACCGCTGACACGGGGATGGGGGCGGCGCCTTTCAAATCTTTAAAGTCCACTCTGGATCAGACCCTTTCCCTACCTCTGCCCTAGCTGGTGACAGTGAAACAGCCCAGGGCCCAGGGCCCGCGTGAATCCGTACCACTGCTGGTTTGCTACCGCAGGGGGGGCGCCCTCCATGGCTGGGACGTCCTGAGAAACAACGGTCCCCCAGGAGGTGAGGTCCCCCAGGAGTGGGCAGCCCGAATCCAGGGCTAAGAATGTGGGTCAGTCCCCAAAGGCAGAAGGAACAGAGTTCTTGGAGAAGTCCGCGGTCCTCGCCTTCCAGACCCTTGCCTGCCTTTGGGGCTGATCTCCCCCTGGCTGTTTTGTGATTTCAGTTCGCTCCTAAGAGACACACTTCTGTTTCGTTCTTCCTCACCCAAGGTGAAGATAGGAATCATCCAACCCAACATTTTGGGAATCAAGGGGCACCTGGGTGGCTCGGTCGGTAAAGCATCCAACTTCGGGTCAGGTCATAATCTCACCGTTCGTGGGTTCAAGCCACGCGTTGGGCTCTGTGCTGACAGCTCAGAGCCTGGAGTCTGCTTCAGATTCTGTGTCTCCTCTCTCTATGCCCCTCTCCCACTCATGCTCTGTCTCCGTCTCAAAAATAAATAAACCTTTAAAAATTTTTTAAAAAATCCGGCTGGGAAGACGATAGGCTGACCCTCCTGCTCAAACTCAGAGCTCCCTGGGGACAGCACTGTTAGCTCCTCAACTTCCCTACGCCTCCTCCTGCCTCAGGGCCTTTGCATAGAAGGCACCCTAGGCCCTGAATGCTCCCCCTCCTGCCTTTCCCTTAGTGAACTCCTCCCACCTTTCATCTCTCAGCCCAGCTAACGTGCCACCACGTGACTCTGCAGAAATGATGGATCTGCTGCGATCCTGTATCTGTTTGTGATCACCTGATTCGTGTATGTGCTCTCCCACTTTTCACAGGCGACAAGCTCTATGAGGACAGGGATTCTATTTTTGTTTCCCTTTAAATGAATCCCCCAAATCCAAGGCCCAGCAGACAGTAGATGCTTAATGAATAAATGCTGGATGACTCAGTATATCCCAAAACTCGGAACTGTTCCATTTGGGGTTTGCTCCAAATCTTATATTCTTCACATAAGGAGATCAAACCCACATCTGACCACCTTTCATCCATTGCTTTCTGGGGGTCTTCCTGCCTCTTTCCCCTTTCTCTACCCATATATCAGTTTGCCACTACCCTGAGACTGTCTGTCATCTGCCTGCCCCCATCCACCCCACACCTGTGAGGTCTGTAAGGCGAGATCTCCTCTCTCGTTTACTGGAACCCAGGACTCAACACCATGCTGGGTGCAGGGGAGCTTCTCGAAAGGAATTTGTTGAATGAGTAGTGCAAAAGAAATGTACTGACGAATGCTAAGGGGAAGAATGAGGTTTATGACCAGGATGAGCCTCCAAGGGCATCTCTGGGGTTCCCCTAAACTCCCAGGGGGTGCAAGAAAGCAGGAGGATCGATCATGAGGGGTTCATTCGCTCATCGAGCAACAGGTAATTCCCATGTGTCTAGCCCGGAATCAGGTGCTAGGAGGCTCCGTGATTCTGCCCCAACGTAGCAAAGGGGAACAGGCCGAACGTGGAACTTCAATTAGCCGCAATCCCTCATGGCCTGCAACATTCCTGGCAACAGAGGCTGGGCCCCGGTGCCCCCACGTGCCGTGTGCAGGAGGGAGGGCAAGGGGTGTCAAGGGGTGGGAGTCGGCATCTATCATCTGCACCCAGGACTGGGCCGACACTCAGGCTCCCCCTGCCGCCCTGAAACTCAGGACAGTCACCTCATTCCCCGGCCTCCCTCTAGCCTCCAACGAAAGGGAAGCCGATTCGCCAGGCTCTGGGCTGCACTGCTCCGTGCAGTGGTCCACAAGTGTGGGTTATAAGCACGCACCCCAGCCCCTTGTCCGTAGGCGCCGTTGTGAGCATGTGAGAAGGGGAAAAGAACTATCCACTGAACCATGAGCCTCTGGTCTCAAACATGCTCTTTCCGGGGCTGCTGTTTGCATCTCCTCTCTGTCCCTAAACCTTTCAGCTGGGCTTTCAGCACGTCAGCGAGGGGACAAACACACTCTAATGACAAGTTTTGAAGTGCACGGCAAAGCTGTACGGCTGGCAGAATGTTCCTGGGGGAAGATGAGGAGGTGGAGAAGGAGGTGGGCGGGAGGTGAAGGGGGCATTTATGATATTTCCTCTAACTACATATTTAGCTTTCTAAAATGCTTGTGGGTGGCAGCTGGCTTTCTATAGAATTCCGAGACTGCAGGGGGGCTAGGGGCGGTGATAAACATCACAGTGCTTGAGAAGGATTAAGGCAGTGTGGGACTGGCCTGTTGGGACTTGCCTCTCAATGGGGGAGGGGGCTCTTGCGGGACTGTGGGCCACAGCTGCCTGGCACACAGTAGGAGCTCAATAAATATTTGCTGAAAGATCAGGCCTGAGTGGTCATTGTGTTCTGAGGCCAGAGCACCAAGTGACAGTCACCCCCAGCTGAGCTGGGCCACTGGCCAATCCCAATAGCTCCTGACTGCTACCAAACCCTCTACTGGGACCCCTGTGAGAACCCTTCCACAACTGCCCTGTTTTGACTCCTTCCTTAAAACAGAATCTGATCAGAAGTGAGATTACTTGCAAACTGGTGCAGCCACTCTGGAAAACAGTATGGAGGCTCCTCAAACAGTTAAAAATAGAACTGCCCTATGACCCAGCAATTACACTACTAGGTATTTATCCAAAGGTTACAAAAATGATGATTCAAAGGGGCACACGCACCCCAATGTTTAGAGAAGCATCAACAATAGCCAAATTATGGAAAGAGCCCAAATGACCATTGATGGATGAACGGATAAGGAAGATGTGGTGTGTGTGTGTGTGTGTGTGTGTGTGTGTGTGACAACGGAGTATTGCTCAGCTATCAAAAAGCACTGGCATTTCCAACAACGTGGATGGAACCAGAGGGTCTTATAGTAATTGAAATAAGTCAGAGAAAGACAAATATCATGACTTCACGCATATGTGGAATTTAAGAAACAACACAGATAAACATGGGGAAAGGGGATTTTATCTTATTTTTTTTCTTAAAAATAAGATAAAAATGGAGGAAAATCATAAGAGACTCTTAAATACAGAGAACAAATTGCAGGCTGGTAGAGGGGAGGTGGGTGGGTATGGGCATTAAGGACACTTGGAATGAGCACTGGGCATTATATGTAGATGATGAATCACTAAAATCTACTCCTGAAATGAAAACTACACTGTATGTTAACTAACATGAATTTAAATTAAAAAAAAAAAAAGAAGTGAGATTATTGAATCATACGGTAGTTCTATTTTTTTTTTTTAAGTTTATTTACTTTGAGAGAGACAGAGAGTGAGAGTGCGGGAGGGGCAGAGAGAGAGAGTCCCAAGCAGGTTCTGCCCTGTCAGCACAGAGCCCGACGAGGGGCTCAAACTCACAAACTGCAAAATCATGACCTGAGCCAAAAATCAAGAGTTGGATGCTTAACCATCTTTTAAATTTTTTTTTGAAAACTTCCATACGGTTTCCCAGAGTTGCCTGCACCCTTTTGCATTCCCACCAACAGTACACAAAGGTTCCAGTTTGTCCACATCCTCACCAACACTTACTGTCTTTTGTTGTATTTTTGGCAACGGCCCCCGAATGTGTGTGAGCGGACATGTTACTGGGCGTTTCTCCAAAGACCTGAAATCAGGATCTCAAAGAGATGTGAGCGTGCCCGTGTTCACTGCATCATTATTCACACCAGCCAGGAGGTGGAAATCAACGAATGTCCCCTGACGGACGAAGGGCTCAAAAACTGTGGCAGATGCAGTGAAAAACTGCTCAGCCTTTCAGGGGAAGGAAGAATCCTGCCATGTTCAAGAGCAAGAACCACTGGAAACCACTATGCTGAGTGAACTAAGCCAGGCACAGAAGACAGACACGGAAAGACGGCACTTACGTGAGGCTAAAACAGTCAAACCCACAGAAACAGAGCAGAAGGGTGGTCACCAGTGGTGGGAGGGCGGGGAGGGGCTTCAGCGGTGTAAAGTTTCAGGTGAGTAAGAGTAGTAAATTCTAAAGATCTTTCATACAAGGCGGTGCCTGTATATAGCGACAGTACACACTTAATTTGCGAAGAGGGTGTATCTCATATTAAGTGTTTTTATCACAATAAAATAAGGTAGAAAGTCCTTTAAAGTAGCTAAAAGTTGCGGCGCCTGGGTGGCTCAATCAGTTAAGTATCCGATTTCAGGTCAGGTCATGTTCTCAAAGTTCGGGAGTTTGAGCCCCACGTCGGGCTCTGTGCTGACAGCTCAGCACCTGGAGCCTGCTTCGGATTCTGTGTCTCCCTCTCTCTCTGTCCCTACCCTGCCCATGCTCTCTCTAAAAAATAAATAAATATTAAAAAAATTTAAGTAGCATACAATTTAAAAAAAAAAAAAAGAAGATCGATCACATTAGAACTGCTCAGTTCCTCTGGGGGCTCCCCTGTCGCTACCAAGGATGAGTGAGAATGCCGTGTCGTGGTCTGCTCTACCCCTGGGCCACCCTCCTCCGCCCTCGCCATGTCCCCTCCTCTAGCCACCTGACTCGGCTGCCTCTGCAAGGTGTCAGGCCATTTGCCAGGACCGTCCCTCTCCCCGGGGGCAGGGCCCTCACCTGCTGCTCAGAGAGGCCTCTGGGGTCAACTGACTAACGTGTTCCCTCTCCCGGCCTCTCTGCCTTGTCTTCACGGCTCTTCTCACACCGGAGGGCGGGCCCTAGACCCTACGCCAGAAGCTTCATGAAGGGGGAGCCATCGCCCCGCACACCTCTCAGAGCCACTGTCCACCTTAGGTCAGGGGACTCGGTGGCCCGAGCTGCCCCGGTAGAGACCCCGCAGGGACAAGCATTCTCTGCACATGCTCGCCGCCACGTGGTCCTGGAACAAAGGGCGGCCGACTGCGGCCCACGGCTGCCTAATTCAGTACGGCCTTCAAGCTAAGAAGAGCTTTTTTACATTTTTTAAATGGTTCAAAGAAAATCAAAGAGTAATATTTTATGACACATGAAAATTATGTGAAATTCCCACACTGGTGACCATCAGTGAAATTTTATTGGGATGAAGCCATGCTGGTCACTTTTGGATATATTTACTCTTTCACGTAGAATCGAGTGGTTGTGACAGAGACCAGATGGCTGCAGGGCCTCGTATTTACAAGCCGGCCCTCTCTAAACAACACTCGCAGAGCACTGGCCCTCCACCCTGCCTACTGGGTGCCTGTAAGTGAGGTCTGCTGACTTTTCCTGGACTCCCCAGGGTGTCTTTCCTCTCCCCAAGAAGCCCAAGAAACACCTCTGGGGCCAGTTTTGTCCTATCCCAGGGAACCACCATGGAAATACCTCCTCTCTGCTGGGCTTTGTGCCTTCCTCATCCAGCCTTCTGGAAAGCAAATCCACCCCAGCCACTTAGCCAAACTGCAGGAAGATCAGTGTGGCTTCAACACCCCACCCTACTGCGGTATGGTGCCTTCACACTTTCCACAGCTGCTCTCTCAGCTCATCAGGACGGATACTGGAAAAAACCTGGGAGGGATCAGGGTCTCTGGCTGATGGGTGGGGAAACTGAGGCCTGGACCCCAAGGCACCCAGGCTGACATTCACATCTCCATCTTGCCTCCATGTCAGTCTGCCAGCCATGCTTTCTGAAAGCCAGCTATGCGTGCCGTGTAGTCATCCCACCGCCCCCAGGATGCAGAGAGGTGGACAGCAAACCCCACCCCCAGGATGCAGAGAGACGGACGGCAGACCGCCCTTCTGCAGCTGGCAGTGCCATCTGCCACTTGCTCTGAAGCAGGCGGCCAGCTACCGCCGTCCAGATGCCCATGTGTCCAGAGCCTCTAGCCTCCTGCACAGGCTGATGGGTAAAGGCCGTTGCCATGTCCCTGAATGGTTGCCTTTCGGAAACCCCTTTTCTATCCATCTCTAGCCCTAACCCTCGAGCCAGCTTCCCTGGTCATGTGCAAATGCTCACGGCCCCACAGCTGGTCACCTGACTCCAAAGAACTAGCCCTTTGTGCCTGTCACCCATCAGGGAACCACCGTGTCACCTAGGGGCTCAGACCCAAGTTCTTGGTCCCAGGCAGCCTGCTCCAGCTCCCAGCTTCCTCTGGAAACTTCTCCCATCTTCCCCTGCTTATTCTCCACCCGAATGTGCATGCTGCAAGAGCAAAGGCCATATGAAGCATCGCTCCACTGGCTTTACCTAGCATAGTGGACGGCAAAATGCAGGGCGGATCTGGGTAACCGGGGTGGGGAGGGCATCCTTTTTCGGGGCATTTCAACTCAAGATGGAGAGGCTAGTGGCCTACGAGGCCTTTGGAGGGAGCTGCCTGGTATTTAATTATCCCAACTGTAATGAGGCATTAAAACCTGCATCACTAGCACCTGGCATCAGAATGCCAGTTACAGGCTAAAGAGTCTTTATCAAAGAAGCCATTTATTTGAAAAACATCCCTCTGCCCTTCCCCAGGGTCAATGTGTCTCCTGTGGCCAGGGCTTCTGGGGGAGATGTGGTCCAGGAAGACTTCCCTGAGGAGGTGAGGGGAGAGGTGGTAACCAGACAAGGTAGGGTGCAATGGGAAGACACCATCGAGGAGGACGTCTATTGGCTTCTCTTCTCTATGTCCCTTCATTTATACACTGCCAACAGCCAAACACACGCTTTGTTCTACCTCCCCTCTGCGCCAAGCACTTTATACAAATACTCCTGCTGCAGCCGGCGATCCTTATGAGGATAGGGTAGGAATCTTTATGTCCATCTTACAGATGAGGAAGTTGAGGCACCGGGAGGTTAGGGTCTCATACACCTAGTAAAGGCGCAACTGGGATTCAAAATCCAGTGGCTGGAAAAAAACCCTTTTTTGGGGGGGGACCTGATGGGTAGAGCACACTGTACCCTCAATGCATCTCCCTCTTTCTTGGTGGCTGTTAGTGGGCAGGGTACAGATCCCTCCTTTCTGTGGGAAAATGCGTTGCCATTCCAGTTGCTTCCTCCAGGAGGTGGAGTGAGGTGGTCAAGTCACAAAGATCAGGAACGTCCTCAAGACAGCGAACCCGCTCCTGGGCTTCTAGACCCTCCCTTTTCCTTGAGTGGTGCTAGAATGAAAGGGCCGGGGTGGGCGAGAGGGGGTGCGAGGAACAGGAGCCATTTGCACAAGTCGATATTCAAACTCCATTTCCTTTCCTCTGGGTTTTTCAGACTTCCCACCACGAAGAACTGTTTCTCTAATTATAGCCAACTTCCGGCACCGAATCGGCTGAAGTCTGGGTGATGCGGAATTGGGCAAAATGACAAATCCGTGCATACATCTGTGTGCGCACATATGCGTATGTATTTACACACATAGTACATTTCTCTCCCCTCCCGCCTCCATTTCCTCATTTAGCAGGAAATAAAAGGACCTCAGGGCTGAAGCACCAATCCCTCCTAAGCAGAGGGAAACCCGGGTATCATGGTATCCAGAAAGGGAATACAATCTCCGTATGG
Organism: Proteles cristata cristata; assembly: GCA_017311185.1. NCBI lineage: Eukaryota > Metazoa > Chordata > Mammalia > Carnivora > Hyaenidae > Proteles > Proteles cristata. The sequence goes on along the minus strand of JAESUZ010001797.1, from coordinate 960,116 downwards.
GGTGTAATTACATCTTAGCTTTCTGCAGAAGAATAGTTTATGGCTTAAATGCTATTAATTGTAAGCCATTTTGTTCACGGGAAGTTGTTCATTGATAACTACCCAATTAGGGTTATTTTGCAATTAGTCTATTCACAGTAAATTTATTGCAAAAGGGGAGGCTGTGGCGCAGCAAATTAATGCGTTGCCGGGCTGGGTGTGCAATGGCTCTTAAATGCCAATCTTATTAACCAGCTCAGAGGTCCCGGGAGGCTGTGCCGTGGCGGCTGCCGCAGCGGAGTCCGCAGAGAAACCCCGCAAACTCCCGTGGCACAGCCAGGCTGGTGGCTGTCAGCCCGGCCAGGCAGGGGTGGGAGCCCCAGCCTCCACGGGCAGCACCAGCTCTGGTCTCCCCACCACACCCTTCCCTTCTCCTGCAGCGACACAGAGGACAGAGGAACACAGCCTCAGGCTGCAGGACATTCCTGCAGGACACTCACAGTTTGAGCTAAAGCGAGACCTTCTGCTTCCTGAGGAGGGAAAGACTCTGCAACCTGAGCTCCAACACCAGCTCTGCTAGCCACGCACCTCTCACCAAGTCCTCAGCCTCTTTCAGTCGCAGTGTCCTCATCCATACAGTGGGTTGATTGAGGACCTGCCGCCCAGGGCTGTTGTGAGGATTCAATGGCATCAGGCACAGAGTGAGTGGTATATACCACTGCGCGGGATTAGTAACCAGCAGGGGCAGGCAGACTATGGCCTACAGGCTGCACCCTGCCCGCTGCTGCTTCTGCGCCCTGAGTGTTACTGGGTCACAAGTAAGCGTGCCACGTGTGCCTTGCCCACGGCTCCTTTGGCACCACAATTGCAGAGTCGGGTAGTTGGGACGGAGATCGAATGGCCGGCAAAGCCTCAACTCTTTCCTCCCTGGCCCATGGCAGAAACAGTGTGCTGGGCCCTGGTAGGGAGAGCATCCAATGTTATTTTCATGGAAGGGCATTCAACTCGGGCCTCCGGCACTCCTCTGCCAAGTCATGTGCCGGTTAACAGAAGATTCTGGAAACTTCTTCCTCTACTCATCCGTTCCTATGGCCCTATCTGCCAAGTTCCGTCAAGAATATAAATGCAGACCACATGTACAGCTCAGACTAGGGCTGAAATGCCAGAGAGAAATGACCCTGTTCTTTTCAAATCTTTCCATTTAACAGAGAGTAGAGTCCAGGTACCCATTCACAACTGAAAATGCAAAGAGTACAGATGAAACACGGAAGAGGAAGCCAAAGTGGTCCGTGTACTGTGCAAAGGGGAGCCAACAGGTGAGGAGGTGGCGGTGTATCCCTTCACGGCTCTTACACACATGGCCACTCTCTATCTGACCCAAATTCCGAAAAATCTAAAAAAAACAAAAACAAAAAAAACCCTAGGCTCCTGATGACAGTGCTAATGTCAGAGGGGTGGTGGGTGAGACGGGCTGCCGTGAGCCGACAGAATGCAAAGCGCCTCGCGCAGTGTCTGGAGCATGGCGAGCACTCGGGAACTGCCTGCCCTGTGCAGGCGCTGGAGGAAGTGAGACACACCGACAAGTGCATGAGACCAGGTCAAGGGCATGTCAGGTGGAGAGATTCAATGAGAAAGACCTCACAGCTCCCTAGCCTCCCTCCCGCTGTGTTTATGACCACCTGTGTTTAGAGCCTCCGCCACTCCCTCTAAAACCTCCAATTTGTCACGGCCATTCGCACATCAAAGAATCCCCAGAACAGGGCAGGAAGTTGGGGGGGGGTGGGAAGGAGGGAGGAAGGAAGGAATTTTAGCTGGAGGAAAATGAGAAGGCTGTTTTTGCAGAGCCTCCAAAGTCAATGAAACCAATTAGAAACCTTTCAAATCACATTCAATTACAATAATATTCCTGTCAATTTTAATCCCAATAGTCTGCTGAGAGAGAAGACGCACCCTATCAATGCGATCACTGCGGATTCCACGCCAGCCCTGATTTTGTGTATTTCATCCGTTGCCATAATGACAACCGGTTAAAGTTAGAACCAAAGGTAACTTGATTTTTGCAAAGCTTTTCTTACACAACCCTTCAGATTTCAGACAGTCCCAGGAAAAGAAAAAAATCTTGAGTGTTGATTGGGGGTTTGAAAAATAGGGCGGTCCCGGGGCGCCTGGGAGGCTCAGTCAGCTAAGCGTCCGGCTTCGGCTCAGGTCATGATCTTACGGTTCGTGGGTTCGAGCCCCGCGTCGGGCTCTGCTGGCAGCTCCGAGCGTGGAGCCTGCTTCAGATTCTGTGTCTCCCTCTCTCTGCCCCTCCCTCAGTTGCATGCTCTCTCTCTCTCTCTCAAAAATATATAAATATTAAAAAATTTTAAGAAAAGCAGGGTGGGCCTTCTCAGAAGGCCTGAGAACGGGAGCAGAATGGGACTGCACGGGAGGGTAATCGGGACCGGGGCTTGAGCTTACCTTCCAGAGGGCAGAACCGAGTCACCTTCTTGGGCATCAGCAGCCCCAGCTTGTGGCGGCAGTAGGTCTCGCCGATCTCCTGGCGGCAGTGCTTGGACTTGGTGCGGGACAGGGCGGAGATGGCCTCCTTGCCCGAGATATCACACTTGGGGGGCTGGTCATATTTGATCTCAGGGGAGCTGCCCCCACTTTTGCGGCCGTGGGGCTGTTTCGGGACATCCCTCCCGCGGCTGCCGTTGGCCGTGGCCTTCTCCCCAGGGGGCAGCACCTCACTGGTGCCCTTGCCCGCGAATGGGTGCCCCTTCCCCTTCTCCTCCTCCAGCTTCCTTTTCAAGAGCTCCTTCTGTCTGCTCGGGGCCTTCTTTGCCAGCTCAGGCTGGTGCTTTTGCTTTTGAGTCCTGGGTGCAAAGTTGCTATTGTCCACATTCTCAAAGTCTTTGGGGACCGAGTTCTCATTGTTACTGTCTGTTCGCACCTTCTCTTTTGGCCGGTGAGAAAAGTAGCCATCCTGGAGGAGACAGGAGGAAACAAAGAAGAGAATCGTCAGCGAGCGGTCATGCCAAGTAGGTTGGCCCCTGGAGGGTGGGGCGCGTAGGTCTGGAGGTCTGGGCCCCGGTTTTGCACCATACCTTTGCCACGGGCTTAACTCCAAGGTAGACTTTTCTCTCTGGACCTCAGTTTCCCCATCTGGAAATAGGAGGATGTTCCAACTAGGGACCAAGGCTTTGAAAACTCTAATGTGCTACGACCATAGTCCTCAATGCTTTAGTTTTTGGGGTTTTTTTTTTGGTCCTCAGTGCTTTGTAACTAACCACACCTCCCTTTCAAGTAAGTTTTCTTGATCGTTTCTGCTAATGGATCATGGACATTTTGTTCTAGCTTCCTATTCAACTCTAGCAGAGTGCTGTGATGGTTTAGTTAAGGGCTGGAAATGTCATAATAAAGTTATAAGGTGAGAAAATATAGGTAGGATATTATATACAATCCACTGTCTTTGGACAGGCTCATAGGTCTATGCCCGCACAAGAGATGAGATGAAGCCAGAGTTAACTCTGAGGAGAGACACCCTGGCTGTTGTGGAGGGGAATGCACCTATTTCATTATGATCTTTACAACGAATCCCAGGGGGAAGGGGGCGGGCATGCAAACTTGTAACACTCTTGTGTTTGGGCTTTGACTCCTGATGTTTGCATCTGGAGCAGAACTGATCAAGTCACCCGGGCACTTGAAGAGAAAGGCCAAGAGTCATTCTGCAGATGACACATGCTATGGGGGCTTTCCTGGAAAGACCCCAACTCAGCCTCTCCAAGCATGGGGGCGGGCTCTGGACATTTTCAGCTCAGAGCAAATGTACCATTCAACTAATACCCTGCATCATTTCCAAAACACATTGCCTCTGCTTAGAGCCCATTACCAAGGCCATAACCTGAAAGAGTATCCACTGTTCCAAAGCTAGCCCCAGAGGGGACCTCTAAAGCCGCAGAGAATGCTAATTGGCTCCGTAAATCTACCCCCGTTGCTATAGAAACACAATGGCCATCAGGAGCAATTCTGAGGGAAGACCTCCCCTTCGCTTTTCCTAAATGTGCCTATTAACAGTTCCCAGGGAAGAGGACAGTAGAAAGAAAAGGCAGAGGCAGGGCGGGGGGCTGGTGAGTGGCTGCCACCGTGGCTGGTGCGCCACACCGCTCCTACTCCATCAGGTCCGCCAACTGTGGCCCCCTGGGCCAAATCCTGGGTGCCGTCCGCCTCTGTAAATAAAGTTTTATTGAAAAACGGCCACCCCTGTTGGCTTACATATTGTCTATGGCTGCTTTCCTGCTCCAACATCAGAAGTGATGCTTCCACACCTTCCTTCTGGCCCGCCTAAATATTTCTACCTGGCCCTTTAAGAAAAGTATGCAGTCATTGGCTCTCCAGGAGTAAAGCTTGGGAGGTTCCTCTTCCCTCTCCCTGCGCCCAGCATCCCCACATGGCCCAGAATGGTCTGGAGAAGAAGTCATGCATGGCTGCCTCCTTGCCGCCTTTGCCCCATCTCCCCGGGATCAAGCACCGATTTCTCCAGGAGGTTACTATTACTCTCATTGTGCAGGTGAGGGAACTGACCGTTCCTGAGCTTGCCCAAGGCAACCCAGCCGGTCCGTGGTGAAGCTGGGAGTGGGCTGCAGACTCCATGGCCTGTGTTACCAATTCCCCACCCACTTCCAGGAAGCTACAGACCCTGGACCCTGCGCACTCCGGCTCCTCCGGCACTGGAGCCTGGCTTCGGACCACGGGATCCCTTCCCAGCCCTCCAGCCCAGCTACATGGATCGGGAAGAGGTGTGTCACCTCCAAAGAGTCTTCTCAAGTCTGGCCAGGGGCCCATCATGGGGCAAGGAGTCACACAGAAAGAGGGACAGTAAGTAGGGCCACAAGGCTTCAGGAGCTCAAGGCAACAGGGCCAGGAGCTAGTGGGGTAGGAGGGAGGAAGCAGCTACCAAGGGGGAGCGGAGTCTCCTGGACCCCAGCACGGCTGTTGGGGACACACAGGCTGGGCTTCTATCTGGGTCCGTGCAGGAGAAAGTGCCAGTTCTGACCCCTGCTTCCTGTCTTTCTTACTTCCCCACACTTCCAAGAAATCACCCTGGGTGGGATGCCATGCCTCTGTTCTTGTAACTTAAATGGACCCCCCTAATATTTGCCTTTTCCCTTCTTTCTGTCCAGAGGCCCTTCAAGAATCCTGAGCAGCCTCTCAGACACATTCCTGAGTCCCTGTCACAAGCCAGGCACCACATGCTAAGTGGCCCACAGGTATCACTTCCTGGATGGACCCATCAGGGGGTACTGTCCTTGCCATTTTACCGAGAGAGAAGCCAAGGCCTGTCGCTCTAACATTCCTGAGCACAAACCACGTGCTGACACGGGGTGTGTCATGCAACCTTCAAAAATAACTTCCGAGGCAGGTACTGCTCTTCTCCCATCTACAAATGATGGGGGAAAGCTTGAGGATGCTCGGTGACTTGCCCAAACTCATCGGGGGGGTGGGGAGGAGGGGCGTGTGAACTTGCACAGGTGTGATTCTACAACCTGCTGGAGCATCCTGTGCTTCTATTAGGTTGGGGGTAAAGCGGAGAGCACTTAGTTCCCTGCTCTATGGGGTAGAGTGGGGAGAGGATGGGCTATTTCCCTCTTTGTCCATCTTAGCCCAGGCTGAAATGGAAATGGATGTTGGGTGCTTGGTTTTTCAATAAGGCTCTTGACAAATACTTCAGTTCTCTTTCTTCTCCGCACATGGTGGGGCCCTACTTCCCAAACCCTGCAAATCAGGCTCAGCCAAGCAACTCGCTGTGGCCAAGACAAGCAATGGGAACCAGGGCACAATTGGCCACATCCCCCTTCCCTCCCCAGCATCCCACCACGCCCCTGGTGGTGAAGGTCCTGCATCCCTGAGTGAGGCGAGTGTGCAGTAGGGACCAACTCTCATGCCTCTTACGCTTCCCCTCACTGACGTGTGGGGGATCTTTGTTACTGCAGCAGAGTAACTCATCCTGACACAGGAGCCAACCTGGGCTGCTTTCTTCCTCTTAGCCATCCTCAGATACAGGAGCCAATTTTGGAGTGCCTTTTTTTTTTGTTTGCTTTTACCTCTGACAGAAAATCAGTTCGAGGACTACTGGTGTCTGCAAACATGCATTTAAACTCTGACCCCAAGCTCGTTTTCCAGGCATTAACAAGAAGGCAAGAGTAAGTGGAAGAGTCTCTGTTTCGCGCCATCTGCATCCTCTCTCACCCGACACAGCCCAAGTGTTATTCTGGGGTTGCCCACTTTCATCACTAATGGAGGATCCCAAGTCTGAGCAGAAAACCTCTGAAAACCACCGATTTCCAAAGCTCGCGTTCTCTACCACTTTCTGGGAGAACTTCTCCAGGCAAAACCAGACACAGGAAACACTGCAATCAATGAAGCTAATCTGACCATCAGAGAATGGCTGATTCCTCCAGTTAATTTGTGCTGTCAGGGCCAGGTGCCACCATCGATTCTAATATAACTCCTTATTAATGCGTCATCTACTCAGAGAGGCCCCGCAATGGGGATGGTCAGCTCAGGGTGCCCTGTGGCCTTCCGCCTGGCCCCAGAAGCTCCATGGCTGCCAAAGGAAATCAAAAGATTCAAGTGTAAGAACAAAGGGAAAGATCTGTCTTCTGCAATGAAGAGTTCGCAGATACTAGACAGCTTCCAGAAAAGTCAGTGAGGGGCACAGTCAGTGAGGACCAGGCATCATTCAGAGGTCTGAGATCTGGCTCACAGACTCAACTCTGCTTTCTACAGCAGGTGGCAAATTGTCCCTCAGCTTGTTCCCACTCTGTTCTTTAAACATTTTATTGTGGTAAGAATACTTAACATGGGATCTACTCTCTGAACACATTTTTAAGTGCATGATGCTACATTGCTACCTATAGGTGTGATGTTGTACAGAACATATCTAGAACATATTCCTCCTGCATAACTGAGACTTTATTCTGCTTGTATATCAATTCTCCATTCCTACCTCCCCCAGCTCCCGTCAACCACCATTTTATGGATTCTCTGATGGTGATTATTTTAGTGGGCTCATGCAAGTGGGCTCATGTAGTATTGGTATTTCTGTGACTAGCTTTATTTCCTCTTGCATTCTATCTTCCATGTCATTGCATACAGCAGGATTTCCTTCTCTCTCCCTCTTTTTTTTCTTTAAGCCTATTCATTTTGTGGGTAGGGGGAATGCATGAGCAGGGGTGGTGCAGAGAGAGAGGGAGAGAGAGAATCCTAAGCAGGCTTTGCATTGTCAGCGTAGATCCTGACACAGGGCTTGATCCCAGGAACCATGAGATCGTGACCTGAGCTGAAATCAAGAGTTGGATGCTTGGGGTGCCTGGATGACTTGGTTGGTTAAGTGTCCAACTTCAGCTCAGGTCATGATCTCATGGTTCGTGAGTTCAAGCCCCACACTGGGCTCTGCACTGACAACTCAGAGCCTGGAACCTGCTTCGGAATCTGTGTCTCCCTCTTTCTCTGTCCCTCCCTCGCTCATGCTCTCTCTCTCAAGGGTGAATAAACATTAAAAAAAAAGAGTTGGATGCTTAACCAACTGAGCTACCCAGGTACCTGCAGAACTTCCTTCTTCCTTAAGGCCAAATAATATTCCACGTATGTATACACCACGCTTTCTTTACCCATCCCTCGATGGACATGAGGTATGGCCTCACCTTCCCAGTAACTCTACACCTGCGCACCAAAGGTAAATAGATCTCTTCTCTTCTTTCTCACCAGAATCAAGCCTCAGAAATCCAAATCCAGGTTCCCTTCTCTAGGAAAACCAGCCTCGGGAGGTTTCCAGGCAAATACAAGCAAGATAACCATTTTGTCCTCAGCACCCAGGTCGCCTCCTACTGTGGCCCTTCACACACCTATGTCTTTAATCCTCTCAAACACCCAGGGAGGCAGGCAGGAGTTGTCCTAATTAGGAGGAGGAAATGAATGCAGAGGGAGGTTAAATAACCTGACCAAGGTCACGCTGCTCGGAATGAAGTAACTCAAACTCCCCGTGCCTCAATCACCTCATCTTGAAAATGGGAATGATGATAATACCTTCCTCATGGGTATTTTAGTGAGGATGAATGTATGTAAAACTTCTGGAATGTGACTGCCACCCAAAGCAGGAAGAACAGCAGCTCCTGAACCCAGATTAGCTTTGCTATCAATGAGCACTGGGCCTCACCCATCTCACCCCTGATGGTCTCTGCCTGCAGGACAGATTGGTTATTATTTTCTCATTAGGATCAACTAGCTGTGTCCCCTTTATTCTTAACCAATCCAACACTCTCACCTTGAGTTATTTGTGTAAATGCAACCCTTTGACTTATTTTATTTTAATGTACTTATTACAATGATTGTACATTCAAATGTTTGCTTGAGAGCTCCCAAACTCTAATTGCCCTGCTACTGCCTTACCTCTAAGCTGCCGCTAGAATCCATTTTTATTCTAGAGAAATAATTAAATGCAATAATGTCCTCCATTCCCATTCAACCTTGGGCATGTTTAGAGCCAATTTCAATCAGGTAGAAATATGCTAAACGCAGTATGGCTCCGAGACGCAGGGGGTGTGACCCGGGGAGGGAGACACAACGGGATCTGTGTCTGTCTCCCCTTAGTTCCCCCGTGTGATGATCCCAGGGTGGGTCTCTCCTCACCCCATCGACTGAATCTGGGTCCCTTGTTTCTGCTTTAGGGGTGTGGGGGGTGGGTGGCTGTGTGTGTTTTTTTAACCCGATCCACTCACTGATAAACCGTTGCCCCTATTTTTTGTACAGAAAGAACACTGGACAGGGAGGGAGCAGGCCCGGGTGGCTGTCTTGCTGTGGACATTGTCCAATTTTCTCATCTGTAAAATGACAGGTCCTATATGCATGGTACTAAACATTCTCTGGATTAGTCATTAATCAATATGATCGGCTAACAACGTTCTGTCATTCCAGCTCACTGAGAAGTAATCTGATGGACTGTGAGGGACCAGGGGCAGAGGAAGAGATGGACACTCCCTAGGGCGTCATGCCTCCTTCCTGACTCATCCTTTGATTATTATCTCCAGTGGCTCTTGGATCTGGGAGACAGTGCTTCACCTCTCTGTGCCTCAGCTCCTTCATCCAACCTGGGGGTCTCAGGCTGGGACCTTCCTCTCAGGAACCAAATAGATGAAGCAGAGAACACAGGGTTTGACACATGCAAGGTGCCAAAGAAACATGCATCTATTAGAAAATACACGTACAGCAGTTAAATGTCCCAAGCTCTGTCCCAAGCTCCTCCGCATGTACCAATTCATGTAATCCTCGTGATGCCCCTAATAAAGAAAATACTCCATTTTTCTCCCAATGTTTTGGATGGGAGCACTAAGGTTCAGGGGTGTTATGTGCCTGAATCCAGACCTAGGAAGGGGAGGAGCCAGGATTTGAACCCGTATAGTCTAGGTCCAGTGGTCACGCCCGCCAAAACCACACTGCCTCTCAGCAGCTATTAGGAATAGGGATGGTGTCAAAGGGACGAGCTGTCCCATCCGCTTGCTTGTCACGACCAGTTTATGGCTTCCTTTTGTGCCATGCAGACACACAGCCAGATGAGTAGTGGTTTGCTCTTGAACTCAGTGTCTGAGGCTTCATTCCAGTCACCAGGGTGACCGAGGCCATTGGGAGGGACACTGGGGGAGAAGCCCGCACCTGCTTCCAAAAGGACCTCAATGCCAGGGTAGATGGACGGTGGAGGAGCAGTGTGCATGGCTGCACCCAATTAGAATATGCAATTACCCAGGCTGCCAATGCAAATAGACCTAACCCAGGCCCCTCGCCCAAGCTCATTGGCATGCACAGCACAGGGCTGGGCTGGCCAGCACTTAGAAGCCCATGGGCCGCGCTCGGCATGGTGGGACCTTCTTTAACAGAACCCTAAATAATAAGCCTGGTGCAGTCCAGCGATCTGAGTTATGTTAGCAGGAAACACGGCCTGGGTAAGGAAGGAGGGGGCCGGATGGATGGAGCTGGCTTGCAATCCTGCCCTCACCCCTTAGCCCCAGGAGGACAGGCAAAGGTTAACCTCCCAGAGCCTCAATTTTCTCATTTACAGAAAGTGGGTAAGAGGACCTACTTTGCAATGGTGAGGCAGAGAGTAAACAGTACGTCACGCTTACATTTAATTCTCTTTAACAGAAGAAAATTTTGCATAGTGCTGGATACATGTCCAGCACTCAGGAAGTTGCAGCATGGTGACACTTTTAGCTGGTACCTCCTTGTCATTTAGTAAGCAGGCCCTAAGTCTTCAGTAAAGCTAGGGACGCGAGGTATAGTGCATTCAGATCTGGCCTCCACCCCCTGTGCAGTGGGTGGCTCTGGGCACAACGCCTGTGTGACCTTCACTTTCCCTCTCTGTAAAATGGACATAACTAGCACCTCCCTCCCAAGGGCCTCTCTTAGAGTTAAGAGTTAATGCATGTCATGCATTCAGCAACAATGGCAGGAACTTAGAAAGTGTTGGCTATACTTCATTAAAATGGAGTCAGTGCTTACGATGGTGGCCTAACACAGGGGTTCTCAGAGTGTGGTCTGGGGATTCCTGAGGGTCCCTGAGATCCTCGAGAGATCTTCAGGTCACTATTTCCATCAAAATACAAAGATGTCCTGTTCCCTTTTTCTTTCCTTCTCTCACAAGCACACAGTGGAATTTTCCAGAGGCCACTGAGAGGTGCGAAATCACGCAGATTGAAAGCCCGGAGCAAATGCGACAATCCAGCAGACATCACAAAGATTTGCAACCACGTAAAACAATGCCTCTTTTCACGAAATGGGTTTTTGTTGTGGAAAACATAACATTTTTCTTAGACAAATGTTTCCTTGTGCAGACATGCATGGGGGGGATCTTTGTGATTTTAACTAATGAACATTTTAAGAGTGCTTTCGTTTAAATTTCAATATACAGGAAATAATTGACAATCTAAAAAATCCATGTAAACCAGAGCTCTCTGAGTATCTATGATGTTTAAAAATACATGCGTGTCCTCAGGCCAACAAGTCTGAGAAAGCTGGCGCGACTTGTACTTGCAATTCTAAATATCCTCTCATTAACTGAAATGAAAGGTTTAGGACTTTTCTTAGTCCCGGCGTTTCCCTATACGCCAAGCCTTTGGATTTACACTTTACTTACACGTACGATAAATACACATAAGATAGAAATCTAGGTCAAGTGGAAATAGGGTGCCGTTAAATACTTTTACAGGGAGAGAGGCAGCAGGAATCCAGATCCCCGCAGCCCCGAAACTATCTTCTGGGAAGGAGAGTGACCCGCAGGGAAAGATTTCTCCTTGACCAAATTCTAGTCGGCTTCCTGAGAGCCCTTCTCAACTAGGTCTCAGCCTTGGCCTATAAAGCCCCGGACCCGCAGCGACGCAGCCTCTGCTGGCTCAAGGCCACCTTCTGAGGATGATACCCTCCCTCCTCCGTTGTCCTGCCTGAGAAAACTCGGGGCTGCCCGAAGACTTCTGTTTGCTCCAGCCAGCCCCTGAAGACAGGGCCCGTGTCCTGGCCTCCTAGGGAGGGCAGGACCGAACCTGAATCCACGCCCGTGAGCAAACCCAGATGGGTTTCCTACAGACTAACCCCCTCTTCCTGCTCTTTGCCTTTTTCCTTTCCCTGACTCCACCGAGCAACACCTCTCCACCAGGAATCTTCCTCTACTATTCTCTCATTCTCCCTTTACATTTGTTTAATGTTTACTTACTTTTGAGAGGGAGAGGGAGAGGGAGAGGGAGAAGGAGAGCGCGCGCGTGAGCAAGAGCTCTCCTGTGCCTTTGAGCAGGGGAGGGGCAGAGAGAGAGGGAGACACAGAATCTGAAGCAGGCTCCAGGCTCTGAGCTGTCAGCACAGAGCCCGACATGGGGCTCGAACCCACAAACGGTGAGATCATGAGCCAAGCTGAAGTCAGGCGCTTAACCGATTGAGCCACGCAGGCGACCCCCAGCCAACATGTGAAACGCTGGAGATTTCATCTACAAACACGGACTTCCATACTCTTGGAAACATCAGGGGAGCAGATGTGGCTGGACCTGGACTTCCATGTGTGACAGCTGGCTGAGGCCGAGCACCGGCCCAGTGGCACTGAGAAGGGGCAGATGTACTAAAGAGCATCAGTCTCCATCCAGCCCAGCCCACGGCCCCTTACTCTTCTGCATGCAGAGAGCTTGTGAGGCATGACTGCTTGAAGCCAAGGACCCAGGGTATTCAGGTAACTATCACCTGAGCCTTGCCTCAAAGATCTCAGAGCTCTTAACCAAACCTGTTATTCCAGGGTCTTCAGTGGAAAGGGGAGCGCCCCTCGTGGGGTGTTCTGAAAATGTGTGGTGGCACTGCTGGGTGCCACAATATCTGGCAGATGGTCCTGGCAGTAAGTAAGGGAGGTGGGGCACCAGACACCTAGGAATGCATTGGGGACACACACTGCCAAGTGATAAAAAATCATCCTACATCCTGCAGGACATGTGAATGTCACGAAGATGTCAGGTAGGTGAACAACTCATTGTAAATTACTGGAGCCAGGGACCGAACTCAGATTTACATACGACAGAGAGTAGGTTGGAATGATTTTAACCTCACTGCATTTTCCAGAGAAGTAAACACCGTTTAATTCAAGGGGACCCTTTACATCATTCAGAGTTGGACCACACTTTCCGAAAAATCACGTCATCCACATCCACCGAAGCCGTGGCCAGGCGACGCCCACACACACCTGCATTTGTAACTACTGAATTCTCGGTGAGTCAGCATATGGCACCTGACCCCGTCATGGGACTTCTAGGCCCTCAGCTGGCAACGGCAGAAAGCTCTGGAAGCTTGTTAGAAAGGCAGGAACTCAGGGGCGCCTGGGTGGCTTAGTCGGTTAAGCATCCGACTTTCGCTTAGGTCATGATCTCGCGGTTTGTGGGTTTGAGCCCCGCGTCGGGCTCTGTGCTGACTGCCAGCTCAGAGCCTGGAGCCTGTTTCAGAGTCTGTGACTCCCTCTCTCTCTGACCCTCCCCTGCTCATGCTGTCTCTCTCTAGAAATAAAATATAAAAAAAAAAAAAAAAAAAAAAAAAAAAAAAAGAAAGGCAGGAACTCAGGCTCAACAAGACTCAGAATCTGCATTTTAACCAGTGCTCCCCGGTGACTCACCCACACAAGAAAGTTTGACAAGTCCTAGTCCAGTATTGTTGTGTACCCCAATTCTTTCTGAAATAAAATCTTTACTATTTTTTATTATAAATTACCTTTATGTATTCTTTATGTTACTACGCTGTCAGGATATTGATCTGATTTAGAGCTGATTTAGAGCTGAGTCTAAGTAGGTTATAAGTAATGGATTTCACTTCAAGATAGAGAAAAGGAATATTCTAGAAGATATGCTGCATCAAGAGGGGCTGAGTCTAACAGGGTTGAGAATCGCTGGTTTATTCATTCTATGAACTTTAATTGGGTCCCTACTCCCTGCCAGGCATGGCGGAGGCAAAGGAGAAGAAGGCAAATTAAGATGTGCTTCCTGCTGACCATGGAGTCCAGGCACAGAACCAGGACGTGCCGGTGCACATAAATTATTTCACGACAGGACGAGGAGCGAAAGGCAGTGGGGGTGGATGTGGGCCATGGTTGGGTTTCATCAAGGACTAGGCTCGCTCCAAGGAGAGGACAGGAGGCTTTCACAGAGAAGGCAAATTCCAGCCCCAAACTAGAGAAGAAAGAGCATATGCTCATGAGGCAGACAAATCAATGGCAGGAGAGACCAGTAAACCGCAAACTTATTAATAATAACCATCGCTGCTGACATTTATTCCAAAGGCTGCGCTAAACACTCAACACAGATCATCTTTGAAAAATCCCGGAATGACGTGTTAACTAATCCCAAGGGGGGTGGGGTGGATACTTTCACAATGTACTTAAGGCATCATGGGGTATATTCTATCTCAAGTATGACTTCATTTCTCAATTAGACTTCAGTAAATCTGGGGGGGGGGGGTGGATCCCAGAGAACTATTTGGTAGATGCCATGAAGTAACATGCCCCACATCGCACAGCATGGTCTTAAAATCCACCCACTGTTCCCAGGCGCCATTAACATCTAGCCCTTAGAGGAGTGCCCCACGATTTCCAAAATGATCCCTAGGGGGCGATACCCCCTCCAGCAAAGACCCTGGAAGAGAACCATCCATCCCTACGTGAGCTGAAATCTTTGAGGAGGAGAGGGTCAGCAGGTAGACAGAGGGTTACTTGAACAGTTTAGGTCCTTGGCTAAAGTCATTCCACCTCAATGCCTCAATCCCTGTGACTTGAGATGAAGCCCAGCTCTGTACCCCCAAACCCTGACACATTCTTTCATGCTCCCGCACACCTTTGTGACTTCTCTTGCCCCGACTCCCTGGGAGCCTTTCTCTCTCTTGACATTCTCTGACCCGGGTCCTCTGGGAAAGGGGCACTTAAGGAGACAAATGGGCCTCCTGTTGATGAAAGACATTCAGGTTTCAAACCCATCCTTTCCATCTGCTGGGCCCCCCTTTCCCCTCCCAAAACCCTGCCACAAGTGGGTAATGAATGACATACTTGTAAGCTCATTACTGCAGAATCTCTGAAGAAATGTAAATGCTCGTGGAGCCAGTGATATAAATAAAGAAAGACGCCTGTACATAAATAAATATATATGTGCGCTCTCTCTCTCAAACACATACACACACACACACATACATGGCCAATTAATTTATTTCATCTGAAAGCCCCGAGCCATTTGGGGTGGGGAGAGAGAGAGAAGGGGAAAAGGGACCTGATATTGCCATCCCTGTGATTCCAGAACTAAGCTTCCCAGGCAGCTGCCAATAAATTATCTTTACTATGCAGAGGTACAAATGAATATGCTGCTGCCACCCCCTAAATCTCCTTTATGAGCCTGTGTGTGCCTGGGCCCACCCTGCCAGGGGCGGGGTCTTGCAAGCAAGTTTGCGTTGGCCATGTTCCCGCTCAGCAGCCTCCCTCCCCCCCCACCCCGCCACCCCCACTCCCGTGGAAGGAGCTTGTCCACGGCCGCCTGGGTGGCTCAGTCGGTTACGCGCCCAACTTCAGCTCAGGTCATGATCTCATGGTTGGTGAGTTCCACCCCACGCAGGGCTCTGTGCTGCCAGCTCAGAGCCTGAGCCTGCTTTGGATTCTGTGTCTCCCTCTCTCTCTGCCCCTCCCCCGCTCACACTCGGTCTCTCTCAATAATAAATAACAACACATTAAGAAAATTTTGAAAAACTGATGGCCACACTGAGGGTCGCTGTGGTCCGTGGGAGGCAGTGTGGCAATCTTGGCCACACAGTTCAGGAGACCCTGTCACAGTCCCTATCAGGCTTCGGGGGAATGCAACACTTCCTCACAACCAACCTTTGTGTGTATTGACATGACCTGAAAGGAATGTTCTGGTCACTTGGTTCTGATGAAATGGTCTGACATCTGTCTCCCAAACAGTGCTGACAAGGAGGCGCCCCTGGCAAGCAGAGCCACCGTGGCCTGCCGGATGGCACTCAGCGATAAAGTACGTTTCAAGTGCACGCTGCCAAGTTGCTCTTTGGAGCTGGAAACCTGGCTCTGCCACTTCCTACCTGTGTGACCTTGGGGAAGTTAGTTGACCTCTCTGAACCTTCCTAGGGAACATGAGCATAATAATATCCAAAACTCCTAAAACTGATGAGCAGCTATGGTGACTTAACTGGTGGAAAAGCACAGAGCAGGGCCCAGATGAACAGTCAATACAAGGTAACTGTTACCACTGCAGCCAACATTCTATCTGCAGGTAAACTTTCATGCATGAATCATGCATGTTTACTGAGTATCAAGTATGTGCAGGTCCCTGTTCTAAGCAGCATGAATAGGTCTCTGAGTAAGACAGACGCCTGCTCTCAGGGAGCTTGGGTTTTTGTAAAAGGAGACCGTGAGACCGACAACCAGCTTACCAATTCAATAAAAAGATAAAAACAGACTATGTATACAATGTGCTGTGGATGCAATGCTGAGTATCAGTTACATGTTTTTATCCACCCATTTTCAATTTATGCTTCTATTTTTTAAAAGTCAGCACAGAGCTCAGTTGAGGCTTGAACTCACGAACCAAGAGAACCTGACCTGAGATGAAACCAAGAGTCAGATGCTTACGGACTGAGCCAGCCAGGTACCCCTATCCACCCATTTTAAAGATGAGGGGGCTGAGGCCTGAAGAGCTTATCTCAGCCAGATGAGGAGCCAGACCTGCCTGGTATCAGAGTTGAGAACGTGAGGTGAAGTGGAGAGAGGCCGGGTGCCTGGGTGACAGAGCAAAGGGTTGCTTCTGTCCCCTCTTGCTGCTCTTGTGACGTGTGCCACTCACGTCCAGGCAGAAGATCTGCTGGCTCTTTTTTTTTTCTTTCCCATATTTACTTTTGAGTGAGAGAGAAAGAGAGCGAGTGAGCAAGAAGGGGAGAGGCAGAGAGAGAGAGAGAGAGAGAGAGACATACACAGAATCTGAAGCAGGCTCCAGGCTCTGAGCTAGCTGTCAGCACAGAGACTGATGCGGGGCTCGAACCCATGAACCGCGAGATCCTGACCTGAGCTGAAGTCAGGCACGTAACCGACTGAGCCCCCCAGGCTGGCGTGGACAAGCTCCTTCCAGGAGGGGCTGAGCAGGAGCACCTTTCCCAGCACGACCAGCCCTGCCTGGACTTCGCTCCCCTTCATCCTCAGACAGCTCGTGGGACAACCCAGGCAGACGGTGATTCTAGGAGACTGGAGGGACCACAGTTGTTCAGGCCACTAGATGGCTCCTGCTGTGAACTTCACAGTGGTACAGGCCACTCGCTGGAAGGCAGGCTGCCTTCTCTCTCTCTCTCGACAGGACGTATCTGAGTCCTCAGCCTCTGGGGACCCTGGCAGGATCTCATCCTGGCTTCGGGCTGACTTCCTGCCCCAGGGCGGGTCACCTTTTCCCTTAAGGCAGTATTTCCCTTAGGGCTTCTCACTCAAGAGGTGAGTCAGCAACACAGGACTCCCAAGCTGACTTCGAAATACAGGCCAGATGTCAAAGCCTCACAACAGATCAGTGCTGCTTACTTTTCAAGCTTCCTGATCTTTTCCCTCACCCATAATCCTCAGCGTGGGCTCCATGCTGTCCTACCAGCCCCAAGCACCTTCTGTTTACTCCCTCCATTAGCCCTCTCCGTTATCACGGGCATGTTATTATCTTCACTTGATGTAAGAGTCAATGGAACCTGGAGAGAAGGTTTATGTGACTTACCCAATGTCACAAGGGTGGGAGGGGGCGGGGCTAGGATCAAGCCCAGGTCTGATTTCAAAGCTGTGCTCTGAACTTCCCATCCTCATCTCTCAGTGGAGGTCTGGCAGTGTGTGAACCCAAAACCGGGGGTTTGGTGGGGGGCGGAGGGCACATCGTGAAATTTCTCCTCCTGGTTGGGCCTTAGGAAGTAGACAGAAATTCATCTGCCGCATCCACACACCTAAAGTCAAGACCAGGAGAATCCTAGTGGACACCAGGTGTTCAGAATTCTTAAAAAACCTTTTTCTAAGGTTGGAGAGTGACAGCGAAGAGAGCGAGTGCGCATATGCATAAGTAGGGGAGGGACAGAGAGACAGACACAGAATCGGATGCAGGCTCCAGGCTGTGAGCTATCAGCACAGAGCCCAACGTGGGGCTTGAACTCATGAACCACATGATCATGACCTGATGCTTAACTGACTGAGCCATCCAGGCGCCGCCAGGATTTTATGATAGAGTCCCCCACTCCCTGACGCACCTCCCCTCACTGATGCCTGGCCAGTATTTTCTATGCATGCATTCTCCTACTTGACCCTCCAAACGGCCCTACGAAGAAGCAGTGTGGGCCAGTGGTCAGGGGTATGAGCACTGAAATGGATTAACCTGCATCCTGGTGCCTTTTAAAAGCTCTGTGACCTCAGCCAGACCTCCCAGCTATAACCAACTGGTAGGGTTGATAGAACAGCAAATCAGTCATTGCTGGCAGGGCCCTGAGGACAGTGCCTGGAACACAGATCAGACCTAGTGGGGTATCTTTTCTGACTGATGAGTAAACTGAAGCTCAGAGAGGTAAAGACATTTGCTCAAGGCCACAGAGACTGGGGATTTAAACCACAGTGCCCGACTCCAGAGCTCAAGCTCATACCCACTTCCCAACCAAACAGCTCCCTCAAATCAAAGACTAACAAGGAGCTGCCTCTGGTTAGGGGTGAAACACCCCAAAAGGGGGGCTTGCAGTTTCTCTGTGGGCACAGAAGTCTCTGACTTCAGATTCTGTGCAGAGGGGGGTCCAGCTTCCTGACAGTGTCTGGTTTCATCCATCTCCAGGCCACTGTGAGTTTCCAGAGGACAGCCAAAGAAGATCCTGAGGGTCAGGCTGGGCCTCCCCCACTCCCCCCATCCTAGATTATCACTCGAGGCCAAGGTTCTCTGTGTCCATGGCAGCACTTACTAGATAATGAGGCCCTCCAAGTCCTGGAAGAAGTCAGGCAGATGGCGCCCCACCTTGCAGGGCAGAGCCGTGCATATTGTTGAAGGCCTTGACTTCATTCAGACCCCGGGGGTCAGCCTGTCTCCCCACCCCGGGTCTCTGTTCCCCCAATGTCCCTCTGTCCATCTGTGTCTTGCCTCCCTCTCACCCACTGTCCTGCATTATTCCTGCGATCAAAAGGCTGCCCATGGCCTGGGACATTTACAAAAGTTGTTGAACGTCTCAAGAACTGAGGTGGTAAACTTTGGTGTGTGTGTTTTTTAATTATTGTTTTCTAAAATGGATCAAAATATCTTTCTGATATGAATGCTTATAAAGTAAAAAACTAATATCTTCTTGAGCTAGGACACTTCAAAACATACCAAAGATACAGAAAAATAATGTAACACTATGAGGGACCAATCATGCCATGCTTTGTTCAATGCTTTAAACACATGAACCTTTACAGATAGGGTTGACGTACTCTCCACTGCTCAGCTCCCAATTATTAACAACCCGGAGGTCACTTCCGTCCTTCACAGCTATGCGTTTATACCTCTAGTAAATAGGCACGTGTCCACAAACAATATGTAGTGCTGCTTTGTGTGTTTATAAGGCTGATAAAATGGCACACGCTGTAAATATCCCCTTTGTGACATGCTGGTTTTGTTCAATATTTGATTAGCATTTCTGCGCCTCCTTGTCTCGATTCCTCTTAGCTTTTCTTGATTCTTCTTCCTGCAGATGGCACGATGCAGTGAGAACAGGCAGCATTTAGTCCAGAGTTTGCAACTTTGCTGGCCCAATTAGAATCACCCGGGAGCCTTAAACACACTGATGCTTGGTTGCAACCCTGGAGATCCTGGTGGGCCGGGGCCCCGGAAGTGGGACCTCTGCAAGCTCCCCAGGTGACTCCCAGGTGTGGCCAGAGATGCGAGCTCCCTGCGCTCCTGCGGTCTTAGGCTGTGCTGTGAAGCAGGCTCAGCCAGGCCCAGACCTCAGAGGAAAGGAAGCTGCCCGCCAGCAGAGCCCGGTTGACGGCGGACATAAGAGGAGAACAGCAGGCAGGCACGGGGGCTGACGCTTCGGGACCTACGCGCCCGGCAGTGACCCTGCTAGACGCTCCCCCGCCCCCACAACTCCCTGGACCCCGTTCAACCAGCTGTGCGGGAGTGGCGCAGCACGTTCTGACGCTTTTGCCATTTTGCCCTTAGTAATTTTGATTGGCTGCCATTTAAATGTTTGCACTTACAACGTGAAAAGCAAAGCTGATGGCTGTGGGCTCTCAAACAGAATCACAAGGACAAAGAGGTGGTATATTTCCACCCCAGTCAGATCAAACTGCCTTCCTAAGGCTGCTGTGGCAAAGGGAGACGTGTGTCAGGTGTGAGAAGCCCATGAGCACCCGGCTGAGACACCGTCCCTCGTGTCATCGAAGAGAGTGAAGGAGGTGAGAAGGCACAAACGTTCTCCCTGGGGAGCTCGGGGTCATTTAATATCCACGGAGTGCCCCGAAGTCATCTTGAGCGCCACGGTGGGCCACACCGCATTCGTGGACAAACACAGGACTAGTCTGGCCTGTGGTTCCCTAGCACTCGGATGCACTAGGATCCACACGTCTATGGGCCACGCCTGAGATGGCAGAACAAGAAAGGGGAGTGGAGCCCCTCCCCCTCCGCCCAGTCTCCCAGGAGAGGGGTGGGTCAGGGGACCCGGGACTGGCTGTGCTCCCTCCTCCTTCCCAGCAGAGCTCCCTTCGCACCCAGGACCCTCCACGGGACATCACCTGCCACTTCCCCATCCGGTAATCCAGGAACTGACCTAAGCACCATGCACAGATTACCTCATTCGACCGCCACGGCTAGTCCCCGGAGGCCCACACTGCCAACACCCCCTGTTACAGGCGGGGAAACTGGGGCACAAGCAGGCACAGAGAGCAGCCGAAGGCCCTCACCCCGGCCCATAAGCACCAGTTGGCCACTGCACCGTGGCCCAGTCCCCAGCAGCCGGCTGCCCTGTCCTCACTGCTGCACAGACGGGGCTGCTCCCAGGAGCAGGGGTTGGGGGCAGAGAAAACAGGAACACGTTTCTAGAAATGATTTCCGACAGGCTACCAGACACTAAAATAACAACATTTGGTTTGTCTGGCTAGCTGGAGGCAAAAATCAGCTCAGGTGGGAGGAGGAGGCTGCCGGCGGAACGCACGCGAGGCCAGCTGGCCCTGGGCTGGCCCCTTCCATGAGGGGCACGGCGCCCCCTTCCCGTCAGGAAGTGACGCGCTGGGAGCTTTCAGCTTGGGACTCACTAAGGAGGGCGTTCGGGGGAAGGGGCTGCAGCTTTAAGGGTGTAAATGTGGGAACTTCCAGAAGGCCACAAGACCCTGCTGTATGTGGCAGCCAATGAGGAATATTAAATTCTAGGTGCAAGGCTGTAGAAACCGAGACGAGTAACACAGAGCAGGTGGGGATCGTGCGGACTATTTCTATAGAAAGCAAGAATTAGTATCTGTGCACACTTACTATAGATATGCCACGGATGCAGGGGATTTACCTGCATTCTAACATTTGACTTGAATGCTGATTCTCAGATGTAGCTGTCGCCATTGCTAAGCCCATTTCACAGACCGGTACACTGAGGCATGGAAATGCTAAGCCACCTACCCAGGCCACGCAGTTAGTAAGTAGCTGTGCCAGACTGTGAGCTCCAGAACGCACCACCTCCCAACTTCTTGCATTTCAGGCATTTCTCTGCGTTTCTACGACGCCTAAGCAGTGCGTGGTCTTGCGTGAGCGGCTCGGAATGAACGGGCACATCCTGTCCTCGCTTGGAAGGAAGGAGGAACTGGCCCTGGAAAACTGACAGGTTGGCACGTCTGGAGGCAAAGCCAAGCCAACGGGAGCAGATGGAGCCCAGGCAGCAGATGTTAATGCAGTTTGCTTTTTCCATATGCTTTTCTGTTTAGCTGTAATAAGTGAATTGTTCTTTAATATCTGTCAGGAGCTTAAACTCTGAAGGCCGGTGGTGGTCACAGTCACTCAGAGGGAGAATGGCTGGGCCGTCCTATCACATCACAGAAGAAGTGTGCAGAGTGTCAAGAAAGATGCCAAGCACAGCATGGTCCAGGCCAAATGTATGCATGTGCACACGCGCGCGCACACACTCACTCTCACCTCATTTGCCTGGATGGCCGGATTCTCACCCGACATGCTAGAGCTTTTGAAAGCCCATGTCAGCGTCCTTCCTACTCAGCAATAAGTAGTAAGTAGAGCTTCATATTTTGCCTTTGGGGGAAAATTTAAAAAGTTCCAATTTGAAAATATACAAATGGCTCAAACCTTTTTGCTACTCAGGACTTGCAAAGCAACCATAGCTCAACTTGACAAAATGATGCAAGAGAACTCTAGAATCCTGTTGTCTGGCCTGTTTCTGGATCCTTCCTGTGTCCTAGGCTGACAGAGTCCCATCGCCACCACTGCATTGGGTGATGGTGCTCCCTGTGGACAGTATGTCTTCCATCAGCATTTCCATTAAAAAAAATTTTTTTAATGTTTATTTTTGAGACAGAGAGACACAGTGTGAGCAGAGGAGGGACAGAGTGAGGGAGAGACAAAGAATCCAAAGCAGGCTCAAGGCTCTGAGCTGTCAGCACAGAGCCCGACACAGGGCTCGGACTCACAAATCTTGAGATTGTCACCTGAGCAGAAGTCAGACATTTAACTGATGGAGCCACCCAGGTGTCCCCATTAATATTTCCATTTGAAAACAACTAACTATGACTCTCAGACAGGGTCTCACCAACTTCCCATTCTTCCTCAGGACCCCGGTGTGATTCTATGGACAGCAGTGAGGCCACCCTATGCCACTGGGGCAGACAGGGAGCAGAGAGGGAATGGTCCCTTGTCTTCACTATTCCACCTGAACACAGAGGACACCTAAGACCTGAAGTCAGTCACCGAATTACCTGTTACTAGCCGGGTGACCCTGGGCAAGTTACTTCTAGCAATGGTAAGCCTCAGTTTCCTCTTCTGTAAAATGGGACGATCTAGCACCTGCCTCAATAGGCTTGTTGTGAAGATCAGGTGAGAAAATGTAGGTCAAGTGCTCGGCACAGTGACAGGCACCCTGCACACACTCAGACAGTAGCAGCTATTATTTTTTGTATTATTACTACTCTTCTGTCTACTATTACTACTACTAACTTCTTCATTCATTCATCTTCACCAATATTAGGGCACCTTCTAGGCAACATCCATTATTCTAGGTGCGAGGTAGTGAACTAAGTAGGCTCATGGGACTTCACTGTACAAGTGGAAACAGAGCCACAAACACTTGTAAAATATGACATCATATGGGGCCGAGTGCTTTAAAGAAGCCAATGGAGGCTTTTTCTGAGCCAGGAGCGTGCCACGATCAGACTTTGGTTTCGGAAAGGTCCCTGGGGCTGGTGCATGGAGGAGCCCCCACGCACATTCACCACTTGCAGACGCAGGGAAAGGGAGCAGGGGTGGGGGGAGAGAGGCACAGGTGGCCCTCAGCAAGTCCACGGGGATGAGAACCCCTTTCCCAGGGACTGCTCTGGTCTCTCCCCTCTCTGAGGTGTCACCTGGGATGGGCCAGGGACGAGCACCAGTACAACAGGAAGTATATAATAGTCTTTGGCTGTAAGCTTGGGTGACCATAATCACCCAGCACCCCACTATGATCTCACACCAGTAAATGGGCCTAAATCACGGTTCTAATGAGTCTCAAGTACCAGGGTAGAGCTGATGAATTTGAATCGCCTCAGAAACCTGCACTGGAGGGGCTGCTTCTAACCTGCTCTCAGGAGGTCCCTGGTGGCATCCTTCTGGGGACTCAGTGCTGGGATTAATGGCCTTGGCATTTCCCACCAGATCTGGGGCTCTGATCCTTTCTGACCTGGGGCGGCCCCGAGTGGAAGGGTCCCCCCTGCTAGAATGGGCAGCTGCGTGTCCATGCCCGGAACCGAGAAGTGGTCTTCAGGGCTGGCTGCAAATTCCACGTGAGTGGCTGTAAGTGCTGAAGTCGGCTGTGGCCTCGGCCGCGAGGCCGTTCACCTGCAGGCCAGCATCCGCGTGGCTCTTGCCTTCTGCCTCCTTCTGTCTTACAGCTGTGTTCCTACAGGAGTCTGCTCCTGCCCTCACTACAGAACTTTCCACCCTGCACTCGGCTCCCTCGGTAGCATAGGCATAACCTCCACCAACACGCCCTTCTGAGAATCCATTCAGGTTTATGACCCCTAAGGGCCTAGCCCCGAACCCGGTGAGTGTGCGTGTGTGCGTATGTGGGTTATGCCTACACCCATATGTGGACCCATATGTGGGTTACGCCTACACCAGCAGCAGCAGCTAATGTCTGGAGATGAGCAAGTGCTCCCCCCACTCACGTGAGCTAAACACTTAACTTGCATCATGGCCCTTAAATCTTACGATAAGCCTGTGACACAGGCTCTCTCAGTATTTCCATTTTACAGATGAAGAAACTGAGGCTTAAAATGGCTAAGAAATTTGCCCAGAGTCACTCAGCTAGCAACTGGTAGGACTGGGGACCTGAGCCAGACTCGTTTCTGCCCCTAAGTCACACCCCTTCACCACACACATCCTGGAACGGTTACAGGTGGGCGGCAGGGGTGGGGAGGTAGGGAGGCACTGGCCAGACCCTCATGGAAGAGGATGGCAGACACAGAGTTAGAGACCATGAATGAAGGCACAGGGTCTCTTCGGGGTCTTGGTCAAGCAGTGCAAAGGGCCATCAGCTCGGTACCAGCTGCTTTTCCTTGCCATCCCAGACCGTCCAGCCTCGAGTACCCACGGGCGCTTATTCATGGCGGATTCCCTAGCCCAGATGGACTCGTCAGGCACATGAACTGCTCTCCACTGCAGCACTAAAACTGGCTTATACAGAGGCTAGTATTTATGTGCTAACCAAATCAGCACCTTACGTGCATCAACTCATTTAGTCCTCACAATGACCGAGCGGGAAGGTGTCGTCATCATCGTCCCAATGTTCAAATATGAGTAAACTGAGGCAGACAGAGTTTAAGTTGCCCAAGGTTTTACGGCTAGGAATTGGCAGAGTGGGATTTGAACACAGGTCATCTGCCATCCCACCACCAGCTGGGACCATTTACTGGAACTTTATACTACTTTAAGCATTTTACAAATATCTTATTTTACGAAAACACCTTCTGATTCTGGTAGTATCTTTATCTCTATCTTATAGATGAGAACACCGAGGCTCAGAGAGGTTGAATTCTTCCAATGCCACCCAGTCTCACATCACTGCTCATGATGGGAGAATTAACAGAAAAGAATCACCCCTTATTCTGGGCAATTTCAGTCCTGAATTTAAGTGCATGTCTTGATGATGAAAGAGCAAGCTGAATTTTAGTTCTTGTTTGCTCCTTTGTGCAGTGAACATCCTGGACAACCTTACACAGAAGCACTATTCCCAGCTAATCAATGGCAGAACTGAGATCCCAACCCAGGTCTGACTTGTATCTGGTTATAATTTATTACAGATGTTCCATCACCCACCTCAGGTATCATTTCCTTTTTTTTTGACCCTGTTCTAGATTCAACCCCATCCAAGGCTGCTCAGAAAATGCCCTGTCCAATATCCTTAAGCAGACAAAAGCTCTGTAAAGGTGTGTTGGCCGGCAGCAGATCCTTCCAGAGTGGACCCCTTCCATGCACAGGGGATGTGACCACTTCATCACAATCTCAGGAAGTCTCTGGCTTCCCAGAAGGCAACTCTCCACTGTGAGACAGCTGTCCAATCCTTGCAGCAGGTACCACGGAGGCTCAGTCTCCCTGCCTCCATCAGGCAGGCACTCTGCACAGTGACCTTTCCTGATCTACACGGTCAGGCTGCAGCTTAGCCATTCCGAGGATTCTGCAGCTGAGAGCTTGCTTCCGGGGACGCTCCCAGGGCCCGAGACGCTCCCAGGGCCCAAGACGCTCCCCGGGCCCGAGACGCTCCCAGGGCCCGAGACTCTGAGCCCATGTCACTTTGTATTAAAGGCCCACTGTGCTGGACTCCAGGAGCTTTGCTAAGTGTTCCCAAGAGAGAAGTCAAATGAGGAAGAGGGAAAGGGTAATGGGGAGAGAGAGAAAAAGGGAGAGAGGGAAAGGGAGAGGGAAGAAAGGAGGGAGAGAGGGAGGGAGGGAGACTGGGTGTCTGAAGGGAAAAACCAGGGACGCACGAACCCCGAGTCTGTCTGGAATGGAGAGAATGGTCCTGCTCACGAGCAGTGAGAATAGTAAGGAGAGTTTACTTTTATCAATCACTTAGTAAGGAAGACTAACAGTGAGGGAGAGTAATGTGTGCCAGGTTCTATGTTAAGCACACTTATTCAGCTGGGGACCTATAGCAGTTACCTGTCTTTCCACAGTATAAGAACAGTGCCCTGCCCAAGCAGGGAGGCCACAAGATAATCACCAGCTAAACCCTAGGAGTGCAGCCTCACTCACATAGCAGCTGGGATTTCTTACGTGCCTCCTACATGCCACGTATTGTGCATGATTCTTTATTCCTACTGGAGCTTGGCTTATTAGAAGCAGAGGAGACTGAGTTACAGAAGGCCCCAAGCAATGGTCTGTCGTAACCATTCCCTTCGCAATGTGACTTGGCATCTCCTCCCATCAAGGGGAAAAGTCCGTTTCCCCACACCCGGAATATGGCCGGCCCGGGGGAGCTCGCTCTGGCCAGAAGAGGATGTCCCTGCTTCAGTCTAAGTCTGGCTTCAAGAAGCCTTGCACATTTCCCCTCTCTCCCTCTACTGCTTTCTGGGAACTCTGTTACTGCCATGTGGACAAGTCTGGGCTCATCTACTGGGTGCGGGGAAGACATGTGCGGGACAAGTCCACATGTCCCAGCTGAGACAGTTTGAGAGCAGCCCATAGCAATCATGTCACCCCCAGACTGGAGAGCCAGCCAAGATCAGAGGAGCTTTCGTGGAGACCCCAGGAGAACCTCTTGCTGACCCGAAAGCAACAATGTAGAACAGGACCACTTACTGTTTTATACCACTACGTCCTGGGGTGCTTTGTCCAATTACACAATGAGCATTATACATATTAAAGAAACAGCCTCAGAGACACAAAGTTACTATCTAAGGCCGCTTAGCTAGTAAGGGATGGAGAAGGGCTTCTATACCTTAATCAGGGATTTATCCATGGTAATCTACAGCAGGGACAAACAAACCAAAACCAAAACAGAAAACAAAACCAAACCCAGTTTCTATAAAGGGCCAGCTAATAAATATTTTAGGCTTTGTAGGTCATGGACTCTTTGTTCTAACTACTCAATTCCGCCACTGCAGACTGAAAGCAGTCATGCACTGCATGTAAACAAGCGGTGGTGGCCGTGTTCCAAAAAAACTTTATTGACAAAAATAAGCGGAGGGCCAGATTTGGCCTGTGAGTTCCCCACGGCCACACCCTGCTGCAAAGCACTTCCGTACACCATCACCCTCCTTACTTTCCTTGTCTCATTTCTTCCTTCCTCTAGGATCTCCATGTAAAACCCCTCAATTATCTTCTGCCATTTTTCTACTCTGCTCCATGACATGTGACATCCAACTCTACACCCGGCGGCTTTGTTTCCCCCGTGTGTGTGTGTGTGTGTGTGTGTGTGTGACTCGACTCCCTCATTTTGTGAATCTGTCACTTCCAAAAATCATTTTGACTGATGTGTTTTCCCAATGTTAGGTTGATAGCTCTCCGGATTCCCTAGGTACGGGAACTTTAAAAAGTTATGATTGTATTCTAAACCCAAGACCCAACATCATCACTCTGACAGTTGACAATGCAAATTACTCCAGTTCAGAGCTTTTTTTTTTTTTTTTTGCAAGTTTTAGTTCTGGAGCTACAGATATTTGACTCGGTCTATAAAATTTTATCCCCTCCCACCCAAAAAGATCCAGGGTGATGCAGAAGCAACTCGGATAGTTATTTTATCACCCCACACACCTGGTCTCTGGAACACCCTCTAAGAAGCAGGAAGAGCATGTGATGACGACTTCTCAGAGAGAATAAAAATTGGGCTTGCAGCACATGAAATCCCAGAGGTTTTCAGGGTTAACGAAACTCATCCACCTCATCCCTGAAATAAAGTGTTATAAGAGATTTCGGTTTCTCCACCTCTTACTTGCCCTTTCCACTTCTCTGTTGCCCTACTTAGAATACAGAACCTTATTGGCAATTAAAGTGGACTCTGAGCTCTGTTATTTTCTCCCAATTGAAAAAAAAAAAAAAAAAGACTTGGGAGTTTAACAAAGGAACTCATCCAATTTAGGGGCTGAGAGCCACGTCTTGAGAATTTCATCCAAGGTAAGTCAGGGCTCGTGTCAAACTTTCCATAATTTTTAACAACCTCCTAAGTGAAAATAAAAATGCCTATCTGGACTTATTTTAAGTCCTAAAGTTCCAGAGCTATGAAGGCGGAGGAAAGCCCATCTCATTTTTCATTATGGTTAGATTCCATTTCCCAGAAGGGCCGGCCTCAGTCCCAGCATCTGGTACTGAGTGAACTGTGGAGGTCGCCATTATTGCCAAAGCCAGGAACAAAGTGAAGAGAGATGCCTCACAGAACAGGGTCCCTTGACCGCAGGGAGGTTCAAGTGCACTCCATGTCCAGAACCCCCTGCTGTCCCTAGGGTGCCCCAGACAGTCCACCCCAGCCGAGGAAGTCAGCCCAGAGCTTGCTGCAGAGCATGCACTGGTCAGCCTCTGGGAATGACAGGCGCTTGCTCTATGCCGGAGGTGGTGTTCGTCACTTCTAATGTGATTACCTCGATTCTACAAAGAAATGAAGACCAAGGTCAAAGGTCCACAACGAGTAAAGGCAGAGCTGAAGTTCATAGCCAGCGCATCTGACTTCAGAGACTTCTCTTAAGACAAAATAACTGACTTAGTGAACGGCCCTATTTGTGGGATCATCTGGGACCAGAAACAGATAAGGTCCTGGTGTCAGTCAACAACCTCAGCTCTGCCGCCAAACCCTGGTTATCCTTAGGCCTTCGTAAAAACTTGCTTTAAGATGACTTTCATTCGATGAACAGCATCAAATAAGATGTGGGGCCTTTGAGGTCAGCAGGCAAGGGATTATCTCCCATTACACAGAGGTGGAAACTGAACCCCAGGGAAAGGAAACAGGCTGCCCACCAGCCAACTAGTGGCACAGCCAAGAATGGACCAATGGTGGGGTGCCTGGGTGGCTCAGTCGGTTAAGCGTCCAACTTTGGCTCAGGTCATGATCTCACAGTTCGTGGGTTTAGCCCCACATCGGGCTCTGTGCTGACTGCCAGCTCAGAGCCTGGAGCCTCCTTCAGATTCTGTGTCTCCCTCTCTCTCTGACCCTCCCCTGCTCACGCGGTCTCTCTCTCTCTCTCTCAGTAATGGATAAAACTTTAAAAAAAAAAAAAAAAAAAAGAACGGACCAAGGGCCCAGGCCTTCCGGCCCAGAGCCAACAAAGGGGTGGGGATTTGGCTAGGATAGAACATGCCCAGATTGATTTTGCACAGCCTTTACACCCTCGGAGGCCAGGAGTCTCATGAGCCCAATGAGCTGTATCTTCCTAACACTACAAAGGCCAAAATATACCTCACATTTTGAATATGCTGAAATGGGGCACAGGGGTACAAGATGCCTAAGTAAAAGGCATAGACAAACACAGATGTGGTTGGATATTGTGTTTTTATCTCCACAGATATTCATCCATGCCTTCCATATCACAAAAAGGTTTAAGCAAGACACAGTTTCACTGACCAAAAATTAAAGAGACAAAACACAGGAGGTAAGGGGAGAAGTAAGAAAGGGAATCAGGAGAAAAGATCCAATACAAAATTTAAATTGCTACTAGGAGCATGGGAAGCATCTAGAAAATTACCACAGGTACTGGACACTTGTGAGAAGCAGAACTCTACCTCTGAGCTTCCTGTCAGGCAATGCAAAGAGGGAAAGACAATTAGTTAGTTGATTCTGTGTCATAGATGGGATTCCTCACTTTATAGAGAAGACGCTCAATCACCCCTCATTTTTCAGTTCTCTTAACTGCATTCCATTTACCAGGCATTAGTTCTGTCTCCCTATCTGTTGAGCTGATCTGCAATGACCTGCAGCAAGTCTCTGCAGAAAAGCTTCTGGAATCATATGAGCTGACCGCTCCCCCACCCCTCTGCCTGCTGTCCAGTGTTTATTTACTGAGCATCGCCTGAAGAGACTACAGAAAAAGAAGCTTAAAGCCATTCTGGTAGGAGATAGCCATCAGAGCAGCAACTGGAAATTAACCAGAGACGACTCTTTAAAGTGGAAGTAAATGACAAAGCGCATATTTGGGTTCATGTCCTCTCCATGGGGCCACCCTTTCCTGTGCGAAGTGAGGCAGGGGGACTAAGGAGGGGCCTCCCCTCTTCTCTCTATGCCCTACCTGGTCCCACTAGCACCGGACAGGAGATGCACCCAGTGGTCCTCAGCCCCAAGCACTGAACGGGTCACGTGACTGACCGGCGGGGAACTAGACTCCAGCACTGGCTGCACCGTAGGCTTCGTGCAATGGGGCTGTAAACGGAGTCAGGCTCCCTGAAGACATGCGAGCCTTCCAGGGTCAACGTTCAGATCTGCAGCAATGACTGTGACTCCCTCTCTCTCTGACCCTCCCCTGCTCACACTGTCTCTCTCTCTCCTAGAAATAAATAAAACATTTAAAGAAAAAAAAAAAA
The DNA here is from genome assembly GCA_017311185.1 of Proteles cristata cristata. Taxonomy (NCBI): domain Eukaryota; kingdom Metazoa; phylum Chordata; class Mammalia; order Carnivora; family Hyaenidae; genus Proteles; species Proteles cristata. The sequence continues at coordinate 929,880 of JAESUZ010001797.1, read as the reverse complement.
AAAAGAAATGTACTTCAGCCCCTCACCCCATAGCCCCGCCCTCCTCAAGCTCTGGGCTCGGGAGCAGCCTGTTACCAGAACTGTGTGCTTGAGGCATCAGGAATTTGGTTCTCTATCTGCTACTCTAGCTGATACGTGGAGTCCCAGGAAACCAGGAGGGAAGAGGGGTGATCAGCGGGACAGGGCATCCTGCCATCCCCGAGTTTAATACCATCAGACAGCCCCAGAAACCTCTGTTTAACACCCAACGACTATTATTTCAGCTTTCATTTCGCTGACCTGCGAGCATCTCCCTAATGCAGCCACCACTTAGCGAAGCCACTGCAGTTCCCTTAGGATACTTGTACCAATTAAATAATGTGACACTTGCGGGGTGTAAAGCCATGTATTTACTCTCAAATCAGAGGCTTGAGGGTTCTTAAAGATTTTAAGCCGAGGGGAGAAGGGGGGTGGAATATCCCTCTTCAGAGTCAACATGAGCAGCGACCATTGTTCGCCGTTCAGAAAGGCCAGCCACAAAGCAGCTGCACGTACAAAACCCTGGGAACGTACGGAAGCGCATCCGGGTTGCTGTAAAGGGCAGAGGGATGGGGCCGCGCTTGGAGAGAAACGGGTTTAGACCCAGCTTGGGCACTGTGGGGTTTTGAGCCAGTTACTTGATCTCTCTGCACCCACCCCATTATCCTCATCTGCAAAATGGGGCAAAGACAGCTATTACCTGGTGGAGGAGATGAAAAGAGATAAAGTGTTCAAGCCAGAATAATTGGGAGCCCCCAGGGCACCCCTGTGGTTGAAGGCAGAGCAGCTGCCCAGAAACTGCTCTTTTCGCTCTGCAGGGGGTCTCCTGGGGGCTTCTAACACGGAGGGAGCGGGAGGAAGGGTTTTTGGAACACCCGGTTGCTGGGGCTGGGCTGAACCTGGCAGGTTTCGCTGCTGGCCCAGGACGCCCGTCTGAGGAGAGGGAAGCTCAGAGGCTGTCTGAAGGCTGTTCCGTGCAAGGTGGGGGGGAAATGAGGGGCCTGACACGTCTGAAGACGTGTTCCTGCTCCCAAGTACAAAATAAGCAGAGTGCGGGTAACTAAACGCTGTTTTTATCGCCGCTCTGACACTCTCAAGCCACAGGCAAAAGCTATTGCTAGAGGGAGGAAGGCAGGGAAATGTTGATTCAGAGCGAGGGGCCCCCTGAATACCAATGGGGCCAGCAAGAGGCTGGGCTGCTGGGGCTTCCAGGGGACAGGGCCCAGGAGAGGCGGGGAGGGACACAGCTATGCGGGGACACAGAGCACGGCTGACCTGATGGAGAGAAAGGTCCTTCTCCGCAAACTCAGCCCCGTGCCCGGCTGCCCTGGGGCAGCGCCGTCTCAGCTCCATTCTGCCCAGGAATCTCCAAACTCCTTTTCCCCTTGACACCAGGGACAAAACTTCTCCTCTAGGTCTGGGCAGCTCAGATCTGAGGTGTGACAGCTCTGAGCTCCCGCAGGACAGAAACCTGGTCTGCCATGTTCACCATTATATTCCCAGGAACCAGACAATGCCTGGCACGTGCAGAGAGCAGGCGCTGGATAAGTATGTCCCCAAAGAAGTGTTATCCAAGGGCCTAGGGGGCATCCGTGACTGGTGCAGAAAAACTCTTGCCCGTCTGACTAGCACAGAAAGGCACAGAACAGTAATAATAATATGCACAAATAACGTACATAGTAGGGTAGGAGAGAGCGAGAGCTCGGAGAGAAGGGTGCGATCTTTAAAAGCTGAGATGAGAAGGTGGGACGTGAGCAAAGACCTGACATGGAGGAGTGAGCAGCCTGTGTGGACATCTGGGGGAAGAACATTTCAGGAAACGGGAACTGCAGTGCAAAGGTCCGGAGGGGATAGCACACCCGACGTGGCTCACCTCGCATGGGGATGAGGCAGGAATGAAAAAATAAAAAGATGAAAAGCAGGAGACTAGGTCAGAGAAGGAACGGGGGGCTAGATCATATAAAGCCTTCTAGAACTGTGGTTCTCAACGGGAATCATTTTATCCCTCCCGGGACATCCTTGCGTGTCTGGAGATATTTTTGGTTGTCCCAGCTGGGGGCAGAGGGTGCTGGCATTTATGAGTAGAGGCCAGGGATGCTGCTGACTGTCCTGGGATGCATGGGACAGCCCCACAAAGAGTTACCTGGCCTGAGATGTCACCTGGCGCAAGTCTAGACCATTGTAAGGACCTTTTGGCTTTTGCCCTGAGTGAGCCAAGATTATGTGTTGAATGAATGAACAGTAACACAAATGGAAAGTCAGGAGGCGCTTCATCTTCTTCTGAACCCTTTGTCCTATTAATAGAGTTAGGGAAAAAAGAAGAAAGAATAGAGAAAACAGAGAAAAGAGGCCTTTCTTCCTGCCAAAAGCACACAGTGGAACTCCAGGTTTTGAAATGTCCTACTTTATGTGCAACCTAAAAGGATGCCAACTGCCTTCTGGCCTGGTGACAACAAAGGAAACTTCTTGGAAAGCTGGCTGCGGTAACACGGGGGTGGCCAGGATCTGCCCAAGGGGAAAACCCCAAAACCAACAGGGTTTATCAGGCACTAGGCTATAACAGGGGCCCCAGAGGAGATCAGCTCAACATCCTTTTGTTGCCGGGTGAAGACGGAGGGGAGGGTGGAAGGAGCTCTGTAGATGCTGGAGAGCTTTCACTCCCAGTTGCCAGGTCCTGGCCGAGCTACTCCTTGACACCTATGGCCCTGCCTGCATTTCATGTGGGTGATTAAAGCAAGGAGGACTTCATGCCCCGTTCCTGCCTCCGAGTTTGTGAATAATCAAAGGCCAATTAGCCAGGGCCCCATGGGGCACAGATTTAGACATGCAAGACATCTACGAGGCTCTGAAAATAAACAGAGAGGCAGGTCTGACTTGAGCACCCACAGGGATCACTGGGGATGAGGTCGGCTGGGGCCAAACAGGGGAAGATTTCTCCGGGGTCAGGCTGACCCTTAGGCTCATATCAAAGACACAGAGGGACAAGTCACTGAGGACCTTCCTCCTCCAGCTCACGGATCAACCCAATCAAAGCATCAAGAATCCAGAATAAGATTCGAGATCAGGAAGGGCAGAGGAAGGCTCTCCTGGCTGGAGTCAAACCATCAGGGCTCAACCCCTGGCTCCTCCCCTTGCTGGCTTTGTTAAAATGTCTAAGCCCTTTGAGTCCCAGTCTCTTCATCTGTAAAATGGAATCAAATGCAATTAATCAGGAATTGCCCTGAGAAATCATTTGGAGGGGAGGCTGGGAAGGTGTGCAGAAGATAGCACGAGTCATATTTACTGATTCTTGTGCGTGAGACACTGCTATATGCATAGACTAGTCAGATCATGGAATTTTAAAGAGCAAAGGTGGCACTGGGTTCCCCACTTTAATGGAAGGATGCTGTGATTTAGAGGCATTAAGCCACTCGCCTGGGCCAGGGAGTGGGACTCTCCTCTCTCCATTCTGTATCAGTGACACCACCATACACAGAGCGGTTTGAACTCACATGTCCTGCCCTGCGGGTCCTGTTAACACGCAGGAAAGCCAGCTATGAATGCTGTCACTGCTCCATTTTGCAGAAGAGGAAACCAAAGCATGCCTCTCCATGTCCCATTTGCCAAAAATCTCTACTGGGAAAACACAGGGCCCCACCCCAAAAACTCTAAACCCCTGCAAAATGTGGTTTGGGTCAGGTGATAGACAGGTGAGGAAGAAGAGGTGTACCTGCGGTCGAGGAAATGAGGTTAGGCTATTCAGCACTCAAAAGCCTGGAGCTCATAACTAACATTCACTGCACAGCTACTGCACACCACACACTGAGCCCACATAGTTCTGGAATCCTCACAGAGAGCCTCAAGGTAACTACTCTAGGTACTTCCATTTTTCAGCTGACGGTCAAGTTCAGGAAAGTAATTTCAGCCATACGTTGGCAAATGGAGGTGCTGGACTTGAACCAGATTGGTTGACATGTTCCCAGCCACTGTGAGGCCCCTTAAAGTCTTTCTTAACTATGACGATGGGAGTCAGGAATCTGAAAAACTTTCAAAAGCAGCCGTGAGACCTGGGCTAGTTAGTTCCCCCATCTCCGGCCAGAACCTTTTTCTCACATGGAAGGGGGATCAAGTGGGATATCCTTCTGCTCTGACATCATGTGTTGCTCTATGTTGATCTTAAACCAGTGCTTCCCAAGGGAAATGCTATAACCTACCTCAGGACCTTTGCACTTACTGTTCTCTATGCCTGAAAGAATCACTCCCTAGATGCCTTCATGGTTCACTCCTGATGCAACTGTTCAGAAGACACCCTGAGAGCCACCCCTCGCCCCTCAAATAGGCATCCCCCATCCCTCTTACTGTGGCTCTTTCCCATGCCACTTGTATCTAGGACATGATGCATTTATTTATCATCTGTAACTCTGAGTATAAGCTACTTTGTTCTATCCCTTATGTACCTACAAACCCTAGCTACTTACATGACAGAAATCAGGTAAATATTTGTTGAGAAGACGTGTGAGTGCATTAAATCCGTTTCAGTGCCCCTACTATTTTCCAGGCAGAAAGCCTGGGTAACCTCACTGCCGTGATGGGACCCAGCCGTGTGCAATTGTCAGCCTGGCTGCCATGTTTAATAAGCAAACCTGAGTTGGATGCAGCAGCTTACAGCAGGGGAGTAAACTTCATAACCAGACAGAGCAGCTGGCAGACTCCGCTTATACAAAATATGTTTAGGTCCTCTCCATCCCGTGAACCTGCTTTTCCTCAAGGAGCTTACAAAACAAACCATCACCCAGTACCACTGGGTTTAATTACTCAGATGATTTTTAACAGTCCAGCAAGCTTTAATTATAGGCATTTCTGCCACCAAGGGACTAAAGGTGCCATCCGTGAGTGTCCAGCCCCCCTTGCACTTCACGGCTTTCTAGGAGAGGTTAAGGAACGTGGGGGCTGACAGCCTTGGCTCAGTCGTAGGGATTTTACCAGGTGAGGTGACTTTAATTTGCCCTCTTAAGATACTGAACCAGGGCCATTCAATGCTGGATTTCCTCGACTGCCTAAGGACAGCCATCCCTCATCAACGAATGCCAAGGCCAGTCTGCAAAATGAGATCCTGCTCTTTGAGGAAGGTTCAAAAAGACTAGTAACACGGGAAGGATTTTTCTCCCCACACTGCTCCCCCTCCGCAAACCTGGTGGGTGTCAAGCCCTGGGAGAAGCCTCACCGTTGCTTTATTCCAGACGCATTTCAAAGCAGGCACCCAGGCAGCTCGCCCAAGTGAAAGCCGGCTGCCTAGGTTTAATGAGATGAGAAGTGAGGTTCAAAAATAAAACTGTGCAAAGCCTCAGAGGGAAATACCGAATGACAGAAGAAGAGCTGGGCGACGAAGTGCATAAAAGGTGGCGGGGTGGGGAGCCCACGTCGAAGTCAATAACCGGGTCAGGCAGAATCTGGGGGGTCAAAACAGTAGCTTAGTTGTTAAGAACGTGGCACAATTGACCTTGGATGTCTGGGGAAGAGTTTCAGCTCCGTGGAGATGTTTCCACGCTCCCACAAAAGGCTACCTTTTAGCAAGCGCACAGTGATGCCATTTCGAGGAATTTAACCTTACGGGTCGCTGGTGGTTAAGTAAAACAAAGCACAGCCAAGGGAGGATTGTTACTGCAGGGTTTTTAGATGCGAAAGACTGGAATCCACCCCAGCCTTCCTCGGTTGGGGCCCCAGTTAAATAACTGACGCTCTGCTGATGCAAATGGAAAATGAGGCAGCAATTAAAAAGAACAAGAGCATTCGATGTGCACCAGGACAGATCAACAGGGTGTGCGGGTAAGCAAAAAAAGCAGGATTACAACAGAGCATGTGGCTTGTCCTCATGAGTTAAGAGGAGTGGCTCAAAGCACAGTCTAGAGCCAGACCGTGTAAGATGGGATTCCAACTCCCTCTCACTAGATATGGGGCTCTGGGCATTACTTTGCCTCCACGGACCTCCGTTTCTTCATCCATCCAGTGCGCCCCCACAAAGAGTTAATATATCTGAGCATACATTCTCAACAAGGCTGATGTGCCCCCCAACCAAGGGGACAAACATTAGCTCAGACCAAGAGGTGGTGAAGAGACTCTTAGCTATTGCAGAGGTCTGGGGTTCCCCCAAAGCTCGACCCTACCTGATAAGTCTTATCCCTTAATGTTCAAGTCCTCTCACGAGGGAAAGTTTAAATTACATTTTCCGTCTTCGGAGGGTGATCATGAAAACAAGGTTGACCAACACTGGTCTAAAGTACTCAAGCGGCAGGAAGCGGATGGGGTGACACTGACCCACGACACTGCTGTCAGGCTCAAATGAAATGACAGCTGCAGAGACCACGAGGCCCCATCTTTTCACCTCCCCTCCCACCCCCCACCACAGGAGGCAGTGAACGTAGGGAACAATCCTCATTTCTTCTTCTTCTTCGGAGCCCGAGGTCCGAAGAAGTGATGGGATTAGCACAGCCGGGCCTCTCACCTGTGACTGGGCCCTTCTACTTTACGCAGCAACGGTGCGTGAGGACCATGTGGCTCACGGAGCTGCCCCATAATCCATTCTGGGTAATGACAGGTCAACCCTCATCCCCTGGAGCTTCAGTACAGGATCGCAGGTCCATCCCAGAGACCGTTACGGCCCATGGCCTGGAGCTCCCGTCAGGTCCCCTGGAGCTGCTGGCCCCTTGCCCTCTCGATGTCTTCCTGGGAGGCTCCCTGGAGAAATTTCCAAAGCCCTGAACCCTAACAGCAATCCTACCCACTGTGAGCAATGGTCTGTGTCACTTGTGTGGACGCAGGGTGATGGAAGGCAATGACCTTTTTTTTCCTGCTAGCAGCCAGAGAGCTCCGAGCTCAGTCTCCGACTCTCTCATCACAAGGTCTCCCTGGCCTGTGTTTTATCATCAATCCAGACTTCAAGTTAAAGCCCAGCATTGTGTTTCTTTCCTTCGGCCTCATTTTAGTTTGTGCTGTCTTGTTCTGCAGACTGCCATACAACCTCCCTAGAACGGGGAGGGGTGTGAAGAGCGAGCTCAAAAAAAACACACACACGGAAATCCAAGGGGTTCCAGGAAAAGCCACCACCGGCAGAACTCTTTGGCCTCTATCACCCACTTTCCCAGGGCCTTTTCAGGGAAGCTGGGATGTCTGACACTGGCCTTCGGCCTTGAATATGTAAGATGCAGAGGTCTCCTAAGGTGGGGAGGTATGTATGTGAAGGAGGAAAAGAGAAAGCATGAGCTTAGTCATGGTGGTCTCAGTAGGCAGATGAACGGATTCCTGAGTTCGTTTGTTCGTTCCTCCCTCCCTCCCTTCCTTCCTTCCGTCAGGACCTGCCACCTACATAGCACTGTGTTCCACCTAAAACTAAGTTGTATGACAGGGGCCACAGGGTTCACAAGGCTTCAGAGGTTACCACCAGACCCTTTACAGGAAGTCTGTCAACGTCGCATTTTATCTGTCAGTATACAAATGTTTTTATTTATTTATTTATTTTTTAATGTTTTTATTTATTTCTAGGAGAGACAGAGAGATAGAGAGAGACAGCGTGAGCAGGGGAGGGTCAGAGAGAGAGGGAGATACAGACTCTGAAATAGGCTCCAGGCTCCCAGCTGGCAGTCAGCACAGAGCCCGACGCGGGGCTCGAACGCACGAACCGCGAGATCATGACCCAAGCGAAAGTCGGATGCTTAACCGACTAAGCCACCCAGGCGCCCCACAAACGTTTTTAAATCAACAGAAAAATTCTGACACCCTCTGTAGACTCTGGGTTTCTCATCTATTACCTTTGGCATGAGAAGTGTGCCAGCGTGAGGATTAATGACAGGAGGCATGGGGCGCTCTGAGAAATAAGCGTAGGCACAAACACGGCGATGCCCATGACTATTGCTATCACTAGGAAGGGGTGTAATTAGTTGATTGAAGTAATCCAGGCATTTTACAGGCCACTTTCCTAGGTTCTCCAGATGTTCAGATGAGTACATTTTTTCATGACTTCAACAGTTCTGAAATTGAGGCTTATCTTAGGGCCAACTTAGGTGAACACCTGACTTGGTCATCCGTATTTGCTGAGAACCAACTCTGTGGCAGGCACTGAGGCTCTGTGAAAACATATGAGCCATAAATGTGCGTGTGCACGTGTGTGTGCACGTGTGTGTGTGTAGAGTTCACAAGGCAAAGCTACACGCGCTCGGAGTTCACGCTCGAACAGGAGGCATGTGGTGACAGTACACAGGCTGTCAGCTGGTAATAACAGGTATGAGGAAAAACAAATCAGCACAGAGGGGACAGAGAACAGTGGTAGTTTATAATTTTAAGAGTGGTGGTCAGGAAGGCCTCCCCAGAAGATGGGCTTTGAACAAGGACCCGAGACAGGTGAGGGAGAAAGCAGGCTGCAATTTGGAAGCACAGGGAGAGGAAAGGAAACGTGCAAGATCAGGGGCAAGGCACACGTCTTTGGCAGCACGTCTTTTACCCTCCTCCTTTCCCCTCCCGGTGCCAGAGCTGTTACTAATGCGATGCTATCCTCAGATTACAGGAATGCTATATTTGCACAGTACTGGCGCGGCGTGAAATAATGGCGCAGGGATTTGGACAGGGAAGGGGAGAGCGGTGACTGTAACGTTTTATTTCAGCTTACTTCTCAAGCTCAGCTCCTTTGAAATAGCTGATGTGTTTTCCTGGCCACAAACCTGCTGTAAGCCTATGTACAAAGGCCTCACCTGTCAACAACCTAGTAAAATCCACAGGTAAGATTTTTTTGTTCCCTCCACAAACTCATGGGAACTGAATGGGTTGTAATCAAAGTTGTAGGACCAGTTATGGCAGTTCTGCTTCCTGCTTTGCAGCTGGTGAGTGAAGCTGGCTGAGAAGGTGTCTCTTTTTGCAGAATGCTGGCATCGCATTCAGGGTAAATCAATCTATTTGTGCATCTATCCCCACAAACTCTGCAAGGATAGAGGAGACAATGGGATAATGAGGTCGTGGCTGTGACAGTTCTCTGCCGGGGTTGTCCCAAACTCGCCAAGAACAAAACCATATATGGAGGAAAGAAAGGGCACCTGCTTCTGGGTGACAAAGAAGACCTGACCCTAAAAGCCACATGCACATTCGCAGCTACGCTCACTGCTGCGTCTGGCTGCCTTGTGTGGCCACTAACAACTTCGCGTGAGCCTGCACATCGTCCCTGTTGTACGAGGAGGGGCGGGTCAGGGAGGTGCAGACTCTGACGCTCATCCCACAGATGCCACGAGGCTTTACTACCTGGGACAGGGGCTAAGTCATTCCCAGACTTGGGCTCGAGGTCACACGTCCAAGCTGAGCTTAAGTCTGCAGTCACTGATCTAACTACCTCCTTTGATTTCCACAAATCAGCGAGCGTTTTTATTTCCAGCTGCAAAGACCAGGTCTCAAGCCCATTCATGTGAGAAGCTGTCACTCCTGTGTGCTTAAACCCTGCCCCTAGGTGAGCTGAGCGGGCGGCCAGAGCGAGCCTGCGGGGGTCTCCCTCGTTTCTTCTAGCTGGGACTCCCCACGACTCCTCTGGCCTCAGGCCGAGGCTAGCCAGGGGGACAGGGTGCCCTCTGCGGCCGAGAACTGTGGTTACGTCCCTTCCCTGACACACACAGATGGGAGCACATTTCGCACGGGGAAAGAACCGGAGAGCCTGCGAGTCACCAAGGGATGGCTGAAGACTTGACCCTCCCTTTGCACATGGGAGTCATTTTCAGGGTAATTGACCAAGCGCGTTCTTCTATTATGAGATCAGATGCGGGGGTGTCATGGGCCAAACATTTGTGTCTCCCAAGAATTCATATTAAAATCCTAAACCTGATGTGGTGGTGGTAGGAGGTGAAGTGCTGGCAGGCAGACCGGGTCGGGAGGGTGGATCCATCATGAACAGAACCAGCCAGCATCCTGGCCTTCGTCCGGCCCTGTGCGGACGCCCCAGAAGGCGGGCCACCAGCACCTGGCAGGGAGGACCAAGCCAGCGGCAGACTTCGGAGCTGTGAGTAACCAATGTCTGCTGTCTAGAAGCCACCCATCTATAGTGTTTGGTTGCAGCAGCCAGAGCAGGCTAAGAGACATGGACATATGTCATGTGTTTACTCAAAGAGGATTCAAATCCAAGTGGTTGGGGAGGGGGAAAAAGTGAGAAAGCAAGAGAGAACAAACACTGAGATTACACAGGATTTGTGCCCTTTCAAACCTAAACTCCAGATGAGATGCAATGTCTCTGTACGCACACGTTTCACCTTACACAGTTTGCAGCCTTTGGAAAACCTGGACACGAACAGCATTTTTTAAAAAATCCTTTTGGGGCGTCCAGGTGGCTCCACTGGCTGAGTGTCCGACTGGCTCAATGGACACTCGTGGTTCATGGGTTCGAGCCTGGTTCAGATTCTGTGTCTCCCTCTCTCTCTGCCCCTCCCCTGCTTGTCGCCGCGCGCGTGCGCGCACTCTCTCCCTCTCAAAAATAAACAAACTTCAAAAAAAAAAGCATCCTTTAGCAAGTTTGAGTTTCCAAGTGTTCTGCATGTTCTTACAGTCATGGGGGCCAAAGCTGTATTAGAAGAGTGTATTCCGGCCCCCCTCATTAGACAGAGGATTTGAGGCCCCAAAAGGCAAAGTGACTAACCTAAGGGCACACAGCTGGAGTGAGTCAGAGCTGAGCCTTGAACTTGAGAGTCTACTCTTGGCTGTACACGCTCTGGCGGTTACTCGCTTGTCCAGCTTGAAATAAGTGGGCCAGCATGCCCAGGGACTAGGAATCCGTTAGTTATAGGAGCCTGTAGTTTTAATGCCCTATTTTTCTGGAAGTCAAAACTACACCACCAGGGTGTTTCTCTTTTTCATTATGAAGTCCTCTTCATTTCATTTATATTTTGCAGCAAAATGATTTAAATCAAATGTGCTCGGGCACAGAGGAAATCTGACCTGAAAGACGGTCTTTGTGGCCAAAGGAGAGCCGGCAGATACTTATTTCCTGCCTTTGCAAGGCCAGTAGCATCCTGGTACATGGGGTCCATCAATACATCTTTCATAAGGGCTTCTCTGCACAGTGAGGTGGAAAATCTTTCCAATGACTCTGGCCCATTTGTAACTCTGCCCTGAATAAAAGAAGGGATTGATTGGGGGCTTGGACCGCTTCCATGCCCAGGGCCCTTCCTGCGCCCTAGGAGGCAGTCTACCATGGAATTCAACCAGGCAATTGCTCCTGCAGAGAGAGCCCAGTAGGGGTCAGCATGGCCCCTAAAGAGGGAGCAGCGAGGGGTTAATGTGCCCTGCTGGGGTCTCCGGAGGGAGTGACGCCTGGAAGTCTCCAAAATACAGAGGCTTCAAAGAAATCAGAAGGGAAGGCTTGCCCCTGGGTGCTCAGAAACACACCTCAGTTTCCCCTCCTGGGGGTCCCCAATCCACAGCTGGCATGACGTAGCCTTAGTGCGTCCATCAGCCAGTGGGGTGGCATCTCGTAAGCATCTTCAACGGGCTAGCACAGTGGGGTTGCTCAAAGGCTCCCTGCCAGGGCAGAGGGGCATGGGGGCTTGGGGAGCGGATGGCCCGTGGCTCTGGACACATCCCACAACCCCCATCTCCCTACATGGCAGTCGATGCTGAGAGCACTCTGTTGGCTCGGAGATGAGGACACCTGAGCCCAGTTTTAGATGCACCACTTGGGCAATTGACTTCTCCCTCTGGGTTGTCTTACTCTTCTATAAAATTGACATGAGGTGGGGCGCCTGGGTGGCTCAGTCCGTTGGGCGTCCGGCTTTGGCTCAGGTCATGATCTTACAGTTCGTGGGTTCAAGCCCTGCATCAGGCTCTGTACTGACAGCCAGTTCAGAGCCTGGAGCCTGCTTCACATTCTGTGTCTCCCTCTCTCTCTGACCCTCCCCCACTCCGCTGTCTAATAAACAAACAAACATTAAAAAAACTGACGTGAGACTGCTTATCTTAGGATAGCGATTCTCAATTTGGGAGGGGACATTCTGTCCCTCCCCCCAGGGACCATGTGGAAATTTCTAGAGACATTTTTGACTGCTACACTGGGGTACAGGGCAGAGGATGGGGTGCTATTGGTATCTCGTATGCAGAAGCCAGGGACACTGCTGAATATCTTACGGGCCCCTCCCCACACATACAACAAATGTGACCCAGATCAACATGTCACAAAGTGTGCCCAAGTCGACCAGGTGCAGAGAAGGCTCTTTTTGCAGCCTCACAGGCTGGTTCAGGGCTCTGGTTCAAGGCTACGATGCAGGCCTACACGCTCCCTCACCTACCCCCTATCTCCTACCAGTCCTGACTTTCTCTCCCACTTCTGAGGCAAACGAAGGTGAATAAGAGTCTCTTCTTACCCAAGCATCAGCTTCAAGGCTGAGGTCAGGTGGATTACAGAATCTGCTTTAAGTAAAGGTCACCATCCATGAGGAATATAACTCCATATTTTTCCCAACACCCGGCACACAGCATATGCTCAATAAATGGGATGCATTATAACATCTCCCTCCTAACTGTTGTGGGGATAAGAAAACATGAAACGTGATCAGCATGGTGTGGTGCCTCCTGTCCTTGGTGATACTGAGAAACTCTTGGTTGATGAAGGCAAAGGATACAGGAGCACAAACATGAGTGACAGGAACAGATGAAGGTTCATGGAAAAGCAAATGTCCAGGGGCACCTACATGCCTCAGTCGATTAAGCATCTGGCTCTCAATTTTGGCTCAAGTCATATTCACACAGTCGACATGGGATCGAGCCTCAGGTTGAGCTCTGCACTGACAGCATGGAGCCTGCTTGGGATTCTCTCCCTCCACCCCAAAATAAACTTAAAAAAAGAAAAACAGCAAATGTCCAGCATGGAGCTTAGCATGCTGACAGTGGCCAAGAGGTATCTCCTCTGGGGTGCCTGGGTAGGTTGGTCGGTTAAATGTCCAACTTCAGCTCAGGTCATGATCTTGTGGTTCTTGAGTTCAAGCCCTGCATCGGGCTCTACTGACAGCTTGGAGCCTGGGGCATGCTTTGGATTCTCCCTCTCTTTGCCCCTCCCCTGCTCACACTCTGTCTATCTCTCTCTCTCAAAAAAAACAAAAACAAAAAACAACCCCCCCCAAAAAACGAAACAAAACCAAACTACGGCATCTGCTCCATGGAGGCGGCAGCTCAGAGAAGTAGGAGGGTCTACAGCAGAGTTCTTCAAGCTCAGTGTTACAGACACCGGGGCCCGATGATTCTGAGCTGTGGGAGCTGTCCCCCATACCCCAGAATGTTAGCAACATCCCTTTACCATCCCATGACAACCAAACAATGTCTCTGGCCACTGCTGGCTGTTCCCTGCAGGGCATGACCGCCTCTGATTGAGAAGCACTGGTCTAAGACCGTGGGGCACACGCTGGGTTCTCACTCAGCAAGTAGCCAGAAGGAGGCAGGCCAGAGGAGCGAGGACCCCACCGCCGGGCGGCCTGCCTCGGCTGCCTCTCACTCACAATGGATGAGGCAGAGGGAGGCTATCCGAGGCCAGACGCCAGCTGGGTTTCTCTCCAACAGGCGGCCCTTGCTCCCGTGCCCTGTCTGCGCCCTGCCTGAAGCGGGCAACTTTTCTGAGGATCCATTTCTCTAGTCCTAAGGGTTTTATGTGGGTTTCGCGGTCGGTGTCCATACCACTCAACCTGCCTCTCACCACTCTCCGCTCTAAAGGGATTCTCTGGAAGTACCTCTAGTCCCAAATGGTTTAACGCTCCTATTGTGTGGATGAGCCATTGTAGTCCAGAAGATGAAGAGGTACCAAGTCGCTCTGTGTCTGTGGTTGGAGGCTGAGTAGTGGAAAAACCCTTGCCTCTCTAGCACCTGAACCTAACCCATTGGCAGATGGTGAGTGAGCTACGGAGGGAGAAAGAGAAAAGTACAAATCACAGGTGTACAGCTGGAGGGACTGCTGGGAACCCAGGCAGCAGGTGGGGGGGGAGGTGGAGGGGGTGCATGGGGCAGAGGTCACGTGAGAGTACAAGGCTGGGGGCAGGACCATCAGCAGATGGAAACTTCTAGGACCCGCCTTAAGGAATGAGCTACAATGGAGTGGACACACTGGATGCTTCCCTAACACCCCCTGCCCCTCACTTCCCAGCTCTGATCTCGCAGGTCCCCCGTCTTGCTCACGTGTGGCCACGTCTCCACAGCGCCACCATCAGCTAGTCGTGAGCAGCCAATCCCAGACTGAGCCCCTGTGCTCTACCTTGCCCACTAAGTGTCCCTCCAACACCCAGCAGCCAGAGCGAACCGTGGAAACAGCCGATCAGATGCTACTCCTTTGCTTAAAAGCCTCGCATGTATGCTCTGCTGAGGACAAATGTGGAATTCTTAGTGAGCCCGTAGGGCCTGGCTCCTGCCCCGCTGCCCCTTTCCACGGTCTGTCTTGCTTCTCAGAGTTCTCTCCAGTCATTACCAGGCTCCCACTAAGACCAGGACCTTTGCACATTCCACTTCCTCCTTCTCCTCTTCAACTAATCCTTACCCGGACTATACTTGATCATTTCAGCTCAACTGTCGCTTCCCTAGGGACATTCTGCTGACCTTCCCTGGCCAAGTCCACAGCTCAACAGTCTCAGAACACTGGGACTTTCATCCCATGGCATGGAGTCCGGCTCAATGGCTGGCGTCTGTCCCCACCAGATGCCGAAGGTGCCTGAGGCCAGGGCGTTGGTTTTGTCCACTGATGTACTTTCGTCCCTATTCAGTTCAGTAAACATTTGTGGGATAAATAAACTCACGACTGCGGGTAAGGAAGAGAGAAGCTTGCTCCAAGCTTAGACAGAGTGTCCCTTTCAGGGGCCATGCCCCATGGCTTCCTTCCCAGACACCTCTCATGAGAATAAAAATGGGGGCCGAGAGGAACGTGCTGCCTGCTCTGCCCAGGGGGAACAAGGAGACCACCTCCTTCCTGTCCCTGGCAAGTTTCCCTGTTCTGGCCCCGGACAGATGAAGATGGGTTCTCTCTGCCCTGCACTCCCTTCCAGGATATGCGGCCCCAGCAAAGGTGCCCAGTGTTAGGACAACAAAGTGCCAAATGCCTACTGCCTGGGACAGTGCAAATGGACCTTGGTCTCCAGGAGGCCGGTAGCATCAGCACGGACTGGGGGCTGGCTGGAAACGCGCAGTGCCAGCCCCGTCCCAGATGGGCGGAGTCAGAACCTGCACGCGCACAGATCCGAGGCGATGGGTTGTCCTGTGAGGAGCCCCGGGCTAGAGGGAGCTGGACAGAGCCATCTGGAGGGTCGGCCAAGCTGCAGACCCCCGGAACCCCCCCACCCCACCCCCAAGTTCTGAGTCAGTGTTCACAGCATGGCAGGACTCTGGTTCAAGGTGACAGGGTTGGTCCCGGATGGAGCTTTGAGAACCACTCCTTTACAGCTTTATGGGGGTCCAGGAAGGGAGTCTTCAGAGAGGCCCAGAAAGCCATTCTCAAAGAAGCGAGGCGTGAGCTGGGAAGAGGAGTAAGGGCTTGCCAGACAGCAGGCCAGAGGGGTGTTCTAGACAGGGGACACCACACAGGGCCAACTGAGAAGCATGAAGCACGGCGTGCCAGCCATGTCATTCAGGATCGGTGCCTGGAGTCCAGGCGAGGCAGGAAGAAGACTGGTGAGGGGAGGGGAGGGGAGGTAGCCCAGAGGTCACAGAAGAGCTGGCACAGCCCTACCAAGGAGGAACTACAGCATCCTCAGATATCTTACAGCTAATGCTCCCGTGATGCTTCCCACACACCATGCCTCACCCGAAGGCCTTACACACATCAACATTTACAACTATTCAAAAGAAAGAAATACAGACTCACAGCAAGTTGCCAAGAGAGCGCAGAGTCCCGTGTTCCTTCGCCCAGTCTTCCCCCGATAGTGACATCTTACGCCTCTGCGTTGCAATATTAAAGCCCGGCAATTCATATCACTATAATACTATGGACGAAGACCAGACTTTACCCGGTGTTCATGTCTTCCATGCATGCATTTGTGTGCCTGTGGGTGTGTTATTGCTGCATCCTCACCAACAACCCATTATTATCCCATTTTACAGATGAGGAAACCCAAGCACAGAGAGAATAACTTGCAGGAGAGGCGGAAGGGGAAAGAAACTCAAGTCTGGAAGCCTGGCTCAATGTTGCTACCGAAGTCTTGCCTCTCTGACAAGTTCTGGTATTTCTGCAAACTCATGGATCAGGGAGAATTCCAAGGGGGACCCCTACATCCTAAAGGAGGGCCGTCCCGAAGGAGCCTGTGGCCCTGGAAAAAGCCTCACTGGCAGAGACCGAGAGAAGAAGCTGGGAGAGGGGTGGGGCCCCTGCTCAGCCTTGCTTTCCGCTCAAAGGCGCCCCTGTCCGCTGGCTCTGCCCCCAGGTACCTGGTCGGCTGATGTTCACAGGGCTGGCCTGGGCTGTCTGCCAACATCAGGACCAGACAGAAATCTGCTGTTCCACATCCCAGGCCCTGCCCTGGCGCCTGGCAACCCCACAGAGGCCTATTTGTGAAGGCAGGAAGGAGGCTGGGCCGTTCAGCCTTCCCCGCAGCCGAGCTCTGAGCCCCCGGCTGCTGGGCTGGGTGCAGACAGGCAGGGACAGAAGACACACAGGTAGGCCTTACACCACCAAACAAGGCCTCCCTCACGGTCGGGGCCTCCAGCCGCCACCTCAGTGGCCAGCGACTACCAGACAAGGCGTCCTTTTGCTGCTTTTATGGCTCGTTGGGCTTCTTGGAAGGGAATGTTCTCTGTGCTCACAAACATGTAAAGATGATCTATGCATGTGGACAGAGTTTGCTCAGACCCACGCACACTGCTCGATTTGTAGCCAGGTCGGTGGGGCTCTGGGTGAATTCTTTCCTTTGTCAACGTGGCACTCTGTTAATGTTGCTATAATGCTGTTTGTGTAGTTAGGCAAAAAGGTTTCCTTTCATGGGGCGGGGGAGGGAGGGTGAGATCAAACCATAGGGGGGAAAAGTTTAAAAAAAAAATACACTGTGGCACTGGGAATGATTTTGCTTAAATGTGGAACGACTGTTACAGCCTGATAAGTAGCCTCATCTCTGAACCGCTCCAAAACTCAGCAACCTTTTTTTAAATTTTTATTTTTTTACATTTATTTATTTTTGAGAGTCAGAGCACAAGTTGGGGAGGGGCAGAGGGAGAGAAGGAGACACAGAATCTGAAGCAGGCTCCAGGCTCTGAGCTGTCAGCACAGATCCTGATGCAGGGCTCGAACTCACAAACTGTGAGCTCATGACCTGAGCTCAAGTCGGACGCTTAACTAACTGAGTCACCTAGGTGCCCCAACCTCAGCAACCTTGACTGGAGAGTGTGGGTTTGGCTTCAAGGATCTGCCCCCAACTGTTAAGCTACAGAGCTTGGTATGGGAGGGGGCAAAGTTAAAGGAGGTCTTTGATTTCTGTTTTGTCCAGAGATTCAAAATGCAGCTGTGGACAGGCCATACCAACGGGTCATGGTCACTCACTGTAAGTCGATCCACTCTGGAAGAGTAGAAGCACAATGAATCCTGACCGTTTTTGAGCATCCTGCAGGTCAAACCAAGCTGGCAGACTCCAAAGTGATCATTGGACTTCTGAAGCCCACCTGTGCCCAGGAGCATTTTGGGATCTCTGGGGCATCTTCCGTCTCTGGATTGGGAGATTCTTGGGGGGGAAGTTCTGAAGTGACAGGCCCGCAGGTAATGAGGTAATGAACTGAGGTCCTCGAGTGTCCACACAGCAACCCACTCTCTGGCCAGAGGGCTCCCTGGCCAATTCTTCACCCATACTTGAGCTCCCCTGGGTTCCAGAGAGAAGGAAGCCTCATGTGGCTAAGTCATTGTTGGTTTTAGAGCCTCCCAGAAAGCACTAGATTCTTGATACCAGAGTATGTGTTACCATATTCTGCCTTCAAACTGCCAGAGGTTCTCCCACTCATTCCCACCACTTGCTGTTCCTTTAAGGACATCAACACATCTACTCTCCTAATGAACCCATACTAGGAGGGGTTAACTGAGGGTATCATGTGAAACCAAATTACCATTTATGTCTTCCCATTCCAGAAAGGGAAAGGCTGCAACCAAAGACACAGAGGCCAGAAAAACTATACTAGACAGAAAATCAATAGCCACGGTGAAGGAAAGGAAACTTTACAAACTGCAGCTAACAGAATGATTCCGACTGACATCAAATGAGGCTCTGAGCTTCCTGGCGGCCAAAGCAAAAAGGGATGCATCATATTATATAGCTCATAATCTACCACCTGGAAGCTTAGCCACAGAGAAAAGAAAAGCTAGGTCCTGGTACAATGTGCCTGGCAGGCGTGAGCAAGGAGGAGGCAGGAGGTAAGAAGGCCCAGAGGTGAGTAGCAGTCAAGCCAAGATCAGGACTTTGGCTTATACTCCAAGGGGCATGAGGAGTCAGGGGTCAGCTTTAAGCAGAGGCATGACCTCAGGTCACTCATGATTTAAAACAACAGCTCTGACAGATGTTCTGGGAACAGTCTGCTGGGGGACAAGGGGAGAAATGGGGAGGCAGATGTGAAGGCTAGAGCAAAATGCCCAACAGACAGCGCAAACCCTTAGAATAAAGCCCGGTCTATTTCCCAGCACCTACAAGGCTTCCCAGGCTCTAGACCCTCCTCTCTGTTCAGCTCAATCCCATGCCTCTTGCACTCCCTCCCACCACTGCGATCGCTGTCCATTTCTTGCCCTATTCATCACATGTGAGTATCTGCCCATCACATTCTTCCCTCCACTTCTGCGTGTCACCTTAAATGTCAGCCCCCCGAGAGGTCTTTCGCAAGCCCTTGTGACCTGTAGGGCCTCCTTCAAACCCAGACTCTCCTGGTTCTTTCTTGTGCCCAATCACAGCTGGCCATTATTGTGGTCTGGCTGATTTCTTGGCTGGTTGGTTTGACCCTTCTCTCCATCAGGTCTTGTCTTCCACGAAGACAAAGATGTGTCTCCCTTGGCAGCTGCTCCTGCATCACAGCCCAGGGGCTGACCCATAACAGGTGCTTGATAAATTCTGGTGAAGACGTGGATCCTATGCGGTCGACACGGAAATGCTAGGTTAGGAAATGGGAGCTCAGAGAGGTCCAGCAGCTTGCTGGTGGATCCCAGGTCTGACCTCAAGGCCAGGGCCTCTGATCTAATCGCTCGGGAGTCCAATCAGAAGACCTTGCTCTGACCTTTCTGTGTAAGACCCCTGCCACTGAATTAAATCAAGATCCTTGGACCTTCCCACAGAGCCAAGGAGAATGTGATGCTGACCAGAAGGGGCTCAGCAAGCTGCAGCTAGAGTCAGGCCCAGGTGCGAGAGCAAAGGGGAAGCAGGCAAGACCCCCACCTGGTGGGCTGGCCTTACCGCCATGTCCCACTGCTCGCGACACAAACTATCCCCCCTCAAAGTATACAGCCTTTATCGGATCAATTTTCTAGGCTATGCCAACCAAACAGTGGAATCCACAGGAAATTAAGCTTATTGACTCAGTCTTTGGTACCACATGGAGAAGATGTATTTACACATGTCATCTGAGCCTGGGGGATTATAGGTTACTGGCAGCAAGTATTTACTGAGTTTTGAATGACAGGTGGACCAGGAATGGGGTGGCGGGTGTCTCCCCACTGCCTGTAGATTTCTGAGCCAGGGGGGCCCTTGTCCTGAGCCCCTGTTTTACTTCCACGTGGCTGGCTTGGACAGTGGAAGGATTTGGGGTAAAGCTAATAAAAGTCTGCAGAAACTGGTATCAGAAAGAACGGACTTTTAAACCTCAGGCCGACTTAATGGGCTCTCACTGTTGGCAGCAATGAATTGTGACGTGATTCCGTGTCTAGGTATTTGCCTCATGTCATCTCTTCATGGGTCTTTGAGCTGTAACTTCTCCTTGGGTCATTTATGACCCGAGGGGAAAGGCAACTTTTGAGATTCACGACGGAAGCAGCGGAGGCCTGGGGAATGAAGGCCCAAATAAAAAATAACCATAAATAAATAATGACATCAATGGCTAATGTTTAGGGACCCTGCACAAGTGCCGGGGACTGTAGAGATATGTACACACAGTAGATCATTAACCTCATGTGTTTTTTGTAAGAAGAACAAAATTCAAGTTCCTTACCATCGCCTTCCAAGGTACTATCAGGAGACTGCCAACCTCTGTGAGCTCTTCCCACCCCCACTTATCAGTGCATTTCAACCACCGATCAAACTCATTCCTGCCTCAGGACATTTGCACACGCTGCCCCTCTGCCTGGAGTACTTTTCCCCATGCCTTTGAGTATCTGTCTGGTTTATTCCCACCACTCGAAGCTGGGCTCACATATCACCTATGCCTCCTGCAGCCGCTACCCATCTCATCTCCCTGTTCAATCTTTCCCATCGCACCTTTCCACTTCCTTGAAGTTTTTGTATTTATGTATCTGCTTAGGCATTTATAGTCTGCTTCTTCTCGCTAAGCTCCATGAAATCAGAGACCTTGGATTCCCAATATACCCAATGGCTGGAGATACGCCAGCACACGGAGAGGCTGAGTAACGACTCTGGGAGAGGATGGAAGGGGAAAGGAACCTGGCTTCCGCTGATGTCACTCTGAAGCCTAGGTTCCTGGCCACTGGGTGACACGGCCTCAGCACAGGACACTGAGTCAGCCGGACTTCCAAAGATAACACCGGTATGTGGCTTTTGGGGGGAGGGGTAAATTTCACCCCCAAGACTGAGGTCCTACCTGGTTTTACAAACCTCTTCTCGAAAAGCACATCGGCTCCTATGCCAACACTTCATGAAGTGTAGGGTAAGGGGTCCTGGCATGGTTCTCTAACGAGTCACAGATTTGTTCTCTGAATGCAGGGATCATGTTGGTGCCTCAGCAAAACGCAATGTTGTGAGTGCGGGCGTCGGTTACGCAGACCCAGAGCGTCACTGCAATTCAAAATCTGGCTCTGTGAATTCATTCAATGATTCTCTACAGGGAAAGAATGAACTTCTGGGCGCTCTGGACTATGTGGAAATAAAGCCATAAAGCCGCAGTGGGGCAAAGTGCGAGCTGTGTTGACAGCAGCGGGAAGGTCCTCCTGGGGAATGTGCTGGGTGAGCCTCCAAGCTGTCCCCACTTTCTAGGCCTCAGTTTTCACATAGGGAAAATGGGAATGATGACTGCCCACCTACTGTCAAGGGTGTGCCTTCACTGCCGCATCAAGAAATACATGAAAATACTGAGCCTGGGTGGCTCAGTCGGTTAAGCGTCCGACTTTGGCTCAGGTCATGATCTCACGGTTCGTGAGTTCGAGCCCTGTGTCGGGCTCTGTGCTGACAGAGGCCTGGAGCCTGTTTTGGATTCTGTGTCTCCCTCTCTCTCTGTCCCTCCCCTGCTCACGCTGTCTCTCTCTTTCTCTCAGAAAAAAAAATAAATAAATAAAAAATAAAAATAAAAAAATACCAAGCATAGCAGCCAGCACTTTACGGATGTGGTCGTGAGACTGATTAATGGCTCACTGTGTAGAGGGGCGGTGGAGTGTCTGCCTCAGTTTCCTCCACCTCTCACATCCTACAAGTATGATAGGACAGGCCCTGTCCTACTTCCATTTCCCAAACCCTACCTCACAACATGCCAGCTGCCCAAAGGGCAGAGTATAAAACAGGGGCCACTCTGGAATGTCTCCTGTCAGGGCCACACAGACTAGATCCGAATTCCAGCTGTGTGACCTCGGGAAAATGAAGCATCTTCACCCTGTTTCTGGACCTTCTTCCTCAGTCATTAGATGGGATAGTGGCTTGTGTCTCTGGTCCCTTCCCATCCCTTAACTTTACATTCTAATCCCTCCCACACCGAACTTCCTGTCTTCGGTTGTTCTAAGCAATCTGAGCCTCAGGGAATTTGCATATGCTATTCCCTCTGCCTGGAACAGTCTTCCTCCCCCCAGTGATGGGCTCCTTCTGCACCCCTCAACCTTCCGTGGCTGCCGTGTACAATGTAGTCCACTCCACTATATGTGATATCAGCTCCTTATTCATCTTCCTATTACCACCTATCACCATGTGTAGCTCTATAGTAAATGATGTTTGCTGTTCTCCACTCTCTTCCGCAGAGCAGGAGACTGTAAGACCCCTAAGGAAAAGGGATCACTTCTGACTTGGGTGGCTGTGTATCTTCAGAACCTAGCAGAATGCCTGGAACATAGCAGGTGCTTACTAAAGGCTTGACAAGACAGCGATGAGGGCGTGGCATTCCCACCAGTCTGCACACATCAAGGCCTTCATCTACCTCACCGTGCAGAACCTCAAACCACACTGTTCCCAGAGCCCACGTCCAGTCCCTTCCCTACTCTGTCCCCTGGGCCAGTGGGGTGTGGGTGACCTGAGCTCCATTCCTGGCGCTTTTAGCTGTGTGATCTGGGAAAAACTTCTTAACCACTCTGTGCCTTTGTTTCCATACCGTAAGAATGGTTTGGATGATAACAGTACCTATCTCAAAGAATTGCTTTCACCATTAAAAGAGTTAACATATGTCAAGTATGCAGTATTGTGCCCTGTAAGTGACATCAAGTAGTGGTAATAATAGGCCCCAGCCTTCCATGGCACATAAATGTTAGGTCTACCTTGGTACCTTACCTTCCACACAGGTGTTTGGGCTAGACTGTGGTTCTCTCCCTTGGCGGTCCATTAGCATCACAAGGGAGCTTTATGTTATCCTGACACCCGGGGACCCCCAGACCAATTACATTTGCCTCTCCAGGGAGGGCTCGAACTGGTTTCTCAGTCTCCCTAAGTGATTCCAAGGTGGAGCAGAAAAAGAGCATCACTATAAACTCGTTAGGCTCAAAAAAACCTCAGCGCTATCTGCTATGTACCCTTCTCTTCAACAGCCTTTAGCATTTTTATTCTAATGCCCTATGCTGGGTCATTCCCACTACCCACTTAGATGAGTGGTTATCTACGAGGGGCAACTCTTCCCCTCCCACCCCCAGCTTGGGAATATCTGGCAATATCTGGAGACACCATGGCTTGGAGGAAAGGGTGCTGCTGGCGTCCAGTGAGTAGAGGCCAGGGATGCTGCCGACACCCTACAGACCACAGGACGGCTCCCGCGGCAAAGAAGCCTGTCCCCCAAGATGTCAATAGCCCCGGCCGGGGCTGGCAAACTTCGCTACAGAGTCGTCCCCTCTGTGGGGGTCGGGAAGACAACAGAGACAGGCTGACAATGGGAAGAAGAAAAAGGGAAGGGAACTTATCATTAGTGAATATCAACTTCCAGCCCCACGCCAGGCAGACGTTCATGAATAACAACAATCGCTACTATTCTCTGAGCACCTACCACAGGGCTGACATACCTTACTTAACCCAAGGCAATTCTGGGTTAGAGGATCCTGTCCCTGTTTCGCGCATAAGAAAGCGGGATCAGCAAGGTTAGGTAAGCAGGCCAAGGTCACCACGCCTGCACACAGCAGATCTCTATTTTAGTCTGTGTTGTTCTGACCCCAAAGTCAAGGCTGTCCCAGATCAGATCACGCTTCCTGAGCCTCGTCACATGCCAGACAATGCTTCATTGTCTGAAAGTTTAACATTTGGCTTAAATCATCTCCCCAACAACTCTGTGAAGTAGATACTACTGTCATCGTCATCACCACCTCCATTTTATACCTGGGGACACCGAGGCAGGGTGTGAAGCTACTCTAAGACTTTCACACAGTTGGTAAGTAGCAGGGATGGGATTTGAACCTGGGGAGATGTATCCTAAACTGGTTCCTTCCTACCTCTATTGCTTCTAGGAGAATGATGGAAGGAACAAGCCAAATCTCCTCTGCCTCAGGACCTATGCACAAGCCATTTCCTCTTCCTTAAACACCCTTCTTTTGACCTCTTTGTCCAGCTAACTCGTTCTCACCCATCGGATTTCAGCTCCTAGTACACTTTGCTAGGGCACCTTCTCTGCCCCTTTCCTAACCAGATGATTTATCTTTGTTAAACTCTCTCTCAGCACCACTGGGACGCTCCCCGCACGCACCTTAATAGCACTGCATAATTTACAACGAACCCTTCACTTGTGCAAGCATTTAATTGATAGCGGTTTCCTCCTCTAGACTACAGGCTTGGTGAGGACAGGGACAGGGCCCACTTTGATCAGCCTTGTGTCCCCCGGCACCTGGCATGATGCCTGGCATAATAAAAGCTTGTGGCTGAAGGCATGAAGCAGAGGATCTGAATCCCTAGGAACGTCTGGGGCCAGTCCAGTCCATACCCATCCCTGGGGGGGGCGGAGCCATCCAGCGGGGCCCTGTCTGAATGCCACGGGGACAGGTCAGGGCCAGCACTGCTCTCCAGGAGAGCTGGGAATGGAGGCCATAACCCAGCACCCGTGCCATCCCTTCTTCATGGCGGCTGGCCTTTATCATTTTCCAATCAACGCTGGTTGAGTTCTAATTGATTTTCTATGATATCCCTCTCCAGAAGGGAGAAAGGCTCTGTTTACTGGGGCAGCGCATAGAGGACAGGCCTTTTCTTCCTGCTGTATTTAATGCTGCTGCTAATCACGGAGATTAGACTAAAACAATTACAACAGCTAATTAAAGAACAATGCGGTTTTTGGCATCTTCGCACAGACGGCACCATTGGGAATTCCTAACTCGGGCAAAGCAGGGATAATTAAAATCCTGTTCCACTCTCCCCACTCCGGCAGCTGGATCACGCTGATTAAACTGCAAATAAAACACATGAAACCAACACTTTGTAGTCTATCCAATTTCACTTAAAAGGGCTTTTAACTGATTCATAAACAGAGAAGCCGTAAACAGCAAATTATTTAACCAAAGCCAGTTATTTCGTCATTGCCTTTAGCTTCCCTCCCGACACTGGACTTGCGCATGGCGCCCAGAGGACGTCAGGCTGACAGAGCCCGAGGAACCACTCCAGAGCGCGACCCGCCTGCTCCTGGCCCCCGGCAACAGAGCGTCACCAGCGCACAGCTGTTTCCACTATGGAAAAGGATCAGGCACTGCACATGTCCCCAGAATGCCCACGGTGACCTGGAGGCACATCAAGGCTCGAGGGCACAGACAGAGAAGGTGCCAAGTCTAACTAACATTAAAAAATGCTTAGCTTAAGAAGCGCCTGGGTGGCTCATTTGGTTGAGCGTCCGACTCTTGGTTTTGGCTCATGGGTTGGAGCCCCGAGTTGGGCTCTGTGCTGACAGCAGGAGCCTGCTTGGGATTCTCTCTCTCCCCCCTCCCCTGCTTGTGCGCTCGCTCTCTCTCTCAAAATAAATATACTTTAAAAAATGCTTATCCTGAGAACGTCATTAAGTTATTCAGAGCTAGCTGACTTCACATTTAAAATGCAACCAACATCTAGTAAGTAAGAAAAAGCCTCATTCGCAAGCTCCAGGAGGACGTGCCATGACAGCTGGATACAAAAGCCTATTTGCTTTACGCAGGGACACTGTGAGAGCCGATTCATGCTAGCAAGCATGGTAATGCGGCTTGCCACCACGACCAAGAGAGGGGAGTGCAGAAAATGAGGAACAAGGTCAAGGGAGGTTGAAAAAGAGCACAGAAGAGGAAGAGAGAAAGCGAGAGACATGCTCAGTGAAAGTAGCAAGCAGGGACAGAAAAGGTTAAATACCGGCAGACTGAAGTCACGGGGATTTCAGAAGCCACACAGGGCCTGGGTGCCTAGGATCCGACGTGAGCATGCAGTCTGCCCTGTGGCCTAGCCCCGAGCGCCGGCTGACACCTAGGGCAGGGCTTCTCCATCCAGCTGTGGGGAGAACCCCCCCACCCCAATCACAGATGGGTTGTTTTATAAAATCAAACAAAAAAGCATCAAAAAAAAAAAAAAAAGATAAAAGGCTGATATACTTGGGTTAATGTTCAATCATTATAAAAGTTTCCAAAACCATCCCCTCGATTTCTGACCGGGTCCCACCCAGAGCAGGCAGTGACCGGCTCTTGGAGCCTGACGCTCATCCACCAACCACACCTGGAGGGGCTCTTTCCGAAAAGATCCCCCACAGTCACCGGGAATGTACCTCATCTGATTTATAATATTCCATTTACTGCTTGGCGCATGTCGTTGGGGGACAAAAAAAAAAAAAGGAGGTTTTCAAACGCATATAAATCTAGGAAACAAAGACCAGAAAGCAATGCACCAGGGATTCTATTTCAGGATGATGACTTTTCTCTTTTCGAGCTTTTTAAAAAAACATCAATTTTTTTTAAACCTAAACGTGAAAGTCATATTTCAAAGAATATTCCATCTATGAAAGCAAGGAAATAAAATGCCTTATCATAACATGACTTATGGTTGTTCTTGTGTATTTATATACAATGTTGTAAGTCTATTAATTATATAAAATCAAATGATCACATGGTCCAATAAAAATGACCTAACTACAACTACATGCTGGAATTTTATACAAGCCAATAAATATGACGTTTACAAAGAGTATTCTATGATTTAAGGAGATGTTTTAGCAATCTGGTTGTACAACATCAAATTGCCAATATTTGACCCTCTTTATAAAAATCAGCTATTCCATATGGTTTAACCTAATATAACATTAAATAGAACATAAAGGTTCACATGAATAGACTGTGATTGATTATATAAAAAAACGCACATGGTGGAAAAGACAGGAAGAAACATACAAAAAACTGTAGCATGGTGCTTTTTTTGTTTTTCTTGGTCATTTCCCAAATTTCCAACCATGAGAATATATTACTTTTGCAAGCAGAGAAAAAAGTGCCTTTCAAATTTTTAACTCGAGAAAATTACCAGCATTTTTGAGAGTTTTATCCCAATTTTTATACCATTAATAAGAACTCCATTATAGCAAATAGCCGTTTTTGAATATTGCACACAAAACTGGTTACTTACTCTGGGTGCAGGCATGTTGGGGTAATGGGGATGAATGGCAAATTTAAATTCCTAAGTATTAACTGCTTAGATTATTATTAAATTTGCTCATCATTTGCAAGAATGAACTGAGCAGGAGGCACTGGCTCTGTGTAAGAGAAAGGGCCTGTGATCACGAGGGACCTGAAAGGTTGGAATATTCCACTTGTCTGAATCTGTCATTCATGGCCCCGTGACCTTGACCAAGCCACTTCCATTTGATGTGGCCTCAGTCTTCACGTTTAAATTGAAGAGCTGTGAAAGGGTCGTCTGGAAGCTCCTCCCAATTTTGATATTCCATTAGTCCTATTCCATGATGGCCAAGATCATCTACTTAAGTCGCAGGGCCCAGTGAAAAATGAAAACACAGGGCATCTTATTTTAAAAAATTAGGAATTTCAAGACAGTAACCACAGAGCACTTAACCAAGTACAGGGCCCCTTACTGAACATGAAGCTCTGTGTGACTGCCCAGGGCACACACCCAGGAAGCTGACTCTGACAGGAGAAGGTAAAATCCAAACCACCAGTGACCAAAACAAAAGGGAATTTAAAGCTGTTTGGCAGACCAGGCATGTAGATTTCAGTAAGAATGACTCACAAGGCAGATAACATACCTGTCAACAAAAATACTCGGGTCGGATGATTAAAAACGAACAACAATTGTCTTTTCATACTTGATTACAATGAGTTTCTATTTTAAACACATGTCTCTGGATATAAAATTGTGCTTGGATTTCGCAGACAAGTCTGCATTTCCCAAGTCTTAAATTCCACCGCAGTGAGCCAAACTCAGTGAACCTTTCCTCTGCTAACATCTGTGATCAAGATTAAAGTAACTCACAGTCAGCTCTGGCTATTGAAGCTCAAACCTGAGGATAAGATCTGGTATTTTGCAAAGCGTGAGGAGCCAGCCACGCTCACCGTCTGCTTCCAAGGCTTGCTGTTTTCTCCGTTATTATCAGTCTGAGCCCTGGGACAACAGGGCCATCGTGGAGAGGGGAACTTGGTCTTTGAACTGCAGGAGGAAGCCAGACACACAGCGAATCTTCGCTTCCATGGAACGCGGCTCTCCAGAGCAGCCGCGGATCAGAGACACACGCAGGTGTCGCCCGCTCTTGATGCCAGCCAGTTTACTCTGTGTATGACTGTAATGAGTTTGATCATTTCTAGAGGGGAGAGGTGAAGCCAGTGGATGGTCACAAACAGCCATGTGGAAAGCAGTGAGAAGTAACAGTGTACAAGAAATACAAAAGCAAAAAACTGATCAAAGGCAGACAGAAAGATAAAAAGGCCTCTGGGCCCACTCGGTGAAAAGCGAGAGCATCCTTGATGCCCTCAGGGGTCACTAGCGCCTTTAGCAGAATCCAAAACCTAGTGCTTGAAACACAGGCAAGATTTCTTCAAGGAAACTTTAACACTTGCCCAGTACACACTGTGTTTCAGAAGGCAGGGAAACAGGTGAGGTAATTTAGAAAGATCCTCCCCGCCTCCCGTAAGACTTAATTTTCCTGAGAAAATTAAGATGGTCTCCTCTCCCAAGGCTCCAGATGGCTCAAGTTTCGCTGTGCACAGGCATATATATGATGTATGTGCATGTTTACATTTTGTAGCATTTCTTTTTACCTATTTAAATTTTTAATGTTTATTCATTTTTGACAAGAGAGTGAGTGAGCAGGGGAGGGGTGTGGGCAGCGCACGCGCACGCACACACACACACAGAATCTGAAGCAGGCTCCAGGCTCTGAGCTGTCAGCACAGACACCAACGTGGGGCTCAAGCCCATGAGCCACGAGATCACGGCTTGAGCAGAAGTCAGTTGCTTCACCAACTGAGCCACCCAGGAGTTCCCCCCCCCTTTTCTAACGTATTTAAAAAATGTTTGGGGCACCTGGGTGACTCAGTTAGTTAAGCGTCAGGACTGTTGGTTTCAACTCAGGCCATGATTGAGCTCCACATCAGACTTGTGAGTTTGAGCCCTGCATCAGGCTCCCCACTGACAGTGTTGAGCCTACTTGGGATTCTCTCTTTCTCCTTCTCTGCCCCTTCCCCACTCTTGGGCTCTCTCTTTAAATAAACTTTAAGAAAAATAAATAAATAATAAATATTCTCATCACAGACCTTGTAGTCTAGAACAAGGATTTGCCTACTTTTTCAGTAAAGGGTCAGACAGTAAAGGCTTCTTTTGTAGGCCATATAGTATCTGTCAAACAGCTCAGCTTCATCCTTGTAGCTCAAAGCAGCCATAGACAGTATGTGATGAATGGGTGTGGCTGTGTTCCTAATAAAAACTCCACTTACAAAACAGCCAGCCAGCTGAATTTCGTCCATGCACTGGAGTTTACCAACCCCTTGTCTAGAACACAGAACATGAGCTCTGACAGGCCCAGACCTGGATTCAAACCATGATTCTACCATTTTGCTACTCTGAGACTCAGTTTCCCTCTTTCATGAGATGGGGTATAATAATACCCACTTGGCTGGGTTATTATGAACATCAAATAGAAAACGGAGGAGAATGATTAAAAATTAACTGCACCCCCCTCCCCCCCAGCAGTTACTCTTTTCATCTGTGCGGTTCTCTCCGTGGGGTGTGCACCCATAATGGTTCTTTTCAGTCAACATGGCCTTTCTTAACGATTGTCAAGAACTACTGTCAAGAGGCTTACCATAACCTCCCCTGCTCATGCTCCCCAAGGTAGGGAGAGAGCGATCATCGGCTGCTTTATGGATAAGGAGACGAAAACTCACGCAAGTAGATTTTGCAGCCAGAGAAGTGAAGTATGCTCTCAAAACCAGCAACCGCTGGCTGTGCATCTGCAGCTGGTACAGACAGACACATGTGAATCTGTACACATGCCCATCGTACCCAGCTCAAGTTCTACCCTGGCCACTGACTGGATGTATGACCCCAGGGAAGCCGCTTGACTGCTCACCTCAGGGCGCTTCCTTTGTCAAACAGAGTTAATGGCAGGGTAAGTTCTAGAAGGCTCAACCCTAAAATGCTCAACACTTAGTATAATGCCTAGTACACTGTCGGCGTTCCAGCAATATCTGTTGAATGAGCCCATGAGGTTTTGAGGATTAAATGAGAAAAGTATCCTTAGCTCCAGTGTCTGACAGAGAGTGCTCAACAAATGCTCATTGCTGTTAATGACGGTCTACACAAAACTACATATATATGCAAATACTCAGGTAAACATACACCACACACACACACACTGCACACGAACTGTGAGCTTCACGAGGGCAGGAACTTCATCTGACACAAAGCACATGCTCATTAACAGAACTGTCTGTTCACTTATGAACATGGATAAACACTCACACCTACAAACAGATCACTGCCAACAGCTAATAGACGGGCAGGCTACCCAAGGCTCTTGCAGTTCTCCAGCCACATTCGTTCATCCTTCAGGGCGACCCAGGCTTGGGATTATGAAATTCCATTGGCTGTTTGCCGGATCCCAGAACATCACCACCCACACTGCTCACAGCACCACTTCTATCCAGTCCCCCGAAGCGTCCAGCACAGCAGCGACCCTAAGGTCCCATGAGGAGACCAGGGCTGGGGTTTCCACGGAGATCATGCCCACCAAGGTGGGGGGTAAGCGAGCAGCAGTGAAACCCCAACCCACATATCAGATGGCATGTGAGCTCCGCAGAGACTGGAGGGCTGTCCCTGGAGCTTCTGGGATGAGGTTATGTCTTTGAACAGGGACAGCGTGTGTGTCTGGAAGGAAAGAGTGAGCAGCTGCCCCACTGTCCTGTCCTGCATGAAGGGGGTGTTACGCTCACCCAGGTCCCCTGAGTCCTGGAAGCCCCCTGGCTCCAGGCTCAGGCAAGGCCACCTCTGGAGGACGCAGGGGCGACCGCAGTACTGCACACGAGGCCCTCCAAAGGCTGCCATGCTCGGTGGCATGCCTCGCTCCCAGACAGCCCCTCCCCTACTCCAAGGTAAAGCCCTGGGAACATGGACACCCGTGTCTGCACTGGGGCGGAGGCTGTGTCCACTTAGCATTACATAAACTAACAGCCTGGCTCCTTGGCCCTGAGACAGAATGAGCCCATGTCTGCCTCCGGCATTGCAAATCTCAAGTCAGGCAGTGCAAATAGTACATGGAGGGCCAGATGTAGCCTTTGGCTTCAAGAACGCAGTTGGCTCAACTAAAACATCTGTTTTTTATTAAATGCTGCTTTTGATTTGATTGTGACTGTGTGGTTGTCCAAAGGCAGGGGGTGTGGAAGGGGAGAGGAGCAGGGATTAAATCACTCTTCTAGAAAAGAGAAAAAGGAAGTGTGTACTTGATCTGTAGATAAACATACGTAGACATAGACACACAAATTTGATGTTCACATCCCCATTTTACTGATGGGCATACTGAGGACCCAGGAGGGGAACTGCAAGCAAGTAGCACAGCTAAGATTCAAACCCAGATATGATGATCCCACTATATACTTTCCCCCCATCACACTAAAATCAGTACTATGTGCTGCCTCAACACCTGGGGGAAACCAGGAGGGCCTGAGACAGCCTAAATGTAAGTTTCTATGCCTGCTTTGCTCGGCTCGGTAAGTCCCCTGGCCAAACAGCCCTCCCCGTCACAGAGACCAGGCAGCTTCTGCCTGTCCCCAACAGCAAGCTTCACCCCTGGGGACTATTCCAACAAGACAATCTCATCCACTAGTGGGAAGTGGCCGTCACCTGCCCACCCTCTGGATACTACCGAGTCTAACTCCCACAGACCCTGGGTTTCCGGAGAGCAACTCGCCCCTGCGCCCTCCCCTCCACCACGTGACTGCCTGGCATGGGGCATCCTCCCTCAGGCTGAGTGTGTGTGACAAACTGCTGTCCACCTCATCTGACCAGTGCCAGATGCTGGGTGTTTGGCCAACCCCCCAAAGGCCACGGATCGCTCCCTCTCACGCCACAGTGCTCCCCGAGAAACACAGGACAGACTGCTGCAAATCTGCAACCTCCCCCTTTCTTCCTCGGGGAGCCCAGGCGGGAGCCCCGGGCGAAGCCAGAGCAGAGAGAGCGCACACACCTGGGGAGAGGCGAAACCCTGATTAACTGAACTCAGCTGACCAGCACCATCGATCAACGGAGATCGCCTTTTGCTTCCTCCCAGGAGACTCCGAGCTCAGAAAATGGAGAAACGGACAATTGAGAAAGAAAAATTGTTTTCTTAGCTTTTCCCAGGTTCGGCTTTGATCCAGCCCACTTTCCTTCATCACTGGGAGAACATGAGTCACTGGAAATTTTCTAGAGTCATGTTTAAAAAAAAAAAAAAAGTAAAAAGAAATGGGAGAGATGGGTTTGAACAATCTAGTCAACCCAGTATATGCAACATAGTCTCATTTCATCACGTGATCAATATGAAAAAGGATCAATGCAGTATTTTACATGGTGTGGCTTGTACCATCCACACCTGAGCACAGCTCACTGGACTCACTGTCCTTCAAGAGCCGGTGATCAGCAGGCTGCACAGTATGGGCTTGGAATGAAGTTCAAAGTGACTGTTGAGATCGCGGAGTCTGGGCACTTACAACACACAGGTCATCAGTCAAGGACTGCTTACGGTCTTCTCCTCACTGGCATATCACGATTAATAAGCACAGATGAAGATCTGTGGGAAGGGGCAGCTAAGACCCTTCTCTACAGTCAGGGTCTTTCCTAACAGAAAGGTGGCCTCCACCCCTTTACCAGCCTCTTCCTCAGCTTTCCGATACGTGTGTTCTCTCCACCTCTCACTGAAGTGACCTCACACTTTAGAGAAAAGAAATACTTCTTTGAAAAGACCTTTTTTAACCTTTAACCATCTAGGAGTGGGTAGAATTCGATCATGCCCACAAGGATGGTCCCCAAAGGCCCGAGTAGCCAGGGAGGGGCCGTGACAAATCCCACGTGAGAAAAATCAACCACTGATGGATGTGATAACACTCAGGGGTTGCTGCCTGGGAGAAAGGAGGGCTAACCATCACAGGAGGCAGGTATCATCACGAGGACAGAATGGACACCAGAAGAATGAATGGATTTACCCAGCCTGCTGCAGCGTGAATTCCAGAAGCGGAAGGACATGAAGGAACAGAGCCCCCCTTCCCAAGTATTAATCCTTCATCTGCTAAGGTTTCCAATTTTGCCCTATCCACGAAGCATCTGCAGTTTTCTTGATTTACCCAAGCTCTTTAAATCAGCTCATCTGCATTGTTCTTTAATGAACGAATTTAAAAAGGAAACAATACCCATAAACTTAAAAAAAAAAAAAAACCAATATAACTTGCCATAGATAGAATGTAACTAGGAAAAGAAACAGCCAGCTATTAATTTCTTAAAAGTCTCTTCATTGCACTGCCTGAGATAATCTTGGGCGCCTCCGGTTCCTATCTGACACACCTGAGCTTTGCCTGGTGCGCTGGGAAGGTTTGCGCAGGAGGAGAGGTGGGGAAGACGTCCCAGGAAGGGTGCACACGAAAAAGGTGCAGGAGGGGACGTACCCGGGGCAGGGAGCAGGAAATGCAGGCAGGAAACGGACATTCAGGTACGTGCGATGGATTTAACGCACTGGGAACACAGACCAGCTCCCTCTGGAAGTATTTTACAAGCAAGGACGTCAACAATAGTGTTCTTATAACTCCCAGTTAACCCTCAGACAATTAGCCGGAGCCCCCAGTGCCTGTGTCTTGTTTCCCAACTCTGTCTTCTGATTGCAGTTTTCTGGCGGTGGGGTGGGGTGGGGGTTGGGGAGGGAAGCCATTTTCCGGGACAGTGATGAATTCTACATGCAGATGTCCAAGGTCAGGGGGAAGGGGGGAGAGGTGGAAAGGAGACAAGGTGTGCAGTCAAAGGGCAAGGAGAGGATGCTAACACCGGGAACCCACGCCCCACTGGAGAGTGTGTGATTTCTCCCAGGGCAATCCAGGCCGCCAGAGAGACACATATACCTTGTGAAAGGTCAACTTCCAAATTGGTCAGGCAAGTCTAGTCAGGCCTAATTCCACAGAGGGGAAGAGCCGCTCTGATCTTTGATCTGGTGGAATTGACATCCCCCCAAACGCTGACGCTTTTGCAGGTGGCTCAGATCAGCCCCCCTCTCCCTGCCGGTGGCTGCCTCCTGGGGGCCTGACAAACCTTGACAGTGAGGATCGGTCCCAGAGAAGACACTTGCCTGCACTTCCCGGACGACACAAGCCAGAGACAATGCCTTAAAAAGCCCTTGGAAGAGAAAGTCATATATTCCACAATACGATATTCATTAGATGCTATCATGGCATTTTATAAGGTCGTATATAACACCAGCTGTAGCTGTAAAAATTTTATTATTCAGACCCAGAAAGGCATATAAATCCCTGCAAAGTGCAGGTTTTCCTTTTAAAAAGTGGTTTAATTTTTCCTACCTTTTGCTTCCATTCATTCCTGGGAGACTGAACTTGAAATTCCTCCCAAGCTCCTGAGTGCAAGATTCCATATCGCGTGGGCCAAGGAAGAAGCTCCCCCGCCCCACCTGCCCAGCACCTGCAAGGCTCCTCTTCTGGGAAAGCAGGGGCAGAGGCTCCAGAAAGCCTCCGGCACTCCACCCGTTGCTTGACAACCTTGCTAGGTATTGCGGCCCCTCCCATGCCCAGGGAGTACTTCCTCTTCCCACCAAACTTGTCCTTTATTCACGCATTCCTAACTTTCTGTGTGCCCTGCCCCCACTTGCCCAAACCCAGCCTGTCCATTCTTTTTAATGGCCCTTCCTCTCCCTTCTGTCACTACTCGGCCTTCTTGGCTCTTCTGGATTAAATGCCCCCTTTCTGGTCACCTGCCTCCCAATCCGTCCCCCAGGCAGCAGCCAGAGTGATCCTCCCACGCTGACCTCAAATCCTCCTGTGCCAAGAACCTCCGGTGCTGCCCCACTGCCTATCAGGTCAAGCTCCCTGAGACTATCAGGGCCTGTGCCTGCTTCACCAGTGTCTTGCCATTCTCTGCTCCTCCACCTGTGTTCATTGATACTGTGTTTGTGATTTTTTTTTTTTTTTGAGACAGATTGAGAGCATACATGTGCACGCACAAGCGGGGGAGGAGCAGAGACAGAGAGAGAATCTTAAGGAGGCTCCATGCTCAGTGCAGAATGGACGCCATGACCCTGGGATCATGACTTGTGCCGAAATCAAGAGTCGGGGGCTCAACCAACTGGGCCATCCGGATCCCCCTGGTGATTTCTTGATCAGACCTGTAATTTCAGCTCTGCTTGCTCTGGGAATGTGGTGCCTATCATCCCAGCCTGGCCTGGTCTATTCTCACTCACCCTTTATATAATCTAGTGGGGCCAAGAGCGTCAAGAAGAAGCCTTCTGGGACTATTCCAGGTTGTCCTGTTTACTCCCACACCATCACCCACCTGACACCGCCCCACTGAGAGAAGCAGCTGGAGTTCATCTATCTTACAACAATTCAGCTACAAAGGCTCAGGGGGGAGGAAAAAGGACCAAAAAAGACAGTGAGACCCAGTATTTACATAACGTGGGTGACCCTGTCCACCATTTCACTCAGTGGGTATACACCATCTTACAATGATTTTTCTCTCCATCGAGGCAGAGGTGCCCATGGACTTGGTGGGGGGGGGGGGTTGGGAGGGTGCCGTCAGTAGAGATAATTCTGAGGGTCTTAAATACAAACACACTCCTTTTCATAATTATTTTCATTAACTAACTGAAATCTGGTGTGTCCTTCAGCTATGAACGCAGGCACCAGACTGCAGGGGGATTAGCAAGACCTGAGACTGACATCAGTGGAAATTACAGATATTTTCATATCACACTGCTTTGGTAGCAGATGCTCAAAATATTATTTATACTTGTCACTACTTCAAAATTACGGTAGTTATTAGACCTGCAGCCAAATCTAGTTACTTAATGTGTTAATAAAGATGCAAATGCATTATTACTCCACACATTTGTTATGTTTATATGTATTTTGATAACTATACTTCAATGCAACTGATTTCCTTTATAATCCTTTGCATTTAGTTTTTTTTTTTGTTTTTTTTTTTTTTTGCATTTGCAATGTTATTTTGGGGAGCCTGGGTGGCTCAGTCGGTTAAGCATCTGATTTCAGCTCAGGTCATGATCTCCAGGTTCTGAGTTCGAGCCCCACATCGGGCTCTCTGCGGTCAGCACAGAGCCTGCTTGGGGTTCTCTCTCTCTCTCTGCTCCTCCCCCGACTTCTATACTTTGTCTCTTTCTCTCTCCCAAAAACATTTAAAATATTTTTTAAAAAGGCAGTGGGAAATAAAAAAAAAAAAATTAAATATATTATTCAGAGAAGGGGCCACAGGTTCTTCAAGATGCCAGAAGGTCCATGACACCGGGAAGGTTCAGACACAATGATCCAGATTTGAGTTCCCAGAGCACAGGGCCCTGGGTGCTTCGTCTCTCAATCCCTGGTGCCTGGAACAGTGGCCAGTATATAGCAGGAATACATTTTTTTTAAATAAGAACGGAGATATTATATTTATCCATCTACTAATCTTTCTTCCTTCTTTCCATTTATCTGCTGTCTTTTATCCTGCTCTCCATCTGTGCGATCCGATGCAGTTGTAACTGCTGAGAGCTCTGTGAGTGGCCCCAAGATCCACTTCTGCAGGGCAGGTGGGGACTCAGTCAGAGGTCAGTGTGATTCAGTACGAAGAAGGTGACGCGGTCCCCTTGCATGGCCTTGGGCATGTCATTCAGTGCGCCTGGAGCACGCGTCTTCCAGGCGCCGGGCACACGTCTGGCTCTGGCACTCACACCGCAGGCTGGGGCCTCAAGCCCTGTACCATCACATGCCAGCGTCTAGTCCATCTGCTTTCCAAAGCCTGGGGACGCTCTGCCTTTTGTGCTCAAAGTCTCAGAGTGGTTAAGCCTTAAAGCAGAGTCATGGCTATTACCAAATCTGATGAGTTGCATGGCATGGTGGTTGAGAGTTCTGCGTAGGTCCAAAT
This sequence comes from Proteles cristata cristata, assembly GCA_017311185.1. Lineage (NCBI taxonomy): Eukaryota > Metazoa > Chordata > Mammalia > Carnivora > Hyaenidae > Proteles > Proteles cristata. The sequence continues at coordinate 893,005 of JAESUZ010001797.1, read as the reverse complement.
ACCAGCTTCCTACTTCCTCTCCACTTGACACATGACCTGGGGCGACACTGAATTCGCTCCTCTCCAAGGCTCAGTTCCATCATCTGGGTGGGAGAATACGAACCATCCCTCCTTATGCAGTGTTCATGGGAACATGGAGTGAGTGCTTAGCACAGTAGCTGACTAGGCCAGTCTTAATTATCATATTTCTAGGGAGGCATCGTTTGGCACCCGGGAAAATGCAGCTAAGGAATTAATCAACAGATACCACTCTTAAAAAACGCTCCACCCCACTCATGTCTGAAATGCAAATCAAACGAGCAAGATAGTGTTTTTACCCATCAGCCTGACACAGATGATGAGGACTGATAATTACCAGTGCTTTTGAGAGTGGAGACAGGAAATCACTTTGATGGGCAATTTGAAGAGACCTCTGTATAGGTCAACTCAGCTACGACTGTCAAAATGGAAAATGCACATGCCCTTTGAGCTACGGTCCTAAATTTTGTAGTTCACCCTACAGCTCTACACAGTCCACTGTGAGAAAGCATGTGTACGAGAATGGCAGCATTAAGATAGAAAGGGAAACAAAAGGAGCAACTATCTAAATGTCCACCAATAGGAAATCACCAACAGTTACATAAATCATGAAACTACTTCATTCAATTTGTACTTACTGAACAGCTTCTATGCACAAACACCATGCCGAGTGCTGAGTAGAGAGCTGGACGAGACAGAAGGCAGTTAAAAATAATAAAGAAGAGCGGACTGTACGGATATGAAATGAGCCTAAGATACAAAGAAGCCATGAGTTATTATAAAGTATGTTTCATTAGATTCCAGTTCAAGGAAGCAAATGACATCCCTGCATACACACTCACACACACCACATGTGTTAATATGCAAAGGAAAATCTAGAAGAAGAAAGAAGATGAAGATTAATGGTTGCTGCCTCTGAAGATGGGAGAAAAGGGTCTGGGAAATTTACTTCTTACTGGATACTCTTTGTATTCTGTTACTTTTATTTTTTAACTTCTTATCCTGTGCTTGAATTGCTTCACGCCCTTCTAATCCACAGAAAATTCCGTGGCTCTGCCCTCAGAAGTATCCACAATCAAACCACCTCTCTGGGCCTCCACAGTTAGCACGACGGTCCGAAACACCGCTGCAGTGCCCTGGATATTGTGACAGTTCCCTCCCTCGCACAACTCCCTATTCTTACTCTCCACCAACTGTTACGCGCTTTGAGCACAGCAGCCACTGAACCATGTCACTATTGTGCTCAAAATCATCCAGAGGCTTGCCTTTCTCAGTTCAACAAGATGCTGATGATCTGGTTTCACTTTCAGTGAAACTCTTGCTTTGACCACACCAGCCTCTAAAGCGCAATGACCATACCAAGCACATCCTACCCCAGGGCCTTTGCACTGGCTGCTTTCTGCTTTCTGGTCTCTGGAGGGCTCCCCCACTCAATCTTTTGAGATCTCTGCTTGAATGCTGCCTTATCTCCATGCTCTCCTCGGTTCCACCTAAGTTGAAGGGCAATCCCTCCCCTGCCTAACTTTTCTCCTTAACACTTGTCCATATCTGACAGAAACACACATCTCTCATTTACAGTCTCTCTAGAACATGAGCTCACAAGGGCAGCGACTTCTGTCTTGTTCAGTGAGGTTTCTCTGGCTCCTAAAAGTGTCTGGCACATACAAAACATTCAATAAAGATTCAAGGTGTGAACTAAATGAATCACATAATAACGAAATGATACAACGTACTATTGATAAAAACGATGAAAAATAACTCCAAAAAAGACCTCAATCCCCTGCCAAGTTTATTAATAAATAAACAAAAATCAGAACCAAACATGTTGCAGCCACAGCCGCCCTCGGAGAACAGGGTGGGTAACCCCTGGAGACAAACTAACAGACGAGCACCTCAGAGCCAGCACGGCACACAGCAGCCCGCTTGTCCTCAGCTGATGCTCCGCACACAGGACTCTTTCACAGACTTGAGAGAGTCCAGACCAGCCTGGACGGGCGAGCACACGGACAGTCCAAGAACCAGGAGCAAATGCCAGCCGGGTTTGAACACATCACAGCGTCAGCTCCAAAGCCACAGACTATTTTGGGGTGTCAGGCGAGCCCACGCCCTCCTCAGATGGCCAAACCACGGTAACTCTGCCAGCCCCATGCCTGTGGCCTTCAAGGGGACGGGGTTCCGGGGCCAGGCCTGGAATTCGGCCTTCCCGCTGCTGTGGTTCCAAGTGGGGCTTGACATCTCATCCCCCCAGGAGCATACGGAGGCCTCAGCCTTCTGTGTTTCAGGGTTTGCTGCCTTTTCAGGGGAAGAAGAGGGGCGCCTGGGTGGCTTCAGCTCATGATCTCAAAGTTCAGGAGTCTGAGCCCTGCATTGGGGTCCCTGTTAGCGCGGAGCCCACTTCAGATCCCCTGTTCTCCTCTCTGCCTGCCCCTCCCCCACTTGCACTTTCTCTCTCTCTCTCAAAATAAACAAACGTTAAAAATATTTCTTTAAAGAATGGAAAAAGAAACAGAGCTTTCCTCTATACCTTATCTCATCCACACAGAGAGGCTTGGCAGGTGCTAACCTGTTTATAAACCAGCCCATAGGAGGTCCCTTGAGAGCAAAGACTTTAAAATCCAGGGAGGTTATAGGAAGGTGTCCCAGCAGTGGACTTCACCTAACCCTCACGGCCCTTGTAAGCACTCCTTTCAGACAGTCAAGGGCCTTTCACACCCTGAACCCGTACTTGCTCGGGCCAGTGGTTCTCAGCTGGGGTGGACTCTGCCTCCGGGAGACTTCTGGCCACGTCTGGAGACATTTTTGGTTCTTAAAACTGGGGTGGGGCAGCGGGTGGAGGCCAGGGACGCTGCTATCTTCCATAACCTAAGACAGTCCCCCACAACGCAGAATGATCCAGCCCAAAAGGTCTGGAGTGCTTTGGCTGAATGACTCTGAATGAAGGAGGGGGCCCTGGAGAAAGGAGACCCTTAGTAGACAGCCTAGCTGGACACAGAACAACAGGATGGAGGAGACCTGACCCACGTTCCACCCTGGGGCTGTAAGATGGCCCTGGCAGCTAGCTACCTAAGGGAGCTCCTGGGAATTCTCAATCCTGGGCCCCTTCCTGACTTCCAGAGGCCCAACTTTCTAATTTCTCAAAACTCCTCCAGCCTCCTTTCTCCTTTCTTCCCCCTAAAAAAATCCCAAAACCAAAACCACAGGCCAGTGGGAGACAGCCATCAGGAGGCTCATGTGTAACTGTGGATCTCGGGCCACATAATGAGAAAGTCACCTCCTGCCTCCTCCCCCCCATAAGCAATGTCCAATTATAATTGGGGCAGGAAATAGGCATCTGGCAAAGGGGTCGCTTTAGGCCCCTTTTAATAGGTGGAGTTTCTTTCTTCTGGAAGCGAGCTGGCTAGGGTCTTCCTTCTTGGGACAGTAAAACCACACCACTGTCCCCGGCCCCACCCATCGGGCACCTGCACCACAGCTAGTTCCGTTTTCCATCCTTCCTTCCCTCTCTTCCTTGCAGTGGAAACATAAGAGCTACAGTTTGCAGAAGAAAATCAGAAGAGCTTATCATTATTAATAAGATGTTCCTTTTCTGGAAGGCAATTGAACCCAGCAGGGGCGTTGCACGGAGCTGGCGCTGGGGCCAGGTAACCGCTCCATCCTACTGGGAGAGGACACACCAGCTCCCCAGCCGGGACCAGCTGGGCCGGAGAAAGGACAACGGCAGGCACCCGGAGGGGCAGGAGCCCTTCTAGAAAACAGACTCAAATGCTAGAAAGGCTGGATTTCCTGAAGGCGCAACAGTGAACAAGGGGTTTGTCAAGGTCTCAGTGGCTGGCAGAAGCCATCTGTCTTCTGTCCATCTGTCTGTCTGTCTGCTCTGGGCTGCAGGGAGGAGGGGCTGGCCTGGCCCACCCACCCTCCTCCCCCACCATGCGGTTACCCTAGTCACTTCCTAGTACCCAGGCCCTGGAGCCAACACAGAAGGGGTGTGCATGTGAGTGAGTGCTGAGATCCAGAGCACAGTGTCCCTTGCCTGGGGCAGCTCTTCTCACAGACGTGGGCGTTCTGTTTACCAGCACAGTGGTGTTGAGAATGTCGTGTCCCAGTGTCGGGGGAATCGTCCTAAACAGAAAGACAGCCATGATCCTCTGCCCAGAAAAATACTCACGAACTCACAACTGGGTATTGCGTGTCAAGTGCTTCCCCAGTCCCTTGTATCCATCATGGGGCCTTTCTCTGGCCTGAAGATAGATCCCCACCCCTACTTTAGGAAAACCAGACATGAAAGGATGGCTCATCCCGGCATAGCTGTGTTAGCAAAGCGCTGGGAAAGCTTCATGTCCAAGGCAGGGCTAACAGATGCTACTCCCCTAAGGAGTAATGAGACTTTTTTTTTTTTTTTTAATTCAGAGAGAATATGCGCACACAAGCACGTAAGTGAGGGAGGGGGCAGACAAAGACAGAGACTCTTAAGCAGGCTCCACGCTCAGCACGGAGCCTCACACAGGGCTCAATCTCATGACCCTGGGCTCAGGCCCAGGCCAAAATCAAGAGCTGGATGCTCAACCCACTGAGCTGCTCACACACCCCATAACAAGACGCTTCTAAGGTCAACGAAGCAGGGTACGGCACGGAGGGGGGCTGGCACCACCCTGGGGAGTGGGGTCATCAGATCCTGAACAACGTAGGTGCACAGAGCAGCCCTCTGGGAGCTGTGCCCTCACTCAGGGGACACACAGAAAATAACCCCCAACCCGCTGTCGTCCCACCTTCCCATAGTCCACCAGTGTCTCCCTCTAGTGGAAGCAATGAGAAGTCACACTGATGAAATCCATCAAGGTCAAGGCTTTGAGGGCCCAGAAACAGGAAGAGAAGGGTAGAGAAAGGATATGCAGGGGGCAGGGGTGAGAACGACCTTGACACGGTCATCTCAGTACCTCAGGAGCGCGATGCTCTTGGACCAAGTATTTAACTTCTTGATACCTCTGGGTCTGCCCCTGCCCAGGAAGGGACTGAGAGTCCCCTCCCCATGCACGCTGTCAGGATGAGAGGAGATCACATCTAAAAGGCACTTAGCCCAGTCCTACATACAGAGGAAACATGCTAATGATGTGTAGCAAGGAACATCAGAGGCTCTTTTCTGTTAAATTCTGCAAGTCTGGGCCCCATACACTGATTTTTACGTCCCCCAAACACCTGGACCTCGTCACGCTGCTGTTTCAGGTGGAAAGTGATTTTCCTGACTGAATTATCTCACTAACAAGAACCTCAAAATCCAACCTGAACATTCTAGCACTGGACTCTTCTCTTTTCAAGCTCTCTGGTTTGCACAGCCCCGCCCAAAGGCCCCTGTGGAGAAGACAGACTATCAAACACGTGGTTATGTTCGATATTTACACCCAACATCAGCACTGCCTCCTCACTGAGGCTTCCGCTTGGTAATTCCATGCGTATCTGGCAACACTGCCTTGTTGCTCAGTGGGCTACTGCCTTCATGCTTGAAGGTGGGGTGAGGAGTGTCCGTAAGAAGAGGTGTCTGCTGGAAGGGAAATGTGAGTGTCCACTCCCCAGTGCGGGGCCGCTTTGCTTCCCCTCTGCAGGGCGAGCCCTCCCACAGCCTGAGCTTCAGTTCCTCACCTGCACTGTACTCCATACAGACAAGGGCCTCCCCACCCATCTGCCGGGGACTGCCCCGTGAGTGTTCTCCGTCTCCAGCTCTATGTGAGTCTGCTAATAACTGCATCTCTGTCTGCAGCTATAGCAGCATCTGGGCTATAGATGTGTATCTAATCTTTGTATCTATATAATACATTATATTGTATACATCATACATTTATGCAATATCCTATCTACATTGGAAATGTTATAAATTAGATATACAGATTAGCTTTATAGAATTATTTTCTATAAATATATACACTGCATCTGATTTGTGATATACATTACAACGTATGCATTGTACCTTACATACATATTATGTATAATCAACTTAGAGATCTACAACCATGTTTATAACTGCATACCTCTCTCTTATCTCTAGATCTAATCTGTACATTTCATCTCTATCTTGGCAACCAAACAGTAAAGGAGACAATGTTTCTAATTCAGCCTCTATCACTTACAAACTCTATTACTTTTACAAGAAAACTTGGGGACAACTGGGTGGCTCAGTCGGTTGAGCGTTTGACTCTTGATTTGGCTCAGGTCATGATATTGTGTTTCGTGGGATGGAGCCCTGTGCTCTGTCCTGGCAGCATGAAGCCTGCTTGGGATTTTCTCTCCTTCTCTCTCTCTCTCTGCCCCTCCCCAGCTTACATGTGCACACTCGCTCACTTTCAAAGAGAGACACTTAAAAAATTAAAAATAAAAGGAAACTTGGTCTCCCGGGCCTTCCCATCAGCTCATCTGTAATATGAGCTAAGATTAATACCTGTCTCATGGGGTTGCATTACCTGACAAATGAAAGCCAGACGGCCAAGTGCAAATCATAGCTGTCCCACCTGTTAGCTATCGGACAAGCATCTTAACCTCTCTATGCCTCTGTCTGTGAAACGGAGATGATGTTAATACCTCCCATCGGGGATAGTGGTGAAATCTGTGTGGGTGAGCTATACCACAAGCTTACTTAGAAACATGCCCAGAACAGACTTGAAGTGCTTAATGAAGGTTAGCTAACAATGGTAAATTTACAAATCCATGTACAATGTCCGGTTCCCAGCTCATAGTAAGCATACATTCAAGGGGCACCTGGCTGGCTCAGCTGGAAGAGCATGTCACTCTCGATCTCGGGTTCGTGAGTTTGAGGCCAACTTTGAGTGTAGAGATTACTTAAAAGTAAAAAAAAAAAATCTTAAACACACACACACACACACACTCAGGATATGTCAGTCATTGTGGACAAGAGTAATGGTTTTGAAGTGTTCTCAGTCAAGGGCCAAACTCAAACCTTCAACATTTTGGGCAAAGTCAGCTCCCCCCAAGAAGGGAGGAATAGTGATCTCAACATGGTCTATTTTTCAAAACAGTGCATGTGGCTGTGCTTTGGGGAACTTGCTGGCTATTTGTGGGGCGTTGCGTCACATTGTTCGCCCTGAGTCACACAGACCAGTAAGGCGCCCGGGGTGATAGGACTGCAAATCCTCCCTGAGAAGGTTTCCGTTGCCAGAGTCCAGCCTCCCTGCCTGTCTCTGCCCAGGCAGTGGCCCAGCTGGTCATCTCCCTGATCTAACCCCCACCAGGGCTGATTCAAGACCCAGCAAACCAGGGCCAGAGGCAAAGATCACAGAGGAGGGACTTGGCCCATCCCCAAACCAGCCTTGCCTGCTCCAGAGAGGTTCTGTTCCCCCAAGGAAGCTGGCGGGAAGAAAGCAGATGGGCTGAGAAGCAATTTGGTCTCGCTGTCCTCTCAACAGATGCTGGGCACCGTAAGAATTAATGGGCTGGAGACTCAGGTAAGAGCCATTCAAAAGCTCCCTGATTGCTCCAAAAACCGCTCTCCACGGAGGAAAAGGTTAATTGAGGCCCAGAGCTGGAAGAGAGGCGAGGAGACAGCAATTGCTTTAATACTGGGAGTCGGGGAAAGAGCTTCAGCAGAGAGAAGTTTGCACGGAGGAGGCTGCAGTCTGCCTCGGAAAAAGGAACTAGGCCTCCAAATCGAGTTCTTTGCAAACGCAGCTCCGTCGGGCCAGAAGCCTTGGCCAGTCCCTCTCTGAACCCAAGCCAAGTAGCTGCATTTTAATGTTTTTTTTTAAACACTGCACACTCTCTGCGCTGTTGGGCCACATATCTCAGGAAACCATCTCTGAAAGGTGTTTTCCCTCTTCCCTACGCCGTGCACACACTCACACGCACCGTGAGTCATTGCTCTGTGTGCAGCCACTGTCAGCACAGACCCAGAGACACTGGGTGACGAATATGTCAGGGCTGGAGGTGGGACAAGTCTGATATTAACCAGAGGGGGGACGTTTGAACAGAAACGAGGCAACACCAAGGAAGGAACAAATGACACCTTTCTGCATGGTCACGACTCCATGGCTGGGGTCGTCTTTGTAAAAATAAAGGGTCCACAGAGCAAACAGGGTTGTATCAGGGTATCTCACCCTTAACACTACTGACATTTGGGGGCGGATCCTTCTTTCTCGGGTATTTAGCACCTCTGCCGACCTCTACTCACTGGATGCCAGTAGCACTGCCCTGCCCCCAAGTCATAACAAAAATGTCTCAAGATCCAAATATCCCCTGGGAGGGGTTGGGGGGTAAATTCATACCCAGTTGTGAACCACTGGTTTCTCTGAAGCTTTAGCTCAGCAGAACATGAGCCAGCTCATTAGCTACTGGTAACTCTTAGCCAGATTTCTCACCTGGGTCCCCATTATCTGCACAGCATGTTAGGAGCTAATAAGTTCCTTTGACCCTGGCAGGAGGCACTGGCCATCAGCTTGACGGGGAAGCTCCAAATGTGACCACCTTTTCTCCCTCCACCCCCCTTACCAGTCCTTTCCCTTCACCCTTGCCTGATAAGGTAATTCCTTATTCATCTCGACGTTCTAATGACACAAAGGCATTGAAGGAGCTCGAAGAAGCTAACAACTTTAATTGATCCTAAGGAAAAGTGGCATTATTTTTATAGGAGCCCAGATAGAATATGCAAAATGTTCAGAACGCTATCACTATGGTCTCTTTGCCTTCTAACTCTTTCTCCACTGTAAGTGCTCAGCTAAAATCTGTTCCTGAGCTTGAAACGGCCCCTCCAGAGAGAACCCTGCGTGGAGAAGCTTCTCTGCAGCGCCCAGCCCCTCCTGCTTACACACCTGCTTGTATTTCTGTTCACTTATTGCTATCTGAAGTTATGGGACTTAGTCAGAAGTTCACTGGCTGACTCCCCCAACCAGAGCAGGTGCTCTATGGGCAGGGAACTTTCTGTCTCGTTCACTGCTGTATCTTTAGCATCTAGCACAAGGGCTGGCCTCCTCCTGGCCCCAGAACTATTTATTTGAGTCAGCCAATGGATGAATGAATTTGCATAGGCGTAATTCCTACAGTACCAGTTTCCTACCACCCACTTCTCATTTTCTGCTGGAGCTCTGCTCACAATCTTCATGGCCCTGGCATCATCTTTAAATAAAATGAATACAGTCAACTCCCTCCTCTTACACTCCCAGTTAGTGGATCAAAGACATTCAAGTACCTGGTTGCTTGCTGAACACTGAGCAATCAGGAGTTTTCCTCCTGATGCTCTTGATCTTCGGGTCCTGTGAGAAATCTCAACGTAAACGAAGGTTTGTTTCCCTTGTAAGTACAGCCAACTTCACAAATAGCCAGATTGACAAATCTTTGCTCTAACTATGAGTTCCTTTATTACAGCTCCCAGGGTATCTCAGTATTTGAGGAGAGGCCATTAACTAATTGACAGTGAAGCTGTTCGGGGGTGGGGGGGCAGTGATGGTGGAGGGGATAAGGCAGGCAAAGAAGCTAAGATCAAATGACAAGAGCCATGCCAAACTGGAGTGGGTTCAGAAATGATAAACCATCTTGAGGATCAATGAGAAAGAGAGAATCAAATAATGAGCATTTAAATTTACCAAAACACTACTGATGTGCAGGGAGAGGTTACATTTTTGTTTTAAGATAAATTTTCTCTTGGCTCCACTGTTCAAACCATTTTCTCCCCAAGCCTTGTGGCAATCTATCTGTCAGAGAGTTACTCACTGTGCAAAGCACTGTATCTATTTATCTATGCATCTGCTCACCTATCATCCATCTCTCTCTACCTATTTATCTAAGTACATCTGGGGATCCTTGTGCAAAGTATTCTATCTAGACCTTGGGTTGTATACATCAAGCCTGTTCCCTCCAGCTCTGCCTGAGCTATTTCAAATCTACCAGTCAGGCAACTTTTTTTTTTTTTTTCCTGGAAAAATACGATAGAAGTTGAGAAGATAGATTTTGAGATCTTATGACCCCGAGTTTGACAGTCACCGATGCTATGTGCTTCCGGCATAACCTTGAGCAAATTACTTAACCTCTCTGACCCTTAGGTTCTTCATTTGGACAACGGGTATCACGAGAACACCTACATAATGGTTCCACATGAGGATTCGATGGGAGCAGCCAGTTCTTGGCAAATGGTCAATGTCAGTGTGACCAGGGATCACGATAATGCCACGAACCGAATTCACACTCCTTTCACACTGGCTTTCTCATTACTACATCCTCTGTTTCCTGGTAACCACCATCTGGAGACTAGGCAGGCATTCTCCACTGCAAGTCAAGACTCCCTTGGTGCACCTCAGGGGCAGCCTGCTGAGGGAAAGCTGACACCACAGATTTAAACCGTGCTGGGCTTCCTCATTCTATCAATCTGGCCACTAAGCAGAGCGAGTCCAGCTAATGCCAACGGATACACAGCTCCGTGCTGATGCAGGCAAAGAGCGTTAGGGGAGCCCTCAGCAGCCCATCTATCTATCCCCCCAACCTCGCAACAGGTGCATGAGGGCAGACTCACCAAGTCCTGGTGGGACCCAGTGAACGCACGGAGGGAAGCGGCCCTACACTCTACACAAGTTGGGCGCTGGGCAAGTGGAGCCACAGATGGGTGATGTACAGACACGGCTCACGGGGACTCAGAGGCAGGCCCTACCCATGATGCCTGTGCTCTAGGTAGGAGCAGGGAATGCCCGTCTCAGGAGCAAAGGGGGTTGAGGGAACGGAGCAGGAACCAAGCCAGACTTCCGACATCTGTCACTTACCTCTGCATGGATGGTTTCTCCAAGCTCAGCCACATCTGCTGTCTCGCTCCTGCCATATGGGTAATATCTGGGGCGCCACTCTCTGCCAGGAAACCCATCCACGCCCCTCTTGTCTGACCTGCCTGCAGGCAGCTGCACAGGATCCCATTGTGAGTCCCAGGATGGACTGGGGCCCAGCACAGTGGAAGATCTGGCCATGGGCTTATGCCAACAGTTACGGAAAAACATCAGTGCTTTGGTTGGGTTCCCAAGTCTCTTTAACACAGGCAGCTAGAACACGGGGATGACAACATCCTACTGCTTCCCAGAGACAAGAGCCAGATGAGGCTGATGGAGTGGTGCTGGAGACAAGGGGGGGTCATCTCCCTGATAGCATGGCATCAACACAGAAAGCCTGTCTTGTGCTGTGGCAGGCCGGGCATGGGGGTTCAGGTCTAAGAGAGGTCACTGTGCAGGGGCAAGCTGTCACCCTCACAATAGCCATCGGCACGTCGCAGTTCTTTCCCATGGAGGTTCTGAAGGGCTGACTGGATGGATTCCACAGTGAAAAGTACAAGAAGACCACAGAGATAACTATCTGGGGTGCACCCACTCCACTGTGGGGTTTAAGATTTGCCTTTTGTAGTTCTGGACACAGACCATCTGCCCAGGGGCTCTCCTGAGTCTACTAAGTTTTCCTCTGAGGAAGGACTGATAAAGAGAAGGGCCATCATTTAAAATCACACCCCAGGAGGCCTGGGTGGCTCACTTGGTTAAGCATCCAACTTTGGCTCAGGTCATTATCTCCCGGTTTGTGGGTTCAAGCTCCATATCGGGCTTTGTGCTGACAGCTCAGAGCCTCAAGCCTGCTTCACAGCCTCTCTGTGTCCCTCCCCAACTTGTGCTCCAACTCTCAAAAATAGCAATTAAAAAATAATTTAAAAATAATAAAAAATTAAACCATATCCTGGAAGTTCTCTGGTAATCCACGGAGTAGACTGGGGAGAGCCGTGTTTTCCCAAGCGCAGCTTACATACAAATGTTGTGAGTGTTCATAGATGACTGTGGAGGGCACTCAAAAGGAACCTTTCAATTGTATTTTAATACTTTAAATTTTCTACTTTTGTATAGTTTTATATTTAAAATATATTTATATATTTAATATACTTATATTTAATAGTTTAATATTTAATCATTTTTAACTAATAGCTTAATATTTACTTTAATAGTTTAACAGTTTAATATTTTAAGTTCTATCATGTTTTTTATATTTTTTATATTTAATAGTTTAATATTTAAATAATCATATTTAACTATTGAATAATAGTTTAATTCTTATTAATTCTTAATGTTTGGCAAAAAACAAAAATCTAACCAACATGCGATTTCATGCTTGTGATTTCACCACTATTATCCTGTGGGAGAGCGTTTCTCATCGTTGGCATTACTGATATTTTTAGACTAGGTTGTTCTCTGCGTGGGGGCTGGTCATGGAGGAGGGTGTGGCCTGTGTACTGCCCGAAGTTTAGCAGCATCCCTGGTGTCTACCTCCCTGCCTGCGACCCTGGTGAAGTCAACTCCCCACGCCCAAGGTGAGGTACCTAAAAAGGTCTTCAGACATTGTCACATGTCGTCTGGAGGTCAAAGACAGCCTTGACTGGGAACCATTAGCTTAGGGTAGGTCCCTTCTCAAAGTGAAGTTGATTTAAGGCCAATGTACTTTTAGGTGACTTAGAACAGGTGTGACTCACATGTGGCAAACACGACTAAGGTGACAGGTCAAGGGCAGAGGTTTAGGAGGAACCAGGGGATGGCCCAACACGGGGAGGCAACGGAGTCCTTATACTCCTCAAAGTCACACCCACTGCTCTTTCCGGCCTGCTCTGTTGCTCGGTCATCCCTGAAGCCGACATAACTGAATGTATGTGCAGGGAAGAGGAGGAGGCAGAGGACTCCATCTTCCCACCAAGTGTGGCCTTCCTGATCAGCAAAGGAGAAGCGGGGGTACAGGGCTTGTTCATTCCCCTTGGGGAGACTGAGGCAGAGACGGTGAGAGAAGAGGAGCCCGTGGGGGAGGTTGGAGGGGAGACAGGCAGGGGGCCCTTGCCAGACAATTCCAGCAAGAGCCACAGCGCTGCTCTACCGACTTGTCATGTTCCAACAGGCTTGCCTGTCTCAGACACTGGACAGACAGAGCTCTGGATGGGGTCCATCCTGCCTCCTCTCTCTACTGTGTGACCAACCCTCAGAGCCCAGGAAATGATCAATCCAAAGATCCCTCCCCTTCAAGCCCAGCCAGAAAAGCAACAGTCTATTGTTTTCAAAAGCTACCTCACCAGCACTTAGGACATACTGATGACTTCACACACACCATTTTCTGCTGTGCCCACCACAATGCTGCAAGGTAGGCACTGCCATTGTGGGAATATTCCAGATGGGAAGGAGGAGGCTGAGAGGCTCAGTCACTTTTCAGGGCCAGAAGATGGGAACACAAATACCTGAGTTCACACGCAAGTGCACACACAATCAGCTGGTTTGTGCACCCCCCACGTGCATGCTTGCACACACCTCAATGGGCAGGCTGGCGGTCTGATGTACCTGTCCACCCTTTCTGAGCCAAGACGGTTCACCAAGCCCCCTAGAGAGCTGGTGCAGGATAAGGGAGGAAGACCATGGGAAGGTACTGACCTGGCTCTCCAGGGTGATCGGTGGGCTTGGATGAGGGTCCTGCAGGGAGAGAGAAGAAAACACATGTAAGCGATGGGGGGAACTTAGCCTACAACTCCATTACCGTTTTCAAGCAAAGCTAAAGCTCTTCAGTGTGTGACAAGCCCACAGTGAGGGCTGCCCAATGGTCTCCCTCATTCCACGACATAGTAGAAGAGCTTGACCCAATCCCCAGTCTGCCCCCAACATCCTCCTACACCCAGATGATTAAGGAGGCTCAAGGTTTTCAGTAAGAGATTAAGGGACACCAGCATGGAGATCACACAAAATGATCAGGCGTAAGGAAATGTGAAAGAAAGCATGCTCGCCAATTATCTCAAAGTGTGTTCAAATCCTCTAATATGAAAGAGAGGATGGATCCCGCAAGACGATGTGAGATGCACCTGAAAGAATATAGAGTCTCGATTAGGGGAAAGGCCACCAATTTATGCCTGGTCTTAGAAAAAATGAGGGAAAGAAAAGACAGAAAAAGAAGAGCTTAATTCCTCGTTTTCACAGCACATTCCAATGGGCTGGGGAAGAGCCTTTTCAGGATAGAGAAGGCCAGAGAAAAGTCCTATTCATTCACTCCCTACAAAAGCCAATTGACTGGAAATGCTTGGTGGTAATGTCGCGGGTCATTAAACATGAACTCTTTAGGTGGGGGGCAGGGTGGGTAGAGAGGAGGGAGGAACTGGTGAGGAGGAGGTGGTGTTTTTCAGCAAGTGGTTTCCAAGGAAAACAGGAAACTGGGCACATAAAGGCTATTTTTGTCTGCACTGTGTCAGCTCTGAACTTCACCACCTTGGATTCTGGGAAAGCAACCTCAAGCTGCCTCTTATAGAGAATGGGCATGACTTTAGGGCCCTAGGGAGCAAAGTCAGTTTGGAAGCTTTGCTTTTAGGCAGGCAGATTCTGCAAAACAGGCTTCTAGGAAGCCATGCGAGTGAGAATCCCCTGGCCTATTCGATGGTGAATAAGAAGGAAGTGTAGGAATCAGGCTCTATTTATCCTTCTGCGGTCTGACTTATCTCAGTGTCATGTCCTCAAGGTTCATCCCTGTTGTCACATATGGGAGGATTCCCTTCTTTATTAAGGCTGAGTAACATTTCACTGTATGCAATATCTTGATCCTTTCACCCATCAAAAGACATTGACGTTGTTCCCCTATCTTGGCTGTTTTATGGCTTCAATAAACATGGGCAGGAAAATGTCATGATTCCACTCCTATGAAGCATCTCCAACAGTCAAATTCACGGGAACAGAGAGTGGAAGGGTGGATGGCAGGAGCTGGGGGCAAGGGAATGGGCAGTCGTTGCTGCTCAACAAGTATCAAGTTTCAGTCATGTGTGGGGGGGGGTGTCTATGTTCTGGTGTTCAGCTGTTAGGACACTGTGGTTGTGGTTAACAACACCGTAGTGTACACATAAAATTTTGTTAACATTTTAAACCCCTACCCTAGGTAAACGGTCACTCACTTTCTTGAGGATTCTTCTGTGGTATGTTTATAATGATGCCGAAGTTACCCTCAGCTCTGGATAGTTCTGAGGTTGAGTTTTCCTTCAAGATGAGGGGTTCCTTTCCTCTACCTGCCCCCCCCCTCCTCCGATTCTGGCTCTGAATCCCACTCCCAGCAATTCTTCAACTGTACAGCTCCAAGCTTACCACCAGGAGAACAGCTCAATCCCATGTCTACATTCTACCCAGGCCTGGAATATTCCTCAGACTCAGGAAGATGCTGAGGGGAATACTCCTCCCCCTCTCTGGACACTGCAGCCTTGGCCTTGGATAAGTCTTGAAGACAGTATTTTATGGCCTCTCTCTGCCAGCCCTTACGAACTCCTTCCCCAGGGTGAGGAAGGGGCCGCTATATGGGTGAGGACCTTCGCTGAGCCACTTTCAAGTCCGAGGCCTCCATGTCTGAGCTCTTCTTCACGGAGCCCCCTTGGACCAGGCTTGTCATCCTCACACATGGGAGCCATGAACCCTGTTCCTCTGTTTCCGGGTATCAAGCACACTGGACAGGGCCCACTTGTCTTCGGGAGCCAAGGCTGTCCTCCTGGTCTCAGACAGGGTGAGACTCGGGTGTCGGGTGCGCTGCACTGTGAAGGCATGCCACAGTACTCTTCAGCTCTGAGTCAGCCTGTGTGTGACTCTCTCCCCATATTCAGATTCTGCCATCTAGGTTTGGCTAGAAGGTAAGAAGCCACCTCTCAGACTCACACATTAGCCTCATTTTCCAAGCCAGGCCCCAGTGAAGAATGGCCCTGGGGTGTTGGGTGCACGCCCAGATTAATTAAGTTGTACTTCATAGCCCATTTGGCTATTGTTTGGGGCTTATGCTTCACTGCTCAGAATCTTGAAGGGGTGGAGAGGGGAGAATGCCATCCTGAACTCCTATGAACAACTTCCCTTGAAAAGATCGTCCTTGGGAAACCACAGAAAACTCGGTCCACTTGTCAACTGTATTGGCAAAACCCAAAGTTGATCCCTAGATTCTAGTAGAGCACCAACTCTTTATTGGTTATTCCAAGATCAGAAACCGTCCTAGCACATGGTCAGGGGTCCAGTAGTATCTACTTAGCATGTTAAGGACCTGGCCGGGAAGAAGATAGAGTACTACCCCCAAGTGGCCACGTTATTAACACTAAGGATTCACTTGCCGATATCATTTCACTCTCCTTCCTCTGTGCACGCTCAAAATCTAAGCCTCTCCCTACATAAGCTCCATCCCGAAGATTCCAGGTATGGCTATTTATCTGTGAGGTCTCCCTTTCAGCAACATCCTCCTTAATTGGAAAGGCTAACGAAGTGGAACCGGGTCAATGATGCTGTCTGCCTAATCCATCCTGTCTGTCTAAACTGGGACTCTTTGGTTTACAGTAGAGTAAATTTCTGTCTGTCAGGGGAAAGGCTCCTGGAGACCAAAGGGGAATTTGCAACATGCTCGGATGCTACAGTGGAGTGCTTTTAGAATCTTAATGCAGGTACTGGGGCTACGGAACTGCCTAGAGCAAGGAAACCCCTTTCATATCATCTATTGCAATGACTAAATTGGGGAAGTCAAATAGGGAACTAGGCAGGCAGATTTAGTGGCCTCCACACTTCACCACTCCCTATATCCACACCCTCTGGTCATGTGACTTTGAGTTTCTTTACAGAGTGTTTTCCCCCATCCTTTGACCTTGGGCTTGCCCATTTGATCTGCTTTATCCAAGGGGAGATTAGCAAACAAGACCTAAGCAGAAGGTTGAAATATGCTTGTGTGATTCAGCAGGATCTCTTGTGCTTTTGGCATCCCCATGAGAACATGCCTTAGGTATCCTGCTGGTGCAAGGAGGAAGAGACACACATGGAGCAGACCCACACCCAACCTGCAGCTTGAAGCGCACTCCAGACTTGACCAGCCAACCTTCAGACACATACAGAATATACACTTGCTGTTTCAAGCCATTGAGTTTCAGGGTGATTTGTTACACAGCCATCATTGTGGCAACTGATATACTTTCTAAAGACTGACCTTAAGAGAATGAAATCATAATGTACTACCAGTCCAGCCTTGGAAACAAAAGGATACCTACCCTAAGTATGCAAATATACCCCAGGAACCTGAACTACAATTCATGGCTATGATTTAGGACCTACTATGTGCCACACTCCACATGAACTGTACATTATGACAAGCAAAGGAAATACTCTACCACCAAGGTCTTATACTATATAGAAGTTAGATTGCATCTCTCTTTGCCAAATGTACTGGCCCTTCTGAGTCTACTTAAACACCATTACAATGTTAATGAAAAGGATTTCTCAGAATTCTCTTGCACAGAGATAATGACCATTTTCATTCCTCCAGTTTATTCTGAACTTTAACCCATGGGTCTGTTAGTTGACCAAGGTTTGGAACAGACATGAATACTGTTAAGAACTAGTAAGTTACTATGCTATTAATTAACTGATGACTAACAACTGGAGTTTTTACCATGTTCCAACATTGGCTTACTTTCTAGACACGTTATCATTTCACTGACCCCTTGTAACCATCCTAGGAGGTAGATACTACCATGATGCTCATTATAGAAATGGGCAAACTGATGAACAGAGACACTGAGCAATGTGTCCAAGGTTACGCAGAGTGCTGAAGTCTGGATTTGACCCCAGTGCCCTGCACTTGAGAAACCTGTGCCCTGCTATTTCGTACTAGCTCTACTGGAGAACACAATCCCACATCAGACCAAGTAATCTTGCAACCCGACATCTACTAAAAGGAAGAATGCACACAGCAAATTAATAGTAGCACTCTAACCACCACTAGAATCCTTTTTTTTAAAAAAAAAAAAAAAAGGTAGTGGACATGGTTGAGAGAAATTAGCACACGTGTCATGACTAAAAACAAACCACAAGCCATTTTGCCACAGCAGGGCACCAAATCCATCCACACACATTTACTAAGTTCCAACTCAGTAGCTAACACGGTGGGCACCAGGAGGGAGGCAGAAAGGAGTTTAAAGGGACTCTGTACTCACTTCTATTCCCAAAGTTAACTGTTTATATAGGCGGGAGTCTGATTACAGATCCTGGAGAAATGGAACTTGTTCTCACCTCATGAGTCTTGCTTGCCAGGAAGCCAGGCTCAGAGATTTCTGAGCTCAGCAAGACCAAAAGCCTCATTTTAACAACCAATTAAGCTTTCATGAAGAAAACAGAGAGGAGGAGCCATTTCATTATCATTCCATATGTGCCTCCAACATTTTGGGTTCCACTGCTTGGTGCTGAACCTTGACCTTAGCCTCTACCACTTGAAAGGATGTTCTCTGCCTGTGCTTTGAAGATCTCCTAAGATAGTGTTTGCTCTTGGATATTAAGCAATGGCTTTGGTATGGATGCGACTACACTGTGACTCAAGTCTTCAGAGCCAGATTTCCCCATGGGGGCCATCAAGTCAGCAGACAGACAACAGGCCCTTCGGTACCTTCTCTGCATGGACACACCCAGGAGAACACTTCAGAAGGCTGGTGTGGCACTGTCTTCCTTCTGGTGACAGAAATAGAAGTTTCCACCATTAGGAGTTTGTGCTTTACTCTCTGTCACCAAACAAAATGCCCACGAAATGCCATGAGCTCTTTATGGGACTAGAGATTAAAATGGACAGAATCTCACCAACAGCATTCCTGCCTGCTGGAGACCACCAAGGGCAAGGGGAGTTTGGATGCCGAGCCAAGGACCCCCAGTACAAGGAGACTAGTAGGAGGCAAAGAAGGATCAGTGCAGGTTCAGGGTCAGATCCGGGTTGAGATCACATGTAACAACTCATTAGTCTGCTTGGGCTACCCTAAGTATCTCATATGACAGAAATGTTATTTTTTCACTGTTCTGGAGGCTAGCAGTCAAAGATCAAGGTGCCAACAGAGTTGCTATCTGCTGAGGCCTTTCTCTGAGGCCTACAAATGCCATCTTCTGTGTTTTCACATGGTCTCTCCTCCATGCCTGAGCCTCTCTGGGACCTCCCTGTGTATCCAAAACTTCCTCCTCCTATAAGGACACCAGTCAGATTGGGTTAGAGGCCAGCTTAAGGTCCCGTATTAACTTCATCAACTCTGTAAAGGGCCAGTCTCCAAACATACTCATATTCTGAGGTGCTGGGGTTTGGCGATTCAGCAGATTAACAACCACTTAGTAGACCTGGGACCTCAGGCCAACTTCTTAGCATCTGTGAGCTTAAGTTTTCTTAACCACACCCTGAAAATAGGTGGGAGCATATTCTCCAATGGAGCTACTGCAAGGGAGGACAGAAGCAAAGTCTAGGACTGCTTTCTGAGTTAAAAGGGACACAAATAAATAAGGACACTAGCTTAAGAGGTGGAACCTGGACTATATGTATAGAGTCACCTCATCTTGACAGCGGGATACCACAGATATTATAGGTGGGCATAAATGTTTAATAAAACCAGGCATTTTAAACATGTGGTGCGTGGCTCAAAGCTCAAAAATAGGGGCACCTGAGTGGCTCAGTCGGTGAAGCGTCTGACTTTTGATTTCAGCTCAGGTCATGATCTCATAGTTTGTGGCAGAGAGCCCTGCATCAGCTCTGTGCGGACAGTATGGAACCTGCTTGGGATTCTCTCCCTCCCTCTCTCACTGTCCCTCCCCAGCTCACAGTCACTCTCTCTCCATCTAAGTAAACAAGCAAGTAATAAAACGTACATTTAAAAAGCTCAAAAAGTGTCTTTCTTGTCTTCTTCCAGGCTTTTGAAGGCTAAGACATACCCCTCCACACCCAAACAAATGAACCTCGATTCCTCTCAAGGGTCAGTTATTGTAGATCCAAGCTGAACCAATCCCATTCGACAGTAGTGAAAACAGACCAATTTAGTGATCACTTTTTCTGTGTGGATCCTCTGCCAAGCACATAAAATCCTTGCCACTCTGCCAAGGGAGGGATAATGCTCCCCATTTTACAGATCAGATTAACTGAAGCTCAGGGAAGATGATTTGCTCCGAAACACAGGTCTGATAAGGGACAGAGCCAGGACTGATGCTTAGGTTTCGAAGTTGCCTGAAATTAGCAACTTCACCAATTTCCTTGTGTTATTCAGAAGCATCAACTTAGTGAATTGGGATCTCTGGGAAAGGAGCCAAAGAATCTGCATTTTTATTTAACAGCCTTGAGGAAGCCTTCTGTATACTGAAGCTTGAGAAGCCCTGCCCTGTAGCATGGGTAATGCCCAGCTGGAAGCAACTGAGGTGACAGAGACAGTCAGTGAGAGACCAAGAATAGGACCCCTCACTTCTGACCCCCAGCCAGCCACCAAGGCTCTGATGTATCCATGCAACCCTGATGCTCACCCGCTGCGTTCCCTAGAAATTTCCATGATGGGGGTGTACTCTGTCTGTTCGAGTGGCTGTAAAAGAATACCACAGACTGGGTGGCTTATAAGTAACAGAAAGTTATTTCTCATAGTTCTGGAGGCTAGGAGGGGAGGTCCAAGATCAAGGTGCTAGCACATTTGGGGTCTGGCAGGTGCTTCCTAGTTCATTGACTTTTCTTTCTTCTTGCTGCACCTTCACCTAGAAGAATGGCTATGGGGGCTTTCCAGGGTCTTTTTATCATGGCACTCGTCACATTTTGGAGAGCTTTGCCCTCAGCAGCTAATTGCCTACCTCCTCAGACCACCACACTGTGGGGGTCAGGATTTCAACAGGTGAATTTAGGCGGACAAACCATTCAGTCCACAGTGGGGTCCAAGGTATTTTCTGCTCCTTCCTTTCTCTCCACTTCTTCAGGGATGCTCTCTATCTTGCCCAGAAACCCTGATGATCAGGCTCCGTTACCAGCTTCCCCTCCCCAGGGATATGTGGCTCCTTTGGACTCGTCCCGAGGATTCAGTCACAGCCGTCAAGGTGATCTCACACAACGGGGCTTTCTCTACCAGGCGTCCCTCTGGGATTTCACAGTGAGCTTATCTCCTGTGTCAGTGGCTCCTGGGATGAAGGCTGGGCACGTGGACGGCGGGCGACACTGGTCGATGAGGGAGGGATTCTAGCAGCACAGAAGTCCCCTTGTTCTCGGAGAATGTCTACACTGGGAACGTGGAAGCCGGCCATAATCACACAGCACTGACCTTGCTGGAAAATGCAAGCTCACCTTGAAGGCAGAATGAGAAACCGGAAACCTCACAGAGAGGTCAGGGACACTGGCAGTGCTTTAGAGGGACAGTGGTAGATAGTTTGGCCCTTCGAAACGGGTGGAATTTCCTTGCCTGGTCATTGGTCTCTGTGGTCTTCAAAGTTTTAAAGATTTATAGATCTTTTGGCTACTTGGCCTTCCTTCCAGTTTGTAGCCTATACCCCTGAACTGAGCCACAGAACCTCAAAATGAAGTTCGGGCCCTTGGAATTGGGGAAATCACGTTGGAAGATACAAAAGACCACATGGATGGGGCACTTGGGTGGCTGGGTCAGATAAGCATCTGACTTCGGCTCAGGTCCTGATCTCACAGTAGGTGGGTTCAATCCCCACATCAGGTTCTGTGCTGAAAGCCCAGATTTTGTGTCTCCCTCTTTCTCTGCCCCACTGTAGCTCTCTCTCTCACTCGCATTCTCTTATATAAACATTAAGAAAAGAAATCACAGAAACTCGGGAAGGATTTCAATGCTTCTCCAGGATGGTATGACGATCTCTGAGAATAAGTTATCCAAAATCTAAACTAATGGCTGAAACACTTTGCTGTGTGTGCCTTAAGAGGTTTTGTAATTCTTTGTAAAGCACACAGAAGTAGAATTCTTGGAACTACAAGGTTTTGAATACACCTACCTGAACGACTAGAGGCTTGAGGTAGGAATTGTCAGTCATGGGGTGGCCAACTGGTGGGTTCTGGATGATTCATGGTAGGCGGTGTTTTCTGGCCTGTAATACTGATGAAATATTTCTAATTGTTGCCCGGGTTCTAAAGCCAGTTACTTCACACACAAACCCAGACTTCTTACTTCTCTTTTAAAAACTTAGAGATTTAGGGGTGCATGGGTGGTTCAGTTGGGTAAGTGTCGGACTTTGGTGCACATCATGATCTTGTGGTTTTTGAGTTCAAGCTGTGCATCGGGCTCTGTGCCGATGGCTCGGAGCCTGGAGCCTGCTTTGGATTCTGTGTCTCCCTCTCTCCCCCTGACTCTCCCCCACTCTGTCTCTCTCAAAAACAAACATTAAAAAATAATGAAATAAGATAATTATAAATGAGAGATTTAATACCACTGGACATGCATCACTGTAAGACAGCAAAGCTTCTGGCTGGATGGTGGCACCCCGGTCACTGCATCAGTCACCTCCCTTTATTAATGCAATTCTCTAAGGTCACATGGCCGATTAGTATCAACAATGATCCCAAGAGCAGCTTACATTGGCTCATAGTGAAAACAAGTCTTTATTTTAATTGGGTTCTAAGAACGATCGCATCAAAATCTCACAACAATGTCGGTATTAACAGCCCCATTTTACAGATGATGTAATCAAGGTTTAGAGGAGAAAGGAATTTGCTCAAGCTCAATTGTTAGTAAGTGGTGGCATAAGGATTTAGACCAGGGCAGCCCAATTCCTGAGGCTACACTTGTGGACCATGATGTTACACTGCTTCCTGGTGGTACAACTCCATTGTGAATTGCAGTCACTAAACCACAGTTCATGGTTCTAAAAGCAGTTCACACCAAGAAGCCCCATGGAGCAGAGAAGTGCATCATATGCTCCTGATACGAGACCTTCCCATCTCCTTGTGTATGTCTTCAGGCTAATGACGTGTCACGACAGCAATAATCCTAATGATAACCTTCTCAGATGGACATGGTGAAGACCGACTGAGATGGTATAGCAGAGCCACCTTCAGTCCTGGTGTGCATCAGGCGAGCCACAAATGCTAGTTCCTCCTGGGAATACAATTACTATCACTCTGGCGTGTCCTGCTTTTCGCAGCACAGACCAGAAACACGATGGGCCACGTGCCAAGAGAAACCTGAGAAATGAAGCCTCCACCCACCATTGCTAGGCCAGAGGTGCCAGTAGACCTCCCTGGGGCTCCACGTCCTTCTGAAGCTGGCCTCCTGAGCTCCGTGTGCATACAAGCCGCATCTCCAGCTCAGCCCAATAATCAGCTGTTCCCCAGGCACAGGCCGCGGCACCTACCAATTTTGCACCCACTTGCTGTGGTCACCAAGATGGCAGGCAGCCCACTGGACCCAATGCCACCGAGTGTCTGCAGACACTGTCCAGAGTTCCAGACACACGATGCTTTGCTCTGTAGCTTCTGGGACTGCTGGGCGGGCTTTCTGTCCCATGGGCCAACAGTTTAGGTTTGAGACCCAGAATCCAAGACTGAATGCCAGGAAGAGATTTAGAGGTGGAGGATAGGTGAGCAGCACCTCCTTACACGGTACTCAAGGTGGTTATTACTAAGCAATTACTTGGCCTCAAAGTCTCAGTGCAGCCCTCTGGGCAGACATTTATAACAGATTCTGATTTTCCTAGGAGATGAAACTTATTTCTACCCCTGACCTGAATCAAACCCTTCATTTTCCTGCCAGGAACAGAAGATCCAGGATGGGAAGTGAATGTCCTGAGGGCCACACACAGCTTCTATCAGATGCATGTCCCTCCCGCTTTTTCTTCATTTTCTCTTCTTCACCTCCCACACAAGAGCCTCTAACCAGGACAATTTTTGTTCAAAGGATAGCACATTCCAGCTCTGGGAAAACCAATCCAACAGTGCTTTAAGTCTGGAGTGTTTCCAAGAGGCCACACACAGACCTGCTGATTTGAGCCATGGGGGAAACCTGATCCCAGGATTCTGGGCACAAGGTGATGGAGGGGAGAGCTGGACATTGCTTGAAGAGAGGACGCCCCCAGCTCCTGGCTGTGCCTTGGAACAGGGGAGCCTCCTTCCTGGGCTATGAGAGACATGGCTGGCCACAACGTGCAGGGGACATGCAGGCAGAGGGTTCCTACATTTAGAGCCAAGGTCAAAGTCAGGCAGTTTCAGGGTGGAGACGGTCAGGGTCTTCTTCCTGCCTCTGGGCCTTCTCCTAGGTTTCTTAATGCTAAGAATGGTAAGCATGACAGGGACAGCATCAATGACAGTGGCCATTAGGACAGCGATCTTGAAAGTCCTCATGAAGCAACACATCTAGCAGTTTATGTATAGTATTTCAATAAATCCTCGTCCCATCTTCATGGGGTGGCTACCACTGGATGGCCATCCAGTCTGGAAACAGGTGGTTTTATATTATGCTCTTACCATTGTGAGAGGCCCTTGATGACCATGCACATTTCTGTTTCCAGACTACGGACACACTGTAGTCCTGTTGCAAACTTACACAGGAGAAAACAAAGGCTCAGAAAGGTTACAAGACTTGCCCAGGAGCCACAGAGATCAGCCCACTGAACATTCCGAACTTCATAGAAGTGAAAAAAAAGTAACCAGAATGCTCAGATGTGGTATACACCGTGCTTTTTACATTTTTTTTCCCACTAGCTGCCAACCCCCAAAGACTGGGTGATTTCACAAAATCCAGATTTATGGCTTTTTTTTTTTTTTTTTTTTTAGAACGTCAGAGGATCTGGCCAAGTGGGCATGCTGGTGGGTATGGGTGAGTTGGAGCCCAGTTGCTACTTCCTTCAGGTAGGTACACACCTTCCTCTTAGCCATGGCCCTTCCCCTACCCACCTGGGAGAGCCTGAGTTAGTAACCACCGGCCCCTCCAATCCCTTTAACACCATGCTTCACTGCTCCTCCCAAAGGAAGGTACCATTTCACCCAATGGATGACTTCTTCCACATGGCCCCACCCTCACCTCCAGTCCCAGGAAAGAAAAGTTTGGGAGGCCTCAACCTAAGAAAGAGAAAAGCTCTACTAACCCACAAGGAAGTTCAACACTGTGATTTATTCATTTACAAGCCTCTACCTAGAGCTCAACAGCCTGGATTGTCCCTGGGGTGGTGGGATCAGGCAGGGCGGGGGCGTTGGGGAGGTTTCGGTGCAGGGCAGAGAACAGGAAGAGTTATTAGCACCACTGTTTTCTGGCTTCCTGCGTGGCCACCGCATGCAGCTGCCTCTGAACTGGCTGTTTGTTCCTAGCTGTCCCGGAAGGAAGCGCTCTCATCACCAATGACAACAGAATTGGCCCGAGGAGGTGAGAACGTGCGCAGGGGCTCCGAGCCCCGGCCCTCCTTCTGTATGGAGCAACCCCAGAGCTGCCCAGACAGGAAAATGGGAAGAAAGGACAGCCTGGGATACAGGACCCTGTGACCCACTGACAAAGCCCCAGCTGGGGGACAGGGAGGAGGAGGAGGCCAGAGGAAGGGGTCCGGCGGGGCACATGGATTTCGTACAATGAGCTCCTTTCATCAGTGAATAGAGGACTCTCCTCAACTTAGTCTCAATGGTTTTGTTTCTCAAATGACCCATTCTACACCCAGAAAGCCAAGTTTGCCAGACCCTGTGCCAAGGTCAGGCAAGAGCCTGAGACCCCCCAAGCAAGTTGCTCATCAGCACCCAGGAGACGACCATGGTGCTCAGCACAGCTTGGCTGACCCGAAGTCTACAAAGATCGTCTTTTATTTTTATGCTTTCTGCGCTGGGGTCCAGCGCTCGGGGGGTGGGGGTGGGGGTCACTCACACGCGTGACATGTTTGGAATAACTGTAGGATCTATTCAGGGGAGAACTTCATTGAGACATCTGCATGCAGGGGGCAGGACGGAGGCAAGGTGAAGCCTGTGGTCCTGAGTTGGCCAGATTCAGGATGTGGGAAGAGTTACTGCAGATGACCCAGCAAGAGCCTGTTTTGCAGGCATGTTGAGAGCCCCGCCTCATCTTCAGGGATTTACTGCACAGGTAGCAAGCAGCCAACTGGGGGCCTATGGGCCAGGATTTAGTTCAGACAGGTTTTATTTATCTTGCGCGATGTTTTCAAAAGAAAAATGTTAAATGCCATGCCAACACTTAATATTTGTGGTTCTCAGGTAAAAATGCAAAGTCCTGGCATTTCTTGGAAAATCAGAAGACCTGGAAACACGAATCTATCACCTCCATAAGGTACCAGTGGTCTTGAGCTGGGGAGCAGCGGTCTCCTTTAGAAGGGGCATGTGCCCTCCAGGCCACCCAGCTCCCAGACATACTTCCCTTACGAAGGTGGTCTGGTGGCTGCTGTGGGCCCTGGACTCTGCACAGAGGCCCTGGGATTAGAGATAAATACAGAATATGGACTGTAGACTGGTTTTAAAGCCAACTTGGCTACAAAATCCAAGGATGACCTGACCTAAGCAGCACAGATGAACACACATCCAAAACCCTGGGTCAGCAGTGGAGTCCCCTTCCCAGCTGACAACTATTCTGACAGCCTGTCCTGCTTTCCCAAGACCAGGGACTATCTTCCTTGTTTGTATGCATGACCGAAGCCCTGAGGCTATCAATACAGGCGCACTCCGTAAATGCTTATGGAGCCTGCATCAACTGAACCTCAGGTCAGGCAGAGTTGGGATTTAGAAGATGAATACTCAGAACCTGGCCAAATTAGGAATTGAGGGAGGTTCTCCTGAACTTTCCTGAGGTCAAGTTCCTGCTGCAAAGATTAGCCTTGGGAAAGAGAGACGGAGCAGAAAGCAGATGAACTCAACAGACTGGGTACCATGGGAGATGAAGACGAGAGGTTCCTATGTGTGGGATGGACAGCCCATCTGGCAAGCTGTGGTCCTCCTCAGAAGATCTTACGTGTACGGGCGTAGTAAAATGCACGCGAGTTCCTGATTTAGCCAAGACTACAAACAGAAACAGGGCAGGCCCCTCAGTGGTGGCAGCTTTTCTAGGTCTAAGAAGGTGGGTTGACATTTCCTCCATCTGCTTCTGTTGTATGTAGCCCGGACCACTATTCTTCAGCTCTGTATATGATTGTGCGTCCGTGTGTGTTTGTGCATACGTGTGCACACATGCCAACATGTGTGAGCATTCACATGTATGAACACATGGTCTCTTCTGCCTGAAGCCGTCCTAAAAAGACACTGTGGGATTTGTAGATTGTTTGCCCGGCATCCCTCATTTTGGGGAATTCCCTCTAAGTCACCCCACTCCTGGGACTAATTTCCAATGGCCACTGTGGGAGCGGAAGCCCGTTCCAGTTGAGATCCCACTCCACAGACTTCTTTCTGAGCTGTGACAGAAGCAAGCAAGAGTAAGAGGAAAGCACGCAGTATTTTATTTCTGCACTTTGCATTTGGTTATAATTATTCATGCAAGAGCATCTTTAAACACCAAAAGGGGGGAATATTACAGTTGCTCTGATCTCACTCGCTAACTGTATTTACATGCTCACAGCGTTTCTCAGGGACAATTATCTTATTACCAGTGCACTAATCTTTTCAATCTTTCCAACACAGTTTACAGCTGTAGACTTCAAAAATTAAGGCTAATTAAGACCCTGTTTTTCAGCAGGTATGGTAAACCACTTACACATTTTAACTGAGTAAAAGAAAATCAGTGTGGGGAGAGAGTTTGCAGGGGAGGTGGATACAGTGTCACAGGCAGAGAGAAGAGGCTCTGTAGCCTCCATTAATTGGAAGGCTCCAACTCTCCGAGCCGTTTCTAGAATCCAGTAGACAAGTTCCATCAATGGACAGACCTGTATATATCAGGACCAAGGACAGCTGGCTTGGCCCATTCAAGGGGAGATGGAGTATTTTGCATTTAATTATCTATTTCCATTCATCATCTTCCCCGTAACTCCAGCAGAACAGTAGTTGAGAACATGGACTCTTTTGTCAGTGCACTTGTATTCAAATGCTGGCTTGGTGGCTTACTCTACTTGACCTTGAACAAGCTACTTAACCTGTTGATGCCTCAGTTTCCTCATGTGAAACAAGACTATTATTAATACCTGCCACTCAAGCCTGTGCTCAGGACTGACTGAATTCACATGTGTAAAGCACTTAAAAGAAGGTCTGGTTCATAATCATCATAAGTATTTCTTTTAAAAAGTGTGGGCTATAAGGACTCATCACTGAAAGCTGTAACACACCTAAACAACATCTGTTTTCTAACAGGTTCTTGACCTCGTACAATCTCACCACATTATGAGCCATTGGAGAACTGCTAATATATAATCAGAGCTGTATTTGTTGTGTCTGTGAGCAATGCGTTCTCCAATTACTTGTCCTGGTATCTCATTAGCTGCCATATTAAACCAGCACCTTGGATCATTTTGTTTTGCTTTGTTTTGTTTTAAATCACAGAGAAGCAGACCTCTCCCTGAAGGGCTATCGTGGGAACCTGGATTTACAGCCCAACTCCTTCAACTCCAGGCACGGCTCAGCCATCTCTAGCTGCTGATCAGCTTCTTGCTGTGCTTAGACCACGGAGTTTCCTCAAGCACCTGCTATGTGCTTCAACCTGGGCTTGGCCATCTACAACCCCATCTATTTCAACTCTCACACCAATCCTGTGAGCAGGCACTGTGGAATAGAGGATGTGAAGTAGATAAGTAGACTGAGGCTTTAAACAACTCCTCTATGATCACCCAAGTTGCTATGTACCACGCAAATTAACCTTCTCTCCTTCCAAGTTTTCTTAAGCTGGCTGGGTACATCTGTCAAGGTGGTTACTGCCTCTAACAGAATGAATGGCAACAACCACCACCAGCACCAACATCTGCTACCTGCCAAGCACTATCCTAAGCTACTGACTACCCTGTAAGGCACAGACTGTGATTCACCTCTATTTTACTGATGAGGCAACTGGGCTCAGAGAGGTTCTCGGAGATGCCCAAAGTCACACAGCTGCAAGGTGCTGGAGCCAGAATTTGATCAAATTCATCCTCCAAACCCCCTGCTCCTGAACACTGAAACATAGCCTCTCATAAAGCCTGGAGAATTCAACAGCTGTCACCTCTTCAATAAACACCCAAGGTTTAATAAGTGGGACAGATGAGCAAAGAATGGATTCAATCATCATCTATGGAACAAGGATGGCAAAATTAATGATTCAGTTACATATGTAAGAAATGCTGTCTAAGAGGAAGGTGCAGGGAGGACACAGAACAGGAACTTCAACCACGGTGGGGGCGTCAGGAAGATTCTTTCAGGAAGTGAGAACTAAAATGGGCTTTAGGGGCTCCTGGGTGGCTCAGTCGGCTAAGTATCTGACTCTGGATTTCGGTTCAGGTCATGAGCTCATGGTTCATTGGATCAAACCCTGCGTCAGGCTCTGCACTGACTGCATGGAGCCTTCTTGGGATTCTCTCTCCTCCTCTCTCTGCCCCTCCTTCACTCATGCACACTCTCAAAATAAATCAACTTAAAATAAAATGGGTGTCAAAGAAAGGGCAAGGGTCAACTCATCAGAGAGGGAAGGCCCATAAGCATTTTAGGGAGAAGGAACAGCATGAGCTAAGACTTGGATGAAGGAAGGGACACATCATTTTTAAGGAACAAAGAAAAGCAGCCCAATCCTAGAATGCTGAGGGGTGAGGGGCACAGGGCAACACAGGAAGACCTGACCCAAGGGCTGGGCCAGACAGTTCCTGTGCATCCTGAGGAGTTTGGATTTTATTCCAAGAGCCACGGGGAATGGCAGAAGAGGTTCATGTGTGGAGTGACAGGACTCTTCCCTAAAAGCCAGCCTTCGGTCCCACATCTTAGATCACTGTTACATGGCCTCGCACAACCTGATCCAAAGATGCCTCTGAAAACCAACTCAGCAGACCACACGCTGAAAATGTTCAAGAAGGGTTTCAAGTGGTTTCCACTTCCCATTTTAGGGACCGTAACAGGTTGTTACTACCTACCAAACCTTATAAATGATTCAATCCTCATTATTGCTACAATGAAAACAATCAAGAGATGATATGTTATAGCATATTCGAGTCTGATCAAGTATCTTCTGTCGGAAAAATGAATGCCAAAAAAAAAAAAAATCAATCTCAGACTAACATCCATTGGCAGCTCTGAGGTTCTATGGCTCATGAAAATGCCAACGGGCATTTGTAGATTGAAAACAATGAATGGCAAGTCACCCTCCTCAACACACACACCACACACACACACACACACACACACTCAAACTGTATATTCTATGTTCTGCCAGTTCCCATTTACTGACCCCTACTGTGTGCTCTGTGTTTCAGTGTATTTCAACCTAACTGATGTGACCACCATTCTGCTTGCTTGAAATGGAGGACATGGGTGTCAGTACTAAGATCAGGATGTCCCAAACCAGGAAAGGTCTTTCTACCCACGACTACCACAGGTATTATTACAAGGAAAACATAGGCTCCAAGGGGTGAAGACACTTGTGGTCATCACACAGCACATAAGGAGTGGGGACCAAGGTTTAATGCTGCGTGCGAGGACAGCCAGGCTTCCACCTGCCCTGGAGAAGGACTGTGAAAACCACTTGGTTGGCGCATCGTCCCCTCCTCCAAGCCTCGCCCTGACACACACCGTCCCCTCCTCCAAGACTCGCCCTAACACACATCCCAAAGTCTTTGTGGCAGGAAAGCTATGATCTCATTCAAGGAGTTCATCCTTTCTATAACCCTCAGTTCCCAAGATAACCAGAATATTCAAGTAGCCCCCAAGACCCAGACAGGGCTTACTTTCTATTTCTAGCTTAACCATGTGATTTTGAGCATTTGAGCACTGCAATGCACCCTGGGACCATCTCACCTACAAGTGCAGGCCAGACAGACAGACAGCTCTCAATTGGGCTGCTGGGGTGCCGAGCCAGCAAAAGGAATTCCTGACCTTGGCTGAGCTCTGCAAGCTAAGAGCTACACAGAACCTGAAGACTATCGCACCCAGCTGTGCTCATTGCGGAGCCAGAGGCATCAAGGCTCCAAAAGAACAGAGATTCCCCCAGAGTATTTGCATTGTGCTTTGTCTTCTTTGCTGTTTTCTCCATAGTTGGAGGAGAATGGATACTCGAAGGTTAAGGGTTTTTCTCTCTCTAGGCAGGGCACACAGCAGACACTCGACGCATGTTCAGGGAATGAACGTCATCAACAAGCATTTGCTAGGCACAGGGTTAGAGGGACTGTGTGGGGGAGGGGGGAGGGAGGACGGAGGGAGGGGGAGAAAGGTTCCCGTACCAAATGAGTGCTCACTATTCCAAGACACACATTTAAAACAAACAAAAATAATCATTTTAATATCATCACCTCTGTAATCTTGATTAGATCTACTGGATTTACTCGAAGAGGCCAAGCCCTTACAGGGAAATCTGCTTAAGGTTTTCTTCTGCCAGGTCACCACAAAAAAGCCGTTTTCCCAAAGGTGGGCCTTCAGTTAAGCTGCCTGCGTAACTGAACCTAAAATCCCCACCAATATTCCAGAAAAACCCCTCCTTCTAATGGAGGTCATTTCGGGGAAGGTCTCCTGTCCTTCAAATGAAATAACAGTGGCTGCCATTTACTAATCATCTATTACGGGCTGGGTATGACTTTGGCTCTAACTCAATGTAACTCTCATTTTTACCTTCATGATGACACTGTGAGGCAGACAGCCCCAGTTCAGAGCTGAGACGAGTGAGGCTAAGAGAGGTCAATAATTGCTCCCGTGTTATACAGCTAGTGGGAGGCACAGCTGAGATTTGAAGTGGGTCTTACTTTGGGGAGTCTGGGTGGCTCCATCGGTTAAGCGTCCGACTTCGGCTCATGTCATGATCTCATGGTTTGTGGGTTCGAGCCCCGCGTCGGGCTCAGAGCCTGGAGCCTGTTTCAGAGTCTGTGTCTCCCCCCATCTCTGACCCTCCCCTGCTCACGCCGTCAGTCTGTCTCTCTCTCTCTCTCTCAGAAATTAACAACAACAAAAAAAGTTGGTCTTACTTCAAAGCCTAAGCTCTTTAATGTTTATTTTTGAGAGAGAGAGAGAGAGAGAGAGAACGAGAGAATGAGCAAGGGAGGGGCAGAGAGAGAAGAGGACCGAGCATCCAAAGGCTGATGACAGCAAGCCTGATGCAGGTCTTGAACCCACAAACCTAGGAGATCATGACCTGAGCTCAAGTCCGATGTTCAACCTTCTGAGCCACCCAGGGACCCCCAAAGTCTAAGCTCTCTAATACAACGCCCTACTAACCTCAGGTTAAAGCCCACCTCCGACCACCCCTTTCTTGTTAGTATTTTTCCACATACAAAACACTCCAAGAAGCTTAATTCTTACAAGTAACACAAAAACAAGGAATCGGAAAACCTCTGTCCTCTCTGCTTTATCACAACCCATTTACAATCCTAGGTGCACTGCAAAGTTACTGAGTCTTAACTGCTTCATCTGTTCAGTGGGTACAACTCCCAACCACTTCCCCAAACTGTTGCCAGAAACAAAGCAGAACGCAGCTAACAGCGTACCTTCTGGTGCCAGAAGCGTCCAAGGCCAGCGGACATTCCCTGGCTGAGGTCAGTCTTAATGAACTTGCAAACGCCCCCACCCTCGGCGAGCAACCTGACCCACCACGCTCTGCTCTAAGAAGTTACCGCCTAAAATAAACTCCACTGACTTTAGTTAGCTTGCCATAGGCTATATATAGAGGAAAATACTCAAGCGGTCCCATCTGGCAGCAGCTTCGCCCAATCACAGCCCAAAGGGCTCATTTCTAACGCAGTCTGCAACACCTGACAGGCAGCTTTAACTCAGACAGGTCAGCTGGGAGATGGGAAACCCCTGTGGGTTAGTTAGCATGGCCTGTCCGGGCAGTGATGCCCCGGGGCTTCTGAGCAAACTATCACCGCGAGAAAATGGGAGCTCAGGAGTGCCTGGGTGGCTTAGCCGGTTAAGCATCCAGCTTCAGCTCAGGTCATGATCTCACGGTTCATGGCTTCGAGCCCCGTGTCGGGCTCTGTGCTGACAGCTAGCTCAGAGCCTGGAGCCTGCTTCAGATTCTGTGTCTCCCTCTCTCTCTGACCCTGCCCTGCTCATGCTGTCCCTCTCTCAGAAAATAAATAAAACATTTTAAAAAATTAAAAAAGAAAAAAAGAAAATGGGAGCTCATCCAAGGGAGGATGCCGCAGAGAAATCAGACAGGGGGCAGCGGGAGAGGCGTCAGCGGCAAGGTGATGACCCCATCCAAGGGTGCATTTGAAATACGTGCAATTTATCATGAGTTAGTCAATCCCCAGTAGAGCTGGACAGAACAAGTTTAGGAAAACTAATGCCTTTCGGCTTCAAGAAAGAGAGACCAAGGGGCACTCTGCCTGGGTGGCTCAGGCAGTTAAGCATCTGGCATTCAGTTTCGGCTCCGGTTATGGTCTCGAGGTTTTGTGAGTTTGAGCCCCTGCAGGGCGGAGCCTGCTTGGAATTCTCTCTCTTCTTCTCTCTGCCCCTCCCCCAGTCACATTGTCCCTCTCAAGTAAATAAAATAAAACTTAAAAAAAGAGAATAAAAAGCAATACCAAAATAAAAATACAATGAAATAAAATAGAGACTTGGATGAGGAAATTTCTAACCCCCTCACTCTGGCAGTCTATGACATTATGGTTCTAAGTCCAGGCAGACACCACGGGGGAAGAGCAAAGGCTTCTGGGAATCTATTTCCTCAACTAACAATGATGGTAGCTGCCATTTACAGATGTCTTGTAGCATGCCGGGCACGAGGCGTGGTTCCCAGCAACGTCATTTCATACTTTTCCAAAGCCAGCCGGTGAGGCAGTCACTGGTATTCTTCCCACTGGACAGATGAGGAAACTGAGGCACAGTGAGGCCATCTGTCCAGAATCCGGACCAGGTCATTTCGGAATTCGTGCTCCTACTATTGTGCCAATGTCCCTCCCTCATCACTGAGCATCTAATATGTGCCAGGCCCTCTCTGAGTCTGCATTTGTAGCAACATGGGTCACTTTTTAAACATTTTTTTAATGTTTATTTATTTTTGAGAGAAAGAGAACACAAGAGGGGTGAGGGGCAGAGAGAAAGACAGAGAGAGACACAGAATCTGAAGCAGGCTGCAGGCTCCAAGCCATCAGCACAGAGCCCGACATGAGGATCGAGCCCACGAATGGTGAGATCATGACCTAGGCTGGACTCGGACACTTAACCGACTCAGCCACCCCGGAGCCCCAACCATGAGGCCCCAGGAAGAGGCAAGTAGAAACGCGGGTCCTGGCACACTGTCACCTCTGGGGTGTGCAGGCCCACCCAGGGCTCCCCCAAGGACTCCCTTCGGCAAGAGGCGTTTTAAGGTCCTAGAAACGGCCCAGAGAATTCTCTATAATGGTAGAAACACTCCGTATCTGTGCAGCCCACTAGCCACATGTGGCTGCTGATGGGTTGAAATGTGGTGGGTGCAGCTGTGGAACTGAATTTCTAACTCTATTTGGTTTTAATTAACTGAGGTATGAACAGCCATACGTGTCTAGCGGATACGGCGCTGGGCGGCACGCACCTAAGGGACCTCACGGCCTCACTGTGTCAGCAGAGCACGGCCGGGAGGGCTAGGCCCGGGGGAGGGCTGGCTTCTCAGAACCCGGGTCCAGCCTCCACAGCCCGTGGCAGATGAGCTCAGCGGCCCCACGCTCTGCATACCACCGGTCCAACGGCTTCTTAAAGCCCTGTGAGCCGGCCAGGGTGGTGAGAGCTGTGTGGACTCCCACCCACAGGTGCCGGTGAGGACAGGCTCCCTCCCACGATGCGCACTTACTAAACAGTAAGTCCTACGTCCTATGCAAGGTGCTTCAGTGCATTACCTCCTGGACACCCCCAAGGGGGTTACTCTCATGCCAGGTAAGGAAACTGAAGCTCAGAGAGGTGAAGCCATCGGCAGAGCCGGGGTTCGAACCCGGGAGGTCTGATTCCAGAGGACAAACTGCAAACCACTACATAATCCTGAGTCCCAACACAAAAGCATGCCTCACTGCCTGCTCTGAGATGTGTCTGCTCCCTCCCAACCATCTGCGGGCAGAGGCTTTCATTCTGGAAGGAGGTCGTTCTGGAAGGAGGAAGGCTGGATCTTCTGAAAAAGACACAGGCAGGTAGCAGGGAGTGAGACAATCTTTCTAAGGGACAGTCCCTCCAGGCAAACCCAGAGGAAACGCTGCTGCTTTCTTTTGCACGGGGCCACTCCCTTGCCCAGGAACGCCTTCTCCCCCGGTCCACCTGCGGAATTCTTACTTATCCTTCCCAATTCAACTCAGATTTTTTCTTCGAATCCTTTCCTGATCTCTCCGAGATAAGTCGAACGCGCTTGCATTCCTGGCCCACTGCCACCACCACCATCACCAGCTACAAGTACCTTGCAACTCCTTCCTTCTCGGCACTGAGCCTCCTCAAGACTGGTGGCGGGCACGGCCTGCGTCTCACCCACCCCTGTTCTCCCAGAGCCAAGCAGGGTGCCTGACAAACTGTCGGGTCCCTGCACAGCAAATGTGGACTTTGAATGGCAGTGAAAAGGAATGGCTTAAACAAAAGGAACATTTACATTTTAAGAGATGAATTAAAAACTGCCTCATGTCAAAGAGAGAGTCGTGAGGATCTTTCAATGTCTCCAGCCTTGGAAACAGTCCAGGGGGACTTTTCCAACTCAGCCAGGCACTGGCTGTGTGACCGGAAGCAAAGGGTCTTAACCTCTCGGAGCCCCATAATTCCTATCTAGAAGGTGGGACAGAACTGTGTTCTACCTGCATGGGTAACATGAAGGTCACCTGAGCTAATACGGAATGGGAAGCACTCGGTGCAGAGCCCTTGGTAAAGGCTGGCAGTCTGGCAAAACCACTCCACCCATGGCTTAGGCATCGAAGCTGGTCCCGGGAAGGCCTTAAGAACTGGCCGGCTCTGGGCCCACCATGTCCAAACAAAAGCGGATCAGAGCCAAGGAGGTGGCACTGTCCAAACCAACCTCGAGTAAACAGGTGATTTACCAACGTCCTCTCCTCTACTTCCACCAAGTTCTGACTCTGCACCCATTTTGTCTCCCCGTGGCCAGGCCTGGTTTTCGGGGGCCCTCAGACAAGAGGCCAGTGACCAGTCACCCAGGAGCTGACTGTGATTCTCAGCGAGATTTTGGTTTCAGCCTGCAAAGCATTTTATTTATTATTTATTTACTTTAATGTTTATTCATTTATTTTTGAGAGAGAAAGAGAAAGAGCATGTGGGAGGAACAGAGAGAGAGGGAGACACAGAATCTGAAGCAGTCTCCAGCCTCTGAGCTATCAGCTCAGAGCCAGATGTGGGGCTCAAACCCACAAACTGCGAGATCATGACCTGAACCCAAGTCAGATGCTCAACCGACTGAGCCACCCAGGTGCTACAGTCGGCAAGGCATTTTAAACATTTTCAACTAAGTTGCCAAAGTCGAAAATTCAGGAAGGCGGTATGTTCAAATTTGGGGTGTCCAGCCTTCCCTGGAAAATCAGATCTGGCCTCACTGGGTCCCTACCTGCAGTCAGCCGGAGCTGAGAAGCGACTACCCACTTCTGATGGTGTAAGGGTACTTCAGACCCCATGCGGGCCTGCCCTGCTCAGAACGCATTTAACTTTCCAAGTCCTTGGTGAGGAGAAGGGGTCTGGCCAGAAACAGGCACCCTCCCGCTGCTTTACTTAGCAAAGCAGTTTGCTAGGGTCAGGGAGCAGCTCTGGGTTTGAGTCAAAATCCATATACTCCAAACCCATCTGGATGTCCCTCTGACATCACCAGTATGTGCAGACACAGATGAGGGGCGCCTGGGTGGCTCAGTCAGTTAAGCATCTGACTTGGGCTCAGGTCATGATCTCACAGTTTGTGAGTTCGAGCCCCATGTTGGGCTCTCTGCTGTCAGCACAGAGCCTTCTTCGGATCCTCTGTCTCCATCTCTTTCTGCCCCTCCCCTGCTCATGTTTTCTCTCTCAAATAAATACACACATAAATAAAAACATTTTAAAAAGACACAGATGAAGAAATGGTTCTGTTTAATAAGCTAACCAGGGCTTTGCTGCCTCTCTCACGTAGAAAGCTAAAAATAAATCACTCGTGGTGCATCAGCTCAATCTACAGCTGGTAAAGGGGTGTCAGGTGGTACTGACCTTCCCCTCAGACCAGGCCTGGACGAGCTCCTGATTCCAGCTTAGAGAAGGGTTCTTAAGGGAGGCAGCTGCTGCGGAAAGACCTGGCCCTCAAAGCTCTGCGCGTTCACTCACGGCGCGAAGAGGGAATGACGGGCAAAGAGAGCCCGCCAGATGCAGAGGCTAAGCTGCTCACGTCATTTCTGTGTTTCCTCTGCCACCGTGTCGCCACCTCTTCCGAGACGTGACAGGGATCGCATTAGTAGAAGTAGGCCCCACGCTTTCCCCCACACGCTCACGCCCCACCGGCTGCTTCCACGCCAGCGCTCCCCTCCAGCCCTGGGCCGGATTTCTTTGTTCTACCCTCCCTCCCGCTAGACTGCGCACTCCGTGAAGGCAGGGCCCTTCTCTGGTTTGGCCTGTGTCCACACAGCTCTGTTTCCAGCACCTCAGCCGGCACTTGGCAGCAAAAGTCAGGCCCCTGCTGAAAATCCGCTCAGTGCATCGCCGATACAACACAAGGTGCCCCGCAACGTTTCCAGACCACCGACACCTGCGCAGTTTCCGGATTCTTGCCTACTGCTCTAGCGCCCATATAGCTTGGTACTGTCTCCAGGCAACTTTTCATTGTTTGTTGAAATAGGTCTATTAAAAATATCAGACTTTATGGAAGGAGATTTAGGCAATCGAGGGGCACCTGTGGCTGATGAGCTTTGGAGCCGACCATCACTTATTAGCTGTGTGACCTTGTAAAACTGGGTTCACAGCTTTGTGCCTCAGTTTCCCCACTTGTAGAACAGTAATGAGCACAACCTCCATATGGTAAGGGGTAAACGGGCTAAAATACGTAAAGTTCATTCATAGCAAGCACTTAGAATTGTGGCTGGGACAAATATGAGTGTGTATATACACATACACACACACATGCATACGTATATATATGTATACACACACAAACACACACTCATATATATTATGGGATATTACTCAGCCATCAAAAAGAATGAAATCTTACCATTTGCACCAACATGGATGGAGCTAAAGTGAATTATGCTAACCGAGATAAGTCAGAGAAAGACAAATATCCTATGATTTCACCCATATGCGGAATTTAAGAAACAAAACAGATGAACACAGGGGAAGGGGAAAGGGAAAGAGAGGGAAACAAGGCAGTAAGAGACCCTTAATGACAGAGAACAAGCTGAGGGTCAATGGAGGGAGGTGGGGAGGGCAGGGGCTCAATGTGTGACGGGCATTA
The DNA here is from genome assembly GCA_017311185.1 of Proteles cristata cristata. Classification (NCBI taxonomy): domain Eukaryota; kingdom Metazoa; phylum Chordata; class Mammalia; order Carnivora; family Hyaenidae; genus Proteles; species Proteles cristata. The sequence continues at coordinate 854,808 of JAESUZ010001797.1, read as the reverse complement.
AGGAGGCACTTGTTGCGACGCACCCTGGTTGTTGTATGTAAGTGCCGGGTCACTAAACTCTTCTCCTGAAACCTAAATAAAGAAATGACAATTTTTAAACATGTCATTGACGTAATAGCTGAAAACCATTTTTGGAGACACAGGCTTTGCCTCTGCTTTGCCACGACCTAGATGAGTAAAGGCTCATCTCTCCCCAGGCCCCCCATTCTCCCATTATTTACTTATTTAAGAGTTTCTTTATTCATTTTGAGAGAGACAAAGCCAGTGCGAGTGGCGGAGGGGCAGAGAGAAAGGAGGAGAGAGAGAGAATCCCAAGCAGGCTCCTCATGGTCAGTGCAGAGCCTGACATGGGGCTCGAACTCATGAGCTGTGAGATCATAACCTGGGCTGAAATCCAGAGGGGAACGTTTAAAGACTGAGCCACCCAGGCATCCCCTCCTATCTTTTAATTGACGATGTTGGGCCAGACACTCTTAAGATTCCTTCCTTCATCCAGCTCTGATTCTCAGACTTTCAATTCGTGGATGACCCTACCTTAAAAGAAAAGAAAAAAAAAAAAAAAAAAGGAAACCCTCTACACAATGGAGACACAACAGAAGAGCTAGGAGACCAGAGGGAGGTTTTCACATTCCAGAGGGATTTGCTCTCACAAAAGGATTAACAGCAGAGTTGCTTTAAATAGCAGTTTAAGCCTTGTTGATGGATTACTAAATACTTGATGGGGAGGTGGCGGGGTTCAGAAACTTGTGGCAGAAGCATGATTAAATTCGGTCCAACCAGAAATTAAAAAGTGAGTATGTTTCCCTTAAAATCATAACGAATGTCAACAAGAGAATCTACCCCATTTCAAAGAAATCTATTCCTACCCAATAGTTTGGTCATCCATCAATTGCCTTAAAGAAGGTGCGCCTGCATCCGCGAGTCAGTTTAAAGCAATGATCCAGCCTGTTTATTTTTAAGCCCCTACTATAATGACACTGATAGTTTACTAAATGCCATAACTGCTTGTAATGCACCAGGCACTGTTGAGCACGTGACGTGCATCATCTAATCATCAGAGCAACCCGGTGAGGTAGGCGTGATTTGTGACCATCGTTTTACAGATGAGGAAACTGAGGCTGAGAGAGGGGACATGACTCATCGAGAACAAATGACTGGGAGAGTGAGAATTCAAGCCCAAGTATGGGAATCGTGCACTGAGGTTAGATTATAAAAGGCAGAATCCTTGCCTCAAGGAGGAGACAAAAGATCAGCTAGACAGGTCAACGGATAGATAATGAGGATGCCAAATGCCTTGAGAGAGACTTTTGTGAGGGCAGAGAACGAGGAGAGCAAGGATTAGGGGCGTGCCTGCAGCCTGGTGTGCTCAAAGCCAGATGTGAGCTCAGCCCACACCGCCATTGTTAGCCCACACTCCAATGTGCAGATTCCTCTCCTCCATCCTTTTTTTTAAAATTTTTTTTAATGTTTTATTTATTTCTAGGAGAGAGAGAGACAGCGTGAGCAGGGGAGGGTCAGAGAGAGAGGGAGTCACAGACTCTGAAATAGGCTCCAGGCTCTGAGCTGACAGTCAGCACAGAGCCCGATGCGGGGCTCGAACCCACGAACCGTGAGATCATGACCTAAGCGAAAGTCGGACGCTTAACCGACTAAGCCACCCAGGCGCCCCTCCTCTCCCCCATCCTTAATGCTTGGGGTACTCTCATCAGAATGCCTCTGAGCACAAACCAGTCTGTCCTGGGGGACTCTGCTCCCTGAAGGTGGGCTGTGGGCTTGGGAGGTGAAGAGACAGAGGGAGTCTGTCACACGCCTCCTCCCAGTACTGGAACCGCCTTACTGGGCTACCTGAGATCTTCTCGCTGCCTCATTTTCCTCCCTTGAAAAATGGGGATATTAGCTACCCCCCACCTCCCTCGGCAGGGAAGCGCTGGTGATTAATTAGGTAACATCTGTGAAGCACTCCCAGCTTTCTGGAGAAGGGCACCTTGGGAGAGGAGCTATAAAAACACGGAGGAGTAGGCTATTATCAGCACGATCATTATTGTTATTATTATCATTTCCATCATGACATTCTCCTGCCTAAACACCTGCAGTGGCTCCCCACTGCCCGAAGAAGATGCGGTTAGGAGCCTGGTGGGCAAGGCCACAGGTTCACAGCTGCTTTTTCCTTCATCCCTCCTGATCGTCCACACACTTCATACCAGATGACCCCCAGGGAGAGCCCTCCCCTTGCACTACATCACCCAGCTGTACCCATTCCCCCAGCCAAGTACCTTCCCCAATATCCAAGCTGGGAGCTCAGTGCCCCGCCTGCTTGTTTCTGTTGCTGAGCCCACCTTTACTCCTCTCTGGAGGGACCTGTCAGCACTGGGACACAGGTGTGCACGAAATCGGGATCCTTCGCGAATTTCTTCCCAGAGCTTTAAGATGCAAGATGCCAGGACTCAGTATCTTATACTTATCTTATCTCATATTATATACAGATAATAAGCACATTGAGGACCAGAGTTCAGATAAAGTCCAAAATTCATAAATAGGGCCTTGGTAAGTAGTGAGCCGTATAGGCAAAGAATCCAGGTTCAGAGAGAACAGAGCTCCCCATTCCGCCTCTGACCACGTCCCTGGGTGCCAACTTCCTCCTTCACAAACTAGAGATCACCACAACAGGCATAGTCATGGAGAAAAACAAGTCTGGGCTCTGTCAGGAGACGATGTGAAATGATCGCTGCAAAAGGGAGAACACAACTACCATGATAATGGGCCAGGTCTCCTGCGCTCGAGGGCCGGCTCATGCCGCATGATCCGCAAGCCTCCTGAAGCCTCCGAGTTCTCTTTGCTCGGCAGGAGTAAACAAGACAGAAAGGATGGTGAGAGGTGAGATGAAAAGGTCTGTGTGTGTGTGGGGGCGGGGGAGGGATCCAAGAGATTAGAGGATGTGTCACCCTGAAACCAGCCCATTCTGGGAAGGGCTGGCTCAGGCTGAGGGTGGACCCAAGCACAGGGGCCTGGCAGAAGGAAGAGAAGCTTCACCAAAGTTTGGTTAACAAGTATTTTGTTCCAAATGATTAGTGAGAGCAAGCATCACAGTGCTGAGGCAAAGAATGGGAATTTGGAGGGTTGTGTGTCTGGCCTCATCATAGGTAAGCAAGTGGGCATCTGTGCATCATAATGGGGTCATACAGGGAACGGTGGTCCTTTGTAGTAAGCGCTTTGCAGAACACAAAAGGGGAGGGGTGTTCCTTGTTCTTCTCCAGGAGCACAGGGCTCTGGTCAAATTCAACACTGTCAATATTTAAGAAGGTTGTTGTGTGGACTTGATGTGAAAGTGTTTAAAGCAAACTCAGCACTAGCTGCTTTAGTTTTCGTTAATGACTGTTTACTTCCAGGATAATCTAGAAGACTGTTTATTAGAGCTGGAAGGTAAGAACATTCTGGAACTGTGCTGTGGGTAAATATGTAGCCTGGGAGTGCATGTCTATTTAGCCAGATAGGCACATGATGCTATGGATTCCTGCTGAAATTGCTCTCTCTACAGCCCCAGGACATTAAAACGTCATCTTCTCTTAAGCCAGACACATCTTATGCCTCAAGTGCCATCAACCTAACCCCTGGCCACTGATAAGTTAAAAGAAAAAAAGGAAAAAAACCCACCTTCCCAATTCCCTCCAAGAATCAAAGCAGACAGGAGACAGGATGGAGAACCAGGAGTTAAAGAAAATGTGTGGCGGAAAATTCTCTACTAACTTTTTATCCTCAGTATCATCGGTGGCAGGCAGGCCTGTTTTAAATTTACCGGCAGCTTTTTAAGCTGCCACCTAGCTCTTGAGGTATTTTTAGTCAAGTAGAAATGCATTTGGAGCCTAAAGTCAGGAAACGGAATCATGTCAGGTATTGCTCTTACAGAATTCTGGTCGTGCCCTTTGTCTGCTGTATTTGCTACTTCTCATTTGCACACAATTAAATAATCACTTCACCTCCCACTTCTCCAGCATCTCTAGCATCTCCCCGCAGAGGGAAAAATGCCAGGGAAGTCAGCGCTAGGTTTAAGAGATCTATTCTTAATCCAAACGTCATTTCCATCAGCAGGAACAGACTGGGGCGGGGGAGTGGGGGGAGGGAGAGTTTATAAAGAAAATAGGGCCCTGAACCAGAATGAAAGGGAACAAGTTCCGCTTTCCCCACTCAAAACAGACATCTCCAATGAGGCCGTGGCTATATATACATTTGTCAGCTGCCAAAAGGCGCTCGCAGACACAGGAGGAAGGAAATTAAAACAATATGGCCAGCCTGGAACCGATGTGGAGGTACCTAAGTCAAGGGACGAACCACCCACCCTACGGCTTAAGCCAAAATGCAGGAGTCACGCCTGACTCCTCTCTTGATGGCCCGCAGCCCCCACCTCCAACTCGCTGCCAAGTCCAGCAGAACCCGCCCACGTCTGAAATGTGTCCACAGCTGAACACATCTCATCTGGACCACCAAGTCCCAGCACGCTCCGTGGTCGCCCGGCAGCCGGACACACCTCTACAAAAGCCACAAACACAAAGGAGCAAATCGTACACATTCCCATCTCACTGGGGACAGAATCTCTCCTTCTCTCTCTTGACGGAAAAGCCCTCCAGGATCTTACTCCTATTTCTTGAGCTCCTGTTACTTCCCCGTTTCCCTCTTCATCTACTACTGACAGCTTTCCATCTGTTTCTAGAATATCCCATGCTCTCTGATGCCCCAAGGTCTTTTCCCTCTGCCTGGGATGCTCTTCCTCTATGTTTTCACACGATTTCTCTGGTCATTCAGGTCTCAGGTCAAATGTCACCTCCCCAAAACCCCTCTGGTGACCACCCTCCTCTCCATCGTGTCATCCTGCTTTAACTTCACGTACGATACTTATCATCTTAATATTTCCTTTTTTTGTCTGTCAGATTGTAGTATCTTACTCACAGCTGCATACTCAGCACACACACCAGTATCTGTCCATAGCCAATGCCCAAGATGTGTGTGTTGAATGAATGACCGTATGAAGAAAACAGGGCTGGGGCATGTTAAGGGATCAGGTAAATTTGGAGGGCATGATGTGTCTCTTGTATCCCAGCACATCTCAGTTTAGACTCTCGAGTTTTCTGTATTTAGAGTTCATAAAAACATCAAGTGAAAAAAATATTCTTAGGCCCGACTTGTTCCAAACATATTTAGAAGCTTTCCAATAACTGTATCTCGTTTTAAATTAAAATTAATTAAAGTGAAGCAAAATTAAAAATTCGATTTCTCATCCCGCCAGCAATAGCCACGGCAGCTGGTGGCCATAATGCCGGGCAGACAGCGTGGCCTGTGCTACCCAGCACGCCAGGGCTGGAAATCACTCCAGCAGGGAAGCCAGTGTCCGGGACAGAAGCAGCAGCAGATCCAGTCCTCACTGACCTCTGGTGTGACGCTGGCCAGCATGTGCCATGCCCCAGAGCATCCGTGGCCAAGCACGGAGGAGGACGCCACTTCCGGAAGTCTATCACAGGGAGCCCCGTGCAGGGCAGTGAAGAGCTCTGGCCCTGGAGCTGGGCTGTCTGAGCTCCTCACAGTGCCACTCACTGACTGTGGCGTGTGTCTTCTGGCGTGCTATTTAGCTCCTCTGTGCCTCAGTTTACACATAGGTAAAAGGTCTGCACCTAACCCACAGAGGAGTCGCAAGGGTCAAACGAGACTGTACAGAAAGCATGTGGCTCAGGGCCTAGCATACAGCAAGGTTCCAGAGTGATCACTGTAATCATTACTATTACTCATTACGACCCGTGAAATCCGGACATATGGACGGAACGGTACAGGTGCCCCAGTTACACAGAAGCTAAGCTTCTAAAGCAGGGACCTAACCAGATCACGCACAGTACAGAGGGTTCCCATCGGAGACTCCTTTAAATAGAGTGAAATCTCTGAAGGGCTTTTCGAATAGGAATCAATTTACCATATTGACATGGAATTCTTCAGAGACCTTTCGGGGAGGGACCCAGGCCCAATGTGTCCTCTAGGTCACTCTCATCTGTTTGCTGGCGAAGGAGAGACTCTGCTTGAGTTTCTCCATCAGCAGTGGGAGGCTGTGACAGAGCCTGGTAGTGGCACCGGTCAGTGAGATTTTAGGGTCACTAAGAGGACCAGCTGTTCAAACTGGCCCCCTGCAAGCCCAACCAGAGCACCCCTCCAGGAGTCAGCTGACAGATTCGTGGCACAAGAGAAACAGGAAAAGTCTGGCGGTGTGTCCCCACAGCAGACGGACTGTCACAGTCTATTTGGAAATGGCTACAAATTGGTATTTTTATCCCTCTCCTGGACAGGTCTGCAAAGGCTGAAACAATGCCTGTCACGCACTCAGTGATTGGTGTGTTCGTCTTCCCAGCCAGTCCCCATGCTAGACACAAAGAGACACCAAGTCCATGGGGTGTGATGTGGAGTTTCCTTTACTGGCAGTCTGAAAGCTCAGCTCTGCCTTTATTAGCTAGGTGGCCTTAGGCAAGTTGCTTAACCTGTCAGAGACTCAATCCCCTTACCTGTGAAGTGGGGACAGCACCAGGACCTTCCACACAAACTTGTCATGAGAAGTGAGTTCATACACACAAAGGGCTTAGAATAGCTCTTGGCTCCATTAATGTTTTTATTTTTAGTAGTAGTAGTAGACTACTCGTAAGGGACTAAGTTCTGGATGTGAGAATAGCATGTAAAAGCAGCATCTAGCTCAGGGTCCAGGAAGCTACCACAGTCCATGGGCCAAATCCAGCTGGTGACTTGCTTTATAAATAAAGTTATATTGGAACCCAGCCACAGCCATCATTTACATTATTATCTCTAGGGCTTTGGCACTGCCTGGACAGACCTGAGCAGCTGCCAAGAAGACTGAGTGGCCCTCGATGTCTGAAACACTTACTATCTGGTCCTTTAAGAAAAGATGTGCCACACTCTGATCTAATCAAGATCGGTGGGGATGAGGGGCGCCTGGGTGGCTTAGTCGGTTAAGTGTCCGACTTTCACTTAGGTCATGATCTCGTGGTTCGAGGGTTCGAGCCCCGCGTCGGGCTCTGTGCTGACTGCCAGCTCAGAGCCTGGAGCCTGTTTCAGTCTGTGACTCCCTCTCTCTCTGACCCTCCCCTGCTCACGCTGTCTCTCTCTCTCCTAGAAATAAATAAAAATATTTAAAAAAAAAAAAAGATCGGTGGGGATGAGATCACGGAAGCCTTTCTGGAGAAGGTGACAACCTTGGCCAGTATTAATTTTTATTTCTCAGAGTTCTCAAAGAGTATGTTTAGACCAGCAGGTTTGGGTAACAGAAAGGAAGCCACCAACCCCTACCTATATCAAATCCTACAGCAGAAGTCACCAAATGGTGGCTCATGGGGCCAGAAATAGTATACAAGCCTGTTTTGTATGACCCTCACAGTGCTTCAAAATGCCTGAGACACACTGGAAGACATATTATGACAATCTGCCTTTTTGGCTTCTATTAAAAATTCTGAATATGTAGAACAGTGTGGACCCGCCCTCCCACTGAACCCTCTTTCGACGGGGGGGTCTACTCTCTAGCTTACTATGATCCTTAGCACACCCACATCCTTCCTTTGTCTTACATGGATCTTATGTCTCTGGCCTTCCCTCTATTGCCACGAAAGGGCTGTCTCACATATTCGCTGGCACCCTGCCAACCCATGAGGCAGGCAAGTCAACCACAGCCACCTAACAGACAGGAAAACCAAAGTTCAGAGAGGTTAAGTGACTTCCTTAAGGATACCCAGCTGGGAAATGATAATGCTGGATGGGAATCAGGGCCTCTGCCTCTAGTCCACTGCCCTCTTCAGACACTTGAACAAAAGAATCAGTCATCACTACGGATTTTCTAGAGCTCTTCCACACACACGAGGCTGTATTACGGAATATGAAAGACCTTGGATCTCCGTGGGATGCATAAAGATAAAAGAGTAGATGTCCACCAAAGGACGAGTGAGGGTTGTAAGAACTCCGGAAAAATAAGGACAAGCAGTGGACAGGTCTCAGAGTTGGGCATCGACAAACCTAACGAACCAAACAAGCACTGACTAAGAATCTACTGGAAGCAGGTCACAGAGAGATGCCCGGTTCCCTTTCCGAGGTCACAGCCTCATGGGGAGGCTGGTACCTGTAAAACACAGCACAAGGCAGACTGTGTTCCTGGCGAGTGGAGAGGGCACTTACGGGTGGAATCGAGGGCCTACTCAGTACCTATAGCTTTGAGGGGAGTGTTCTTTATTCAGCGGGGGCAGGGGATGGCGGGGCAGCTGAGGCTCTCGGATGATGTATTAGTTTCCTACAGCTGCTAGAACAAACCACCACAGGTGGCGGGGCGTAAACCATGGAGATTCGTGGTCTCTGGAAACTTCAAGGCTGAGATCAGGTGTTGGCGCTTTGGTTCCTTCTGAGCCTGGCAGGGAAGGTCTGTTCCCTGCCACCCTCCCCACATCTGGTGATCTCCTGGCCATCTCTGTTATCCCTAGGCTTGTAGAAGCATCACCCCAATATCTACCTTCATCCTCACGTGGCGTCCACCCTGTGTGGGGGTATTTGAATTTCCCCTTTTTACAGGGGCCCCAGTCATACTGGACTAGGGGCCTACCTTACCCCAGCATGACCTCACCTTTGCTAATTACACGGGCAGTGACCCTCTTTCCAAATAAGGCCACATTCTAAGGTATGAGGGTTAAAACTTGGACACACATATTCTTGGGGACACAGCTCGGCCCATAACAATCTTTTCAGGCGTCAGGAAAGCATAGAGCCAGGATCTGAGCCTCTCAAAACCCTTTCTGAGACTCTTCCCTATGAAGACTAAAGATCTGGCCCCCCCGCCCCCCCATATTTCTGAGCACAAGAGTCCCCAGAGTTTCTGATGCTTCCAGAAGGATCCTTGGAGACGAGGGGGATGGGGGTGGGGCACGGGCCGTGGCAGAGCCACCCAGCACTGAAAGCAGGGAGGAGAAGCCCTTCTCCCTTTTCATTACACTGTGGGAAACAGAAAACTCAATTTATTTGAGAACAAACAGGCTTTAACCTGAAGTTCATTCTCCCACGCGGTGACTTCACGCCATCGACATGTGAGAGCAGCAGCCGGCATCGCGCCCTGGCCACTCACTCCCAGGGACCGAGATTGGGAAAATAATGGCATTTTCTCAACAAATTATCTCCCAGCCGAAGTAATAACTTGTTTATAGATATGCCAATTCAGATTGTCATCCCCTTAACCTGCCTCTAAAAGAAACGTAGTGTCGTCCACATAACAAAATGGCAGCAGTTTCCCTGTCCCTCCACCCCCTGCTGAGCCTTTATTAATTTTAGCCATTGACAGAGTCTTTTTGGAAACTGTGTTCATATCTCAGGTCAACAACATCCTCCTCTCCGTTCCAATAAAATACACGATGTCGGAGTATAAAGCAAATATTTCTCTGCAAAGGAAAAAACAGAACCACTGTGCTTTTAAATACAGGCACCAAGAACTCAGCCAACAGACGTCCCCAATGGCTGCCATCGAGCTAATGGGTCCTTGTTGGGATTCACGTCCACTCTGTAACAAGGGGACCGCAGCCTCAGCCTCTCCCGGCTCCCAGAGGCTTCCCAGTCTACGGCCATGTGGGTGGGAAGGGTAGGCACGGGCACCATGATAGGTGCTAGGTGCCTCGGTGAGTGACACCGATCCGGTGTCTTCTGTCCTCCGCGGGTTATAGTTTCGTAAGGGAGACACGCGTTCAACCGACCAAGCAAGCACCCACTCTGTAAAGCCAGCCTGGAGTAAGGGCTACACAGGAAAGAAACACGATGTGGAGCTGGGAGTAAGGACGGCCGGTGGCACTTGGTCTGAGGTGTGAAGGAGGCGGGCAGGCTGACCCTGGCAGAGGGAAGTGGGCTCGTACAGAGCTGGCCAGCCTTCCGGTGCCAAGAGGGGCAGAACTTCTGAATGCAGAACAGCGAATGGGTTGGGCTTAACTGGAGAGACGGCCGGGGACGTGTAGACAGCCACGAAGCTGAACGGTGGGAAGAGTCAGGAGGTGCAAAGTGAGGGGCTGGGACTTTATTCAGGAGACGGCACGAAGCCACGAAAGAGTTTCAAGCAGGGGGGGGTGCCATAATCCTGCCCGCCCTCTCGGCCAATCTGCATCTCTCTCTCTCTCTCTCTCACACACACACACACACACACACACACACACACACTTCTACAACACAGTGTTCAGAGACAATTCTTGGACATCAGTCCTTGACAAAGTGCAACTCGCTCTGGAATGAACTCCATATTCAACTCCACCTCGGGATGGATGAGCTGTTTCAGAGAACAGCTGGGAACACTGGAGGGGAGCGGTATGAAGACGCTGGAGTGGGGGAAGGTCGCAGAGGAAGAGGTACAAGGAAGCAAGAGGAAGGGGGTTCGGATCAGCCGCTCAAACCACCCCCCACTCTGCCTGGCGGGTGCCGAGAACGGTGCAATGCAGGGTGGGGGCGGTCTTCATGAAGAGTCAGAAGGGACTTCCGGCAAGTTCAATTACCGCCTAGATTTATATGTGGAGATATACTTATGGATCCATATTTAGCATGTCCAAACTAACGTGGTGGGAGCGGTTATGATTTCCCCCAAGAACTGGCCGGCACAACTTGGAGCCTGGTGAGGTAATTACGTGTCACGTTCTACAACCAAGGGAATGCGTGACTTCCTTTAACTTCCTTCTCTATGTTTCCGGGCAGGTCACTTAACTTCTCTTTTGCCTCAGTTCTTGCCTCTGTAAAATGGGAATAATGACATCTCCATCTCAAGGAGCTGAGGGGACAAAATGGAAGAATCCGTGCAAAGCATGTGGGAGAATGCCTGGCTTAATGGTTCAACGAAGGGGTCGTGGCCATGACTGTTACTATCACATCAGCTTCTACAACATTTAGGAGCTCCTGGCATTTATGGAATGTTTGTTGGCCAGTTATGTTGAAAATTTAGTAGGGTAATAATCAGGAAAAGAACAAAAGCCATATGTTCAAATATATTTACAACATTATTTATTTAGAATTATACCAAGAATATCTAAACACTGAACAACAAGGGGACGGCAGCATTCACAAAGGGACATCAGCTCAATGGAAAACTACACACTAATTCAGATGATTAAGACGGAGACTACAAAATGCTTCAATGAGGTTTACAAAATGGTGTTGAGTGGATATGAAAAAGACAAAGTGTGCACTGCTGGGAAACAATGGGTGTCTGGGATGGAAGAGACTATGAAGACGTGAAAATGGCTTTCCAGGGGCGCCTGGGTGGCTGTCAGCACAGAGCCCCACACGTGGCCCCAACCCACAAACCCTGAGATCATGACCTACACGGAAATCAGATGCTTACCCAACTGAGTCAGACAGGTGCCCCGGACTGGAGAATTTTTAAGGCCCTTTTGGGAAACTGTAGTGGCCTCAGAAAGATAGTGTTACCCTTCCTAATTATCCTGTGAAGTGGAAACTGTTCTCATCCCCATTATACAGGTGAGAAAACCGAGGATTCCTGGGTTCAGCTGCTCTGTCAGGGTCACATGGACATGATTTGAATCTAGGCAGCCTCTGTCCCTCAGGAACACACTGGTGCATGGTATTGCAGAGCTGTGGCCACACACACAGGACGTGGGCCTACCCAGATAGACGGGTGTGGCGCAGGTCACAGAGACACGCACAGGTAGGTATACAGAGGGCTGCAACAATGAACACGTGTGTCCCCATCTCCACATGAGGGCCAGCTCCTCGCACACCTGCAGGGAGCACCGTTCATGCAGGATACAAAGCAGATTCTGGAGGGGTAACTCAGCTGAGAAACTCAGCATGTAGAGTCCCCTGGACAGGCGGCCTCCCACCGCCCGCCCCCCCCCAGCTCCACCTCTCCCCATGGCTGTGCAGAGTGGGGCCCATGGAGGGAGGGACCCGAGGCCTGGGAATGAATGTGCGGCTTGTCGGCTCTGCTACCGGCGGCAGCACAACACGGCGCCCTGTTTCTCCTGGAATCGGAGCCCCGAGTCCGTTCCAGCCCCCGTTTTCACGTCTTTCTTCCCAACAGACACAAGGCCTGCTCAGTTCTCGAGAGGTGGTGTGGCTGCCAAGGCCCAGTGGAGGGGAGAAGGCCTTGAAAAGTCACTTTATGAGACATCCCGGCTCGCGGAAGCCAAGCCACGAGGCCCGAGCGGCTGACTTTCCATTCGCCACGCACCCCACCCAGAGACGAGGGGCCCAGTGACAGCCAGCCCTTGTTCTCGCCCGCTGGGAGCCCCAGGGAGTCGGCATTCACGGGGATGGCATCAGGAAGCCCTTGGCAGGAAACTCTGCTTCTGGCATCTTCCTCGGGGGCCACGGCTTGCTGCGCTCAGCCGAGACGGCACGATGCGAGAACTGAGAGGTGGCTGTCCACCGTGGGGCCTTTGTGAGCCCGGAGACACCCAGGCTGAGACTGAGGCAGGCAAGCTCTCTGGCACCTGCAGGGCCGGAGACAGGCTCAAGGCAGAGAGAGGGTCCCCCGGTGTGCAGTGGGTATGAGCTGCAGAGAGGAGATGAAACTGCTTCCGTATCTCCTTCCTGTCTCGGGCTACCTCCCAACCATGGGGAAGGGGAACAGAGACTATGACTTCAGCACTTCACCACCACATTCAACAAATGTTTATCGGGCACCTACCATGTGCCGCGTGTTACGGTTTTAGGCACACACCGCAGTGGATGACAGTTTCCACCCTCAGGCAGCTTCTCTTCGAGATTGCCATGCTCTCCCCAGCCCTCCCCCAATTAACAGCCGTGTGACCTGGAGCACATCGCGTCCCCTCTCTGTGCATCAGTGAGGCCTCTCGAGGGTTCTTGTGAATCGGCACCTGGGAGCCACCAAATTCCCCCGTGGGGCCTGGACCAGACCGGGTTGGTTTCCACCACTTGCAGCCAAGAGCTGCGCCCAGGAGATTAGGAAAGAGAGCAGAGAAGACAAAAAGCAGGTTTGGGAAAGCTGTGGGGAGCTGATGAGTCATGCGCTCATCTGGAAAGCAGATGGGAAGACACGTGGAGTGAAGGAAGCCTTAGGGAAGAGAGGCCGCATTCACTCCAACTTCTCTGACAGCCCTTGGATGCTGGGGGTCAAGAGGGACCACAAGACCCTTGAAGACGAGGAGGAAGGTGCAGAACAGCTAAATGGTTAATGCAACTGTAATGGATTCAGTGTTCATTAATCAGTTATTTGGTGTGCTTAGAACAGGCTGGGTACTGGGGCCGGGTGTGGGGATGCAACCAAAAATCAAGAGAGCAGTCTCTTCCTACAAGGGTCATATAGTCTTTTACCAGCCACCCTTTTGACTGGAACCTCTTGGTCTCATTCATTCATTCATGCATTCATGCATTCATTCATTCATTTCCTTGCCTGCTCACTGCCCATGTAGGGGACTCTGGCTGAAACCGGCACCATTCAGAGTCCAGGGGGTGGACAGCCTTACAAACCGGGCAGGTCTGCATTCGAATTCAGGCTCTGCCATTACAGGCTGTGCCACCCCAAGCAAGTGATTCAGCTTCTCGGAGCCTCAGTTATCTGCTCTGTAAAATGGAAATAATGCAGATTTCTTTGTAAGGAATGAATGAGATCAGGCTTTTTAAAGCCCCTCCTGGGCCCAGGGACACACACTTGGTAAGTGCTCACTCAATGGTGAACATATTATACTTTGTCATGAAGTCTTCGAGCCAGAGCCCCTCTGACATTGCAGAGGCAATCTTGGCTTCTGTGTGGTTCCCACTCAGTCCTGAGTTTCGTACCTGGACGCTTATAATCGCTCACTTGGAATTTTCCTAACCAAGTGCCTGATTTTCAGCCTCAAGCTGGAAACATTGCTCCAGTTTATTCGAAATTCACTGGAGGGGACCATAATATCTCTGGTTGATACATATTTAGCTTCTAGAAGAATAAGAACTGTTCAATTTGGGGGAGGGAGGGGACATAAGAAGGCCCTGGTGTGGCATTTTGAGGCTTGTTCTGAGTTCAGAGGCCAGATTTAGATAGAACTCAGGGCCCAAATTGAGTTCTAGAAACCAGGCCAAAGGATCTGCCCATAATGACACACATCAAAACTGGAGAAAGCCTTAGTCAAAGGGAAAAAAGATGAAAATTATAAAGATCTTCTTCTGAACCACCTTCTAAAAGTGAACAGAGAGAGCAGGAAGCTGCCCAAAGCGTGCCCCAACCTCCCCCTTCAGAGCTAGAAAGAGTAACAGGTCCATTTCCAACTTGCAATTTAATTCTATTTTGGAGTTTACTGGAAAGCAGAAAATAAGAAAGGGATCTGACAAAGGCCAGTGGTCTGAAGACAAGGACGAAGCTGAAACATACACATTTGGCCAAAGAATTCAAAGGGCGTAGAGCTCAGGTCCCCCAGTATCTTCACAGCCCCTCAAGCCTAAGCAAATTAGCAACGATGTGTGTGCTCCTGACTTTGAGAGGCAAGCTGGGATGGTCACATGCTGAGAAAGAATGCCCTCTGGAAGTTCACAATAGTTTTTGGCGCACTGATATTTGAAGGGGATGTGTCAGATAGGGTTTTGGCTGCAGACAACAGACGCAAAAGGAACACTGAATGCTTCCAGGTGACCTGCAGGGTCTTTGAGACCGCCAGAGTCAAGCCTGGGGGTTCTTCTGCTGTAGGAGACAATGACCCAATCACACTGGGAATGGCCAGCACAGACCCCCTTGCCTTTGCTGCTCTTGGGTTTACATTGCCCATGCCAGGCACAGAACCAACATCTTGGCCTCTGCTGATGCCCAAAGCCAATACCTCAACAGCTCCCCTTCTGGCCAGAGTGCTGGGCTACCTTCTTCATGTCACTTGCTTCCTCACGAAATCCAAAAATGCTCTTGAGAAAGGTGCATCAGAGCCTTCAGTGAGTAGAGATAGTGCCTGGGCGGCCCTGAGCCACCAGGTACATTGCACTTCCATGCTGTTGTCTATCATCACTGTCACTGCATAAGGTTTCTTGCATATTCCAGACTGCTGTAAACACTGTAATGAAGAGGTTGGGTTGCCCACGCAGAAGTGAGGACCCTGGGCCCTGGAACCTCCCTGCCTGGATCTGAACCCTGCCACCCAGCCTATATGGCCTGGAAGTCTTGGGACAATTCAGTCAACCACGCTGGAGAATGTGAATCACAATGGCGCGCATCTCGCTGCCTCACTGTGGGGCTTGTGAGAGCTCGTGTGGGCCAGGCATTCAACACAGCACCTGTAACATGCATCTGTGCAAACTGTAGTCAGCTGTAGTCGCTGTTCTTGATGTTGATAACCTTCTTCGTGGTGCTTGTGTCTGGACAGAGTGCCATGAAAGCCAAGAGCTATATGCTTAATGCAATTTGCTCCCCAATTAATTAATTATATTATATCCAAATTGAATTATATCGCCTCACTCTCCAAGGAACTGGTACTTTCACCTTGGGCTGCTAAAAATGTCTTGCCACCAAAACTTGCTTACAAGGCATCCCTGTCACTTCCCTTGATGAAAGTTAAGTTGATTATTTTTTGAAGAAGTCTTTTGACCATGAGGCCTTGTGACACTGAATTGAGAAAAATCGCTTCTAAGAGGGGCTGAAAACACTCCTTGGCTGGCTCCGAGTTTGGGGGTCACCGCTCAAGAGGGTGACTTTTCCGAGACCTCCGATCTCTAATAGCTCTGGGTCAGAGAGTGGAACTATGAAACATCCCACTTCAGCTCTGTCCTGTGAGAATGACAAAATACCCACCTGGCTTCAAAAGAAGCCGGAAGGCTCCAGAAGAAAGCCCAGTGCTGGCTGAGGTCTCTGTCTGGTGAACAGGAGGCCTACCTCACCGCCTGTCCAGTACACGGGCGGTCCAGCTGTTAAATCACGACATCCACTGCTGACTCTCACCCGGCTCTCAACGGTAGGTGTGAGGTGGCCAAAGGCGGAAATGATGTTTTCTTTCTATTGGCCCATTATTTTTAGAAAGCCCATTCAGATTTCTTGGGAGACACAACAGGGGGAACATGATCTTCCCCCGTTGCAAGAGATCATGTTTTTAATGGGCAGGCGCCCAGAGCCTCTTATCTCACACCAACTTGGTTTAAAGGGTATGTGTGAAGAGTACATGCAAAATTGCTTCTCTGGGTCCCCAAATCTTTCCCCCTTCCAATGCTACCCACAGATCCTGCCGTGGAAGGTCTCTATCCTGAGGAGGCAGAGTTTACGTTCTTGTGGCTATAGTTCAGCCCAAGTCTAAGGGAATCATTCACATGAAAAATACATGAGTAGCATCCATGGAGGTATGGAGATGCAGAGGGGTGGACGGCATAATGCATCCATGTGAGGGGGTCCAAGGATTCCATGACCCCAGGCTTAGCTTTGCTTGGACTCAACCACATTGCCCACCAATGTAGTTAGAGACCAGAATAAAACCCATGTAAACAGATTAAATACCATGACGACCAAATTCCAATCTTAAAAATACCAAGGATAGGAGTGGGGGAAGGACTCACTTGGAGATTAGCATTTCTTGGGCAGAGCAGAGAAGGGAGAAGGCAGAGAGGCTCTCAAGAATCTAAGTAATCGAAGTTCTTTCCAACTCTGATAGAAATTCGTTTCATATTTGGGTTCTCCCAGTCCACCGTCTGCCATCTTGGAAAGTGGCCCAGCTGATGGAGCTCCAAAGGGATCTAATGGCATTTGCTTTCCAGCCAGGGAACACCTTAACGGAGCGGGGGTGGGTGGGTGACTCCAGCTGCACTGTTGTTTTCCTGATGGTCCTACCGTTGGGAAAAAGGAGGAAGGGATATATAACCTCTCAAATCCTACACCTGATTTGCAATCCAGCCCATGTTCACTATATCCGTATCGATTTAGTAGCTCACTGCAGTGACTCACATGGGCTGAGTGTGACTAGAAGATGCAGGGGGATAGTGACACTCCCTGCTTTTTCCCTGAAACTCATTATCGCTCAAGCTTAGATACACCATGAGGCAAAGTACACCCCACTGGGAAATCCAACCTTACAAGAGGCCAGATGTGAATCCCCAAAAGGAGGTGTAGGTCCTGGTTCTCAGCACAGAGATGTTCACATGTCCTTCAACGCCAGGAGAAAGATGCATTCTGTGATTGCTAAATCCTGCTTTCCTCTTCTCCTAGCCAGCACCAAGCATCCTCAAAACACCCTTCCAAACTCAGCTCTGAGTCCAGTTCTCCAGGAAGGCTCCCATGGTGCCTCAGACTGGTTCACCACCACCCATCCATGCATACTTTCATTAACCTAAGTCTCCTCCACTAAACTGTACACTCCAGGAGGCCAGAAGAGGTGTCTGTGTGCTCACCATTATGCCCCCAAAGCCTAGCCCGGAGCCTGACACACCAGAGACGCTCACTGCATAAAGCCCACAGAGACACATGGCCATGGGTGGCCAAGCTGTGCCCCTGACGCTCTACTCAGAAAAGAGGTGGCATTTCTGATGACAAGATACACATATGTATCCCCACTGCACACTCTGGGGGCCCTGGGCCGGCTCCACACTCTCTCACGACTCCCCGGCGGTCATGCTCCCTGCTCACACGTGAGCAAAGAAGGGGGCTGTTCTCACTGTGTTTTCTTAGATTCTGTCTTTGTCCAGCCGGCATCCATACATCACAGGGCCAAGTATACCATCTCTACAGCTTCATGTTTTATGTACTCCTGATGCTCTGGCATCGGGGTGCCTCCCAGGGCTGCCAACCCTTCAATTCTTACACACAGCAAAACGTCAGCCAGGGGCACACCCTTCAGATACAAACCAACTGATTCCTAGTCTATACTCTGCCCCCCCACCTCCCCAGGCCCAACCACTACCTCACCCAGAGCACACAGAGAGACCGACATTTCCCCTGCTCTGTACCATGACAGGGCAGGCACCGGGCCCCTAGAGGCCACCCCCAAAGTCCCAGCCCTCTGGCATTATCCAAACTAGCCAGTGCTATGCTGCCCGCTGCCCCTGCCTTGCCCTCCCCATGGAGACCCCGATAACACTCTGGCCAAGACTTGCTCATCCCTCACGTCTTCTGCTTCCCGACCCAAGCATGCCGTTTCTCCTGTGGAAAGCCCTGCCTCTTTCTAGGAACAAGAGGAAGAAAAAACTTCCCTTGAAACGGCCACTGGCCTCTCCATGTTTTCACTCAGTCACCTCCACAAGTTAGGACCGGGGCATGGGGCAGGCTCGGAAGAGTGGCTGGGTCCCCCTGCGAGTGTCCTGTCCTCCCCGGCCCCGCTCCCAAGGCAGGCCCCGCTCCCTCCCTCCATTTGACTGATCAATTTGGCTTGGCTGCGATCACAGGAAGTCTTGAGACAGGCAATCGGAAAGGCGAAAAAAAAAAAAAACATTTCTGCAAAGTAAGGTGACAAACAGGCCAGAGACGGGTAGCTTAGTGTCCTGGGGAAGCCTGGGGTCAGGCCACCTGCTCACTGTGGGTCCCGCTCTGCTGTTCCCACCCTGCCCTTTCCTAACTTGCAGAACAGAGTTCTGGAAACAGAGACTGGGGGCGAGGATTAGAGCACATTAATAGGGAAAGTGCCCAGCACACGGTAAGCACTGTGCGTGTGCTCACTGCTACTACCATTCTTTGCAACCCTCCAAATTAGGCATTCAAGGGGATCAGGACCAAGGCCCTGTGGACAAAAAATCATCCCAATGATTGTGCCCTTTCTTCCGCACTTACCATATGCGCCTGGCCTCATGCACAGTGCTTGGGATATGCAACAGAAACCTATTTCACTCCGCAAGCCAACCAGGTAGGGATGATCATCACCCCCATTTTACAGATGAAAAAACTGAGGCTCAGAGAGGTTCAGTAAATTCTCCCCAAATCATAAAGCTAGGAAGTTGTACATGTGGCCAGGATTTCTTTCTTTCTTTCTTTTTAAAATGTTTCTTTATTTTGAGAGAGAGAGAGAGAGAGAGGGAGGTAGAGAGAGAGAGAGGGAGGGAGAGCAGGGGAGGGGCAGAGAGAGAAGGAGAGAGAGAATCCCAAGCAGGCCATACACTGTCAGCAAGGAGCCAGATGTTGGGCTCAATCTCTCCAACCCGTGAGATCACGACCTGAGCTGAAATCAAAAGTCAGATGCTTAACCAGCTGAGCCACCTAGGCGCCCCCAGGACTTCAGATCCTAAAACTCAACTCTCCTCTCTACCTGCTGTCACCCTCCTCCAATCCTTGTCCCCTGAGCCCGAGCTGAGTGCCAAGGACACAGCAGCACAGCCATGATCCAAGCCTTGATGGATCTTCTGGACTAGCGGAGGGGGGGATAATCACAATAAATGGAGAGCTGCAGACAGGGATAAGAACAATGGCAGAAAAGAGCAGGCCGGGGGGCCTACCTGAACCGTGGAGATCGGAGGAGGCCTCCCTGGGGAAGAACATTCTACACAGTGAACAGCAGGCAGGAAAGGCTTGGCATGTTCGAGGAACTATCAGAAAGCCAGTGTGACGGTGACTGGGTGACCAAAGGAAAGCAGTCATCACCCCTGACGTTTTGGACTAGAACATTCTTTGCGGTGAGGCTGTCTTGTGCACCGAGCATTTGGCAGCATCCCCAAGTTCTGCCCACTAGCTGCCAGCAGAGCCATCCTCCTCTAGTCACGACAGCCAGAAAATGTCCCCAGACATGGGCCTGTGGCCACTCCCACCTCTGCCCACAGCCACCAGGTGCAGGAGGGGCTCTGAGCCACCACCAAGCTCTTTCAGGGCAAGACAGAGCGTGTGCCCGAGGAGGAGAGAACTGGCCTCCCCGGCCTGGCTGCTGGAGAGGAGGCGTCCCCTCCTGTGGACGGTTATGTGGGGGGAGGTACGTTCCCCTACTCAGCGTGACGGCCCCAAGAGCGGCCCCCTGGCCTTCATGAGCACTGCCCGGGGCGTCTCCTACAGGGGCCGACCACCAGGGCGCACAGGGTGTCCGGGACTGTTTGAGAAACATGGGTACACTCTCTCAAGGTCCAGGGGCCCCAGGCCCGTCACCGGCAGCTGCGGCAGCTCGAGGCCAGACACGCGGACACCCGTCAGCAGACGCTGGCTTTGACGGTGGCCCCAGGGGCGCTGCGGCCGTCACCTCCAGGCTCCTCGGGTGCTGGGAGGGAGGGCCTGAGTCCTGTGGGAGCGGCTCAGAGTCACGGGGGCTCCGGCTGCCGCGTTGGCCAGCAGCGGCCCCGCACGGCCCAGCCCAGCGAGCCAGGACCACAGACTCCTCTTACAATGAAGGCGCGAGAACAGAGGTGTGTGGTGGCCATGGCTGGGGAGGCGGAGGCTGGGGTGGCGGAGGCTGGGGAAGAAGGCTTGCAAATCCACACTACAGCGTGCAAAGAAGCGTGACCGTGTGCCGCATCTGCACGTGCCACGGATGTGTGGTTGGGGACACGTCGAAAGTTAAATCATGATCGGCAGTGACTCAGGTTCATGTGGACCCTTCCCAAGCTGCAGGACTTCCACTTAACAGCGTAGGTGAGATGTCGTGGACAGCGTGGAACGCTAGAGGCATGAGGTGCCGGCTCAGAGTTGACCCTGGAAGAGGGAGATAAACTGTGGGAAGGGGATCGCAAAGAGGGGCTGGGTGGTAGGCTTCCTGCCTTTGCTGACAGCCATTTTCAAGAGAAAAGAAAATGTCACTGCGCAAGGCTTTCCTGACCTACTCTTCATTTATCCTCCCAACAGCCCCAGGCCGAGCAAACTGAAGTCTGGAGGGATGAGGAATCGTGGCCAGCACACACCTAGAAAGCCTGAACTCCTACCACATCCCCCCTCACTCTCTCCGCTCCAGCTGCACCAGGCTTCTTGAGGCCCTGCCCCAGGACATTTGCACGGGTTGTTTCTTGTACCTGGATTACTCTCTGCTCCCTTCTTCACCTCACTAATGGCACTCAACCTTCACATGCCAACTTTATTCATCTGCCAAGAAGCCTGCTCTGGCCCTTCTCCAGACCAAAACCCCTTATGAAAGCTCTCTTCTCATCTGGGCTTCTTTTTCTATATCACTCGTAAAAGTTACAATTTAACAGAAGAGCCACTGTCGTTGGCTCCCCACTGTATGCATCTATCTGCCAGATTCAAGATGCTCACGAAATCTTTGACATTCCGGTCATGGAAGGGTGTGGTCTTATTCCCCCTTTAAATGGGACTCGCCTCAGTGACGTGTTTGACCAACAGAATGTGGCAGAAGGGACGTTCCAGGAGCCCGGAGCCTAGGTGATAAGAAAGCTCCTGCTGGGGCTCTTGGAACATTCGCTCTTGGGAAGCGTCCTTTTGGAACACGGCCATCATTCCGGGAGAAGCCCAGGCCACATGTGCGCTCGTCGACAGCTACGTGAGCTCCCAGCCAGCAGCCAGCACCGGCTGCCAGCGTACGAGATGCATTGAGCATCCAGCCAGCCAAACCCTAGGATGACTGACTACAGCCCCAGCCTTTATCTGACTGCAACACACGGGAGAGACCCAAGGGAGAACCGGCCAGCTAAGCCCAGTCAGCCCGCAAAACTTTAAAAGCTAATAAAGAACTATTTAAGCCACTAAGTTTGTGAGCAATTTGTTCCAGGGCAATAGATAACCAGGACCCCGTAGGGGCCGGTACAAAAAGTAGGTGTTCACTCCTGAGGGGTACATCGTTGAGGCAGCAGCTATGACAAGATACTTAACAGGTGCATAACCGACCGATTAAATGAAGAACTGAATGTGCGAACTAATGGCAGAGGTGGGATTTGAACCGAATTATATAAATTCAAATCTCCCTACCCTTTTCTTTTTAATCGTAACCTAATGTTCCCTTAAAAAGGAAGACATTAAAAACAAAACAAAACAAAACATGTTCTTCTTGCCTATCATATTTGCTGCAGGTTTGGGAGGAAAAGGGGAACGCTCAAACTGAGTCTTGTCACAAGATGGCAGCTTCTGCAGCTTTCTCTCCCAGGGGAAGTTCAGAGTTAAGAAGCCAGTGTGCTTTCCTGGTGTCATGCCCTCAGTACGCCATTGCATAGAGGCCAACAAACGTTTCCTGTACAGGGTCACATAATAAATATGTTCAGCTTTTGGCCATAAGGTCTCCATTACAATGACTCAACGAGGCACCACAGATAGTCTGTAAATGAATGGGTACAGCTGTGTTCCAATAAAACTTTATTTATACAAACACAAACAGTGGGCCAGGTCAGCCCATCCCCGGTATAGCACATATGACAGTCATCCTTAAATTCAGGAGCGATCATGTTGTTTACAGACCCAATGAAACAGGTAACACTTCCAAAGGAAATCACTTTCAGTACTGAACGGTGCACTGCAGACGGCACCTTTTGTTGTTATGTCTGGATGGGCAGACAGTTCAGGTGCCAAAAACGTAAGAATAGATACAGTAAAAATAATAATAATAATAATATAGAAAAAAATCTGATCCCCTGATCTTTTTTCCTTCTGTAAACTGGGGGAGGGGAAGCCTGCTGCCTTTGACTGGAGTATGGGATGCCTATCGCCAGCTCACAAGGGCAACATTCAATCAGAGTGGTGTTTGGAAACCATTGAGGTGGCTCATGGTAAAGACAAATTCCCCTCATAGGCTCTCAATGAACTATTTGTTACTAAATAACTGAATCTGTGCCTGTAAGAACTAAGAGGAAGCCACTCGTTTCTATTAGTCCGTTCAATATTAGGGCTCAGTTACTGGATGAAGTTTATTCATAGCAGCAAAACACTGTAAGTAATGGCTTCTTTACCTTGTTTTCGTAGGATCCAGCCTTTAATTTCAGAAACTACTAGCTAGGTTAGCCGAAATTGAACTTGCATATACGTAAGGCCCAATGTACCGACTACGGCTTGTACCCAAACTTGGTACCAGAGTTATACAGTTAACTTTTTTTAGACTTTGTATTTTAAAATAATGATAGATTCTATACATTTAATTTTTATATGGCTGCTGTTAATTTTCAGACAACAGAAATTTGCCATGCTATTATTAGCAGTAATAGCTCAATGCCTAAAGAATTTCTGAACTCACAGAGCAAGTTCTTAAAAACAGTATGGTATCATTTTATTCTTAGACCAGTCCCAGGGTTAAATAGGTATAACCGTTTTCATTTTATAGGTGAAGAAAGTGAGGCTCACAGTAAGCACCAGTGACCTGCCCATGGTCATAGCTTATAAGGGGCAGAAATGAGGCTGCAGAGCTCACCCTCTAGTTTCAGGGCCCTTGCATGGGAACATGAAAAAGAATGCTTGAGGCAGTACTTTCTGAAATTAAAGGAAATAACTTTCAGTACGAAAAGAATGGGGTAACTCCTCTCCACTTCGAATTAACATGCAACATCTATTTCCACTGTTCTTTGCAAAGTTTAGCACCATCCAGAAAAAATGTTAGCTTGGCTAATTATTCACATTTTTTTTTAGCGAGGGTCCAAATGTTCAATTGAATGGGTGTGTGTGTTATTTGTTACACCATATTTTTAAAAGGAGGCGAATGTCCAATAGTGACCCCAGGGCTTGGCTTGGAAGCAAATTTCAATCAAAAACATCAATTTACTGCCTGAATTTGCCTCCGTTTCAATAACTGAATCTTTCTTGATTGACTCAATAAAACCCACTTCAGATTTAAACACCAGGGTGGGAGGTGAGCTGGTCCAAGCCAGATGGCCTTTTCTTTGGGACCTCACCAAACAGAAGCCAGCTGCTTTCGTGGCGGTGCACTGGAACAGCCATGGATACGCACACAATGTCCCGCCCTCCACCCCCCCCCACCCAGCTGTGCCCACCCTGGGGCTATTTCCACTCTGCAAGCTGGTTTACCATATTAGAGCAACCTTTCTTCTTTTTTTGTTGTTAATGTTTTTTAAATTTATTTTTGAAAGAAAGAGACACAGAGCATGAGCAGGTGAGAGGCACAGAGAGAAAAGGAGACACAGAATCCCAATCAGGTTCCAGGCTCTGAGCTGTCAGCACAGAGCCTGACGCGGGGCTTGAACCCACGAACCTCGAGATCATGACCTGAGCTGAAGTCAGACGCTTAAATGACTGAGCCACCCGGGCTCCCCAGAGCAACCTTTCAGATCAAATGTTAGGGTCCATGAAGAGTCTGCAGAAAATTATGAACTGGACATCTATTTTCATCTTAAAACAATACACCTGTGACTTGCCTAGCACTGTTCTTTAGACGGGAGGCAGAGGGGAGCTCAAGACAGAAAATTCATTGTGCGGCACCTGGAAAATGTGCCCGTGAGGGAGTGGCTGGCTGTGTCCCCCGCAGAACACTGCAGCTTCATCACCCAGCCCACTTAGTCTTCTGCAAGGTGACTCTGCCACACACACCCCGGCCCCCTCATCCCCACAAGGGCTGGGGTCTTCTTTTCCAGCCCCTAGAATCCGGGCAGGCCCTGTGGCTGCTTTGAGCAACGGGACATGGCCCGAGTGACGGGGTGCGAGTGCCAGTCGGAGCCCTCGGCTTCCTGGCGGCCTCCACGCCCTGCCTCCTGGAGGCCAGCTGCCACGTTAGACGTGCTTCCGCCCTGAGACCTTCCTGCCGGGAGGAAACCAAGTCACGGCCAAGGGCTCTGGGAGACAGGACGCCACGTGGAGAGAGAAGGAGCTCAAGAAGGAACAAGATGGCGAACATATGGATGAAGAAATCATTCTAGAAACGAGCGCCCTGCCCCAGATGCCGCCGCACGGAGCAGAAACAAACCGCCCGGCAGAGCCTTCCTAAGTTCCTGACGCTGACAAGACCAAACAACACAGTGGTTCCAAGCCGCCAGGTTTTCAGGCAGTTTGTTTTATGATAATAAAGAACTGGTACACGTATTTTCTGTTTTTATTGAAACGTAAGGTAGCTCTCGCTCGAGGCCCTGTCAATGGCTGCGTGGTCCGTGGAATGCAAAGTAGGGGCTCAGTCCAGCCAGCGGCCCTCACCAGTCCTGCCTAGGTAGGAAAGCACTCACCCAGAGGGATGCTCTCTCTAGTCTTCCTCGAGGAGGGGGTGGCCCTTATCATCCCTGTAAGGTTCCCTATAGACTAGCAGTGACCCCAAGCTCAGTGATCCAGATCTGAGAATTAGGCCCCTGGAAAGCCAAGACTTTCTAAGGAAAAATGTGATCACCACAGCCAACCATGGTGGTCTTCCCTGCTGGTGATCCCACTGGGCTTGCCAGCTCCCGGTCCCTCCTCCTTCTGTCCCCAAGCTCCACCCCCCACGGCAGGCCCACATCCCTGTGGCCATCGGGGCTGCTCACTGCAGTACCTCAAGGGCAGTGGAGTCTGCTCCCTATGGCCCTCCGCCAATGGCTGGCAGGTGGGTTCATTCAGAACCCATCACAATGGTTTTTCCCTCCAAGGTCCTTCCATGAGGACGCAACACTAATGGACCTCCATGACAGAGGAGGGGCTTCCTTCTGCCCTGGCAGCTGGGCAGTATGGACAGTCACTCGCCTGGGACTTGTGTGGGAGTCCATACTGATGACGACTATTTGATGGGATGATGAAGGGCTCTCCGTGCCATGCAGCGGAGCCCCAGGAGCGAGCCTCACAGTCTGAGCAAGTCTGACGCCCAGATCCACGGGACTCTACACGTCAGTGACTGAAGCTGTCTTTGCCTCCTGAGAAGGGGCAGGAAGTCTGACTGGCTTCAGTCTTACCATTGACGCCTGTCGTGAGAACCTTTAAATCTATCCATCCAACCCAGGGGATGTCTGGAATCCCTTTCCCTTTCCTTCCTCTGAGAAGTGGGTGAACATCCCTTGCAACCTTAGAGCTTGAAAGATCTGTGACCAAATACAGACTCTGCTGGTTCTTAGCTGTGTGACTTTGGGTGAGTTACTAAATGTCTCTGGGTCTCTGTTTCCTTGCCTACAAAATGAAGGCAACAATACCTTCTTGCAAACCCGAAGTACTGAAGAAGATAAGGCCAAGTGCACTGGAAACAACAGCACACGTGTTCTCCTCTGTGGTTCGTGAATAAACCTTTCTGAAAAAACTTTAACAGTTATATATTTACCCTGATGTATTTAAGAAGGAAATGGGCTTCATTTATACTATGACATTATGAACAGCAGAGCTTAAGGCTGAGCCCAAGTAAATAATGAGTACATTTAAAGAAAAATGTTGGGGCACATGGGTGGCTCAGTCAGTTGAGCGTCCGACTTCCACTCAGGTCATGATCTCAACCCTCGTGAGTTCGAGCCCTGCATCAGGCTTTCTGCTGTCATTACAGAGCCTACTTTGGATCCTCTGTCCACCTCTATCTCTGCACCTCCTCCACTCATCTGCTCTCTCTTAAAAATAAAAATAAACATTAAAAAGCATAAACAAAAATATGAAGTAACTATTGGCAGGAAGAGTGTAATGTGGATGTTACCGATACCGAGTGTAATGTGGGTGTACTCCCACCACATGTACATGGAGTATGTGTGTGCCCCGTCAGCACCCCAGGGCCTGGTACTTGCTAGCAAATGTCTGTTTCCTTCCGCTGTGGCTCACCTGTCACAGCAGCCCCGAGGCTTGTGACAGCATCAGCTTCTACCCTTGAACTTAGCTCTGGCCTCCTTAGGACTTGGCCAAGGGTTAGAAGTTGGAGGCAGAGTCCCCAAAATCTCAGGGATTCCCCCTTTTCCAGGGAGACCAGGAAGAAGAGACTTCAGCTTTGCAAATCACGAATTCCCTTTCAGTGCCTCATAAACAGCAGGGCTGGCCCGCCTCAATAAAATGTTATTCAGGGCTTGCAATTCCCCACTCTTCCATGCCATCTGCTGCCCTTTCTCTGTGTGCTTAGCTCCCTGCTGACAACCGACGGGTTTTAGATGCATGCACAGGGCAGGGTGATAGCCAGGGAAGGCCGCTCATTAGCATCGTCTATATATTTTGAGAGCCAAGACCTACCAATTACACAGGACATTGCATAGCTTGCCTGCAAATGTGAGCCAACTCTTAGGTGACTGGGGCCAGGTCAACTGAGAAGTCAGACCTATGGACTACGAATTTTTAAACGTCTGGAGCAATATAACCTTCGAGTTCACAGAAAGCAAAGCCCACATTTAAATGCAGGACCCAAGTCCATATTTCAAAGACCTTTGTCGACTGTTCACAGAACTCATCCAACCAGACTCTCAGCTTACACCTGCTGCCGCTCAGCTGACCTACAGTGACGTCTGGGCTGGTTTCAGTCTCCAGCCCTGGATGGCTTTTCCTTCCTGTGGCACACGGCCCCACGGGTGCCTGCCACCACGCCCTTGCTGTTCCCTGCGCATGAATGCTCTTCCAAACTGCTTTTTTAGCCAGAGAACTTAAATGTCCCCTTCACACTCAGCTCCGAGAAGCCCCCTCTGACTTCCCAAGAGTTAAAGCCCTGCTATGGAGAGCCACTTCTCCATCCCATCTGGCCTATCACGTCGAACCACAGTCTGCTTCCCCGAGCATTTATGTATTTGCCCATGAGCTCCGTTTCCAATGTTCCATACGAGGCCAGGGGCCAAGTGAGCAGACCATACATGTCTGGAGAATAAATGAATGCAGGAATCCCCAGTGACAGCATCCATTCATTTAACAAACATTTACTGAGTGCACAGTGCCTGCGAGGTGCCAAGGATACTGACGAAACAGGAAGGCAGGGCACGTTCCTGCCTTGGTTGCGTTTACGTTGTAGACACAGAGACAAAATTTTATACAAGTAAACAAGATCATTTCAGAGAGTGATAAATGTTATGACAACAATTTTTAAAAAGGTAATAGAGTAGAGCAGGGATCAGCCAACCACAGTCTGTGGGGGTCAAATCCAGGTGGCCATCTGTTTCTGTAGGTAGAGGGTTATCGAAATCATACCCCGTGTTTCCACGGGGAAGCTTTTGCACGACAGTGGCAGAGTTGAGTAGGTGCCACAGAGACCATATGGTCCTCAAGCCTAAGATCCTTACTATCTGGTCTCTGACAGAAAAAGATTTGCAGATCCCTGGCATAGATAGAAAGGGATGCGGGGAGAGGGGGACTTTCACAGGAGAACAGAAAAGCCCCCCTGAGAAGGCAGAAATTAGAGTGAAGACCAGAATGAGAAGAAGGCATCCGTCAAGCAATTACTGGTGGGGGGCAGGGGGAAGAGTTCCAGGCAGAAAGAACAGCAAGTGCAAAGGCCCTGAGGTAAGACCGGGCTTGGTGTATTCTAGAAACAGAAGGCAAATGTGGCATCATCAGCTATCGGCTGGTAGAAGACAAGCCCACGGTAGGCAGAGGTGATGAGAAACCCCACAGGCCAGGGTAAGGGCTTCTCGCTAAGACTCGTCAACAATTCTGAAAGTCAGTGAAAGTGCCTGAGGTTTGGGCAACAAGAGGCGAGACCGTGTCTATGAATGCTGAGGTGACAACACCATCAGTGTGGGTGACAGACCTCAAAAGGCTGACGACTTGGCTCACGACTTCTTTCCCACTGAGGACAAAGTCTCCTTGTCAGGGTAACCAGTTCTGGCCCCCGACCCCTCCCCCCAACACTGCATTCAGGGTTGTTCCAACTGCTTAGGCAAGATGTTTCCAGAACAATGGAACCGGCGGGCCAAACAAGCATCTCACCCATACTGCCAAACAAGGGTCTCACCCATACTGCCATTTTATTTAAAAGACTCATGGCTTCTTTTCTTAATTTGTGTTTTCATGGGGCGCCTGGGTGGCTCAGTCGGTTAAGTGGCCGACTTCGGCTCAGGTCATGATCTCGAGGTCCGTGGGTTCGAGCCCCGCACTGGGCTCTATGCTGACAGCTCAGAGCCTGGAGCCTGTTTCGGATTCTGTGTCTCCCTCTCTCTCTGCCCCTCCCCAACTCGTGCTCTGTCTCTCTCTGTCTCAAAAATAAATATATGTTAAAAAAAAAATTTTTTTTTTTAAATAAAAAAAAGTTTGTGTTTTCAACGTGAACTGCTAGTTCACTCTAAAGCCACAGTTTTATATACCAGTTATATATTTTTCCTTTAAATACAAGAAATATACCTTGAAACAAATGTTCCCCTGTCCCCACTCGCCTCTCAGGTACCTTGGAAGCCCAGGACCGAGGCACAGACCTGCTGCGACCTCACTAATGCTCTAGCTACCCGCACCACGACATCGGGCAGTAGCTCCAGAGGGACCCGTGCAATCACAGGGCTGCTGAGGGGACACGGCCCAAGACCTGGAGTCTCAAGCAGCTCAAACACGACCTTGTCCCTTTCACCAGCTGCAGGCTGTTGGCCGAGTCAAACCTTGCAAGTCTCAGACTTCTCATCTGTAAAACGGAGCCGGGCCACGTGGTTGGTGTAAGAATTAGGAAATGCGCACAGTGTGGCCTCAAGCCTGACACCTAGCAGACGCTCTCAATAAATGACCGCAGCTAGGATGACAGATGCAGAATTATTTATGGTAACAGTTAGGATCATCCAATGGCCTTTGGTTTCTCGAAAAGCGTGAAAGGCCTCTCTGGTCACTGATGTGTCCCAGCTTCTGCGACAGACATCTGCGGCCCCCTGCCCACCTGCCACCCAGTGGCTTTGGGGACCTGTACTTTTCCACTGGGTTTGCCAAAGTAGGTCTCCTTTTTCTTGCTTTCCTTTTATTTTTTGTTTCCAAAAGACTCCTGATTAACAATCGTTCAGAGGGGAGGAGGAAAGAAATTACAGCAATGTTCCTTGCTCTGGTCCCTGCTGGGCTGGGAGGCTGCTATTTCAGACTCAATCAGCTACCTGCAGGGTCACTGGATGAAATTCCTCCCCACAGGGATCAGGAGGAAGTAGCCCTGTTGGGAGGCTTCCACTGGTGACCCGTGGCCTGAAAATCCCAACTGCTCACAAGTCCCCAGGGACCTCAACCTCAGCCAGGACGGAGCCCAATTGCTTTAAGAAGCCCCCTCGTAGAAAAAACGGCGTCTCGCCCTGGCTCTGCAGGAAAGCCTCCGTCCTCTGGAGCAATTACATTCAAGTTGTGAGGATCAAACACGTCCTTAACTGGAGGTAATCTGAACTTCACTTTGAACCTTCTCTGCACGAGCTGACTTACGTCTCTAATGCCCAATTCAGAAAATCATTAAAAGTGGTCTTTCTTCCCTTGGCACAAACCAAGGGGACAGGAAGCCAGCAAGTCAGCAACGCAATCGCTGGGTCAGGATGGCTCGGCGCTGGCAGACAGGACTCCACGCGCCCTGCCCTCCTCTTCCACGCAAGGCTCATCGCTTGGGTCCTCTGATCCTGTCGCTGGCTTCCAGGGCCAGCTACGTTCAGTTGCCTGGCTCAGTGCAAAACAAAGACGGGGGTGCCTTGTTTAAAAGCGGTTAAGAATTTCAAGACGGTGACAGCAGAGCATTAAAGCCAATCCTCCAGGTGTCCTCCCTTCTGGGCTGCCTCCCACGACCACTTTCCCTGGGTTTTCCCAGTCGGACCAGATCCTGTGATCTGAGAAGGCGGTTTCTTTTTTTTTTTTTTTCTTTCCTAATTTGTGAGTGTCTACACAAAGTCCTTACAAAGGAGTAACATGGCCTTCCAGCTTCAGAAACAATGAATCCTCTTGTTTACAAAGAATAAAAGGACATAAAACAGAGCTCACCCAGAGGAATCTTCAAGCCGGCAGGATGGTATGTGAGAAATCAGGGAGCCTCACAGCTTTCTAGCTTGTGGACCAGAAACCCAAAGCTCATGTTTCATTTTGGTTTATGCCACTTTGTCCCACCAAGGCAGCGCACAAAGACGTGCTGCAGATGAATGGCACTTGTAATTTACTTTTTAAAAAAAAGTATATAACTGCGTTGTATATTTCGCAGTTGCTAAGAGAGTAGACCTTAAAGGTTCTCAGCACAAGAAAACCAATTTTTGTGGTAGCGGTGTGTAGTGAAAGATGTGAACCAGACTTACTGGGATCCCTCGGCAACCTCTACAAATACTGAACCATTTCGCTGGATGCCTGAGACGAATTCCACGTGTCAATTCACAAAAAAGACGCAGAATGGCCCATTATAAATAATGTAAAATGAAAAAAGCGCAATAAGAAAAGGCTGACAAGATTTTCAATAAATACAAATAATAAGTAAATGATAATGCTAGGGATTAATAAATGTAATAAGTAAATAAAAATAAAGTAAAACTAAAGCCTTCTCCAGAGCAGAGCTCAGCAAACTTTTTTCTGTAAAGGGCCAGGAAATAAACATTTTTGGCTCTGCAAGCCATAAGGTCTCCGTCAGTCGCCTCAGTGCCAAGTAGCCACAGACAGATGATATGGAATGAATGGACATGACTGTGTTCTAATAGAACTTTTTTTTTTTAAATAAACACTTGTAGCTGGCCAGATTTGGTCCAAGGGACTTACTCTGGCTGACTCCAGACTCAGGGCAGCACTTCTCTCTCTCTCTCTTTAAAGTTCACTTATTTTGTGTGTGAGAGAGAGAGCATATGCATGCACACGAGCAGGGGAGGGGCAGAAAGAGAGAGAGAAAGAGAATCCCAAGCAGGCTCCACACTGAGCCCAGAGACTGACACGGGGCTTGATCCCATGACCTTGGGATCATAACCTGAGCCCAAACCAAGAGTCGGATGCTTAACCGACAGAGCCATCTAGGTGCCTCATGGCAATGCCTCTGAAGCTCCGGTGTGCATATACATCACCTGGGAATCTTGTTAAAATGAAACTCTGATTCTAGAAGTTCGGGGTGAGGTCTGACGTGCTTCCAGGTGATGCTGGGGCTGCTGACCCCAGGACCACACTGAGCAGCAAGGAGAGAATACCCAAAGGAGAGAAGAAGGAACCCTTACCAAAGAGCTGAGTTTTAAGCAGTGCTTAGCAGAACACAGCATAGAAAAGCAATTTATTTTCTCATGATCAAGGAACGGAGTTCTGCAATCTAAGCCCACCTTCAGAGAAGAGTACCATGTCATTGGCAGTCAAGGATGGAATTAACAATCATTATCAGAAAGCAAAATGCTACACAGTTTTTAAGCATTGCTGTGCATTTTCTGGTAGCAGTTAGCAGCGACATATACCAATCAATGCAGGTAAATGAATCCATTCGAAGGCAGGCCACGGATTTTAAATCACATTGTCCAATAAAGTTGCTAAATTAGCAACAGCGCGACGCAGAATTTTTTTTTTTTTTTTTAAATAAAAGCGAATCCTCTCTGGAATGAAATGGACTGCAGGGGAGCATGGGCAGCCAGGCTGGTGTGGGGGAAGGGAGAGGGGGGCGAGCCACAGAGCTTCTGGGCTGGTAGGTCTGCCCCATGCTGAGGACGCTTGTGTGGAAACTGGGATCGAGGCTCTTCTGGAATGTTGTCAAGGTTCCAGTGAGGGCCCGGTTCCCACATACAGGTAGCGATTTTTGGATTTTTACATGCCGTGGTTTCTGACACCCGTCACCATCCAGCTCGGCGCAAGAGCGAGAATGAATGAATCCACTCATTCACTGCTGGTGGGAGAGCGTGGAACGACGCAGCCTCTGTGAAGAAGCAACTTGGCAGCTTTCTTAAAGAGCTAAATATGAATTTACCGTATGACCCAGAAATCCCACTCCCGGGAACACACCCAAGAAAAACGCAAACATATGTCCACGTGCAGACTTGTAGGTGAATGCTTAGAGCAGCATTATTCACAAGAGTCAGAGAGGGAAACCACTCAAGTGTCCGTGAGCCGATGCATGGATGAACTACGGTATATCCATGCCGGGGAATATTATTTAGCAGTGCGCCACACTACATACAGACCTCGAACATCACGCTAAGTGGATGAAGCCAGATACTAAAGAGCTCGGACTGCAGGAGTCCATTTCTGCAAACTATAGGGACAAGGTAGATGAGCAGTCAGTGGCCTAGGAGGGACACAGGTGTGCATGAGGACTCTCGCGAACTTGACAAAAGCGTTTTAAAACTAGATTACAGTGGTGGTCACGTAGCTTGGTGAATTCACTGAAAATCGCTGGGCGGTACCCTCAGAAGGTGTGACTTTCATGGCAGATTAATCATGTCTCAGTAAAGCTTTTTAAAAATTAAAGGTTTCCCTTATGTCCTTTTCTGTGTCATGTTTTGCCTCTCTAGTTCTTAAAATACTCAAGAATCCCATAAACTGCCGCAGACCCAAAGACCTGATGTTTATTCCAGATGAGGCATCAGCAAGGCCTCCGGCCCAGACAAATGCCCTGGAGATTGGACATCAGCTGACTTGTCGGAGGACGAGAATATACATGCAGGAGCGGGGCCTTGGTGTTTTTACAGCAAGAGCTGAATTCATCTGTGGTCAGAGAATCATGTGGGCATGCCCCCAAGACCCACGGCCGTGATCTTCACAACCCAGAAACCTGACTTGCAGAGGCCTCGGCCCACGGGAGTCAGGAGCGAGGCCAGTGACAGTGATGGCCTCATCTACTGGCTATTAGCTGCACTGCAGAAAAGGCCAGGAAAACGTGCCACGCCGAGAGCCAAATTCACAACTCCCCCAAATACACCGATGCCCACAAACTCACACCTTTGTCCAAGATGACCCTTTTTTTTTTTTTTTGACACATGCTATCATCCTGAAAGTGACTCTTTGGGATCCCGTTCTGATGTCAGAAGCAACGCTGGCGTTCTCAGAAGAAAACCAAAACTCTGCCTGGCAGGCCAGGTTTCCCACCAGCACAGGAAAAATCTCATGACATTCAGAACTGTTGCGACACCCCCTCCTTCAGATAAACAGGACAATCCCAGTCATTTGCAGGAGAGGATATACTCCCAGCTGGTTATGAAAATCATAAGGAAGAAGAAGGCGGGTCGGGGGAGCTGTCTAGAATGATCCGGTCCCTGCCATGGCTTGCTTCTCTCATTCACTTCACTGCCCACAAACACACTTGGTGGCCGCAGCCGGCACCAAGTCAAAGCCAGGACTTGGGGCTCAGACGTGGGGCTCGAGCTGAGCCATGTGAGTCCAGCTGTGTCCTCGGTCTTCTGGATGCCACACTCAGGTAGTTGAGGCGACTAGGGATGGAAAAAACCCACATTGAGGAGGCTTCAGACCTGGGAGAATGGAATGTGGGCCCCAGCTCGTGATTTAGTATACCATTCCCTTTATAGCCCAGAAGGTATTTGGATCAGGAGTACTAGCTTCACAGCCAGAGGACTGATAATCTCTTTCTCCCTTTTCACTGAAAAAGAGAGTATCTAAGATACTGGAGAATACAGTAAAATCCTTAACTCCACTTTCTCTTTCTTTCTTTCTTTTTCTCCGCCCTCTCCCTTCCTAGTGGCAAGGCTGGATAAGCTTATCAAGTGCAGGCAAACTACATCTTAGCTCTGATCCTTTCGAGAAATCCATTTGGCGCCTTTAACATTTCATTTGGCAGATTGAATTTCGGACATGTATTTATGAGGCTGGGTTTGCCCTTAACAGGGTATTGCATAAATCCCATTACAGTATCCACTTTAGCGTGTTTGGGGTTTTCTAAGCCAGGGCTTTATTTAAGTGGACAGCCCCAGAATGACCTGTTCTGGCTTAGAAACCCTCTTCTCTCCCTGTGGAGCCAAACCTTTGCAGATTGCTTCCATCATCATCAATGTCAAGTGACGTTTTAGGAAAAGTCCTTCTGGCACAGCCCAGAACGAGGCACGTCCTGGCTTCAGAGCAATCAGCGACAGCCTGTCATCATCATCTAGTAAGCTCTGGGGTTCCCTTCCAGGAACCGCCTCGCCCCACATTCCTCTTTTTTTCCTAACAAAAGCAAGAGAAGCTTTGTTAGCAATATAATGCTTTCCTTATTTTTTAAGTTTCCAAACACTAAAGTGTATATACTTTCCAGGGAGAAAAATTATAAAGAATGGTCATCTACTGGAGAAAATGAGGAAGCAGAAGACGGGCTTTACACACCCTAAGTAAGCCAGCTCCTCTCCTGGCCACCAGGTTAACCACGGAGCAAAACAGAATGCACAACCCTGACACCTGTGTGGTTGGGGGCATGGAAGGAGGGATGAGAGAAGGCGGTGCCTCGCACGATGGGGCTTAGGGGTGCTGGGTCCTGGGTCCTGGCCCCTCGGCCTCTCCAGGTGGGGCAGGACAGGCCCTGACGCTGCAGGCGGCAGGGTGTGGGTGCCTGTCGGGTGCCCAGTGTGGGAGCGGTGCTGAGGGCCCGCAGGGCCGCGGCGCACCATCGAGCGGGGGGCTGCCATGGCAGGAAGTGCGGGGACCCGTCCGGGAGGTGCACATGGGGTCCCGGAAGCGCACATGGAGTCCCGGAAGCGCACAGAGAGCTCTCCAGTCACCGACGTCCCACATCAACTGTCTCAAGAACAGAAACGCAGGGAAGGTGGCTGGCAGTGAGTCACCCCCGGAAACCCAGGTGACGCTGAAGGGGTGTCACCCAGCCCTCCGGGGCCCCCTCTCCTCCCTGGAAGCCCTTGGAACTTGGCGATCTGGGGTCGGGTCACTACATTCCGTCACACAAGCATGTATTTTTTTTAAAAAAGGAGACAGCTGTTGTGGTAATGGAAGGAGTGTGCATGGCGAGAGGCTCTGGGCGCTATTTCGGGCTCTAGCTCGGTCTGAAGGTGGCGGGTTTGGTTACATCTAAGTGTGGCCTCTGGGCCTGCGGAGGTAAACCCTTGATGAGAAAAAAAAAACCGTGGGAGTCTTCACTGATTCGTTCACCCCAGATTTTACAGTCTGTGCTACGTGTGGCGCTTCCTGCGCGGTGCTGGTGTCCACAGTCGGGCTGCACAGGGAGAGCAGGCCTTGCCCACAGATGGTAGTCTGGGATGGATGGGGGGGGGTGGGGGGTGGCATTGGCACAGCCGAGAAAGCATGGCCCCTTCGGACAAGACCCACGGATGTACAGAGTGACTCCAGAGTACCAAAAACCCAGGCCCCCTTCTCCAGGGCTTCATCTTCTAAAGATTCTCTCATCGGCTTCATTTTCTTCCTGTCTCGTGTGCCTGTGAGCATCTGGAGACCGAACCCATCGCAACAATTGCATGATTTTTATGTACCACGGGAGGTGTGAAATATGCAAGACTTCATTTACTTCCAATTAAAGGTGGGCAGGAGTAAGTGTCCCCATTGTAGAAAGGAGGACACAGAGGCTCCGAGACATGAAGGGACTTGCCCAGGGTCACACCACAGGAAGAGGTGAAGGGACTGACCCAGGGCTGTTTGGCTCCAGAGTCCACCCTCACAGCCAGGATGCCACCGTGCCTTGCAGGGAGGCTTCCCGTGGCACTGATGTTGACACCACCATTTGAAAATGGTGGTTGGTGCACAGTAGGGGATCAGTCTGCATCTGCTAAATTGAATTTGATCATTTTACTTAAAGCTACCACAATCACACTCAGCTTTTAAGCTCTGGGCTGGGAACAAGGTCATTCTATAAAAATGGAAAGCAGAAATTTACCCTGAGGAATTTCTTGGGAGTTAGAGGTAGGAAACGAGAAAGGATTCTATTCAAATGACCACAGGACTAAGACATGGCCCTGATACAGGATGATCACAGGAGACGCGCTGAAGAACGATGTAGTAGCTTGGGCACACGGGTCCAGCCTCCGCTGGCATGCTGCCTTTTGTAAAATTTCTAAGTTCATGATGTAGAAGGCAGAAGGGTAGGGTTTTACATGACTGCTTGGGTCATGCAGGAAACGAAGACCTATTCCACTCACTGTCTAACATTTGTGCTTCCCACAGAGAACAGTCTAGAAGACCATCCATCCGAGGTGACTGGTAATAACCCGGCAGTAACAGTAACGGACCTCTTGTATACTTCCTGGGTGCCAGGCCCATGGTAAATGGTCTTCCTGTGCTATCTCATTTAATTCTCACAAGACCCGTCGGTGGCAAGCCAGTACCCTGGGTTCTATTTTGCAAAGAGGAAAATGGAGTGAAGCAGGATCCTGAACACGGGCATGTAACTGAGCACCCTTAGTCCTATCTCATTTTTTAGGTTTTGCTGCAAAGAACACTGAAAATTATGTGAAGTGGAAAAAAAAAAGGTTGCCTAAATCCTGACATCTCAGACAGGAAGGCAAGAAGCACGGGACCATCTGGGCCATGTCAGGTACATGCTGCCTACGTCCCACTTCAATGGCATCCCCCCTGGGCGAAACTCCTGCATGTGGCCGCAGAGATGCGGTTTTCAAACTCGGCTTCCTTTGACTCCAATCATATTTGGCTCTGGATGAAATCAAAGAGGCATTTGGGGACAAGTGATCTTTATCTGTACCAAATGTTTGTTGGGGCGACTCCAGGAAATGGTCTCACATTAAGCCTATGTGCACAGTGTTTCCCCACAACTGCCTGGCATGTGCTCCTGTCCAGATTGCAACACGAGGCATTACATCTTTTTCGGAGCGACACCCCAGACAAAATCACCAGGTCCAGTGAGACTGACAACCTGCTTTCCATGGAGCAGTTATTTAGATAGAGACGAGAGGGGGCGAGGAATCAGAAAACCCCCTTCAAAGTAAGCACCACTTACTCCATGCACCACTTACAGAAAATTGTTCCTGGGAGTGGGGGGACCTTTTAAAACATGGAAAAACATAAATCTGGGCAGTTTTTACAATACAGTGAAATTCACTGTCCTGGACTCCCAGCATCATTTCCCCAGGTCCAAATACCACTTCACAGTAGTCACAAAAAGGAGGCTGAATACAGGTTGCTGGTTGGACAAATTCTTCCCCCTTAGGGGTGAGTGAGATTTAGTGAGTCCCAGCTAATGAACAGAATGCAGCAGGAGTGATGGTATTTCATTTGCAAAGTTTGGTTATAAAAAGACTGCAGCTCCCATCTGAAGGGCCTCCCTCCCTCCGTTCTTCTGATCTCTGGCTCTGGGGGAGTCCACCTGCGATGCTGTGAGCTGCCTACGGTGAACTAACAGAGATGCCCCAATTAACTGCCAGCAAGGAACTGAGGCCCTCAGTGTGACGACCTGGGAGAAACCGAGGCCGGCTAACAAACATGTGAGTGGGCTTAGAAGCAGATCTTGCCCTGGTCGAGCCTTCGGATGAGACTACGGCTCTAGCCATCTATCACATGCAGAATGAGCTGATAAGTTTTTTTTCTTTCCTGATTAAAGTAACACATGTTCATGGAGACAAATTTAGAAACTCAAGTTCAAGAGGGACCTTGAACCAGAAAACTCAGCTAAGCTCTTCCTAGGTCTGTAACCCGTAGAAGCTGTGAGAGAACTATCTATAATTTTAAGCCACCAAGTTTTGTCATTTGTTATGAAGCAATAGGTACTATAGACCCACTAACAACCAGTCTGAATACTGTTAAAAACATACATCCCATGTCATGGGGCACATGGGCCTAAAAGTATGAATGATAAGTTTCTTTGTACTTCATTAAGACCAAGGCAGGTGAGAAGACATTTGGAGATTCTAGAGCCAAAGCTAGGTCAACAATCTGAGGCATTAGATGAATCTAAGTTTAACTTGGTGAAGCCAGAAACAAACAGACACCATTATCGGGCCGGTTAATACAAAGAGATAAAGAACAAAAACCTTCCTGAGAACAATTTTCAACACAGAAACACAAACAAGCCATCAAATGTCTATTTTATCACCTTGTGGACATGTGCTCACTCACACAAGTCAGCAATAAATTGTAAATATCAGCATGACTGTCTCCGTGAGGATCCACGTCCACATCTCATTGTCATTGGCAGAACTGTATTCGATGTCAGCTCTGTCCCATTCTTTGATCTTAATTTTGTGGAAACAGAGCCAGATGATGGGCCGCAGAGAAGCGGGACCTGCGTTCCAGTTCCGCCTCTGCCCCTCGCTAGCCGTGTGACTTTGGGGAAACGGAACCTGATCTCATCTGCAGAATCTGGATGAGAAGACCTACCTCATTGTGTAAACATAAGGGTTCCAGGCATTCATATGTGAAAGTGCTTAGCACAGTCTACGGCACACAGTTTCCCAATAAAACACACATTCTTGTATGACCTCCTTGGTGCTCTGCTGTGGCCCTCACAGATCTGTGAGAACCCAGGCTGGACATCCCCAGGGGGTGTGGACCTCACACTTTAGGGCCAAAAGAGTCAATGTCACATAGGAGCTTAAAGCAAAGGCTACTGTTCGAGAAGAGCCAAGTTCCCACACTTACTAAAGGTGTGAGCACCTTACCCTCATCCGTAAAATGGGAATAATACCATGCCTACCTCTGTTCTGACAGCTGAATGAGATAACGTAGCTAGACCCAGACCAGTGCCAGGCACACAGCAGACACTGTCTTGTTGAAATTATTATATGTTATGATTAGTCTCTCATTATTTAACTCATTACTAGTTACATAAAGCTCTACGGCACAAATCCAGCCCATGGAAATACTGTGTTTACACAGGGTATTATTTTAAAAAATAATAAATTTGAATTAGTTGCCAATATATATTCCAGATGACCCTGAAAGAAATCAAGCCTCTGGATTCTTTTAAAACCTGGAAAAGCAGATAAACCTGGGCCTGATTTTTCTCATAGCCATAGGCAGGTGCAGCCACAAAGCCACCGTCCACTTAAGGCAGAGCATTTGTTCTTCCATTAGCCACAGTCCACACCACTCCCTATCGCCCTACACCTGTGCCACAGAGCCTGCCTGGCTTTAAGGGCATTTGAGTTTTTGACACTTGCTTTAGTTTCTTAAACACTTGTCTCCTTTTGAAATTCTAAGGCATTTTTTTTTTTTAATATCAAGTACTCTAAGTAGCAAAGGCAAGAATAGATAATGAAGACGATTAAGTCTTCCCTAAGGAAATCCACAGCAAGAGTAAGTGGCAGATAATGGCAGAGGATAAAGATAGAGTCAGATCAAAAAAAGGATAAAGATCCAGCTCTCTGCAATAACCCTCCACACAGGACTCAAAAGTGAGCTGCCAGAGCTGAAATATCAAAATTATTGCCCTACCCCTACCTCTGTGATGGTTAATTTTATTTTATTTTATTTTATTTGTTTTATTTATTTCTAAGAGAGAGAGAGACAGCGTGAGCAGAGAAGAGTCAGAGAGAGAGGGAGTCACAGACTGAAACAGGCTCCAGGCTCTGAGCTGGCAGTCAGCACAGAGCCCGACGTGGGGCCCGAACCCACGAACCGCGAGACCATGACCCAAGCGAAAGTCGGACGCTTAACCAACTAAGCCACCCAGGTGCCACTGTGATGGTTAATTTTAAATGTCCATTTGATTGGGCCACAGGGTGTCCAGACATTTGGTCAGTTCTGAATATATTTTTGAGAGCATTTCTGTATGAGATCCACACTGGAATTGGCAGACTGAGGAAAGCAAACTGCCCTCCCTAATGTGGTGGGCCTCATCCAATCAGTTGAAGTCTGACTAAAACAGGCTGCCGCTCCTGCAAGGAAGGGGGAATATTTCTCCACCCTGACAGTCTTCAACCTGGAACACTGGCTTTTTCCAAACTGAAACACTGGCTGTTCCTGGTTCTTGAGACCGCCAGCCTTTGAACTGGAACTTAAACTATCCGTCTCCTGGTTCGAACTTGGACTGGAACCACACTGTCAGCTCTCCTGGGTCTCTCGCTTGCCGACTGCAGATCCTGGGGCTTCTCAGCCTCCATAACAGCACAAGCAAATTCCTTACAGTAAATTGCTTTCTCTCTCTCTATGCATCCTACTGCATCCCCACCCCCAAAAGGCTGCTATCAAATTGACGGCACAGAACTTACAACTGACTGCAGATTGGCCTCAGGAACCACACAAAGCTCCATCTCTGCATGCAAACTGCTGTGTAAGCTGAGGAGGCTCAACTACCTAGAGGTTCATCAGCTGTGACAAGCTGCCTGGAGTGCCCTCTTTTTAGATCCCGCAGGGCCCCTAGCTCTGGATTTTCAGGGCGCTTGGTCAATTCTCCTGCCTGGAGGGAAGGGACAGAGGCCACATCAGGGAATGCTGGGAAGAAGGGGAAGCGTCCTCCCATAAGCCTTTGCAGCTCTCTCTTCCCTCTTCCCCAGGGAATGCTGGGAAGAAGTGGAAGCGTCCTCCCATAGGCCTTTGCAGCTTTCTTCCTGCTTCTCCAGGGAATGCTGGGAAAAAGTGAAAGCATCCTCCCATAAGCCTTTGCAACTCTCTTCCCAAGTACCCCATGTACCCCAAGCCCGGCTGTCTGCATCCTTATTCTCTCCAAGAGATACAAGACTGCCTCATTCCTG
Organism: Proteles cristata cristata; assembly: GCA_017311185.1. NCBI lineage: Eukaryota > Metazoa > Chordata > Mammalia > Carnivora > Hyaenidae > Proteles > Proteles cristata. The sequence continues at coordinate 813,681 of JAESUZ010001797.1, read as the reverse complement.
TGAAAACAGCGATTCCATGGGTCCACCCTCTTCCAGAAGTAAACAGAGTGGAGTTATGGGAGATTTGTATCTTCTTCACACATTCATCTTTGTTTTCTTAATTTTTCTCAATGAACATGTGTTGCTTTAATCAGCAAAGATAATTAAGGTTATCTATTCATTCCGCATCCATTCTATAGCAGGCAGTGCAGCTTAGTATTTAGAGACTTGGGCCACCAAAGCCGGACTGCCTGGGTGCAAATCCTGAATTTGCTCTGTGACCTTGAGCAAAGACCTTAAATCCTTTCATAAAATGGTATGAAAACAGTAGTCACCTCATATAGAGTTAAAAACCAACCTAAGGGCTTAAAATCGTTTTGGCAAATGGCAAATGCTAATTAAGTGCTTACTGCCACGATTAGTGTTGTTTTATAGTACTTCTATATTTACCATATTTATGTACAGTATTATACTGATATAAATACATATTTTGTAGTATTTCTTGAGTGCCTGCTGCATGACAGGCATTCAAAATAGAGTAATTAATCCCTGATCGTATGGGTCTTACCCTACATGGGAGGTAAGGCATACATTCTCTCTCTACTTCTCCCTCTCCTCTCTCTCTCTCTCTCTCTCTCTCTCTCTCTCTCTCTCTCTCTCCAAGTCAGTACCAAAGGTGATGGTGGTAATTTACACAAAAGCAGGTGTAGGTAAGGGGCTATCTTGGCTGGGAGTGGATGTGAGTCCTAACTTTGATCATGGGCATGGCACTCAGCACCTAGAAGGTGCTCAAAAGACAGCAGCTGATTTGGAGCTGATTGGAATGACTTCAGTCAGTGGCAGAAAGATCTTCCAGAGCTGGGGCTGCAGACCTGTCACTCAACTAAGGAGGACCCCCTTTCCCAGGCCCGCATCATCACTGTAATTCCCGCCATCATCCCTCATCCCGTTGACCTCAGGAGCCCCCCTCGTTGGTCTTCCTGACTCCATTCTCACCCTCTTTCATGCTCCCCCTAATACCTATTCCCCAGAGAGATCTTTACAATAGAACTTTTTATTCTGAAATAATTTTAGACCTGCAGGAAAATTGCAAAGACGGTCCAGAAGGCTGCTGCCTACTCTTCGCCCAGCTCCCCGCAATGCTCACACCTTGCCCAACCACGGCTCGTCTGGCAGAACTAAGATGTCAATATTGATGCAACCCCATTCACTCACTCAACTACAGACTTTATCTGGGTTCCACCCGATTTTCCACTAATGACCTTTTCTGTCCCAGGATCCAATCCAGAAAACCACACCACATTTGTCATCATGTCTAGACCAGAGGGATTGTTCTAAAAGCTTAAAGCGGATCATTCCTCCTACCCTAACCTCCACAATGGTTTCCCATACGTTTTGGATGAAACCTGAACTCCATGCCCTGGTTTCCAAGCTCCACACAAGCAAGACCTCCAACCCTTCCCTTCTCTCCCATCTCAGGCAAGCTCCCTTCCCTCGGTGTGCCCTGGCACACGGGTCTTTTGTCACCTCTATAATCCCCAAATTTGGTCCAGTCTCCGTACTTGCTATGCCCCCCGCCTGGAAAGTTATTTCCTCAGCCAGTTCCTCCTCAAGTTCAGGTGTGTGTCCACAGCCACCTCGTTGGAGACGCCTCCCTCATCACCCCAGCTAAGCCAGCGCCCCCTCCATCACATATGTGCCTTTTGTTTTCAGGAGCGCACTCACTGCTTCCCGAACTGTTGCTATTTATATATGTATGATTGATGGCCTAGCCGCTGGTGCTAGACTACGTAGGGACCTTGTCTACCTTGTTCATTATTTTTCTTCAAGTACCTAGGACAGTGCCTGACATGTAGCAGGTGATCAGAACATATTTTTGGAACTATGAGTTCAAGGAATGAATAGAAGAAGGGAGGGTATCTGTTTTCAAATGTCCAAAGATGTATCCCAAGAACCTGGAACAGAGCCTGCATACAGTAGGTGCTCAATAAATACCTCTTGAATTCAATATTGACCAGCGACGTAGCCCAAGAACCTAGCACAGTGCCTCTTGGCACAGAGCAGGTGCTCATAAATATTTGTCGGATGAAGGGCCTCTGAACTCATGCCGTCCATCTTCAAAGCAAGAGGTGACCATACAAAGGGAGTCAGCTGGAGGCCACTTTTCTACCCAAGGATCCCTGTCAAGAGGTTGCCAGTGAGGAAAGCTGGGAGCCTTCCCAACAGCTGCGTGGACATCTGTTTGGAAAGTGCACCAGGCCCGCGCGGGGCTGTGCGGAGGTGGCAGCCGCCACCAGGCCTGCCCGGGGCTCTGTCGAGAGGCTCCCCCTGCTTGTGCAGGAAGTCGCACCCAGCATGGAGGCTCCCTGGCGGCCCCGCGAGGCAAAGTTGCCGCAGAAAAGGCAGCTGATTAATACCCTCCGAGGGTCTATTGTCTGAATCCTGTCACCAGAGGAGAAACAGCTGTTTACAGTTTGTTTATTCATCTCCCTTTGGAGCCTTTGCGAGGAAACACAAACGCTTGTTCTCCAGGGCGCAATTCAGCAGCTGAAGGCAGCGAAGAAAACGGTGTTTATTTTTAACAGGATAAAGAGGGGGGGACTCTTAGGAAGTTTGGACACTAGCGGGAAGACAGCTATCTGGGAGGCGCCAGACCTCAGGGTGATGTCATGCACAATGTCAGCCTCTGGAGGGATGCTTCAGAGTCTGATCCAGCTCCTGAATGAAAACGCAGGCAGGTGAGCACCCACAGGTAGGAGAAACCTGGAACAGTCTTTTAGGCTTGGAAGTATGAGAGCAAAGTGACCACCTATTATTGAATACAGGTGATGTCCTATACAAGGCCACCATGTACAGTTGTGCAGGTTGGGCACTGCACATAGTTCTCAGTGAGGGGGAAATCTAGCCACGCTCCAGAGTCCAGCACTGCAGAAGAAGGAACACCTCTCTTAGGCACACTGTTTTCTGGCCAAGCCAGGCCTCTACCTAGAGTGGGCACTTTTCTCTAACACATTTTTCTCTAACACATAAAGGCACCACGTAGCAGCCTAAAATGGACAGGTCCACCAGACTAGGTCACAAGAAGAACCGAGGCCTCACTTCCTTCCCCACCCTGGGCTTCTCCCGGTTCATTCTATCTTTTCTCTTTCTTTCACCAGATTCATCCACCATCACCTTCCTGACAGAAAGGCTGAGAAGCACTAATTCTCCATCTTTAAGAGCCACACCACATCTCTTCTGCCTGCAGCACCTCATCTGTCCATCCACTCTCATCCTGCCTGCCTCACAGGGCTGTTAAGGGAGCCAGATAAGAGAACAGTTGTAGCTTTATTTTATCTAGGCATATATTTATTTTTATGTTTAAAAGCAAACCTGTTTAATTGTTACAATAACTTTTTGAGGTAGGCACCACTGGCATCCCCATTTTACAGACGGAATACTGAGGCAGAGAGAAATAATCTGAGTGGTCCAAGCTCATACAAACAGTAAGGGCTTCTAGGATTCAAGCCCTCTGTTTCTAACGCCGAGGTAACACTGAGGTGGGCTACACCAGCCCCAAGACGTCATGTTCAGAAAGCAGAGTGCTCCCGCCACACGTGCTCTGGCCTCTACCGCTGATCAGGCAGGAGGGAGGCTGGACCAGGGCCCTGAAGTCTGCATCCCCATGGAACCCTTCTAACTGCTCTGAATTTGAGACACAGGGACCCTTAGTGGGGGAGGCCACCCCACTAACAGGTGGCCCCTCCCCAGGGTTCAGGGCAGTCAGCGCCGCCTCTTCGGCCTCCATGGCCAAGCTCACTGGGCAGACAAGAAGGAGCCTCAGAATGTCCCCTGGCCTCGAAGGACAAGGGAGCCCCTGTGCCTGTCCACTCCCTCCCTCGGCTAGCCTGCAGATTGGAATCTCTGAAAATGGTTTTCACAACTCAGTTAGCGGCAATCAATTATTCACGACCTCACTTCCCACAAACTCATAGACTATCACTGTTAGCAAGATAATTTCTGGACTCTGCCCAATAGCCCTGCTCCGAGCTGCCGGACGGCCCACTCTTTCCGTCTTCCCTTCCCCAAAGCCCTCCAAAGCCCACTACCCACCACGACGCTGGGCGGTGCCCTGACGATCAGGGGCTGCATGACTCACTGTGAGGCTCTGGGGCAGCATGTCTGACCTCAGTTTAATCCAACTGGAAAACTGGGCTCAAGAATTCCAGACACGGTGCCAGGCTCTGGGATGAATCCCACATTATTTTATAAAGTGCTCCGGGCTCTGAAAACATTGTGTTCTGTAGAAAGCACAGCTCGTGAGGGTCTCCCAGACATGCTGCCACCCTGCCAAGTTCATGGTCAAGGACGTTTGCTACTTGTCAGGGCCTTATGAGCCTTAGGATCACCAAAAAAACGTTTCCCCCCCAAAAATCTTGAGTCTGTCTTCAGGAACACATTGTCACATCCCAGAAAGAAGAGGAGAAACATTACCTGATACCCTGGAAGAGACTTTCAGGTTCTGTCACTTAAACAAGTGCGATTCTATGCAAGTCACCTTTCCTCTCTCTGAGCCTCAGTTTCCACAGTAAAATGGGACAGTAACAGTATCTACCCCTCAGGGCTACCGTAAGGACGGCATAAAGCAGCGCATGCAAAAACACTCAGTGCCTTGCGTGGTACGTGACAGACACCATGGCCTCTTTTCTCAATTCTAAGACCTTGTGCGCTGGCGCGAGGCATCACGAGTTTCCTAACAGTTTGGGGGCAACGGGGTGTGCCAGCAAACATTAAGGAAACGCACACACCAGTTGGTAAAATTCATCCTGGTTATAATCGCCCCCTTGATTTGAGGTCAGAAAGTAGGTACGAGGAGGTTATGCGGCCGAATCAAGGCCACACAGCCATGCACAGCTGAGCTGGGATTCGCAGCTGGGCTGGGAACAGGGTCCCGGCCGCTACCACTCCGGAGGGAGAAAGCAGGACCGGGCAGCCCCGCCCTCCAGGTGGCTCCTCCTCGTCCCTGTCATCCTCCTGCACAGAAGAGAAGGAATAACACCAGCAAGCACTCTAGGGTGCTTATCAGGTGCCCAGGCCCCGTGCTGAATGAACACCTATATCATAAAATAAACTCGTTTATTTCTCCCAAAGGCCCTGCACTATGGTGACCCCTTCATTTTACAGATGAGAGAAAGGGAGGCACAGAGACTTGGCCTACCTTGCCTAAACTCACACAGCGGGTAAGCGACAGCGCCTGGATGCGAACTCAGGCAGCGCCGCATCGGAATCCGCCTGCTTGTCTAGTCCCTTGCACTGCACCCCACCCCCACCCCAAACGGAGACAGACAGGGGTGTGGGGGGAGTCGGGGGGGGAGAGTGCCACACAAATGTCACGTCGCGTCCCCGCTCACACATACACACCCCCAGAGAACGGCTCCTCTGAGCCTGGAGAGCACACCCCCTTCCCCCTAGGGCGAGGCCGTGTTCCTGCCCCCCTCTGTGCCCTCCCGTGTGGGACCAGCGAGCTGCCCAGGGCAGGGGAGGCGGCAAGTCTGCAGCGCCAGCCTGGGGAAGGGCCTGCTCCGAGCCGTCGGCCTCTCACCTGCCCGTCCGCGGGCGTGGAGAACGGCAGAGCCTGCGGCGGGCAGGAGGGGCCCGGAAGCCTGGCACGCCCCCCACCCCGCGGAGGCCTCCCCCACCCGCAGGAGGGTGGGGGCAGGGCCGGAGGCTGGGAGAGGAGGCCCTGCCCCCCGCCCCCCGCCCTTGTTCCAGCCAATCCGCAATATCACATTAAGAGGACGGAGCATTAGGTAACACGGTGGTGAAGGGCATGGGCTGTGTGCCAGCCTGCCTGGGTTAGAATGCAGATCTGCCTCTCACCAGCTGTGCCGCCTTGGGGGAGTTACTTGCCCTCTCTGTGCCCCGCTTCCTCTCTCCACAAAACAGTGACTTTGACAATGCTCCCATCACAGGGAAGCGTTGAAAGGAAAATGCTTGGCACGTGGTGAGTGATTAATAAACAGTACGTGCTATTGTCTGTTATTATTATGGTTTAATGATTATCACCCTGCAGCAGCCTCAACACAGGCCTCTGTATCAGGTACTTACAGCACGAGGTGAACCTCAAGGTGCAGTCAGTACGGTTTGGGGAGCTAAGAAGAAACCACCGAACAACACGTGATTCTAAGTTCTAGAGGAATCTTTGGCCTCTGGATCTTAAAATCTCTTTAAAGCAGGGTTCCACAGTTCTGGCTTTTAGAGCACTCATCATCTGATCCTTCATGTAGCTTCTGAAGGAAATGAAAACATTTATTGAGCAACTACTATGCACCCTTCACTGTTCTAGCAAGGGAGGGGGGGTCCCCTGATGTAGTTAACGGACCAGAGACCACTCTGAAGGTAATGGGGAATGCCAGTAAGCTCTTAAGAGACTGGGCTTTCTCATCAGTGTAGATTCTGGGGGGACGAGAACAGCTGCCTGTACCCATGAGTACGTGAGTGAAGCTTCTCGTAACTCTCTGTATGTGGGATGCAGGTCACGGCTGGATGGAGGAAAGGGGTGTGCCACCTGCGCACAGAAAAACAAAAAAGACCTAAAACTGGGGAGTGTAAGGAACCCAGAAATTCCTTAGTCCATTTAAAAAATTTTTTTATGTTTATGTACTTTTGAGAGAGAGAGACAGAGCACGAGCAGGAGATGGGCAGAGAGAGAGGGAGACACAGAATCTGAAACAGGCTCCAGGCTCTGAGCTGTCAGCACAGAGCCCGAGGCAGGGCTCGAACCCACAGTGAGATCATGACCTGAGCCCAAGTCGGACACTCAACCGACTGAACCACCCAGGCACCCCTCCCTTAGTCCATTTTAAAGATGGAGAAAGAATGGCTCTGAGAAGCTACCCAAAGCCCTAAGTTGTGAGACACAGAGCGGGGCTGGCCCCCAGCTCTCCGGATTCCGGGCAGCCCACATCCGCTGTGTAAAGTGTGTAAGTGATCCCAGCACGGCACAGCCCCCAGGCCGGGCCAGCCGTCCTTTCTCTCTGCCATCGATCTGAGTTAATGCCATCAGGCTGGGGTGCGAGCAGGACGCCACTATCAAATGGCTCAAAATGCAACGCAGGACAGGGGAGTTCTGACATGGAGGTGGAGGGAGAGAAAGGGGGCAGGCGGCGTTCTGGAGGGGTGGGCGGTGATCGGAAAAGCCCCTGCAAAGGTAGGAGTGTTTTCTGCTGGAGGGAGAGTGGCGGTAATGGCAGAAAAGCTCTGGAAAGATCACTGGAGCCAGAACGGTTTTGTACAATCGACAGTCAACTTTTTTCACCCGCTGTGTTCCACCTGCAAGTCACGTACTGTGTAAACCAGTTGATGTTTGTAGGTTTTAGGGCAACAGAGAGACGAGCCCACTAACTGCTGCAGGGAGCCCAGGTCAGAGTGCGTTCCAGTGGCCCGGAGGCTCCCGCAGCGCCCCCCCCCGCTCTGTCCGCCCTTTGTCACCAGGTCCCACTCTGCCCCCGTCTCCCTTCCTCCCATCCATGTCTGACCACCTTCTATTTATTTCTTGGTAAATGTCACCTCGTCGGAAAAGCCTGCTCTGATGACCCCTTCCCTCCTTGACTCATCGGTCCCCTCCACTGGGATGTGAGCTACCAGCAGGCAGGGACCCTGTTTTGTTCACTGCTTCCAGCACAGCGCTGGCACACCTCAGGCCCGCGGTGGTATCTGCGGAATGAAAGAGTACAGGTGAATGCCCTGCGCAAATCTATACAGCCATGTACTCGTGTAAAAGTTCTAGAACATGGTACCTGGGAGATCGCCAATGGATGCTGCTGGGAATAGGCCGAAGTAACGGCACCCCCCCAACCACCGCCGTTCCCGCTAACCAGGCTGGTGGCCCCTTTCTGCTGCACAGTAGCCGGCTCTGCACTTAATGAGACAGATGCCCTGGGGCGCCTGGGTGGCTTAGTCGGTTAAACGTCCGACTTTCGCTTAGGTCATGATCTCACGGTTCGTGGGTTCGAGCCCCGCGTCGGGCTCTGTGCTGACTGCCAGCTCAGAGCCTGGAGCCTGTTTCAGTCTGTGACTCCCTCTCTCTCTGACCCTCCCCTGCTCACGCTGTCTCTCTCTCTTCCTCTCCTAGAAATAAATAAAACATTTAAAAAAAAATTTTTTTTAAATGAGACAGATGCCCAGGGACCACCCTCCAGGCCCCACCCAACCCCAGCAGGTGACTAACTCTGGGACCAGGAGAATGCTGGCTCTGACAAGACCCAGGCAGGCCGGGCCAGCCTTCTTATTCAGGAGGAAGGAAAGGATGCAAGGCTCGCTCTGCCTGGTGTGGGCAGGCTCCCAGAGCACAGTGCACCCACTCACCCGGGGAGCTTAAAGCCACACGGGCAACTCTTGCTCCTCATGGCTTCCCTTTGTTCAACAGCCTCAACACAAGCATTGAGCGAGCTCTTAGGAACAAGGAACCCTCAGCCTATTCAGACTCCAACCCCAGGAGGAAGCCGGGGCCCCTGTGCTTCGGAGCCCTTAGGGGATCTCACGGTGCAATGCCTCTATGTTCGCACGCTGTTTCATGAATTGCATTTTTATTTTCATTTATGGCCCTTTCCTACTTTCTGTTTATTCTCAATGATTTAAAAGTAAAAATAAAATAAAATAAAAGTAAAGTAAAATAAAAAGTGGGCTTGTTTGCTAATCATTTTAGCCTTTCACCTTTCACATCAAAAACTAAAGTGCTTTTGAAATAGGCTATAAATTTTCTTCTGGGCCCAATGCTAGCCTCACCCCATAGGTTTTGAAATGAGGTGTTTTCATTTGCAGTAATCACCCCATCATCAAAAATTCTAGGTTTGGTTTTTTTTCTTTTTAAAAAAATTTTTTTAATGTTTATTTATTCTTGAGAGAGAGAGACAGAGCACAAGTAGGGGAGGGGCAGAGAGAGTGGGAGATACAGAATCTGAAGCAGGTTTCAGGCTCTGAGCTGTCAGCACAGAGCCCGACGCAGGGCTCGAACCCACGAACCGTGAGATCATGACCTGAGCTGAAGTCGGATGCTCAAATGACTAAGCCACCCAGGCAGCCCTCTTCATTTGAATTTCTAAGTGCCTCTGAGAAGCTAATTTTAAATGTATCTTATTGTTTTACAAAGGAGGCCTGACAGATTTCTACTTTTGAAATCTACTAGATTTCTCTTGAGACAAATGAATTTCAAATTTTAATTACAGTAAATTAGCACATCTAGACAATAGCCTTTAAAAAGAAAAGGCTGGGGGTGCCTGGGTGGCTCAGTCGGTTAAGTGTTCGACTCTTGATTTTGGCTCATGTCATGATCTCAAGGTTCGTGAGATCAAGGCCCAGGCAGGGTTCTGTGCTGACAGTGTGGAGTCTGCTTGGGATTCTCTCTCTCAATTTCAATCTGCACCTCCCCTGCTCTCTCTCATAATAAATAGATAAAAACTTAAATGAATGAAAAGGCCATTCCCCAGAATAAACATAGATTCAGACACACACACACACACACACACACACACACACATACACATATACCTTCTTTATAAAGAAGGTAAACAAACCACTAATTTGGTGGGGGCCCCAGAACTACCAGAATTTAAGAATTAAGTGTGTCTGATCTAGGAATTCCACACTCAGGAATCATACCCACAGTGGCACTGACCCTCTGTAGCCCCATTTTATTTTTAAAAAATTTTTTAAATATTTTTTTATTTATTTCTAGGAGAGAGAGAGAGACAGCGTGAGCAGGGGAAGGTCAGAGAGAGAGGGAGATACAGACTGAAACAGTCTCCAGGCTCTGAGCTGGCAGTCAGCATAGAGCCTGACGCGGGGCTCAAACCCACGAACCGCGAGATCATGACCTAAGCGAAAGTCGGACGCTTAACCGACTAAGCCACCCAGGCGCCCCAGTAGCCCCATTTTAAAGACTAAAACTGAGGCTGCCAGAAACGGAGTCAGATACAAGAGAAGATTATAGCTGAGAGTAGCCGTCACTTCCACTAACCCCTTCACCACTGAATCCAACGGTCTCCCCAAAGGAGCAGGAAGACAGCAGCGGAAAGGCTTCTCTGGCGACCTTCCTTAGGTGTGTTCCTTGTACCAGGGCACAGCCAGCAGCCCGGGCCCTAGGACGAGCAGGACTTTACTCCTGGGAAAAGCGGGCTGGCTAGGAAAGGACACTGATGCGGCTCCTTCAACCAGCCCCAGAAAGAATATGAAGTCATTTCTCAGGCAGTGCTGAGCAGCCCTGAGAGATGGGTGGATCCCAGGGAATCCTGCCCTTCTCCTCCCCACCCTGCAAAAGTGGGGTGTCACGTGGAGGAGGGCGAGTGGGCAGGAACTGACAGAGGCCCAGTGCCTGCTGAACGACACTGACAAGGCAGCTCCCGGCTCCAAGGCTGCGGCCACAGACAACGAAGGCAGCCCCCGAAGGGACATTTCAGCACAGTGTTTCAATGAGAAATGACACATGCTACCCTGGGCTTGAGATCTGGCTGGGGATGTCGGGCCATATTCATCTGCTTCCCTGCAAGGAAAGCGGAGCAGCAAGAGATAAACAGAAGTCAATCAGAGCAGAAAGTGACATCGGAAAAACTCGCCTAATTCTGCCAGACCTGTTTTGCCACATAAAGATAAGAGTCATTTGGATGATGCGGCTTCAGCATAAGAAATTAAACGGTGGCACCAGTCCCAAAAGCGGCTAAAGCAGTGAACGTCAGGCATGTTCCCAACATCCTTGAAGGTACTGAGCTGGAAGAAAGGCAGTCCACTAATGATGAATCGTGGTTCTTCAGACCCTCCGCTTCCCAAGCCTAATGACTCTGCTGGAAAGTAAGCCTTGCTCCAGAGTCCCAACACATGGAAGTTATCACAAGCAGGGAAACTAAGATGCTCCAATTAAAATACACTTGTCGAAAGCAACCCATGAAAAACAAAAACAGTGCTTAAACCGATTCCTCTCCTAGGTACATACCTAACATAAATGTTTACCAAACGTACTTTTTTTAGCAAAAGACTTGCTCAGAAATGCTCACGGCAGCCCTCTGCCTGAAACTGGGAACTTCCCCAAGGTCCGTATACAGAATGGAGATGTACAGCGTGGTATATTCCACAATGACATACCACACAGCAACGTGAACGAGCAATCACAGGTACAGGAAAGAGCACAGACAGAGGGTTGGCAGAAGGTTCTGTAGATGACCAGACAGCAAAGACCCTGGAGTTTGTGGGCACGTGGTCTTTGTCCAGACTCCTTAACTCTGCCGTCAACAGGGCAAAGCAGCCACAGCCAGGATGTGAATGAATTGGATGTGGCTGTGTTCCGATAAAGCTTTATTTATGCAGCTTGAAATTTAAATTTCATGTACGTTCACGTGTCCCAAGATGTTATTCTTTTTAAAAAATTATTCCCCCCAATCACTCAAAAACGTGAAATGCATTCTTAGCCCACAGGCCGTGTGAAAAACAGACAACCCAGATCTGGCCCACGGCGGGGAACCTGCAGTTTGCCGTGTTCAGATAGAATCTCACACGCTCTCATCTCACATCATCTAAGCAAAACAAGCCGGGCACAGAGTTGTAGGGATGTCATGATTCTGTTTCTACAATGAAGCAAGAGTAACCTGCGGGGTCGAAGTCATGGTGAAGGTTACCCCCCAGAGACTTAGGTACTGGAAGGATCTCGGGCGGTCACGCTCTCCGCTCTATATCTGGGTCTCGGTTACTCGAGCAAGGCCACCGGGAGCTGTGCATTTATGATTTGTACACTTTTCGCTAGGCGTGTTCTCTTTCAAGGGAACCTTAGCAAAGTTGCTAAAGTCAAGGCAGGCCCATTCCATCCACTTCGGAAACGGAAGTGTAAAGAGAATCACAGCCATCCAATGAAATTAGCCGTGAATCCTGGGCTATGGCCAGGTGTCACCTGACGCTAGGGTTTTTAATAAGAGGTGGATTCAAATGTCTGTTCCTCCAACTCTTATCCTATTTCCTTCTAGGGCGAGGTGCGCTTCCTGGTTTAAGGGAAGGTGCCACCAGCAGATTCCAGGCAGGCTGTTTCCCCTGGTGTTTGTGGGAAAGATGGTCATGGCGAGGTTGCCTGCTCCTCCTCACACCACAATCTGCCATCACTACCACAGCCATAAGCAGCACCTGGCAAAACATGGCCTTCGCCCCGCACCAAAACCTGTCCTGGACCCACACAGAGGACAAAGGCCAAGCCTGGCTTCGTGGGACTCCTAGAGAATATGCAGTTAATTATTTTTTCTTGCAGCCAGCAGCCAGGTCTCCCTGAATCCCGTGCTTATAATTATGGCTGTAATTATTTCGTTAATACAAATCAGCAACTTATCAAAATATTACCCGGTGGATGCTACCTGTCTGCTCTAAGACAGCAGGCGGAGGGTGCAGGCCGTCACCCCTGCCCTGTTCTGGGTGCCAGGGTGGCAGGAGCTTCGAGCACAGTACTGCCCACCACGGCCAGACGCCAGCCTCCCTGGTGCCCAGGTCCACGTCATTTCCATGCCTGTCCTCGCTTTAAAGGGCCATGTTCTGCACTTCACCTCATGGTTTGACACTGGGTGACCCACTCGCTGCTGGGCCTTGATGTTTCCATCCATCCAGTGAGCAAGCAAAGAGTGCCAACCCTCCTGCAGAGCCGTTTTGAAGAATTCCTAACCAGAACTGCTCTGTTAAAACATTCTGTGGCTCAGGGCACCTGGGTGGCTAACTCGGTTGAGCGGCCAACTTCAGCTCAGGGCATGATATTGCAGTTTATGAGTTTGAGCCCCACATCAGGCTCTAACAGCTCAGAGCCTAGAGCCTGTTCCGATTCTGTGTCTCCCTCTCTCCCTGCCTCTCCCCTGCTTGCCCTCTCTCCCTCTCTCTCTCTCTCAAAAATAACAAACATTTAAAGAAAAATTTTAAACATTCTGTGGGTCCCGTGCACAGCATCTGACACACAGGCTCCCAGGTCACACTGCCTGAGTTCAAATTACACGTGGATTGCTCTGTGACTTTGTGCAATTCTTCACCCTCTCCCTGCCTCAGTGTCCTTATCTGTGAATGGGGAGAACATCCTAAACCTGTTGCAATGATTCAGTGAGATCACCCAGGACATGCTGCTTAGCACAGTGCCTGGTACCCGGCGAGAGTTTAATCTACAAGAGAGATTGCTGTCACTACCCTCTTCCTCCTCAGTGTGACTGACAGCTGTACACTCACACCCTAACAGCAGCCTTTCAGGTTAACACAATTAAGCAAAGCAGACGGCAGGTTCCAAGGCAACTGGAGAGTGGGGCCCTAGGTAGGGGGGCAGTCCCATCTCCCTTCCCTCAAATGTATACTTCTTTGGGAAGGAAGGCCAGAATTTCAAATTCTTTTTTTTTTTTGTTATAGAATAGTTTTTTGTTTTTGTTTTTTCTTTCTGAGAGAGAGAGAGAGAGAGAGAGACAGCATGAGCAGGGGAGGGTCGGAGAGAGAGGGAGACAGAGAATCTGAAACAGGCTCCAGGCTCTGAGCTAGCCTTCAGCACAGAGCCCAATGCAGGGCTCAAACCCACGAACTGTGAGATCATGACCTGAGCCAAAGTCGGATGCTCAACTGACTGAGCCACCCAGGCGCCCCCAGAATTTCAAATTCTTAAATAGGAACTCTGAATGCAATGTTTACTTGAAATCTCTGATATTTAAATGTAAGCCAGAGATTTAAGATTTTCAACTATAACGAAGAAGAAGGAGAAAGAGAACTCAGAACTGCCATAACTCCATCTGCAGCCCAAAGGGAGCCAGGTTTGTTTAATCAGTACTTTCTAGAAAGTGTCCACTTTTGTTGGGGTTCATGGCACCTGCTCTCTCTCCAAGAGAGGGTTTGTTTGCTCCATGTGATTTTTTTTTTTTTACCCTAAAAGCAAGCCACAGCAGCGTCAGACTCTGGACCTAAGAAGAGACGGTCCAGCCCAGGCCCAGTACAAACCTGGCCGTTTTCCGTGAACGCGCCCCACCTCCGCGTTACCTTCTCCACCCCGATCACTGTCATCACCTCGTTTTCTAAACAAGAGAGAATCAGATGTGACCATCCAAAACCTATGCCTCAACGGGGCTACAAGGGAGAAAAGCAGGTAATGAGAGTGTTTTACATCAGGCATGGGATCTTCCGTAACTGCCCGATGATAAGCAAATGGGGTTCTCTGTTTGTGTCTTTTACAACAGCTGCCCCTTCGGAGCTGGGGATAAAAGAGAGACAGAAAGAGAGGCAATGAATAGGCTTTTATTTCAAAGAGAACATCTGCAAAGCATGGTCCTACATTAAAAAATAAACAGAAAACAGCCACTAGTCTGGGGAAAATAAAAAAGATTTCCCATTACATCTCTAATTAATAAAGCCCCATTTCACAAGGAAAGAAGAAAAACAGAAAGAGAACAACTTTCCCACATCCCCAAAGAGAGGATGCTTAATGACGGAACCACTGTATTACTTGATCCATCTAATCTAGCTTTAATATTATCCTTAAATAATGCATACATTAGCTCTCCACTACCAAAAACATTTGTTTATTTTATTAACGTGAGCCCGGGTGAGGGCTGAGACTTTGCAAAACTATCTCGCCGTCCTTAGGCTCTCTTTTCATTGCTTGTCTCCTTGCTCATTATAAAATGATTAGCTGTCTCTGCTGCCCTTTTGAATGGCTGTTCGGGCTGTACTGGGTTTCTATTACCCTGGTTCTGGAGAGGAGAGTCTTGATTCCGGGTTAAGTTAACGAAGTCATTACAGGCCCATCTGGAAATCCATTCATCATGGTTAATTCCATGGGCAACCACACGTCGGGGACTGAAGTCACCGCTCAGCGTGAATCTAAGAGCTGCAGACGAAGAGCCCAGACCCAAGTCCCCACGACGGGCTGGAGGAGCCCCATTAGGACATTTAGAGGGGTTCCGCTCAGACCCAGTACACAGCTCTTCCTCACCTCTGACGCCAGAACAAAATGGCAATGCTGCTTACCAAAGGAGCAAAGCGTCTTCGCACAGGCTAACCCGATGTTTACCGCACTTTGGTCATTCTCTCACCATCAACCACCGGAACGGATGCCGTGATTCGGGTTAGCATTATGGCTTGGTATGGTCACGTACGCATTTTCATCATGGCAACCAACTTCTTTTCCTTGAATGCCACTTGACTCGTATGCTAAGGAGGGAAAGCTCTGAAGCTGTCATTTTGATTGAATGGGTATATTTGTATGTTTTCCCTAATATACGATTAGAGAAGCATCCAGCATTACAATTTTTAAAAACATTCATCCAAGCACCATGGGCGGTTTGCATGGGGGATGTGGTGGATGCCCTGATTCTTGCTCTGGGTGTGGCTTACTTGGATGCATCCAGTTTATGAAAATCCATTGAGCTGTGCATTTAGAATAATGTACACGTTTGTTTATGCAGTACATTTTAATTAAAAAGAAACATTTGAAAGAATATACCTTAAATTTCAGAACTGAATAAGCTTTGCAGAGATATGGGCAGAAACTCTATTAGAAGCTGCTTTAAAGGGCAACTGGGTGGCTCAGTTGGTTAAGCATCCAACTTCTCATTTGGGCTCAGGTCATGATCTCACCGTTTTGTGGGTTCGAGCCCTACATGGGGCTCTGCACTGACCGCACGTAGCCTACTTGGGATTCTGTCTCTCTCTCTGCTTCTCTCCAGCTCACACTCTCTGCCTCTCTCAAAATAAATAAATTAACTTAGAAAAATTATTAGAAAAAAGAAGTTGCTTTAATCACCGGTGGGTCAGAACTGGCGTGCAAACCACACCTGGGATTCCTGGGGATAGTCTGGAGCTGCTCTGGCAAAAGGTGTCTATCAACCAAAACTAAGTAAAATTAATCCATCCCAACCCTCCAAAATCCTCACCCACAGCCTCCTGTTTTCTCTCAGCTCCCAACTGCTTCCATTGCTACACCTGTAACTATTTGTTTTTTTTTTATTAAAAAATGTGTACTGTTTATTTATACTGGGCAGGGGGGGAGCACAAGCAGGGAAGAGGCAGAGAGAGGGAGACACAGAATCCAAAGCAGGCTCCAGGCCGAGCTGTCAGCACAGAGCTGGACGCCGGGCCCTGAACTCATGAACTGTGAGATGATGACGAAGTTGTGATCAAATCAGATCAGAGCCAAAGTCTGAAACTTACTCAAGTGAGCCACCCCAGTGGCCCTGTAACAGTCTGATTTTTACATTTCTTCTGGTTTCTCTTTCTCTAGGGGTCATCCTGCCCTGCGACCATCAAGTCCATGAAGGGTGGGGCCCATGCATCTTCCCCACCTGCTCTGCCCAGCAGCATCTCAATCACTACCTGGCGAATCAGCGCACAGACGGATGGGTGGGTGGGAAGTCTCTGATAATTTCCCACATTCACTGGCCCCTGGTCCCCCAGAGATTACAAATCACTTTCTCATCTATTCATTGAATTAGGTCCTCCCAACCCAATGCGGGCGGTGGGCTTATGAGCATCATCTGACAGAAGAGCCAAAACGGAAGTGACGGTTTGTCCCTGACAGGGTTAGAATCCAAGCCAAGGTGCCCCAGCACACTGTCACACCCTTCCACCTGCCATGCCCAGCTCTCTGGCAGCCCTCAACATCCCCAGACACGCTATCGTGGGGCGAGGCTGTGCGGCGTGTGGCGAGTGGAAGGCAGACCACTCAAAACAGCACGTCCCCTGCATGCCCAGCGAAGGGGGAACTGGTCTACCAGACTGCGGAATGTTGAGGTTGCTGCCTTCACAGTGGCCTAATCTTTGTAAGACTTTGCATCTTCTGAGTATTTGCCCACAGCCAAAAGAGAAGAAAACTTCCATCATGCCCAGGGAAGCAAAAGCAGTCAGGTAAATAAGTGCTGGGAATAAACCACATGGGGATAATTGAAAGGTGACCAGAGGCACTTATTTTTAGCTCATCCCAGGGAACAGGACATCTTCCAAACAGACGTTGCACATTTAACAGCCTAGAGGGGCCAGTCAGATATCAGAGGGGAAAGAAAAGATCTTGGGGGGGACAGTGGTCTCAGGAATCTGGAGGGTCTCAGAAACAGCCCCTCCTCAGCTTGGCCAGTTGAAAAACAAGCAAGAATGTGGGCCCTGTGCTGCCAGATCTTGTGACTTTTTAAAGGAATTCCACTAATCTGTATCGTTTTATAGCAAGTCTTAATCCTTAAACTTCAGTGCCTTCTTATTTTAACATACCATGTGGGCCACACAAAACCTACCAACGGGCATGAATCTGAGGTCCTCTCACAAGTATCTCTCACGATGGGGCTGCATCAGGAAGGACGACAGGCGTGGGCCAGGGCTGCGCCTCATCCCCATGCCCTTCCCGGTAGGCGCCTTCACGGCTTGTGTATCGCACATGAGGACATCGAGCCCCTGAGAGATGAACTAACCCATCCGGGTCACGCGGACACAAATGGCGGAGCCAGGCTGCCAGAGCACTCCCTCCACCCCCCCAAACATCACACATCACGTCTTCCAGGCCCCACAGCACGTGGCCACCTGCTCTTCTTGTACTTCAGGCAGCTCACTGCTAATCTCCAGGCTCCTCATATTAAGTGAAAAGAAGAGCTTGAGCCCCGTGAGTAGAGCAGTCCAGACCATGCTGGGCAGTTTGGGGGGGGGGGAGCTGGTGGGAGACTTGAGGGCTTCCGGGCCCCTGAGTCACACTATTCCTGCCCCCCAACCCGTCCAGGGGAAACCCTCCTCTTGTGTCCAAGAGGCCACTCTGGGGAAGCGAAACTGGCAGTGAATCAGGCTACGATGTGAAAGGAACCTCTCTGTTGACAGTCCGAGTATCAGCAATGGCCCTACCGTTCCCCTGCTGGAAGCTCAATGGAGTGATCCTCCCCAGGGCAGGGAGCACGTCTGTCCTGTTCATGAAGGCCGTGGCAGTGTTGGGCACAATGCCTGGCATGCTCTCACTGTCGGACTGGAGGATGCATAGATGGATGGATGTATGGACAGATGGATGGGTGCATGGATAGACGGATGCATGCATAGATGGATGAATGCATACATAGACAGATGGATGCATGCATGGATAGATAGATATATGCACATGTGCGCTTATGAATGAACAGATGAGAGGGGACACAGGGAGGGACAAGGGACTTACTGAATTGGGGAAAGAGCCTAAGAACACAGCATGTGAAGTCACCACCAACCTTCAATTTCTATAACTGGCCACTTCTTAGCTGTTCAACTTCCATCCAACTTCTTGCCTTAGTTTTTATTATTCATAATCAGTAAAACAGAGGAGACTGACTTGCAGCACCTTGTAGGAATTCCTAACATTACATCTGCCTAGTACTTGTACGGTGTCTGGTCTAAGGCAAACTTCCAACGAAATCCTGCTCACCCTCCTCGTGGTCACTATCACAGTTACAGTGACCACACCCCTTGGGGAAGGGAAGGCTGCATCAATTTCTGCACCCCATCAGCTTGACTCCTTTGAGCTTAACGAGTGTTTCTCCTGGCCAAGGATTACGGCAAAGGATTCCCTGAGAGGAGAAACGCTAGTCATTAGCATCCACAGACACATTAGCCTGGATTAGATTCCCAGATAAGCCCATCAGTCACCTGGCTGCGACAAACTGGGGACAGAACAAACCCATTTCACTGTCCAAAAAGGACCCAGAAAGGGGAGATCTTCCTCCCAAAGAGACTTAAGAAATGCCCTTAGGTGGCCCCCTTCCCCACCCGGCTGGCTGTCGGGGCTCCTAAGCCCTGATACTAATAATGCCAGTCTCCCTGCTCACTCCAGTGTTGAGTGGGTCAAGGTGACACCCATCCACCCTCCCCACCTACCTCTTCTCAATATCTCTGACTTCCAGTAGGGGGAGGAGGCAACCCTAACCACAAAATCAGAGGGGCACAGCCTGATGAGTATCTGCGGGCAAACGGGTAGTTTCTGTTGCGGGCGGAAGGAAGCGCCACAAGACAATCGACCTGCATGTTCTTAGAGATACCTCCTCGCCTCGCCCAGGCTCTTGGGGGCAAGTCATGGGCTCCTCCAGAGAGAACCACAGAGCAGTTTAAGTGGGCGGGTGCAGAAGCAGGAAGCCGGCTGATGGTGAATGAACGGCCGTTTCCCCTGGGCAAGGAACCCCGCGTTGCGTCCTCCTTCCTTCCTCTCCCAGCTAGAGAGCTGAGTTCAACACTCCTTCCCCCCAGCCAACTTAGCAGTTCAAGTTCAACCCACGTATGGATGCTGCATGTTTCACGCTAGGGTGATAACCTTCTATTGCAGAGCCGTAAAATCCTATGCTTGGGGCTGGGCACTGTAGCCAAATCAACCACCTCCTTCCTTGCCTCCTTGAAGCGCTGTGATTCTAAAGTTGGGGACCTTCTCCAGACGCTTAGAAGGAGGGTGTGGAGCAGAGGAGTTACGAGCCCAGACTGCCTGGGTTTAAATCTTGGCTCTGCCATTTTTAACTGCGAAACTTGGGAAAGTTGCTGAAACTCCCTGTGCCTCAGTTTCCTCTGCAGCGTGAGGTTTAAACGAGTTAATGTTTGCAAAACACCCAGATCAGGACTTGGTTATATTAAGCACCATGTGGCTGTCACAACTGTAACACACATTCGCTGAAGGAATAAATGAGTTAGTACATAAGAAGGGCTTAAAACTGCCCGGCACCTTATATCTGCTATCTAGACAGTCACCATTATTATTATTCCTATTCTCTATCTGTGCCGTTGTTTAGGGTCTGATCCAATGCAAGCTGCCCCTCTTCTCCTTCTCTAGGGTTGGCTCATTTGGGGGGGAAATGAAGTGAGAAAAGTGGTCTATAGGTTTTCAAGAACAGTTTGGCTGCATCAAGAGTTTCTCAAAGAACCGCAAAGACAAGGTGCTCAGAAACCTGAAGGTCAATCAGAAGAAGCCGGACGTGGGTTTGGATCCCAGCTCTGTGACTTCCCAGCACAGCGCTCTTAGGGAACAAGGTGCTTCACCAGTCTGAGCCTGCTTCCTCATCTGTGAAATGCGGACAGCAACAGTCCTGTCCCACAGGCCGGGAAGATGCGCTGAGGCAGTAAGGGAATATTCGCAAAGTCCCCATTATTCTTGCCTCCGGATCAGCACTCCAAGGGCCGGCAGCGCCTAGCCAGCTGTCCTTAGTTTAAATTTTGTGTAAGTTGAGGGGCGCCTGGGTGGCTTAGTCGGTTAAGTGTCTGACTTTCGCTTAGGTCATGATCTTGCAGTTCGTGGGTTCGAGCCCCGTGTTGGGCTCTGTGCTGACTGCCGGCTCAGAGCCTGGAGCCTGTTTCAGTCTGTGACTCCCTCTCTCTCTGACCCTCCCCTGCTCATGCTGTCTCTCTCACTCTCCTAGAAATAAATTAAAAAAAAAAAAAATTAAAAAAAAATAAATTAATTTTGTGTAAGTTGAATAGCACCTCCTCCCATCCTGGGGTTAATTTTTTTTTTTTACATGTGTGCATGAGCATTTAATAACATAATTTATGCAAACCATCTCGAGGATGCTTGGCATACAGCTGGCACTCAATAAATACTAGTGCTCCTCCCTCTAGCACATTCCATCCTGCTCCAAGGCTGGCACATGCAGTGGTGTTGGCACTCTACTGCCTTGGATTTCACTCAAATCCCACTTTCCATGGGAAAATGAATAATTGCAAAAAAATTGCTTATTTTCAAACATACTAAGAATTTCTTTTTAAGACCAACAGCTCACATTGGAGCATTTTCGTGTGCCAGGCCCCGATCAGTTCACATGTATGAATACACTTCATCCTCACACGACCCCCATGAGGGAGCCCAGAATGATCTGCTCAAGGGCATGGAGAGGGCCAAGAACAGAGCCTGCTGCGAACCCAGGTGTCTCAGACCCAAGGACACTTCACGGAGGTCTCTTTCATGTGCACCGGGGCCTGGCACACGTTTCCTGTGACTTTTCCTCCTGCTCCCACGCCTTTTCCTTTGAACTTGGAGTTTGCTGGCATTGAGTTTATGTTTTATTTGTCGTTTTCTCCAAAGTATTTTCTTCTCGGTTTTGCTAGATGGGGAACAGAGTCAACAGAAATGGGGAAATACAAAGGGAAAAAGAAAAGAAGGGAGTATTCTCTAAGTGACGAGTCTTAGGGCAGGATTAACCAAAAGTGGAGAAGAAATCAGCCCTTGTGCCGACCGACTGTGTAGATGCTGTGCACTTTTCGTCTTTCTATAGGCAGGTTTATGGCCCCACTGACCATAAATAGCTCTGGGTGAGAGGGTAGCCCCTGACTACAGAGATATTCTTCAGAATATTTTGTTTTCTGGGAAACACACACACACACACACACACACACACACACACACACACACACACAGGATGTCAGGTATCTGCTCTAACTCAAAACATTAAATTTCCTTTCCTATTTAAGACCATGGATCAAAGTTGGATAATTCCTCAGCAAACAGGGGCTTACGCCTTGGCCTCTTATATCCAAAAGAGCAAGTATCTTGTTCTGCAACCTTTCAGAAGATTAAAAAAAAAAAAAAAAAAAAAAAAAGAACTAGGGGCACCTGGGTGGCTCAGTTGGTTAAGCATCCGACTTTGGCTCAGGTCATGATCTCACAGTTCATGGGTTCGAGCCCCGCGTCAGGCTCTGTGCTGACAGCTCAGAGCCTGGAGCCTGCTTTGGATTCTGTATCTCCCCCTCTTTCTGACCCCTCCCTCCCTTGTGCTCTCTGTCTCTCTTTCTCTCTCTCAAAAAACGAAACAAAACACAAAAAAAGAAGTAATAAGCTAGAGAGAATATCTAAAGTGTGAGGAGACTGGAAAAAAAGCAGATGTATATATACAATTATATACATACACCTACATGTCTAATAATTTCTGCTTTTATTTATCTACACTATTTAATATTTTCCAGTATATGATTAAGCAGATGGCAACATTTGCAGGAAGATAAATATTGTTCAATGATGCGTATTTCTGTATACAAAGTGTAATGTATTGCTCAAGCAAAATAAAACCCCATTGAGAGTGTGAAATAAAAAAAAAAAAAAAAAAAACCCGTATCATCAATAAAATACCCTCTGTTCTCTCTGGTCTCAAAACGTTTGGATAGAAACAGAAGCTACACCTCTCAGTCTGTCAGAACCAGAGGTGATCTGGATATAGTGAACCAATTTTTTAAAGTCACTGCCAAGGTCTGAAAAAGTCCTGCGTTATCTGAGTAATGTGAAGTATGAGGAGTTTCTGCCGAAAAATCAACATTTCAAAGGGGTCAGCCGCCACAGAAACCATTCTCAGCTTGCATGTGTGTATGAGGGCAATTAAAAATCCGGCTCCTTAAATGAAACTTACGGAGGAGCAGTTTATCTAAGGGCACAGACGATAAATGTGAGGACCTGGAGAGGCTCGCTGGAGGCGAAGGGAAAGAAAAGAAACTGGAGTGTGAGCTTTCTGACACTCTCCCCAGTGTTCTTCCTCCCTCGATAAGTGAGCCCATCTGTTTCATAAATTCCGAGGTGACAGACAAATCCACAGCTTGCTGGAGACCCGGGGAAGGAATCGGCGTCTAGGCTGCAAGTCTGCGGCAAGCCACCTGATAACTCTAATGCCTTAGGAGCTTTGGAAGAGGCTGAGGGGGACACGGGGGCTTGCAAATCTTTTCTAGACATGCCCATCTTGTCGCCACCCTCATGCTGCCTCTGACTCTGTCTGCTGAGAAACAGCACGTTTCTTCTTGGCTTCTTAAGGTGCACCAAAAATACAGCCATGCCCTTCCACTGGGGAGCAGCTCCCCAGTCACAGAAGGTGCGCGTGTGGAAGCCCTGGGTCCGTGGGCACAAGGAAGCAGCAGGTCTTGTTTTAGAAACGCTCTCCACACAACACCCGCCGCCTGCCTGACACTCCTTGCGACACGCCCACCAGCACCACCACCAAGGGGGGAGGGGCGGGGGACAGATTCCCTCTGACTTCAAGAACCGGCCCCCTGCTCACCCTGCCCCAGCCCCCCTTCCACAGAGTGCAGAGATGAAGCATCGCATCCCAAGCATGTGTCTCACCAGCTCTTTAAGGAAGCCACCCGGAAAATCACAGGGAATTTTTTTAATGTCCCACTCCTGAATCCATCCCCAAAGCATCCGGCCAGCAGCCCCTGCAGGGTCTGTACACAAACCACATGTTGCAAGGGCCTCGGTGGCACTCAAGAGGTCTGGTCCTCTCCTAGCCTGCAACTCAAGCTCAGGCGACATCGGACTTTGGGAACAGCCTGCCCTCTTCTGGTCTCCTTGAGCTCCATGAAGGGCAGGGGCTGGGTGGGCACAATCAGGGGAGGGCAGACCCCGGCTCCATCCAGCGTGTCTGCGCTGTGATTTCAGGAGCTGGCAGGGCGGGGGGCATTGTGTGTGGGGGGAGGCGGGGGTAGACATGAGGCAAGGGAGCACAGACAGGCCGATAAAATAAAATACAAATCCGGGAGAGATACCCATTAACCACAGCCTGGTAGGCGCCCAGGGAGAGGAAAGGAGGACATTAAATACACACAGACACACACACACACACACACAGACACACACACACACGTTTTGGACGGAGTACTCAAAATGTCAAGCACCCAGGAAGAAATCAGCCACCCAGGCCTCCTTCCTTCTCTCCACTTCTTTCAACAGGTGGTCTCTGCACCCAAAGATACCTCCTGGTGCCTGTGTGAACCCCCAGATGCAAAGGATACAGGAAGCCCCATGGCCCCCATGTTCATCCTACATTTTCCCATTCTGGGCCAGCGGTGCACGTCCTGAGCGCCCTCCCACACGACTCCCGGGGAGGGCTCTAAATCCAGAAAGAACCTCTCACTGAATTTCTGGCCAAACATATCACAAGTCACCCCAGGAGTTCAAAGGCAGCATCTGGGGGTACTCTTCTCTGTAAAGAAAAGGCCACAGGACGTTGGGAATGTTCTGGTTCTCCACCGGGAATCTTGCTCCAGTCTCCCCCCACCTCCACAAACTAGGGAAAGGCATCTACCTGCTACCCACGCAGACAAGCCAGCGACGAGAAATGCCATCACATCGCATCCTGGGGTTGTCTCTGCCTACAGGCACAAAGAGCGGCGTTCTGGCAGAGAGGGTCGCCGCTGATTCCAAAGAAGTTTAACAGGTCAGAAAGCATCACGCTGTGTCTGAAGACAGTCTTCAGGGAGGACTCTCAAAGTGACAAACGACACAGACATGCATTTGGTGGCTGAGGATCCTGAAACTAACCCCTAGCATGTGATGTAGCCCAAGGACTAGGAGAACCCCGTAGGTAGATGGCATGAGGAAGACAGAGACAGACACGCTGCACGTTGTTATTCCTTAAGGCGGTCGCTCGCACCCACAGGGCACTGGCAGCCTGGCCCAGAGCTGGGGACTCTGACCGCCTGTCCTCTATGTCCTAGCTCATGGGCTCAGCAAGGTGGCCCAGAAAAGGTGTGAAAGACATCCCTGGATAAGTTGGGAGCAGAACAGGAAGACACCCAGACGGTCCCAGAAGATCTGCAGAAAACACAGGTTCAAAGCTCAGACTGTTCACACCCAAGGAAAAGCAAGGAAAACCCAGGAGAGTCCACGTCGTCATGCTGTGGTCAGACGCACAGCAGGGGACAGCAATCGGCTCCAGGAGAAACGGCGCCCAGAACCGCCATCCAGGAGAAGGGGGCATGCCCTATCACTGGAGGGCAGGGCGAGGAAAGTCAGAGAGGGCACCGGGGAGAGGACAAGGTTAGAGACAGACAAGGTAGAGACAGGAGTCTCAGACAGCCAGTGATGGCAGACAGGAGACCTAAAGTAAGACCAGGCGCTCAAGCCTGAATCCGGATTCAGGGAGTCGGCTGGGGATTTGGGATAGGGATCCAAGATCCCAGCTCAGGCCAGGAAAAGACAAGGAGACCGCAAGCGGGGAACTGAGTTCTCTTCCCTCAGCTCAGCAAAAACCGAAGAGATGCTGTGAGCACCCTGAGCAGCGGCTGAGGATCCCGGGCACGATCCACGCACTCAGACAGAGCAAGGCGCCAACACCCACATGCACCGTGCAAGTCGGGGCGCCCAGCAAGAGTGACGGGGAGCAAGGACCCGACCCGGCTCCGATAACCCCCAAAGCGCCTCCTCTGGAGATAACTTCCCCAGACCCCAAGGGGGCAGTCCTCAGACTCGGGATGGGGCAGCCCACGGCGCCCGAACCTCGGCAGGGACCCCACCCCGGCTTCCAGGGAAAGAGATGTGGAGCCAGCAGGCTTGGGGAGTCCCAGTCTGACGCCCGGGGTTCAAGGGCTGGGGTGTGGGGTCGGGAGTCGGGGCTGCCTCCCTCTCACCCTCCCGCCCTCCGGGGACGCGAGCCGAAAGGGCATCTTACCAGCGCCCGCGCGGGCAGTGCCCCGCGGCTGGCCCGCTGCTGCGCCCGGGGCTCTCCGGGGCCGCCTCCCCGCGCCCGCGCCGGGGGCTCCCGTCCTCCGCCGCCGCCGCCTCGGGCTGCGGCCGGCCCGGCGGGCAGGTCCCGCCGCTCCCGGCGCGGGGCCGGGGCCGGGGCGGCTGCTCCGCGCCGCCGGCCGCTGCGCCCCGCGGCGCTCCCCGGCCCCGGAGTCGAGGCTGCTGAAATTCCACACGACCAGCGTCTGCAGCAGCAGCACCGTGAGCGCCGCGAGCAGCGCCGAGTGCGAGCGCCGGGCCAGCCTCCGGGCGCACGGCGCCGCCACCATCTTCGGAGCGCGGCGGGCGAGCGGGGCGCGGGGACCCCGGGCGCTCCGGGCCGCCCCCGCGCTCCCCGCGGCTCCCGCGGCCGCCGGCTGCCGCTCGGGCTCGCGCTCGCCGCCGCCGCCGCCTCTGCTCTCCGCTGCTCCTCCTCCTCCTCCTCCGCCGCCGCCGCCGCCGCCGCCGCCTCCACCGCCGCGGCGCGGAGTTTTCAGACGGGCAGGGACCCGGACGTCACCAGGAGGAGGGGAAGGCGGGGAGGCGGGGAGCGGGAGGCCGCGGAGGGGGCCGCCGGGCGCGCGCTCGGGGAGGGGGTGCGCAGGGCGGGCGGGGGCCTGGCCCGCGGGGCTCCCCTCCCCGCAGCCCTCTGCTGGGGAGGGGTGGTGGCGGGCCGGGGGCCTACTGGGGGGCGGAGCGGGGGAACGCGGGCCGGGGTGGCGAGGGGCGGGGTCTGAGGGCGGAGCGACGGAGGAAAGAGGAGGAGGGAAAGGAAGGGGGTGGGGGCGAGCCGAGAAGACGGACACCCTCCGCGGCAAGAGTAGGGGTGGGGTGGGGGAGAGGGGAACAGTTTCCACGACACAGAGAGGGGAGGGCGGAAAAGCAGGGGGAGCTTTGGGTGCGGGTGGGCCCGCTCAGAATCCCGGGGAGGTCAGGAAGATCTGGGGGCGCTGAGACCCTGCCCTGCATGAGGGAAGCAGGCACCAGGCTGCTGGGCGGAGCGGGCTCCCCGCCCAGGAGTTTGCAATCCAGGTGTGCTCCGGGAGCATACAGACGGCGGGGCAGGTGGAGACGGGAGAAAGGATCAGGGGTGTCAGGGCCGCGGAAGGGTCCCACGCAGCGGCTCCCTGGATCCCTGGCTTGAAGGGGCAGGGAGGAGGCTATGAATGAGTCTCTGTGAGTGACTCCTGAGTCACACCCCACCCTCTAGAGCCAACGATGTACAAAGTGCTTCACTGAGTCACTTCTCTGGTCCCTCAGGACAAACAAGCCAAGAGACTCCAAACCCAGTTGGCGAGCAAGGGCTTTGGTTGGGAAGGGGGCACCCGCTGGAGTGTCTCAACCTTCAAAGGCTGCAAGCTTCAAAGTCTGGCCGCTGAGCCCTCCACCAGGTCGTCCTTCCCATCCATCCCGAAGCCCTCCTTCCTGTCTGTGCCCGGTTCAGCTCCTGGGGTTCTTTCCCATCCGAGCTGGGTTGTACCAGTGACCTTGAGCCAGGAGGACTCCTCCCAAGGCCTGAGCTTCCCTGTCTGTCAATGAGATTTTAGACTGATGAGGCCAATGGACTCAAGTTTCATCCCCAGCCTCCTCTGACTCAGTCTTTCCGTCTTTCCCTGCCTTGTCCTCTCGCCCAGGGCTTTAGACACAGCAGCCCTGAACCCATGGTGAGTGGAGACTGGGAGGGGGTGTCCTGGACAGGACTTAGCACTATGAGAATACAGTAGCAGTTCAAACCCCCAGTTGGTAAATCAGGGACTCGGGGCGAATGCTTTGCACCTTGTCTGTTGTGCTTTTGAAACATCCTAATTTTTTAGGAGAAGGAAGTAGAGGAATAAACAGGATCCATCAGAGAAGGAGGCAGAGAGAGGAAAGAGGTTTCATCCCCATCAACAATCCAGGAACATCAAACTATGTCACACACGGGGCCAGGGGCAGGGGTCCAAAGGTGAGTGAGGCTTGGTCTCCCCTTCAGCAAGTCTGGACTTTTGGAGTCCAAAGGGGAGTCAGATGTAGATGTTGCTCATTAAAAAGCAATGTGACTTGAGATGTGCACAAAGTGCTATTGGTTCTTGGGGGGGAGGTGGAGTGACCACCTAGAAAATGCTTTTTGGACCCATATAATGAGCCAACCCACTTCCCTGAACTGAAAGTGTAAACCGCCAGCTAGTGGGGATTCTAATCTGCAGAATGGACTCAGCCTTCAGAATATCATGGCCAGGCATGTGGACAGGCATAGAGGCAGTCGCTTTGGGCTCAGCCCACCGAACCAGGAGTGAGAGAGAAGGAGAGAGGCAAGCTCTTTGGCCTTCTGTCATCTGTTTATCACTTGGGAGCATTTTGGTTATAATTAATAAAATCTTTATTCTAACCATCTTAAAAATAGAGTTTACTGGATCAGGTAATTGATTGTTTTAGAGTAAAGACATTAGGCATCAGGTGAGGTTTGATCCAGCAACTCAGAACTATGACCTAGAATTCCTTTTCTTTCCATCTCTGCTCCCTGCCTTTCATAGGGTCTGTTTCATCCTGAGACTCCCTCTTCATGTCACAACATCAGTTGCTGAGACTACTTGTATCCTTTGTTCATTTGTAGCCCAGAGGAAGGAGGGTGTCTGTTTCCCAGGATTCTCCTCAAAGGTGCAGAGACGCCCTCTGATTGAACTAGCTTTAGGTCAGAGATCATCCCGAAGCAAGCAAGGTAACCAGGAGCATAGAAGGTGTGGATCAGCTTGGCCGAGGTCCTATACACCACCATCAGCACAGGGAGGGGGGGAAGCTAGCTTTCCCACAACCACCTGGATGCTCTATGGGGATCATGGGCTTATGGGAAGGAGGGAATTGGTACAGGGTGGGGGGCAGGCACCATTATCTGTTCCGTGCGGCCACAATGCTACATTATCTTGGGCGAGTCACTCCCCTCCAAGAATTTGGTTTCTTTTAATGCCAAATGATGGACTGGATGAGATGGATGGTCCCCAAGATCATCATGTCATATCCCCAGAACTCTTCCTCAGTGTCTAAACAGAGCTTCCCAGTCTCATCAGAGGCTGTCCTGGGGACTCTAGGCATCAGTGCCCTCCAGCCTGTCTCTGCTTCTAGGTCTCTGCTGCATTTTCCTCTAAACAGCAATGATGTTATCTGCTTCCTGCATGTGACACGTTTAACCGTGGGCCTCTGGGGCCCATGCTCTGGTTCAGCTCCCCTGGGGGCCGCAGGCTGAAAGAGTGAGGTTAAGGATCCAGGCCTCCCCGTCCCTGGAGAGAGAGAGAGTTGTTTGTTTATCTCAACTCATAAAAAGCCATGCAAGAAAGAGGTTTAAAAGCTCTGGGCAGGTTATGGATGCCATAAACAGCTTATGTGAGGTTTTCAGGATGAAAAATCACCTGAGATAGGAGGGCAGAACCGCAAGCTACTAGGGTCGCCGAGATTATCTTCTTGCCCCAAGACAGACAGACAGCACCTGGAGAGGCTACACAGAGCCTGATGTAGAAAACGGGGCTGAAATACTCTAGCAGCGGCGGCCGTGACAACAGCAGGAAGTCTCTTTAGAATTTTTAAAGCTCATTCAGTCATTCAACACAGATGTATTGGACCCTATTATGCACCAGGAACCACGCTGCGCAAAAGAAAAATAGATATGAAGAAGGTTCCCTAAGGATTTTTTTTCTTTTTAAATACGGTTCTTATTCTCATGTTAACTGAGAGCCAGGGCTCTAAGGAAGTTCCAACTGATTTGTGGGATTCCCTCCGCATCCGCACACGCAAATCTTGTTTGGTCATCACTTTCAAATGAGGGGAGAGCAATTTGTTCTGAGCTCTTGGGTGTGCCCAGTGCTAAGCTAGGGGCTGGGTGGGGGGAATCAGTGAAGAGATCTTCACCCTCAAGGAGGTGTCTGTCAGACAGGTGCCCAACTCTGTTGCTTGTTAACTGAGACTTCTAGCATGTACTGTTTACCTTCTCTATGCCTCAATTTCCTCATCTGTAAAATGGGGCATAATAATAGGGCCTTTCTCATAGATTTCTTCAAAGGACTACGTGAGGTAACACATATAAACGGTTTTTCTATAAAGACTGGAACATAATAAGTGCTCAGTAAATGTTAGGTATTGTTCATTTCATTAATAAACAGTAGGAAAGTGTCAATGATGAGTATCCAAAGGTATCAGAGGGGAAAAAGGGGGCAGTCTGGGAAGGCTGCCTGGAGGAAGAGGCACTAAATTTAGTCCTCCATTTTGATAAAAGACTCCAAGTATCCCTAAGGGCAAGGATCTCTTCTCTCTCTGGCACTTGGCATAGTGCAGGGCACAGAGTAAAATTCAGGCACAGAATAAACACCAGCTGGTGGATTAGAGCCTGGTGCTTACAAGTGCTTCGCAGAACCCATCACTGTCTGAGCAACTTTTTAGCTGTGTGATTTTAGGCAAGTTGCTTAACATCACCGAACCTCATTATTCCAGTGTGTAAAAGATGAAGAAAAAGAATACTTCTGTCCTAAGGCTGCTGGGGGACAGGGATCAGGGTAGCATATAAAACAGAGGGTCCTATATTTCATATAAAGTGTTGGCCTTGGCCAGCGGCAGTATAGAAGGAATGCCAGCCTGCTCCTGCTGGCAGGCTGGTCTGTAAAGAAATGCTCTTCCCTTCTGTACTCTGGAGAGAAAGTACCAGAGAGCTAGGGCATGGCACGCCTTCTTGCGAATTCAGATAAACTTCAACCTAAGAGTCAAATGTAGTCAAATACTTTTTTATTTATCTTAATTTGTCTTAATCTTAATGTGTCTGTTTCTTTTTGGTTTATTAAAGCCTGTTTTGACCCAAGCTCTGTTTTGACCCTGACTTTGCTCTTAAAAATGTTTAAACCTCTCCCTTGGTTTCACTTCAACATTGCACTGAAATCATCAACACGGGTCACCTGTTTGGCAGTGTCGGTGGGAGGAGGCACAGAACATGGTCGCATCCTAGGCATCTGGTTCTTTCAGACAACCACACACAAAGCACCATGATCCCTGGGCACGTGGGGTCAGAGGAGCCTGGATGCCGAAAGGACAGGAGGGCACAAACACGCATCACCTGTATTCCCCACCTCCCACTCGACCCAAGACGAGGAAAACAGTGTCTGATCAGACCACAGACACCGGCAGGCGTCGCGACCGGCCAGGCACCTAACTGTCTGACACACACTGCTGTTCCAGGGAACTGTCCACCCCGTGTATCAGCAGAGGGAGCTCTAGGTAGCAAATAACTTTCCTCTGACCGCAGACTTTCCCACAGACTCCATCTGAAGACTCCAAGGAAAAGCAGGGGTCCTAAGTGGGGCTGGCATCCATTCCGTGTGGAAGGAACCCCCAGCCATGAGCAAGGGTAGCGTGTGTGGGGCGGGGCTGCGGGTGATGGAGTGGGGAGACACCTGCTTGAAGAAAGGACATGTGACAGACCAGAAACCACCACACTGCTTGCAGGATTATCTGACCTCGCACGGGACCAGCCCTCCGACCCCTGAGCGCTCACAGCCCCTTCCCTCCCCCGAACGCTGTGCTGTTTGAAAGAAGGACTCACTCCAGGTCAGCTCGCACACGATCTTGGCAGGCATCTTTCTTTTCCTTTACAAAAACTGTTTAGCATCACTTGCTTGGCTCAGTCGGTTAAGCGGCTGACTCTTGATTTTAGCTCAGGTCATGATCCCATGGTTCGTGAGATTGAGCCCTGTGACAGGCTCTGTACTGATACCATGGAGCCTGTTTGGGATTCCCTCTCTCCCTCTCACTCTCTGCCCCCTCCCCAAATAAATAAACTTTAAAAAGTAAAATAAAATAAATGTTTATTGTGTGTGTCAGTGTTGCCCAGTAGGGCCCTGGGGCCACAGAGTCTGATGATGGTGGTGGTGATGATGATAATGGAGAGAGAGAGCGCTAACACTCATTGAGGACTTACTATATGTCAAGCCCTGTATTCAAGACTTGACCAAATATTAATTGAGAGCCTACTCGATGCCCAGGAGGGTGCTCATGCGGGGCCCTGTGCTCATGGGGCTTACATTCTAGTGGGCACACAGAGCTGAGACCAGCTACCTATGACCACAAGCAACACCAGACAGCGATGAGCGCCCTGCAGTGACATTAGGCAGGGCTATTCAGGGCTGGTCTCTCCCTCACGGACGGAACACCACTGAAGCGCTTTACGCACTATCTCACGAATCACGACTTTTAGAGGGGTGTGATTCCTTCCACGCACCAAGCATCATCTGTTGGGAGAATAAATAACAGGAGATCCGTTTTTACAAGTGCATATACTTTTTTCAAGTGCTGTCGGGATGTATAAATGAAAAATGCCGCTTAATTTGCAGTAGTTGTTCTGTCATTTTGGATTTTCTCAAACCCTGGTTAACAAAGACTCATCTTACTCGAGGTGCAGAATAGGGAAGGGCTCAGGAAAAAGTCCATAAAAAAAGAGAAAAAGTTAAAAAGCTACCATAAAAAAAAAAAAAAAAGGCTTGGGAGGAGCCGCTGCATTAAATCACGAATATTTTTTGTCCAAATATCCTTTTATTTTAAATTTACACTCAGCCCTCTCGAAGGTTTCCCATGTGACTGAAGTTTGCACCCGGCCCTGTATCTTTGGGTTGGTAGGTCCAGCCTCGACCTCACAAACTCATCGTCTCCCGTCTTGTTTGCAGACTGTTCTGTACCCCATCCCGACCCGTACTTCAGCCACTGTGATTACTCAGTGTCTTGTCTTCCAATTATCTTTCGCTTATAGACCTCAGGAATCCACTCCAAAAAGACTTAAGGGAAAAAATAGTTTGTTAAAAGCATAATCGACAATGCTGGAGTCTGCAAGCTGCCTACCAAACATCCATTGTTCCCTTCTTGCTTGATAAAGAATCTTGATTTATTTAGGGTGACTGTGTGCCCATACAAAGCAATGGCTCCCGGCTTTCCTTGTCATTAAGGGTGATCGAAGAAAGAGCAGTAAACATGTGCAGCTTCCAAGAAATCCCTCGGGAGAGGGTGCTACGTTGGTTGGGATGAGTGCCCTTTCTGTCTGGAATGGAGGAAAGATAGCTGGAAGGCCAGCAGCCAGTTTGTGTCCATGAGGACAGAAGCCAGCGCTAGAGACGATGAGCCGGAAAGACAGAAGTGGCCTCGGGCCCTGACGCTTTTCGATCTGCTGTAGGGGCCTACCCTCGAACTGCTTTTCAAATCTGAGAGTGAACCTCCCACTGACTGAAGCCACTCAGGCCAGTCTCTGTGTCCATACCTGGTATGTGGAGGTGTGTGGGGAGACTGACCCATTGACCTGAACGGAGGTCAGGGACAGAGCTAAGCCTTGAGGACAGTGGGAACCAGAGACCCAAACACGCAAGCCAGGTGCCTCACCCCTTGCCTCTGCTTCCCTCCCAATGTGTGTTGATCCTCATGGCAGAGCGACGCTCTGTGTAGAAGACACGCAGCTGCCACAGCTCCTAAGTGTCACATCCCACAGCCACCACAAAGGGATAGACTCTCCCTCTATGACCTTGGGCCACGAGTGGAACTTCGAGGGTGCTCTATGCTCGCATTCTGCTAGTCCGCACACCCTCCCAGGCCTCAGGCCACAAGTTCACACTCCCCTCCACCTCCTGGCCCTCCTCTCCCTTCCTCACTTGCCTGGGCCTCACTTCCCCACTCCCCTGCTCTGCAGTGCTGAGTGGGTTTTGATGGATGAACCACAATGGCTCCTGCCTGAGGGTCCCTCCTTCACTTGCCCGGGAGACCGCACCCCAAGTATGGACCGCTCCAACTCTTCCCTTCGTCTTTCCTTTGTCATCGTCGTTCCCTCCACCATCCAAACTTACTGCCACTTCTCTGATTAAAAACGATCACAAATGGGGCGCCTGGGTGGCTCCATTGGTTAAGCTTCCGACTTCAGCTCCCATCATGATCTTATGGTCTGAAAATTCGAGCCCTGTGTCAGGCTCTGTGCTGACAGCTCAGAGCCTGGGGTCTGCTTTAGATTCTGTGTCTCCCTCTCTCTCTGACCTTCCCCCACCCCTTCCAACCCTCCCCACCCCTGTCTCTCGCAAAAGCAAATAGACATTAAACAAACAAA
The DNA here is from genome assembly GCA_017311185.1 of Proteles cristata cristata. Taxonomy (NCBI): domain Eukaryota; kingdom Metazoa; phylum Chordata; class Mammalia; order Carnivora; family Hyaenidae; genus Proteles; species Proteles cristata. The sequence continues at coordinate 780,199 of JAESUZ010001797.1, read as the reverse complement.
CAAATGCAAATATCCCTCCCTTGACCCCACTTCTCTCTCCAGCATCCACCCAAAGTTTCTGTTCCCTTCCCAGCACAGCTTCAAAAGAATTGTTGTGTTTTATTTTTTTTTTATGTTTTATTTATTTCTGAGAGAGAGAGAGAGAGAGAGAGAGAGAGAGAGCGTGAGCAGAGGAGGGTCAGAGAGAGAAGGAGATACAGAATCTGAAACAGGCTCCAGGCATTGAGCTGTCAGCACAGAGCCCAACGCGGGGCTCGAACCCACGAACTGTGAGATCATGACCTGAGCCAAAGTCGGATACTCAACCGACTGAGCCACCCAGGCGCCCCAAGAATTGTTAATTCAGGGTCTCCTTTTGCCCTTAAATCAAGACTGTGCTCCCTGTCCCCCCACCAGATTTCACACACTCTGAAGCTGCTCTTAAGCTCCTACCTCTCACCTCCTGAGCTACTCCTCTCCCCCATTACTCCCTTCCGGTCTGGGACACACCAGGCAGGCCCGCCTCACTGCAGTGTCCTGGTTATTCATTCTGCCTGCAGTGCTCTTCACCCGGGTACCTGCGCGCCTCCCCCCACCCCAAACCTTGGTCAAGCTTCTGCACAAAGGACACCTTCTCAGTTAGGCCTTTCCTGACCATCCCGATGAAACTGCACTGCCCCAGCCAGCACTCCTGGTTGCCCGTACTTGGTACTGTTTTCTGCGGCACTTGTTACCGTGCATAAATAAATCACAGATCACAGTTTTAGGTTTAATGTCTGTCTCCCTCCGCACCCCCCAAATAGATCACACGCTCCATGAGGGTAGGTATTGTCTTGCTTTTTTTTTTTTTAATTTTTAATGTTTTATTTATTTCTGAGAGAGAGATAGCATGAGCAGGGGAGGGTCAGAGAGAGAGGGAGACACAGAATCCGAAACAGGCTCCAGGCTCTAAGCTGGCTGTCAGCACAGAACCCAACATGGGGCTTGAACCCACGAACCGTGAGATCATGACCGGAGCAGAAGTCGGACACTCAACTGACTGAGCCACCCAGGCGCCCTAGGTGTTGTCTGTTTTGTTCACTGCTCTATTCCCAGCACTAAGTACCTGGCACATAGGAGGTGTTCAATTGAATTTTGCTGGATCAATGAATGAATCATTTTCTTAGTCACAGTCCAGAAACATCTCAGCAAAGGGTGATTATCATCCTGGCTTGGGTCTGGCAGTCCTGTGGGAGCCACTGATAGCAGCTCCAGAAAGAGTCTGTAAGAAGAGAGGGGACCCACACTAGCCACCTAACGGGGGCCACTTGCAAGAGGGGAGAGTCGGTCATGCCCGAGGGGTCAGATGCCGGGTGAAGGAGAGCGAGCCTCTGGATACAAAGAAAGCACCCTGGTTTGAATCTGCATCTACTTCTTATTAACTTTGGAGATTTGGCAAGTTTTTCCCCATTCCTCTCCTTCTGGGGGGACATCTCACCCTTCTCCTAGGATGGCCATAATGCTCCAATAAATGATTCATATTACCAAGTGCACTTGGAGCAGGGCACTTGGATGGCTCAGTCAATCAAGCTTCTGAATCTGAAAAATTTTTTTGAAACATTTTAGTTTTTGAGAGACAGAGCATGAGCAGGGAAGGAGAAGAGAGAGAGGGAGAAACAGAATCTGAAGCAGGCCTCAGGCTCTGAGCTGTCAGCTCAGGTCTTGATCTCAGGGTGGTGAGTTCAAGCCCTGCACTGGGCTCCACACTGAATATGAAGCCTACAAACAAACTAACTAACAGAAATACCTGAAGAAGTGCCAAGCATACAGCACAAAAACTGAAAACTATTAGAAAAACAATAGGGACTTGATAAAATAAGACATACCTATCTGAAGAAATCAATACACTTATTTTCCATATCAAGCAGATAAATAGAAGTAAAAATAAGTAAAGGCATGGAGAAATTGCATTGTGCAAACTATAAACTCAATTTAGTAGCTGTATACAGAAATATGCTTACCTTAACAGAAAATAAATATATTTTCTAAAATCCATGAAATCTGCCATATACAATAGACATAAGACAGGCTTAACAAATAAAATAAAAGAGATTTTGCTCGAGTCAAGTTCTCTCCAATAATAATCTAATAATGTTAGAAATACCTATTTTGTATGTTAAAAATTGAGAAACATAATTCTAGACAACAAAATTCAGTCTTTTTTACAGCAATAAATAAGAGAACACGTTATAACAGAATCTGTGGAATATAACAAAAGCTGTAGTCAGAGGAAAATTAATAGACTTTCGTGCTTTCACTATAAAGAATGACTAATAAAACAACAAGGGAAGTTGTTATAAACCCCATGAGGTTAGAATAAGAACAAAATAAACTGAAAGAAATTCTGAATAGAAAACTAATAACGAAAGAATCTGGAAGTAATGGAATAGAAAGCATAGGTAGCAGAGAGGAAAATAAACTCAAAAGCGCTCATTTTTAAAAATACCAGATAGGGGGCACCTGGGTGGCTCAGTCGATTAAGCATTGGACTCTGTTTCGGCTCAGGTCATGATCTCGCAGTTTCATGAGTTCAAGCCCCACGTCAAGCTCTGTGTTGACAGTGGAGCCTGCTTGGGATTCTCTGTCTCCCTCTGCCCGTCCCTCAGTTGTGCTATGTCTGTCTCTTGTCTCTCTCAAAATAAATAAATAAACTTAAAAAAAAAAAAAACAGATTGGGTGAAGGGGGTCAAAGGTACAAACTTCCAGTTATAAAATAAGTAAGTCATGGGGATGTGATAGATAGCATGGTGACTATAGTTAATAATACTGTACTTTATTTATGAAAGTTGCTTTAAAAAATAGATCTTAAAAGTTCTCATCACAAGAAAACAAAATTTTGCAACTATGTATGGGGACAGGTGTTAACTAGGCTAATTGTCATCATTTTGTAATATATACAAACATTGAGTCATTATGTTGATTAACACACCCGGCCATGTCTGATTAAAGAAAATAGAAAATATAGTTCTACCAAATAGAGGTCTTGGGGTTCCTGAATGGCTAAGTCAGTTAAGGGTCCAACTCTTGATTTTGGCTCAGGTCATGATCTCATGGTTTGTGAGATCGAGCCCCTCATTGGGCTCTGTGCTGTGAGCAGGAGTCTCTCCCTCCCTCTGTCTCTGCCCCTCACCTGTTCGCAGGCGCATGGGCACTCCCTCTCAGAATAAATTTAAAAAAAACCTTTATTTTTAAACTGCCTGGGTGGCTCAGTTGGTTAAGCATCCAACTTTAGCTCAGGGCATAATCTCACAGTTCATGGGTTCAAGCCCTATATCAGGCTCTGTACTGACAGCTCAGAGCCTAGAGCCTACTTCAGATTCTGGGTCTTCCTCTCTCCCTGCTCATCCCCAGCTCACATTCTCTCCTTCTCCCTCTGCCCCTCCCATGCTCGTGCTCTGTCTCTCAAAAATCAATAAACATTAAAACAAATCATTTAAAAAAAGACTGAACCAAAATTATAGAAGAGAAACGGAAGAGAGTATCATAAGCAATTCTATGGCAACACATTTGATAACTGAGATGAAATGGTTTATCGAAAAAATATTTTAAATGACCCAAGAGAAGTTGACAAACTTGAAGAAACCAGCTACTAAAGATATGAAAGATTTAGCATCAAAAAGACCCCCAGATCAGAGAGGTTCATTGCTGAGTTCTATGTTAACCTTATGTAAAAAAAAAAACAAAAAAACTAGATTGCTCTAGTGTTATTTAAACAATTCCTAATCATACACACTGGTTTTCAGACTTGACTGAATGACGAAATCATCAGGTAATGTTTTTTTAAGCTAATGCTATCCAAACCTTGCTCCCAGTTATTCCTCTCTAATTTGTCTGTGTTGTACCGGGTATTAACATCCAGATAGTTCTTATGTGTCACCTGGGCAGGTAACTTCTTCTATAGAAAGTAATGAGAAGGTTTTCAATTCTTTTCAAACCCAATCTGATAAAGACAGTACCAAACAAGAAAACGATGAGTAAATCTTACTTATGAATAAAGACGAATCCTTTGAGTAAGTTTTTAGCATCAAAGGAATAAAGTGTTATGACCAGGAAGAGCTTATTCCAGGAATTCAAGGCAGGTTGAAACCAGGGAAGGTATCAACATAATCCACCAATTATATCAATGAGATTAAAGGTGAAGCTGAGAAGCCATTTGATTAAAGGTGGCAGTCATTCCCGAAAAGTCACCAACTAACGCATTAATAGAAAGAAGTTACCTAAATATAATGAAGGCCATTGAACAAAAAATTTACATAGTTTAAAATGGCAAAAAATTAAAACGTTTACATAATCTCAGAAGTTCTGAAAATGTGTTTAGACAAGAAAATAAAATAATCAGCTAACTATTGGAAAAGAAGACTCTTCTTCCTGATGGCTTGCTCTGGGCACTGAGAAAAACTAAGAGACTCCAGCAAAAATAAAAGAACAAAACAATGATCCTGGTAGAATCAAGAAGTGCATTTGTGAAGTGACTGGAAACAATGACATTACACAATATTAATAGCATTTCTACATACTAAAAATAATGACTCTGAAATGGATATGAGGAGATATTGGATGGAAAAAATATCCCAGTCACAACAGCACCAACTATAAAATAACGTAGAAAACCACTTAAGAAGACTCAGGACTTCTATGAAGAAAACTATTTTTAAAATGATCTCCAAAATCTCATTGAATTTCATGAGATCTGTAACAGTGAAAATAAATACTATTGTTCTTGAGTGAGAACAATGTAAACAATTTATTTAAATAAGTTTGTTATAATTTTATTTATTTAAATAAATAAAATGCAAGCCTTCCTCAAATTAATAAAATTAACTAAAAACCCCAGTATTGATTAGAATATCAGCAGTTTGCTATCAGCGGTAAGGGAAGGGAAAGGAGATTGGATTAAACAAACAGAAAAGGAAATTCTCTAAAACAGCTAATAAGTAAATGAATGGCAGGGATATACGTGCCTTCAATGATATTTTAATATATAATGAAGTCAAATATAAGCATATAAATATGGTATTTTTGGCTTTGGAATAGAAAAAAAAATTGCTCACCTAGATCTCTTACAGAGAATTCAAATATATAACAAAGGTGATACTTGAATCCAGTAGGGTAATGTAGTTTAACTAAAATTTCCATTGGAAGAAAATAATGTTGAGTTCTTGTCTTAGTTCAAGTATAAGGAAATTCCAGATGGGTTAGAGTCCTGAATATAAATAAAACAAAACACTGAAAATTTCAGAGGAGACAGAGAAACGAACTAGAATGGACTAGAACAGGAAAAGAAGGTTAGCAGGGTTTGAGTTGAGAAAGGGGAAGCCAGTTTTGAACAAACTGAGTCTTATAAACTGAGAAGGAATGAGAGAGAAAGATCTCTAGTGTGGTGAAAACATGCATGGCACTTTGAACAATTATTTAACCAGATAAAGGAATTAAGTACTGATTTATGCCAGCACATGAATGAGTCCCAAAAACATGCTCAAGAAAGAAGTCATACACAAAAGGCCATATACTGTATGATTTCATTTACATAAAATGTCCAGAATAAGCAAATCTATTGAGACAGAAAGATGCTTAGTGGTTTCCAGAGACTGGGGGCAGGGGGATACGGGGAGTGATGGATAATGGGCACATAATTTCTTTTGGGGCTGATGGAAATGTTCTAAACTTAGATTGTGGTAATGGCTGCATAAGTGTAAACATACCAAAACAGGTGAATTTATTAAACTGAATAGAAAAAAAGACCTTTATATATGTAATTATAGTCATCATAGCATCTCTACAAAGCAAAACATCAGAAGCAACTTAACTTTGAACAATATCATCTAACGGTTAAGTAAATTATGGTATATTCATTTATTGGACTGTTTATGCAACTAAAATATATGTGGAGTGGTTGCAAAAACATGGAGAAATCTTCTGTCTTCTCTAATTTTTTAAATGTTTATTTATTTTTGAGAGAGAGAGAGAAAGAGAGAGAAAGGGACAGAGCATGAGTGGGGAAGGGGCAGGGACAGGGAGAGACAAAGAATCTGAAATAGACTCCAGGCTCTGAGGTGTCATCACAGAGCCTGCTGTGGGGCCCAAACTCATGAACTGGGAGATCATGACCTGAGCCAAAGTCAGATGCTTATTAACTAAGTGAACCACGTAGGTGCCCCCATAAAGTTAAAATTTTAAAAAGCCTCCAGGACATAAAGGTTTGTGTGCAATATTTGTAATACACAACCATAATCATGCTTAAATATGCGTTGAAATATGACAAGATGGAAATACCCCATATTTTATTTTTTAAGTTTATTTATTTATTTAAATGTTTTATTTATTTCTGAGAGAGAGAGAGAGAGAGAGAGAGAGAGAGAGAGAGAGAGACAGCATGAGCAGGGCAGGGTCAGAGAGAGAGGGAGACTCAGAATCCAAAACAGCCTCCAGGCTCTGAGCTGGCTGTCAGCACAGAGCCCAACGTGGGGCTTGAACCCAAAAACTGTGAGATCATGACCTGAGCCAAAGTCGGAGGCTTAACTGACTGAGCCACCCAGGTGCCCCAAGTTTATTTATTTAGGGGAGAGGGGCAGACAGAGATGGAGAGAATCCCAAGCAGACTTCATGCCATCACTGTAGAGCCCAATGTGGGGCTTGATCCTATGAACCCTGAGTCTGACACTCAACCCACTGAACCACCCAGGTGCCCTGGAAATACCTCAGATTTTAATACTATCTTTGAGTGGTGAATCTACAGATGATTTTGTTTTCTTCTTTCAGATTTTTTGCATTTATAATAAATGTGTGTAATTTTCATAATTATACAAATATAATACTTTTACATTTATAATAGAAAGCAAAGCAAACATTGAACCATGAATTAATCTTGTGGTGACTGTAAATGGCATGGGATATTTGGAATTGCAGACTTGAGGTCTGATGCTGGTCTTTTTGCTTTAAAAGAGCCATGACTCCTATGGCTAAAACCAATTTCCTAAGGAGATCACCATCAGCCTCAGCACTGCAGCTCAGTCACAGCCTTCTGACATACAGTTTTGAGATGTGCCTCCTGGCCAGAAAATAGTTGGCTATGTTCTACCAATTAAGGATTTCTCCATCGTCACCAGAATAGCTCTTCAGATAACTTAGACTTCTGGAAAGTTTCTGTGGAGCCAGCACTGGACAGAAATGCTATAACTTAAGGAGATTTAATCTCCCAAGAGAAGATCATACCAATATATAGATTTTCTAAGGCTGTTCCTTTGGGACTATAATTATGAGTATTCCAGGTATTCTCTAAAACTTTCTGTCATTAAGGAAAGATGCACATTATAGGCGAGGGAACTCTGAGGAATTTGGGCTTGATCTCTGAGCAAGATTGTTAGTAAAGACATAGGTGATGGCAGTATTAAATAATCTCATTGCATTTATTTATTCTTTAGTTGTCCACCTAGTGAGTATTTATTGAGTTCCAGAATTTGTGCTCAACTCCATTATTTTTAAGCTGACACTGGAAGCTGGCACACAAATTTCATCTTGCATGGCAAATTTGATCAGTTGGTAGTGGTGGCCTAGAGTGCTCTGCTGGAAAAGATTCTGAGACTGTATCCAAACTCAAATGAAAAGAGCGATGATCGATTAGTAATGTCTGCTATTGCTGTAGAAATGGAAATGGTGGTGTATGTGCCACACATTTGCCATGTGTGCTGGATTATTTCTGCCAATTTAATGAGGGTCACTTAAGCTCTGGCACATGCTCTATTTCCTACAGGTTGAAGGAACCAAATTCCTATCCAAGTTAGCATCACCGGAGAAGCATTAACAGAGGAGTTAAAAAGAAAAAGGGTGAATGCTGACCATCTGCTACAAGCTAGACCTTGTACAGTTCTCTTTACATAAACTGAGTCATATAGTCTTCAAGATACCCTTCTGAGGCGAGCATTGCTATTTCCTTCTTACAGGCGAGCCTCTAGCTCAAGGCAAGGAAAATAACTTTTCAAAGTCTACAAACAGTCACAGCACGATTGCTTGTCTATCCGATGAGCAACCCAGGCTTAACACAGAATCAAATAAAATATGATCGTGTCCACTTCTTTTCAGAAGGTTGTAAAACTAATTCTACTAATTTTTGATAATCACTTTTGTTAAATGAGTCCCTCTGGAGAAGTATTCAATCCAGTTTGTTCATCAAGACACAATAAGGCATCATCTGTTCCACGTTCTGCCCAACCCTCAAGGGGCCAGTGTCATTTGATGATGGTGGTACTTGTGTTACCCAAGCAACAAGCCCAAAGCTTTATGATCTTGGCTGCAGAGGCACACTCTGTGAATAAGTCCCAGGAAATCCAACCAATCTTTTTTTTTTTTTTCAGGTTCAAATGTCTGTGATTATTTGATGGACCAGTCATCACTCCATAAAATCACATATAATTACATCTTATTACACAGTTACTATGTGCCAATTCCTCTGTGAAGAGCTCCAGCTGCACTACATCCTCACACTGTCCCTGTCACATAGACACTATGGTTACCCTGACTGGACAGATGAGAGCTAGGAGACTTTAGGGACAAGGAACTTAGGCAGAGTCACAGAAGTAGCAAGTAAGGCAGGGCTCAGACTCTAACCCAGGCAATCAGACCCCAAGGTCTCTGGCTTAACTTCAATTTAAATTGTTTAATCAACTCTTAGTTCTTATAAATTTCCACTATATCCTGAGACAAAGACATAAGTGGAAGTGATAATATATTTCATTGGGGATCCCAGAAAACACCAGAAGGAAGGAGTAGGAAATTGAGGCAGGAAGGGGAAGTAAAAAGACTATAAGATGGATGTCTTTAAGCAAGTGACCAATATGACAAACTGGAGTTCAATCCTACTTGGATAATTTTGGAAAATGCCATGTAAGATGTGTCCATAAAGCAAGAGAGCTGGGCTATTTGTACTCTAATCCCTAGCAGTTAGTGGTTAAGGGATGTTCTCAAGGGACATGAGTCTGCAGTCTGTCACATATGTGGGCACAGTGGGCTCTGGTGGCCAGAGAAAGCCCCCAGGCAAGAAGTTCTAGGATTGGAGGTGGAGCCAGGGAGCCTGTATGAAAACTAAAAGTCTTGGAGGTGTGAGCAGGACACAGCTGCCACAGTGCCTACTTCACTTTCTTCTTTTTCTTCTTTTTTTAATGAACAACTCTATGGAGGTATATGAATTATAGACCATAACATTTACCCATTTAAACAATTTTTAGTAAATTTTCCAGGTTGTGTGACCATCATCATAGTCTACTTGTAGCACATTTTCATCACCCCAGTGAGATCCCACGTGCCCACTGACAGCTAATCCCTGTTCCCACTTCTAGCTCTAGGCAACCATGAATCTACATTTTGTCTCTATGGATTTACCTTTTTGGACATTTTACATAAACAAATCATACAATATGTGGTTGTCTGTGTAAATGAGGTAGTGCCTCTCTAAATGACTAAGGTTTCAGAAAGGAAGTAAAAGCAAGGTGGGCAAATAAATTTTCCATGCAGAAGGTGGGAACATTCTAGATGAAGTCAATGACTGCACTACAACTGGCAATTAAGAGACACCCCATGCTTACACTAGAGTCTCATACTCCCTAGGAGACATTTGTTCATATGAATTTTTGAGTTAATGTATTTTAAAGATACCTTTTTGGGGCGCCTGGGTGGCTCAGTTGGTTAGGTATCTGACTCTTGATTTCAGCTCAGGTCACAGTTCATGACTTCAAGTCCCATGTCAGACTGCTCTGATAGTGTGCCTGCTTAGGATTCTGTCTCTGCTCCTTCCCCACTCTTGCACTCTCTATCTTTCTTAAAATAAATGAATAAACTTAAAAAAAAACTAAAGATATCTTTTCAACACAAAGACTGGCAGGCAGCAAGAAACCTTGACGCCTGTGAACACATTAGCCTTGGCATTGGAATGAATGGGGCTATCTCAAAAAGCCCTGTTGTTTAACAGATCTAATGGTTTCTGATGATCTTGGGAACTAGAGAGGTCAATGTTTGGGAGTGATAGATATACAGAGATCTTGGTTTCTTATCTGGCCTGCCAAACCATTCAGTTTCCTCCCTCTCTTGGTAAAAATTAATAAAATTGAAAAAAACTTGATGGAGAACAATAAGAGCAGAACAGCTGGCCAACTGGTCAACCATAGTATGCATCCCACAGAGTGCCATCCCCTCTGTTTGTTGGGTAAACTGGTTACAATTCCCTGTGCACAGGGGTGTAATTGGCCCATGACTGACTGTCTGCAGTAACAACCACTGATAAACGCAAATGAGTTAGGATGTGGGATGTGGTGTACACCAATGCGCCCAAAGCAGACACTGACCTTGCTGCTGAAGGTCATTTCCTTGTTCCTTGATCTGTATGAACCCATGGAGAAGTTTGGCTGCTGTCCCTTTTGAGATCTCTATCATGTGCTATTTAGAAACACCCTCTTTTTTCCTTTGCATTATGAACAAATTGAGAAATGGGCACAGAAATTAATTGCTGGCTAACATATAGCCTTTATTATTGGTAACACTGGGCTGGAAGGTATGGCTTGGACCTATGACCACAACGTGGCTCCCTTGTATCTGCTCCTGAGTCTGGATCCTTGGATCTGCTAGAGAGGAGCACCAGCTGCAAGAGAACTGTCCTGGGCCCCAGGTGTAGAGATGGAAAGAGGTGGACATCTGCTCCTGTCTCCACAGGCCAGACCCAAGCCCTGACCCAGGTACACTGGCTCCACATAAGTCACCCGTGGCTGGGGAAAAAAAAAACAGTGCCCAAAAGAAAGCCCAAGAGGATGAGCTAAATCACCTTCAGATCCCATCTTGCCAATCTTGCCCATCAGACATGATATGTCTCCATATCTGATAGAGGAGGGACGGATCAGGTGAAGAGAAGGATAGACACTTCCTTTTTAACAATTCCAGGGCTGGTGAGGGGGGGTGGATTTCTGTTTTCAGACTAACAAAAATGTTTTCTCAGAAGAGAAAAGGTTTCCTCTACAGCCCCTGTCAATATAACTTTCTTATCTCTCTGCAAATCTCTCTCCCTTCCTCTTCTTCCCCTCCCCTTTCCTCTCCCCACTTCTGTCTTATACACACACACACACACACACACACACACACACACACACACACACACACACACAAATACACCAGGAGTTAAAGAACTTGAATATTAGTCCCTTGAATAAAATAAATAAATAAATAATAAAATCTTGATTTCCCCATGTGTAAAGTCAGAGACTGCTTCAGCCCCACTTTCCCATGATGACAGAACTTACAGGAACTTTATTTTAGTCAGAAATGAACTTTATTGAGAAAGAAATCATCAGCTACAGGCTGTGCTCTTAAAAAAGAAACCTCTTTCTCCTGGCACTTATAGCAAACATGTAGCATAGAATTTGAAAACTCATGCCTACAGAGGCCGCTCAGGTACCAGGAGTGAGTTACAAGGCCTGATGTAAGACAAAAGGGAGTGGTGGGGACTGCGGGGGAACCAGAGTACACAGGATACCCAATATGAGTCAACTGCTGTCATCTGGGAAGGTGGGCTCTTGTTGCATTTCCTAATGTTTCAAGAGAAGGAAGACATTGACATTTTGTGTGTGTGTGTGTCTGTGTATGTCTGTGTGTGCAAAATCCCTAGATTTCTAAACATTAGCTCAGTTTTTAAAAACATTGCTTAGGCTAAATAAAACGTATCTGCCAACCCCATTTCACCCATGGTAAGCAACTTGCAATTCTTGCTTACAGTGGCCACACTGATGGTGGTGACTGTCTTATGCCTATGGCCAGCCATAATAGGAAAAGTAGATGCTTGCTGTGTGAGCACTGGTTAGGCTCAGTCCTCCCCGAGTCTCCTCCCTACTGTCTGTAGTGGTGTCTCACATTGCACTGCTAGAAACATATCCCCTTGGATCCTCAGGATTACCTACGTCCAGAGACCCCAACAGACTGCAACTGTCCCTGGGAGGTGCCAGACACACAGAATTTTGCAACCAGCTTCTGGGAGCTGTTCTTGCTCTCACATAGTGCCCACCTTAGAAACAGCATGGTAACACATACATCCAATCCATATGCCCTTAAAAGCACTGATGAGTGACAGATTTAATGCAGTTGTCTTGGGAGATAGAGGAGAGGCTGACATTGCCTTTTGCATGTCAAACTTTCTTTTATATATATATATATATATATATATATATATATATATATATATATATATATATTATATTTCTAGGAGAGAGAGAGAGACAGCGTGAGCAGGGAGGGTCAGAGAGAGAGGGAGATACAGACTCTGAAATAGGCTCCAGGCTCTGAGCTGGCAGTCAGCACAGAGCCCGACGCGAGGCTCAAACCCACGGACCGCGAGATCATGACCTAAGCGAAAGTCGGACGCTTAACCGACTAAGCCACCCAGGCACCCCTGCATCTCAAACTTTCTACTAATCCACTCCTAAGAGTCCTTTCTTCTTGTTGACCGCCACCTTCAAAAAATACTTCCCAACAGTTCTCCAGCCAAATTGGTCCTGTCAACCTTCACGTACCTTCAGGAAAGCAAATGCCTGCTAAGCATAAGCTCCACCCAACACTGGAGCACTGACTTAGACGGGCCCGTTACTAGCACTTTACAAGTATATATCTATGACTATGCTATTATTACTCCCAATACACAGAAGAGGAGCCTGAGGCACAGAGAGCTTAAGTAACTTGGTCAAATCACACAATCAGTAGGGAGAAGAGTGGGGAATGAAAACCAGAGAGCTTGGCTACAGAGTCCATGCTTTTAAAAAGGGTTTTGGCAAACTTTCTGTGTAAAGGACCAGATAGTAAATATTTATGGGCCATACCATCCCTGTACCAATACTCAACGCTGCCATTGTAGCATGAAAGCAGATACAGACAATTTGTAAGCGAATGGCTGTGTTCCAATAAGCCTTATTCACAAAAATAGGAATCAGGCTGAAGTTTGCCAATCCCTACTCTAGAAAAGAGCACGTTATTCAGCAGAACAAACCTCAGGCTGACCCAAAGAAGTGAGCTCCTTTTCTTCCTTCTAGCATCCCCTTCTCCACCACCAATAATAACATCAGCAGTAGCAGCAACATTTGTACAAAGTTGGCTTGAGATGGGCACACGTGATAATCATATGTCAGGGTAAGGTTAGAGTCCCATGATTTATGCCACTGCCCTAGTTAGCAGGTGGAATGGTTAATTTTATTTGCCAACTGGGAGGGTGCTTTTGGATGAGATTAAAATTTAAATTGGTGAACTTTAAAGAAAGAGCTTACCCTCCATAGTGTGTGTGTGTGTGCGTGTGTGTCCTCATCCAATGAGTTGAAGGCCTGAATAGAACAAAAAGACAGGTCTTCCTAAGCAAGAGAGAATTCTCCAGAAGACTGCCTTTGGACTAGAATTGCACCACACACTTTCCTGGGTCTCTAGCAAGCTAGTCCACACTGGACTCACCTGCCTCCACAATCATGGAAGACAATTCCTTATAGTAAATCTCTTTCCAGATATATAGGCATATCCAATTGGTTCTGTTTTTCCAGACTACACTGACTTATATAGCAGGCAATATTTCAGCTAGATGGCTGAGAATATGAACTTGCCTGGGAGTTAGGAAAAAAGTTAGAAGTGCCCAGAACAGGGAGATGAGTATAGACAGAGAAGGTGAGAAGAGCCCAGCTGTCCTCTCCCTGGTTTGGTTGAAGTCTGGCTCAGAACACTCCAGCCATCTCCTGAGGGAGAATTCCGTCCCTACAGAGCACTATGGGCCACTGTGGGCCCAGGATAGCATATGGTGTCTGGGGGGCACTTCATCACTGGTTGGTCTAAAGAGATACGGAAAACAAGACAGTATAAATGCCTCCTGTTGCCATAATGCTCCCCCCACCCCATCCCCATCTTAAAGTAGGGTTTCTCAAAACAGTTTGCCAATAATAGCAACATTAAATTATTCCACACTTAGGGCCACAATAACAGGGATAGGATGAACAAGGGATTGGAGGCAGGAGGGAAGAATGAGAACAAACCAGCCAGTCTTGCTTCAACAACAAAGCCTTCTGGATGCCTCTGCGGGATGAACACCTGCACTACTGACATTTGGGACCAGATACTTCTCTGTTGTGGGGTGCCGTCCTATGCTTTGTAGGATGCTTAGAAGATCCATGGTCTCCACCCACTTGATGTCACTCACATTCACACCCTGCCCCCAAGTTGTGACCAAAAATGTCTCCAGACTTTGCTAAACGTACCCTGTGGGCTGTATCATTCTTTGTTGAGAACCATTAAATTAAAGGGAACCCCTACATGTCTCTCAAAGCTCAGACTGTTTATATCCACGGGAATGATGGGCTCATGGCAGAGGATACTTTCTTGAAGCACTGATTGTCCTTGATAGTAATTTAAAGCATTAGTCTTATATTAAAATTAACATGGATATATTACAGAATAGTATCCCAAACTTAAGGCTGGGAAGAATTTTCATCTGAGATGGGGTGATTTTGGCTACACTCCCAGAACACTTGGCAAGTACACATTTACATTTCTCTGCCTTGGGGGAAGCTAATAATAGGTATCCTTTATTGAGTGTGTACTTGGTGCCAGAAGCTCATGGTAGAGGTGATTTCCCACTCGACTGTTAGCACCAGCTATGGTTGGTCCCATTTTGGAGATGAGAAGACAAAGATCCAGGGTGGTCATGAAAGCTGTTTGGAGACTAGTGGCTGCTCAATGATGAAGCTAGCATTGGAACCCACCTACCTCATTAAGCTTCTTCCTCATGGGCTTCTGGGAAAATCTGTGAAAAGGTGAATAGCAATGAACCACCAGAGGAAGCATCCTGGAGCTGTCTGGTGGGACGGTTTAAGAAAAAGGTTTTGTGAAGGTGATAAGCTCTTAGCCCCTTGTGAGAGAAGAAAGAGGGAGGTTCTGAAGCCGAATGCTGAAAAGGGAGGAATTGCCAAGGTAAGACCCACTCCTGGAGAGGGTCAGCTTGGTGACATTGGCTCAATACTCCAGTGTCTCAGTCCCAGACTCCTGAGCTACCCTCCCTCAACCCCAGCCCCAGCTGGGATTTTCCTTCAGGAATTTTTTCTTCTAGGCTTTGATTTATGGACTCTTTCTCTGGGTTTCAGCAGCCCCTGTGGCTACAGTAGGGATAAGTGGCTTTCTACTATTAGTCATTGTAGGAACTCCTACATAGACTGTCATCTCTGTGACCCACTCTTATTCTGATCTGCTCACTACTTTTGTTTCTTTAAATGGACTCACTCTTAAAGAATGACTGAAAAAACAAGACCCACTGATATGCAGCCTGTAAGAGACTCATTTTAGACTTAAAGACACCTGCAGACTGGAAGTGAGGGAAAAGAGAAACATCTATCATGCAAATGGATGTCAAAAGAAAGCCAGAGTAGCAATGTTTATATCAGACACAGTAGACTTTAAAACAAAGACTCTAACAGCAAAGAAAAACAATATGTAATTATAATAAAGGGGACAATCCAACAAGAATATAGAACAATCGTAAATATCTATGCCCCCAAATACAGAAAACAGTTAGCCACAAACACAAAGGAACTAAGTGATAATAACAGTCATAGTAGGGGACTTTAACACTCTAGGGACTTCAATAGACAGATCATCTAAACAGAACGTCAACAAGGACACAATGGCTTTGAATGATACTCTGGAACAAACGGATTTAATAGATATATTTTGATCATTCCATCCTAACACAGAAGAATACATATTCTTTTCAAGTGCACACAGAAAATTCTCCAGAACAGATCACATATTAGCCTAAAAAACAAACCTCAACAGATTCAAGAAGATAACAATCACCATGCCTATTTCTGACCGCTATGAAACTAGAAGTTAACCACAAGAAAAAGTCTGGAAAGAGCAGAAATACATGGAGGTTAAATAACATCATATTAAACAACGTCAACCAGGAAATAGAAGAAATAAAAAAGTACATGGAAACACATGAAAATGAAAACACAATGGTCCAAAGCCTCGGGGATGCAGCAAAAGTGGTTCCGAGAGCGAACTTGATAGTAGTACAGGCTTACCTCAAGAAGCAAGGAAAATCTCAAACAACCTAACTTTGCACCTAAAGGGTCTAGAAAAAGAACAATCAAAACCTAAAACCAACAGAAGGAAGGAAATAATAAAGATAAACCAAAAAATAAATGATACAGAAACTAAACAACAAAACAAGAACAACAACAACAGAAAAGACGGATGAAACCAGGGGCTGGTTATTCGGGGGGAAAAAGGTCAATAAAATTGATAAACTTTCCTCCGGACTCACCAGGAAAAAAGAGAAAGGACTCAAATAAGTAAAACCACAAATGAGAAAGGAGAAATGACAACCAACACAACGCAACCACAAACAATCACGAGAGAATACTATGAAAACCTATATCCCAACAAATTGGACAATCTAGAAGAAATGGATAAATTCCTAGAAACATATAATCTACCAAAACTGAAAAAGGAATAAATAGAACATTTGAACAGACTGATAACCAGCAAAGAAATTGAGTCAGCAATCAAACAACTCCCAACAAATAAAAGTTCAGGACCAGGAGGCTTTTCTTGGGGGGTGGGGAGCATATGACTTATATTTAATAAACATCAGATAGCTTAGGTAATTGAAACTAATCAAATTTGGCACGCAGTCTGAATTAGAATCACTGATGATTTTCACTAAGTTCATTTTTTTAAATTTGTTTAAAATTTACGTCCAAGTTAGTTAGCATACAGTGCAACAATGATTTCAGGAGTAGATTCCTTAAAGCCCCTCACTCATTTAGCCCATACCCTCCCCCCAATCCCTCCAATAACATTCTATTTGTTTTCCGCATTTAAGAATCTCTTATGTTTTTGTCCCCCTCCCTGTTTTTAATTTTGCTTCGCTTCCCTTATGTTCATCTGTTTTGTATCTTAAGGTCCTCATATGAGTGAAGTCATATGATATTTGTCTTTGTCTGACTGACTAATTTCGCTTAGCATGATACCTTCTAGTTCCATCCACATAGTTGCAAATGGCAAGATTTCTTCTTTTTGATTGCTGAGTAATACTCCCTTGTATATATATACCACATCTTCTTAACAGATAGCTTTACAGGCAAATTCTATCATACATTTAGAGAGTAACTGAAACCTATTTTTCTTAAACTATTCTATTAAAAAATAGAAAAGAAAGGAAAACTTCTAAATCCATTCTATGAAATCAGCATTACCCTGATACCAAAACCAGGAAAAGACACCACTAAAAAAAGAAAAGTATAGGTCAATATCCCTGATAAACACAGATGCAAAATATTCTCAGCAAAATCCTAACAAACCAAATTCAATAATACATTTAAAAAACCATTTACTGTGATCAAGTGGGATTTATTCCTGGGCTGCAAGGTGGTTCAGTATTCTCAAATCAATAAACATGATACATCACATCAATAGGAGAAAAGATGAGAACCATATGATCATTTCAATAGATGAATAAAAAGCATTTAACAAAGTACAAAATCCATTCATGATAAAAACGTCAACAAAGTAGGTGTACAGGGGACACACCTCAACATAATAAGGCCATATATAAAAAACTCAGAGCTAACATCATCTAATGGTGAAAAATTGAGAGCTTTCTCCCTAAGATCAGGAACACAAGAATGTCCACTCTCACCACTTTTATTCAACCATAGTACTGCAAGTCTTAGACACAGCAATCAGACAACTAAAAGATATAAAAGGCATTCATATTGGTAAGTAAGAAGTAAAACTTTCACTATTTGCAGATGACAAGAAACTACATCTATAAAACCCTAAAAACTCCACCCAAACAATTGCTAGAACTGATCAACAAATTCAGTAAAGTCATAAGATACAAAACCAATGTACAGAAATCTGGTGCATTTCTTTTTTTCTACATTTTTAATACTTATTTTTGAGAGAGATAGACAGAGTACAAGCTGGGGAGGGACAGAGGGAGAGAGAATGGGAGACACAGAATCTGAAGCAGGCTCCAGGCTCTGAGCTGTCAGCACAGAGCCTGATGTGGGGCTTGAACTCACAAACCACGAGATCATGACCTGAGCCGAAACTGGACACACTGAGCCACCCAGGCACCCTTGTTGCATTTCTATACACCAACAATGAAGCAGCAGAGGGAGAAATTAAGAAAATAAATCCTATTTGCAAATGCACCAAAAATAGTAAGATACCTAGGAACAAACCTAACCAAAGAGGTGGAAGAACTGTATTCTCAAAACTATAAGGCACCAATGAAAGAAATTGAAGGTGACACAAACAAATGGAAAGAGAGCCCACGTTCATGGATCGCAAGAACAAATATTGTTGGGACGCCTGGGTGACTGAGTCGGTTAAGTGTCCAACTTTGGCTCAGGTTATGATCTCGCGGTTCGTGAGTTCGAGCCCTGCATCAGGCTCTGTGCTGATGGCTCAGAGCCTGGAGCCTATTTCGGGTTCTGTGTCTCCGTCTCTCTCTGCCCCTTCCCTACTCACACTCTCCCTCTCAAAATAAATAAGCATTTTTTAAAAAAAGAACAAATATTGTCAAAAGGTCTGTACTACCAAAAGTAATCTACATATTTCATGCAATCCCTATCAAAATACCAATGGCAGTTTTCACAGAACTAGAACAAACAATCCTAAAATTTGCCTGGAAGCACAAAAGATTCTGAATATCCAAAATACCTTTGAAAAAGAAAAGCAAACCTGGAGGCATCACAATACCAGACTTCAAGTTATATTACAGAGCTGTAGTGGTCCAGACAGTATGGCACTAGCACAAAAAATAGACACATAGATCAATGGAACAGAATAGAAAATCCAGAAATAAACTCACAATTATATTATTGATTAATCTTTGACGAAACAAATCTAATGGGAAAAAAACAGTTTCTTCAACAAATGATTTTGGGAAAACTGTACAGCTACATGCAAAAGAATGAAACAGGACCAATTTCTTACACCATACACAAAAATTAATTCAAAATGGATTAAAGACCTAAATGTGAGACCTGAATCCATAAAAACCCCAGAAGAGAACACAAGCAGTAACTTCTTCAACATCAGCCATAGCAGCCTGTTTCTAGATAGGTCTCCTGAGGCAAGGGAAACAAATGCAAAAATAAACTATTGGGACTACATCAAAATAAAAACTTCTGCACGGTAAAGGAAACAATCAACAGAACTAAAGGCAACCTATTGAATGAGAGAAGATATCTGTAAAAGACAAAGCTCATAAAGGGTCAATATTCCAAATATATGATGAGCTTATAAAACTCAGTACCCCAAAAATAAATAATGCAATTAAAAAATGGCAGAAGACATGAACAGACATTACTCCAAATAAGACACACAGATGGCCAACAGACATGTGGAAAGATGCTCAACACCTCTTATCATCAGGGAAATGCAAATCAAAACTCCAGTGAGATACCATCTCACACCTGTCAGAATGGCTAAACTCAGCAACACAAGAAACAACAGGTGTTGGTGAGGATGTAGAGAAAGGGGAACCCTCTTACACTGATGATGGGAATCCGCACTGCTGCAGCCACTAGAAAATAGTATGGAGGTTCCTCAGAAAGTTAAATTTAAAACAACCATATGATCCAGCCATTGAAATACTAGGCATTTACCCAAACAATACAAGGACACTAATTCAAAGGAATACATGCACCCCTATGTTTATGGCAGCATTATTTGCAATTTCCAAGATATGAAAGCAGCCCAAGAGTCCATGGCTAGATGAATGGATAAAGAAGATGTGGTATACATATATTTTAACTTATACACACACACACAAACACATACAATTCACACACACACACACACACACACACACACACACACACACACTATTCAGCCAAAAGAGAAGGAAATCTTTCCATCTGCAATGACATGGATGAAGCTAGAGGATACCGCTAAGTGAAAGAAGTCAGAGAAAGACAAACACCATATGATTTCACTCATATGTGGAATTTAGGAAACAAAACAAGCAAAGGGAAAACATATGAGAGAGAGAGAAAGGGAGAGAGACAGACAGACAGACAAACCAAGGAACAGACTCTTAACTCTAAAGAACAAACTGATGGTTACTGGAGGAGAGAAGGGTGGGGGATGGGTGAAATAGGTGAAAAGGAGTAAGACTGCACTTACTGCAATGAGCACTGGGTCATGTATAGAATCGTTGAATTACTATACCGTACACCTGAAACTAACATAACACTGCATGTTAACTAGCTGGAATTAAAATAGAAAATTAGAAAAATAAAATAAATGGATTCACTCTTTTTCACTTTTTTTAATGTTTATTTTTTTTTTTAAGGCAAAGAGAGACAGAGCATGAGCAGGGGAGGCACAGAGAGAGAGGGAGACACAGAATCTGAAGCAGGTTCCAGGCTCTGAGCTGTCAGCACAGAGCCCAATGCGGGGCTCGAACCCATGAACTTTAAGATCATGACCTGAGCCTAAGTCAGACGCTTAACCAACTGAGCCAGCCAGGCACCCCTCACTCTTTTTCAAATGGTACATTTATTTGAGAAGGTAACTTGACAACAGCACCCTAGAAGGGAAGGCTGGTTTTCCATGGGCTGACTAGAAAATCAGCCGGAGATTTAAATACAGGGAAAAGAGGCAAAGCTGTTAGGTTCTAGTTAGTTAGACAGAGAGCAGTCTTTGTTCAAAGGAGGGACCTGCAAGGTTTGGAGAAGTGTTAAGCTCATTAGCACCTGGCTAAGACTTTCTCCCTAGTGCAGTCGGAAGAACAAAACAATAGCTTCTCTAGGCATAATTCGCAGAAGTTAGTATTCAGGTCATACCAGAAGCCATGCTGCTTTGACAATGCTACGGGTTTTACACCTGAAGATACACAGGCAGGGGCGCTGTTATGGGCTCACTTGTGTCCTTCAAAAGTCATATGTATAAATCCTAACCCCCGATATCTCAGAAGGTGACTGCATTTGGATTAGGGTCTTTAAAGAGATAATAAGGTTAAAATGAGGTCATTATGGGGGACTCTCATCCAATCTGACTGTGTCCTCATAGGATATACAGAGGGAAAACCACCTGAAAACACAGGGAGACACCTATGAGACAAGAAGACACCGGCCCTGCTGACACCTTGACTTTGGACATCCAGCTTCCAGAATGATGAGAAAATAAATTTCGGTTTTGTAAGCTGTCCAATTTGTGGTACTGTGTCATGGAAGCTCTAGCAAACTAATACAGGGAGTTGTGGAATCTTGAGCAAGTTACCCTGCCTCTTGAAGCCTGGGTTTTCTTCTCTCTCCAAGGTGGGGTAACAGTACAATCTACATTATGAAATTGCGAAGAGAATAAGAAATATGTCCAACATGGCTAGTCACCAAAGTTCCTGGCACAGAGTGGGGCTCAAAACAGCCACAAAAGCAAGAAGAAAAATAAACAACCAAAAACCACTCCAAATTATTACTATCACAGTAGTTGGAATGCTTTGTGGACCTTGGAGGATCTGAAGATGTTTGTGATCTTTATCTCCAAAGAGATAATCAGGACATAGGAGTTTGGTGCTAGGCACAAAGAGCTCCGTCTTCAATACTAACCAACTGAAGGGGTGTCGGCAGGGGAGGAGGAAACAACTAATCACTCTTCTTGACTCTTCTCCAAAGTTATCCAGATGTTTAAAACCACCCAGTTATAGAGTCCTCTGCCCTCTTTCCCCATGCAACAACTCCTTCATCAGGATGACCATTTCTCCTGCCTTACCCCCACTCCCCTAGCATCTTTCAGTGTGTTTTGGGACCCCTTATACATCTGTCCCTACAGACTCCCTAAGCCCTTACGCGGGTCCCACTGCTTGTAAACTGTAGAGCCAGGCTTTGACCCCAGGCTCATGTGATCCTTGACGTGTCCCAGGAGTCACGGACTGACTAGAAGAGGACTTCGGTTTGCCGAAGATAATACTGATCCACCTATTACTTATAATTTCTAATCATAAATTACAATGATGAATGATAATGATTAAGTATAATGTGGAATTCTTACTGACACAGTAATGGTGGTTATGGTGTCTGTTTCCTGAGAACTCGCTATACACCTGCACCGCATACACACGTATGAGCCTTCGGATTCCTCTGAACAGCACGTCCACGTTGACGGTTTTATACATGAGGGCACTGGATCGAGGGGATCCTCATGTTAGAGCCCACATGGCTACTGTTTAATAGATTCTGACAAAGACCAGGGGGCAGGGAATGAAAAAGTGATGGTAATGACGGAGAGAAGAGAAAAGGCATAGGGAAGCGCTTTTCTTATTTCCTCATCAGTCCCCTGCACCACAGAAGGACCGTATCTTCCAATTTCTCTGCTTCCTGAGGCTTGGCAAACCCTTCACCCTTGAACTGGTTCAATCCAGAAGGACCGTTTAGCCAGTGTTCTCCTGATCTATCCCAGCTGGGTTAGTTTGCAGAGCTGCCTTAACAAAGGGTCACGAACTGAACATCTTAAACAAAGGCATCACCCTCAAATACCATCACGGGGTGGGGGGTGGGGGGCTAGGCTTCAACACGGAGGTGTGAGATAACAGAAAATGTATATATTGGTCTCTGCCTCCAGCTCCCAGCACAGAACTCCTAAAACCCTTGTAATTTCCTAAGTGGTAAGAGCACTAAGACATCTTTTGTTCTAGTGAAGTGATTCTTTTTTTTTTTTTTAGTGTTTTATTTATTTCTAGGAGGAAGAGAGAGAGAGAGAGAGCGTGAGCAGGGGAGGGTCAGAGAGAGAGGGAGTCACAGACTCTGAAACAGGCTCCAGGCTCTGAGCTGGCAGTCAGCACAGAGCCCGACGCGGGGCTCGAACCCACGAACCGTGAGATCATGACCTAAGTGAAAGTCGGACACCCAACTGACTCAGCCACCCAGGAGCCCCTCTAGTGAAGTGATTCTGGTGGGCTCCTGGATGGGGGGTGGTCACCAGACACACCAAGGCATGATTAGAAGCTTGGAATTTTCCATACCACCCCCAATTCTCCAGAGAAGGGAAAGGAGCGAAAGCAGATATAGTAGTTGATCATACTTACTTGATCAACCAAATAGTATGGGTTTTAGGAGCTTCCTGGTTAAGGATAGGGTGACACACCGCAATTCCAGGGAGACTGAAACTCTTGTGCTTGGGACCCTCCCAGATCTCCCCTGATTTATCTCTTCATCTGACGAACTATGTACTTTATCAGACCCTTTAATAAACTGGTTGATGTAAGTAAGTGTTTCCCTATGTTCTGTGAGTTGTTCTGGAAAACAATGGAATCTAAGTGGGGAGAGGTCATAGGAACTTCTGATTTATAGCCAAGCAGGACAGAAGTTGTGGGTAATCTGGGGACCTACTGCTTGTGATTGGCATCTCAGGTGGGGAGGGGAGGCAGTCTTGTGGGACTGAGCCCTTAACTTGTGGGATGTGACGCTATCTCCAGGTCCATAGTGTCAGAATTGAGTTAAGTTGTAGGACACCCAGCTGGTGTTGCAAAATTGCTCGGTGTAAGAAGAGTTCCCAGACATCTGGTGCCGGAAGTGCTATGTGGTAGTTGTGTGAGAGCAAAGGAGACACACAGGAGGAGGACTGGGGTTTCTCCTTTATGGGTGGGGGGGGAGGATAAGAGAGGGGGACAAACATTCAGCTCACATAATGATAGCTTCTTCTTCCTGTATCGCTCCGCATTTTCTTCCTTCTGTACGTCTGTGTCCACAACATTTACCCTTTCTATAAAGACAACAGTCATAAGTGGGGGTGGGTGGGGAGAACACCTGGGTAACTCAGTCAGTAGAGCATCCGACATGGGACCAGGTCATCATCTCATGGCTTGCAAGTTTGAGCCCCACATCAGTCTCGCTGCTGTCAGCATTCTCTCTGTCCCTGCCCCGCTCATGCTTGCCTCCCCGCCTGCTCGCTCGCGCTCTCTCTCGCTCGCTCACTCTCTCTCAAGAATAAATAAAACACTAAAAATAAGACACCAGTCATAAGGGATTAGGGCCCACTCTAATGACCACACTTTAACCTCTGTAATGACTTTCTTTCCAAATAAGGTCACATTCTGAGATACTGGCCTTAGGGCTTCAACATATAAATTCTGGGGCAACACAATTCAACCCATAACACCAGCCATGTGGATGTGTGTCTGAGGTTATGGACTTTTCTCGACAGTCCAGACCCACTAGGGTTTCAACATCCTTCTCCAATAGGAGAATATTCTCCAATCCAACCCAAACCTTCTCCTGTCACCGTTTAAGTTAATTACCTTTCAATCTCCTAAAATAACAATATTCTCTCCTTTCTGTTTTAAGCCTTAAGTCTTGGACTGTCTTTGTAGCTGAACAACCCCTCCCCATGCCAATTAAAGGACACAAAGAAAGGGAACTGAGAAGAGACACTGGGGGCAGGGTATTCAAATCACTGTCTTTAGTTCAAAATGTGAGCCAGATGCTATCAAGGACTGGATAAGGAAGGTAGGCTCATGGTTGTGGTTCAGAAGCCTGAGAGCTTTGGTTTAAAAATAGGCGAACTGAAATAAACACTGACAGCTACTCAGATGGCACCGAAATAGAGTGGTAATTGATCTAATGCAACTTTTGCCTCGGATAACATCATTATTTGTGAAATTATGTCAGTGTTGCTGCTGCCAAGTCAGCAAGCACTTACAGGACGTGACTTCTAATTTGGGAATTGGACTATTTGTGGCTCGTCTTCGAAGACAGCAGGAACTCAGTGGACACTGGTGGCCAGACTTCTGAAAGTGCACAGGTTTGAGCTTGAAATGTGTAACATTGGAATGCAGAGGAGGCATCCTGTCCGAGTGTCCCTTTGAGGAGGGACTCAATGCCCAGCTTTAGGGAGTGTGGCTGGAAGACCGTGTCCAGCTGTCAGCTCCTTCAAGGTCGGCCTTGGCTGCAGAGATCCAGAGTCACACCCTGAGACGTTGTGAAAAGGGGTACGAGCTAAGGACCCACTTGGGTCACTCTGGTGTGACCTGGTGCTTGCTCCAGACCTAAGACCTGCCTGCTTTGTGATTCTGTTTTTTACTACATCTCCAACCTGCTTTTTGCCCCTTCCTTTTCCAGGTATAGATTCCTAACAAACGCCTCACACCCCAGACTCCAATACAACATCTGCTTCTAGAAGACCCGACCAGAAGACTTGGCAATTTCCAAAGTTGATGTGTCTTTCCATTTGTACCTCTTGCATTCCCAAAGGTAAGAGGCTCCCTTCAAGCCCCTGTGGACCTTGTGGCAGGATTCTTTGGTGGAATTTGACATGGAAGAATCTTTTAAATTATTCAAGAATAGAATACCAGGTTTTCATTTATTTGGCTTACACAATATAAGGCACACACATAAAAGTTATTATTAGAAAGGACGGCCCTTCCTTATTCATGTTTTTTTTTTTTTTTCCCTCCACAACTGCCTTAATCCAGTCACCGTCTTAGGTACTGTAACCACCATACTCAATGTGACAGACACGGGTTCTCAGAGTTCAGGTTCTATGGGGGAGAGAGCGACAACATACAAATAAATAGGCATGTTAATGAGGAAGTATAAGTCTTTAAAACCCATGAAGAAAATAAAATGGGGGATGGTACTGGCGACTGGGGCATGAAAACATTCTTTTGATAATGTGGCCAAGGAGGGCCTCCGGAAAGGGTGGCATTAGTGCTGAGATATGAAAGACAAAGGCAATCCCGTCTTCTGCAGATAAAACTTCGGCTCCTGGAATGGAAAGGACCCACAAATTCCCAAACAAAGCTGAATTTAACCAACAGCATTGTCGAAAGGATGGAAGGGACCACTCTGCCTATCTGAGAGGGTTAGCTAGACCATTGGCCATCCCTGATAGCCTCCATGGAGACTGAATCAAGAGTTGGATGGCCACAGAGATTTGGCCCAGATTGGAAACAGCCCATCAAAGTGATTCTTAATTCTCACACTCAATTTTTATGTAGAAACGTTGGGGAAAGAGGTACACCTGCTCCCTTGGTTTATGTTATAGGTCAGAGATGACAGGGCTCCCAATTAGCAGGCATTTAAACAATCCCTTATGATCTTTGCTAGGCTTTTCTTGTTAGATTTTTTTTTTCTTTTCTACTTTGTCCAATTCTCGGCAACTCGATTTTAAAGGTCATCATATTAACTGCAAAGATGAATCAAGGGGTGAGGTCACGTTTCATCCAGGGAAACTCTTTCGTCTTGTGTTCTGTCACTTCCATGTCCCAGAGATGCAGATCTGGGTTTTAAAAAGATAATTCTATTTCAACATAGTATT
This sequence comes from Proteles cristata cristata, assembly GCA_017311185.1. NCBI lineage: Eukaryota > Metazoa > Chordata > Mammalia > Carnivora > Hyaenidae > Proteles > Proteles cristata. The sequence goes on along the minus strand of JAESUZ010001797.1, from coordinate 753,856 downwards.
CTTCAGGAGGGAAAAGATTGCCTTTCCTTCCAAAACCCAGCTTTGCCTTCCCATCAAAGGAAGCTTTTGTACTGCGTTTGTCTTACTTGTATCTGGGAGAGCAGCTGGGCTCACAGCCCTACTACAGCTGAAGAGAGCCATGGACTTTATTGTAATCGCCTTGTTGAAATATTTGGAATTGTGTAGCGAGAGACTGGCTCTATGTTGCCATAATTTATGACAAAGACCTGAATAAATCCCCAGACATGGATTTTCTATAAAATCCATCCTTGTGAAACTTTGTTGCACTGCAAAATGAAAAAAAAAAAAAAAAGAAAGAAGAAGAGGAGAGGGAAAGGGGGAAAAAGGCCCACAAAGATGTGTATAAATCCCCAAGGATGCCATTTCCATTCATCACATTTATTGTAAAGACATGGATTTTATTCGGATGGAAAAAGAATGAATCATGGTGGTTTTAGAATCTAATGCAGAGATTGCTTCTAGCATTTCCCTCCGATCTTTCTGCTTCCTCAAGATCAACCGAATATAGAAGGAAGAGGCTTGTGAAGAATACTTTCTGTCAACCCTAGAATGTTCTGTGTTAGGATGGGGATCAGGGGTTGGAGGGAACTCTCCTTTCTCTGCCCTTTACCAGGACAGTCATTAGTCTGTGAATGTTTAAGAATACATCATAGTTGTGGCAAGAAGTGTATTTTAGTTATTCAAATTCCATCATATGAGGTGAGTACTGGAGAGAGCAAGGGGGGGGAGGGGGGAGGGAGGTATGAGAAAGGAGAGAGGGAGTGAAGAAAGGGAAGGAAGCCAAGGGAAGGGAAGGAGAATCTTTTACTTATTTATTTTTGCAGTTTCAAATTTTTATTTTTAGTTTTTAGTGTTTTTTTTTTTTTTTTGCTTTTTTTTATAGCTTATTGTCAAGTTGGTTTCCATAGAACACCTGGTACGCATCCCAACAAGTGCCCTCCTCCATGCCCATCACCCCCTTTCCCCTCTCCCCCACCCCCATCAACCCTCAGTTTGTTCTCAGTATTTTAGAGTCTCTCATGGTTTGCCTCCCTCTCTCTCCGTAACTATCTTTTCCCCTAAGGAAGGAGAATTTTTTAAGTCATATAGATGATTTCAACCCTCATCCCGCTCAAAGCCTGAGAAAGCAGGAAAATCTGATGCTATAGGTCCCTCCTTTTGCTCCTCTGGCTCTTAAAATATGAGAATCTTCCCATGCTCAGTGCCAGGCTGCTGTTTTTACTTACTATGATCCTTTAAACACAACTCCACCTCGTCATCGGTTGCTTCAATATAGAGGGGAGCTTAGCCCAAGACACAGTGGTCTTTTCAAGATAGAGGGGAAAATAGACTGTGTTGGACACATTGAGAAACTAGCCACTTCTCACAGCAGGGATAATTTAAGAGGACTTTTAAATGAAATTATGACTCTCTGATTGCTTCTTTATATGATGACTTTGGAATCTGACTCTAAGATCCTTCTCTACTCGTGAGCAGATGGGGATTAAGGGAGGGTCATTTTTTTTTCATTAATTATTTGCCAAATGCTTACTGAGAATCTCCTCTATGCCAGGCACAGAGTGTTGAGCTTGGAGGATTTTACATGATGATGCAGGGAGAAATTTCTCTCTGGTCTTTTCATGCAAGCACAGATTTTAAAAGCTGAAAAGGGCTTTGGAGAATATCATCTATCAAGAATGATGTTGAGCAACCTTTTGCACACAGGACTGCTTTGGGGAAAATAAACATGTTTCCCAGCCACATTCTTCTGGTTCATTCAAAGTGAATTCGAAGAGAAAACTGGGGGGGCATGGGCTAAATGGGTAAGGGGCATTAAGGAATCTACTTCTGAAATCATTGTTGCATTATATGCTAACTAACTTGGATGTAAATTAAAAAATAAAAAAAAATTAAAAAGTAAATAAACTTTAAGTTTAAAAAAAAAAAAACTAAACTAAACTAAACTAAAATAAAACAAAGTGAAAATAGTTTTACTGAGTTCCCTGGCAGGAAGGGGAGCATTCTCAAACCGAGCTTACTTATTTGGTTAAATAGAAGGCCGTCAATAAATGATTTGACAATGTTTTTTTTTGGTCACACAAAGGATAATATTTGGGTATATCTGAGAAGTAGGCCCATGGAGTTGGCTTTCAAATGGTTCAGTGTGAAATTAGATCATAGGCTGTATCCCAGAGTTTGGGCAGGTCACACATGGCCCTGAGGCTTGTTACTTATCCTGGCGGGCAGTGGGTGGGATGCTGAGGTTGATTCCACTTTTCATCCTCCCTAGGACATTGTGCAATAACTGGGTCCCTCTCCTGGCTTATATATCTGTGTTATATAGAATTCTTTTGATTGCAAGAGACCAAAAGAAAAATTATGGAAAAAAGGAGGGGAGATGTAAAATTTCACATTAATTCAAAAGCTCAGGTGTTAGTATCAGGCATGGCAGAAGTCAGATGTTCCTGTAATTTCATCGGCACTTGACTTGTCCTTTTTCTCAACTCTGCTCTCCTCTCTGGTGGCTTCACTCCTAGGCACACTCTCTCTGTGTGTCCCCACAACCCACTAAGCAGAGCCAGGCTTACACCATCCCAAGTCCAAGGCTGGTAGCAAAGAGTTGCCTCTCTCTAGGTCACGCCTGCCCCAGTTCTAGAATTAGAGCTGATGGGCTCTGCCTAGTCTCAGTGGCTCTCACTGACCCAGAATGGGTCAGAGTCATATAAACCATAGGGACAGAGAGCAAGGAGAGTGATTCTGTAAGGAATAATAGACAGTTGTTCCTAGATGAAGTGGGGGTGGGCGTCGGGTAGGGTGGGTGTGACCCTGGAAATGTAAAGATTCTCTACCATCCTTTCCAATTTATCTGGCTGTTCATCTCTCCATCCACCCACCCATCCATTCACTCATCCACATATCTATCCATCCACTCACCTACTTAGTCACCCACATAACTAGCTAGCTAGTGACTGGTCTTCCCTTTATGGTAGAAAGCAATTAAATTTCCAGTGTGTGGCATGTAACGGGTTTCGAAACTGTTTTTTTGAAAATAAATGGATACATGAATTTCATCTTATTCTCATTTTGTACACAATAAAAAGGTATATCACAATGGTTAATGCATACTGGGATGTACCCATCTCTTCAGCTGTATTTCTCTCAGGCAGATGTCGCCTCATCTTCTGGGGAGTAGCAGAGTCCCAGAAAGGCAGACGTATTTGAATTACTGCCTAAGCACAATGGCATCAAACAAGGGTATACTTATCTGTGGTTTTATTAACCAGAGTTCACCTTTATCCCAGAATCATATCCATCTTTTCAAAAGAAAAGTTTACCCTCATTATAATGCCACATCACAGCAAAAAAGCCCCAAATGTAAATAGCAATTTTAATGTCAAATGCTAGGTACATTCTGTTATTGTGCTTAGCTTTAATCCCTGAAGCTACTACCCAAACTATTGAAATCTGCCTGAAAATATATGTGTCTTAATAAGGCTTTAAAGAGATAACCATGATATTGGTGGAGAGAATTAGAATAGAGGGCATCTGAATAATTCCATGAGAAATGCCTTACTATGGACTCAACATAGTTTAAAGTTAAAAGGGATGAGAGGTGGGGTGGTCAAATATTGCCTTCACCATCATCTTTAAAACTTTTTTTTTTTTGCAAATCTCTTTCCCTTTCCATATTTATATATATGTATGTATGTATGTATGTTTGTATGTATGTATGTATGTATGTATCTATCTATCTATCTATCTATCTATCTATCTATCTACCTATCTATCTATCTATATCTTTTTTGCCAAATTTAAGTGCCTTATAAGCTCAAGGCTATTGGATACATGTTTTATCTTGATTGTAGCTGTGTTATCATAGTTTTTTGCGCCCAAAGATTCCAAGTTATAAGTTAGCATGGAATTTATGACTGACTGCTGATTTCTTTACATTGTTTAAAGGAAAGAGAGAAAAATGACTGGGAGTTAGGACTCTTTGGTTCATTAGTTTGCTCAAGAAATATTAATTGAGCACCTACTATGTGTCAGGCACTGTTCTGGTATACAACAGTGAACGAAGCAAACAGCCACAAATCCTTTCTTTTATGGAACTTAGATGGCTCAATGTCAGTTTGTTATTAAGGAATGACTTGCACTTTGCTACATCAATTGCCTTTTGTGGGCATCTGCTTTCCTGTTTGTCATGTAAGACAAACTCTCAACATCAAGCAAGAGAAAGGGACAGCTTAAAGAATGAGGCTGGGGAAGAGAAGCACCCAGAGGACAGAGTGCCAAATGTCCAAACACTGAGAAAGGTGTCCTGTTTACGGGCAAGGATACTTGATCTGTGTGGCTCCCTAGGATAGACTGGTAGCAGTGGAGGCAGAGCTTAACCACATAAAAATAGCTCATGAGGTAGTAAGTTCTCTGTTACTAAAAGTGTGCAACAAGAGGTTGGAAAGGAACTTGGCAAGAATGCTTGAAAAGGGCAGGTATCAGCTTCTAAGCACCCTTCTAAATCTAAGTGTATAAATATAATTAATACCATTCTCCACCGTCTTGGTTCATCACCATTTGGCTCACGGGACTGCCACGTTTGCCACAAGGGAAGAGAGGGAAGGAGGAGGCCTCTCAACTACCTCGGCCACAAGTTAACACCAATCATTTCTGCTCACAACCCATCTGCCAGCATGAGTCACATGGCCCAGAACTAATATCAAGGAAGGCGAGGAAATATAGGGAAGAACGTGAATATATGGTGAGTGCCTTCCCTGTCAAGTAAGATTTTGTAAAAATGGAGACAATTACAATCATAGCTATTTCAGAGTTATTTTTAGAATGACACAGGCTAAAATGGATTAGCTTATTTAACTACGGGTCATCCAGTGACTGACGTTTAAAAAAAGAGTGAGCCCTTTTGTTCATTCTCTTCCTCTTTCCCTCACTTTCAAAGAGCACCCTGCTACCTGGTGGGACCAGTGGAAAAGGTGTTCATCTGTGGAGCCCCTGGAAGGAGTCACGTGGAAAGGGCTGGGCTTACATGGACACATCCCCACACTTTGACTCGATGCCTTAAATCCCAGCATCAGAGCCATCATCTCTGAGTCCGGTGTTGCCAGAGGATGTGAGATCAGGAGTTGACATGGAAGGGCCAGGTGGGAAGCTGCCAGTGAAAATTTAACCATGCCTACCCTGAGGGGGACGTTGGTGGGACCCACGGGCTTGTGACTGTATAGCCAGAAAGGCTATCTTCCTTCTGTGGAGCATCCTAGATCCAGGCTGCCCATCTGAATTGGAAATGAATTCAATTTAGCCTTCTGTAATTGCTTATTTGATTCCTGACGATGACATGCAGTTGGGAGGGAAATTGACATTCTGTCATTTCTGTTCCAATGAACCGAACTCTGACAAGTTCCCTCCTAGGTACTTTGTGACAGCCGGGTCACCTGCTCTTCTTACATGGAGAAATCAGCCAGCCTGGGGATCTGGGATATGGAATCCTAAGCTTGGGGCTTTTTAGAGAGCAGTGAACGGATGAATAAGACAGGCAGTCAAGGGTATGCCTGAACTTCCCTTTTCCTGGCAAATACAATAGACCTCCTCTCGGAGAGCACTCAGGGTAGCTTTCAGCTATAGAAATACGAATTCTCTTACTTGTTATCCAGAGATCGTTTCTGTCCAAGGTCATTTTTTAAAAAATTTTCAAACAATTTAAGAGTCTAGATTCATCTTTAGTAAATCATAAAAGGCCTGAGACTTCCCAACACAGCAAAGTCTTTGTCATGTCATGGCTGCCCAAAGCCCTCTTTGTCCAAGACATTCAATGACCACCACATAATGAATTGAGCTCCTGAAGATGTGAGGAAGATAAGCCCATCTGAGTTAAGCAGAGGCCCATCAGGCAAATGGAATGGGGTTGGATGAGATTCTCAGAATGTGGCTGAAGGGTCAGCAAGAGCTGTGCATCTTATCAGTGAAAGAAGAAAATCCACAGGAACTTAAATGGAAGGCCCTAATGTCAATATCCATGGAAACAGGGGCTTCTGTGTATCTTGGATGGAAGTATTTAGATGATAGTCCTATGAAATGGTGAGGGGAAAAAATGTGAGCATGAAACTATAGAGCAGTGCTTCTCAATGGGGGTGATTTTGCCCTCTCCTTTCAGAGAACACCTGGCAATATAAAAACGCTGATGGCTGTCACACCCGGAGGGGTGTTGCTGGAATCTAGTGAGCATCCTATACCGCCAGAACAACTGCCTGCAAGACAGAATCGTGTGGCCCACGGCATGGACAGAGCTTACCATGGAGCAGGGGCCAGGCATCCACTCAGGAGAAGCAGGGTCTGCTGTTTTTTGTTTTATTTTTGTTTTTAAAAATTTTTTAGTGTTTTATTTATTTCTGAGAGAGAGAGAGAGACAGCGTGAGCAGAGGAGGGCCAGAGAGAGAGGGAGACACAGAATCAGAAGCAGGCTCCAGGCTCTGAGCTGGCTGTCAGCACAGAGCCCGACGCAGGGCTCAAACCCATGAACCGTGAGATCATGACCTGAGCCGAAGTCAGACGCCCAACTGACCAAGCCCCCCAGGTGCCCCAGGGTCTGCTGTTCTTGGGAAAACTTCACGGGGAGTCAAGAAGGGTGAAATCCTCTTATTTTGGATCAAAAACCTAATCACACTCCTCAGTTTAAAATCTTCCAGCTGATGTCCTATTATTTTTAGGAAAGAAGTTCAAAGTACCTAATGTAGCCCCCATGGTCCTGTGTACATATTTTCCTCACCTTCTGTAGCAAAGAGCAGAAAGCCAGAATGTAGGGAAGGAACACTGATCAGGTGACCCTCCTCTTCAGGGTCATGTCAACGGGAAAGGTCAGAAAAGGAAGATTAAAAATGTTCTGTCGATGGTATACCCGCAGGCAAAGGGAGGGGTGGTGACATATCATCTCATATGTAGGCCCCACGAGGGTTATCAATTGATTGGGTCTCAAAGAGCAACAAATATCTGATTTGTTTTAAGATACTTAGGAACAGGGCACCTCTGTGGCTCAGTCTATTTAGCACCCGACTTCGGCTCAGGTCATGATCTCGCAGTTCATGGGTTTGAGCCCCACACTGGGCTCTGTGCTGACAGCTCAGAACCTGGAGCCTGCTTCCAATTCTGTCTCTCTCTCTCTCTCCCTGCCCCTCCCCCACTACCTACCTGCCTTTCTCCCTCTCTCTCCCTCTCCCCACTCAAAAATAAATAAATATTTTTTAAAAAGATAGCTAGGGGTAACTAAAACAAAGACAAGAGAGGGGAATCTCTCACACACCCTTCCTCACTCAACCGCCCCTCGAGTCAGGACACTGTTTTCTCCACAGCCGCTCCTGGGACTCTGGAAAAAGATGCAGGTGGAGAATTTCACCAAGTTTGGCTGGTGGCTCCTGACTTCAGTATGGCTAAGTGTTCTTCAGGAAAGACGCAGATCACTCCTCCCAGATTTCCTTGGGCTAAGATGTGTCTTTCTTCACCACAGGACATGCTGACACTGATCCAAAGGTGCCTGCTTTGAGCTGGGTTCATCCTGCTCCACTGTTTGCTCACCGCGCCCATCCCCCATCCCCCTGGACTTCGCTCAGGACCCGGAGCGTCCCGCTTCCTCTTCCTAGGGGCTCTGTCCTCAGTCTGGGCTCCAGGCTCTGCTTTCTCTTACACACACACACACACACACACACACATCCATTCATCCACACACAACACCTATACACACACATCCACGCACACACATCAATATGCACACACATCCATACATACACAACACACCCACACACCCACCCCACCCCACGTCCATGTATATACACACATATGTATACACACATATACATCCACATACAACACACACACATCCACATATACACACACATCCATACCCAAAAATCCACAAATACACACGTCCACACTCACGCATCAACACATACACACCCATACATCCACATACACAAACTCACATATCTCCATATCCACATCCACACACAACCATCCACACATCCATACATCCACCCCCGATGTCCATCCACATACAACACACACACACACACACACACACACACACACACACACATCCACGCCTACATATTCCCACATACCCACACACACATGCATCTATACACATCCATACCCACACACATCCACACATGCACACATTCACACACACACACCCCACATTTTTTACTCTTGCTCATCTTTCTGATATCAAATCAAATATTATTTTTGGAACAATCTTCCTCACTCTCCCCAACCTGACTGCTTTTTTATCCAGCCCTATGCCACCCCTGTTACATTTACATTAATGACGTATTCAGTAGACTCGTGTATTTTTCCTCCTTTTGACAATCAGCTCCATGAGGACAGGGCCAGGGCTGCGCTGCACCTCACGTAATGCAAACCCGGGAGGCTCCAGGAGGCTGAGGGTGGCCCTCTCCCTGCTGGCCTGGCCGGCCATGGCTGTCTGCTCACTGAGGGTCCCCAGCATCCAGTACAGCGTCTGTCAGAAAGCCACACCTGGATATAGGGACCAGTGGGCGCTGAGCCCCAGCACCACCCATCACTGAGTGGGGAGGGAAGGCCGCCCTGCAGATAGAGTGGCCTCTGAGGCTCTCACAGCAGGCAGCACTTCCTTCTCAGCATGTGGTGACCCCGGGTCAGCCATCAGCCAAGCTGCAACCTCAGTAAGTCAAGGGGCTGGGGCACCACTTTCTGGGGACCTGCCACGGTCCAGCTGGGGGCCCAGCAAGGCTCAGAAGCCTGTGGCCAATGGTCTGGCGCTCTTAAAAGCAATCAGTGAGACACACCCATGGATTGTGAACAAAATCATCCTCTGTGGGCAGAGGTTCAAAGTCACATCAGATGGGGCGCCTGGGTGGCTCAGTCAGCTGCGTGTGATCTCAGGGTTCCTGGGTTTGAGCCCTGCGTCAGGCTCTGTGCTGACAGCTAGCTCAGAGCCTGGAGCGTGTTTCAGATTCTGTAACTCCTTCTCTCTCTGACCCTGCCCTGCTCACACTCTCGCTCGCTCTCTCTCTCTCAGAAATAAATTTAAAAAAAAATTTTTTAAATAAATAAAAAAAGAAAGTCACATCAGGTTTCTCAGGCTGTCTCCTGTGCCCTTGGATAAACAAGATCACCTCCCTAGGCCTATGTTCTTCATCTGTAAAATGGGTGTGACAGTAATAGTCCCAGCCACCCAGTGTAGACGTGGGAATGTGTTTAATGCTGTAACATAGTGCATAGCACACTGTGTGACTGTCTACCTGTATGTGTTCAATGAATTCTCATGATGGCCCAAGACTGAGCCACAGAAGGAGACACTGAGGATGGCAATCTCCATCTGGGCCATCTTGATCGTTCACCTCACACTCCCCTGCCCAGGCTTGTTAGCTCCCACGAAATTATCCAGGTCCCAGACACCACCACAAGAGTTGTCACTCATGACAGAAGACAGAAAGAAGAAGGGATGCTTGTATGTCACCTTCTGGAGACATGGGCACACCTTGTTCACCAATACAGGTGTTCCCAGAGCTGCTAGAGAGACCCAGAGCTTACTGTGGAGATGCCACAGGAGGGGCCACATGGACAGGACCCAGGACCCCACCCAGAGGCATTGTCCCTTCACCCGTTTCCTAGACTGGCATTCACACCAGCTCATTTGGGATAAAAAACAGCTCTTCTGCTAATAAATAAAAGCATACAAGTAAGATGGATGTTGGTTGCTACATGCTAGAATAAGATTCTGTGAGCATAAAAACTTACACAGGGGCTGCTGTATGTGCACAGACAGCCAGAGAAAGATCCCATCATACTGGGTGCCACTAAGAGCCGGGGAACACCATTCAGAGAAATCGACCCTTGAAAATCTTGCACTTTACATCAAGTGTTTGGGCTTGACAAGAGTTTATATGTGCTCACCCATCCATTCATCACTCTCACAAGTATCCCCTGGGCCTCTATGTGCTCAGCACTGTGCTAGGCTCCAGATAGGATACAGAATTAAGAAGATGGAATCATTTCCTAGAGATAGCTAAATCCTCGTGGGGAAGAAAGAATAAAACTACTAATGACGGTATGATTTCTGCATTCAATTAATATCACTGAACACCTCTTATATGCCAGGAATTATTCTAGGCACAAGACACACGGCCCTAGACAAAGCATAGAAGTGCTTCCTCTCACGGAACTTTTATTCTAGTTGTGGGGGAGGAGGGAAGGCACAGTAAAAAAAAAAAAAAAAAAAGCTAATCAATGTGCATCTTACACTGGCTAGTGATAAGAACTTAAAAAAAATTTTTTTAATGTTTATTTATTTTAGAGACAGAGAGAGGGAGCACAAGTGGGGGAGGGGTAAAGAGAGAGGGAGACATAATTTGAAGTAACCTCCAGGCTCTGAGCTGTCAGCACAGGGCCCAACGCAGGCCTCCAACTCACCAACTGTGAGACGATGACCTGAGCCAAAGTCATAGCCTTAACGGACTGAACCACCCAGGTGCGCCTGATAGGAACTTTTGATAAGAAACCCGGGAAAGGGGATGGAGAGTGACAGTAAGGGGCTGCTACTTTCAATTGGTGGGTCAGCAAAGGTTTTGTTTCTGTGTGTTTGTCTGGAAAAATGATGATATTTGGGCAAAGAGCTGAAGGTAGATCAAGTGAGATGGTGAACCTTATGAGGTTCAAGGGAAGTGAATTTCACGCAGGAGGGAATGAACGGGCACAAGCCCTGAAGCTTGTGTACCTCGGGCACCTGGAATGTTCCAGAAGCAGCGGAGAGCTCAGTGGGGCTGGAGCCAAGGGGGTGAGGGGGATACGGCAGGGGGTGGGGGACTGGTGAGACCAGTTCCTGAAACGCCACTTACATTGCTCAACAGCCTTCCGTAGGAAGCAAGCAGCGATAACAGCGGGCAAGTTAACTCTGAGAACCAAATCTCCCAACCCCAGCTGCCACAATGAAACTGGGCAAGCAGGACTCATGGCGGCGCATGCCCACGTGTAAGACGCTTCTGCACCGCTCACCCCGCAGGACGGTTCCAGGGCTGCTTATACTTGGCGAAGCCGGGCCCCCCACCTGCTACTTCCAATCAGCAGAACGAATCAAGGAACAGGATGCAGGTCTGCTCCACCAGCCACCTCCGGAGGACACCCTCTCTCTGACTGCCCGGCACCTTCCTAGGTCTGGGGCAGCACTTTTCCCAGCCTCCCTTGTAGCTGGAGTGAAAGCATGTGACCTAGTTTCCACCATCAGATTGCTTGGTGCCGGGGGCTTCCCTCCAGCTTCCGGGGGCGGCGGGGCCCCAGGCTCAGTAAAGTATCCAGGAGCCAGCATAGTAAGGTCCATGGGGCCCACTGTGGGGAGAGCGAAACCTCTGCTGCACCACTTCTGCCTGCAGTGCGAGTTCAGAGAGTGTCCTCGGTGTTGTTGTCCTCAATCCTGTCCTTTCTACGTATTGCCTTCCTACCACGGTTGTAACATATGATCACAGATTTGGTGGCTCAGAACACCAGAAATGTGTGCGCTCACAGTCCTGGAGGCTACAAGTTCAAAATCTAGGTGTGGGCAGGGCGGCATTCGCTCAGGAGGCTCTAGGGGGGGAATCGGTCCTTTGCTTTCTCATGCTCCTGATGGCTGGTGGCAATCCCTGATTTATGACCGTGTCACTCCAGTCTCTGGTCCTGTGGACACCTTTCTTCTTTTCTCTGTGTCTCCTCGAACGTGTCAACTCTCCTCAGCTTCATTTTATAAGGACACTAGTCACTGGGTTTAGGGTCCATCTGGATAATCTAGAATGATCTCCTCCCTCAAGATCCTTCATCTCATCTGCAAAGACCCCTTTTCCAAAAAAGGTCACATTCACGCATCTGGGGGACTAGAATATGGATGTATCTTTTTGCAGGTCACCATTCAATCCACTACATCACCTCCTGGCAATCCTGTGAGCTAAATATTACTTTTTAATGCATTTCCTTTTCAGCTTATGCCAGCCTGGGGTGGTTCTGTTTGCAAATCAGAAGCCTGACATCAACATCACTGTACCCCTATTTCCATTCCATGTCCCCAGATAGGACAGGGTGTCTGGAATGCAAGCCCCTGCTTAGGAACCCAAGTCTGAGAGTCTGGCCTTCCTGTCTGCTCACCTTGACTCCTGCCTCTGTCTGTGGAGAGGAATGAGATGCTGCGTCAGCAGCCCTGTGGTTGAGACATTTTCTTTTCCGATGAGAGATGTCTCCCGGCCCTGCGAGGTTGGGAAGCAGACCCCACCACAGAGAGGCAGGCTAGGTGGTCAGCCTTACCGCATCAACTATTCATGGTTTTGTTAAAAAAGAAAAACCAGATCGAGCTCACCCACAGAAACCTGCGGAATAAGCACGAGACCTTGGAATGCTTCTGGAGAGATAGCGGTGTCTCCTCGCCTCTCGGTCCTCTGCTGTGGCTTCTCAACCAGCACCAGTGTCTGCCAGCCAGTGGGGTGAGTGGAGTCCCTCCAAGGGAAACTTGCCCTCCGTACCAGGAGCCCTCGCTTTAAGGAAGAAAACAGCCTGACAAACACGAGAGGCAATATCGCATGGTGTCAACACGCTTGGGCTCAGGAGCAAGAGGGATTTGGGTGAAACTGGAAACCAGTACCACCGCTTCCTAGCTGTGCGACCTTCAGGACCTTATGCACCTCTCTGAGCCTCAGTCTTCTCATCACTGAAGGATATTAATGCTACCCTCTTTGCTTGGTTGGGTTTTTGTTTGTGTGTATGTGTGTGTGTGTGTGTATTAAATATATGTGGATTAAATGGATTCAGTAAAGCTCTTAATTTACTTAGCGTTGGCACGTGTGAGCACGTGAAAACATCTTACATTCCTTTGCATCTGTCGACATCCCTCTCATCCAACAGCATCCTCGTGAATTCAGTTCTCTGTGAATGTGCTGCCTCTTCTGTTGGGTGCACTGTGCCCCACACTGCCTGGCACATGGTGTATGTTATGTGAAATTTTGGTGACAAAAGCTCTCTTGCTTTAACAGGTGTGTAACCTGTGTTTAATGGGTCATAAGGTGAGAAAACTCGGTGGGTCTCCTGGGCACATACCCTAGAACCTCATTTTTCTGGCTCCATCCTACCCACGATGGCATTCATCCCAATCTCCGCCTAAAGCTGCCTGATACCAGCAATGTTGCCATTCCTGGGAGTCTCTGGGGGGACCTCTCACTCACTCTTGTAAGCCCCGGTTGCTTGGCTGGCAAGTGAAACCTGCCCTTTTCTTCCTGCTTTGCGCTGAGCCTCCTCCCGTGAGTAAGGAGGTAGGGACACCATTAGGGACAGTGGTGAGGAGAACGGCATCGGAACCACAAGGCCACTTCAAAAGTCTCTGATGAAACAGATGTTGTCGAGCCCACCGGTGACCAGTGTGTGCTCAGTGTCCCCAGAAACTTCATCAAACAGCCATTGTGGTTTTAACTCCCTCTTTTTCTGGAGACTGTGTGTTTTGGTATTCGTGCGTGAGCCCCTGCAGCTCATAAGGGACTGATCAGAGATGAAGCCCCGGGCTGTGCTGGTTTCTACCAGGCCTTTCCATCCAGCTCTGGAGCCAAGTATCTCTGTGGTTAAGAATCCAGGCTTTGCGTGTGTGTCTACGTGTGTGTCACGTGAAATGGGTTTGAATATTGGCTCTGTCATATTTGAACATTGGCTCAGTTACTCTGGCTAAGTCTTTTAAGCCTGCGCTTCATTATCTGAAAAAAAGGAGGAAATACATATATCTTCCTCTGAGGGAGATTTAAGGATTAAATAAAATAGTGACTGCAAAGGGGATAGCCCAGCATACAAGCACTAGATAAATGCTAACTACTATCTTTATGACCTTCCGTGAATGATTTCCCTGGTGTTTCCACCGTCCCACATGCAAATAATGCCTTGTGGTTGATCTGCCACATCTACCAAATATATGGGATGGAGGGAGAATGAGAGATGGCAGAGGGCATGGGGAAGGAGATTTCCTAATATCTCAGAGGAAGAAAATTCAGGGACAGGAACATGATAAAACTATAAAGATCAGCTGCAGGGCCAACTATTTGGATTGCAAAACTCTGCATAAGGGCAGACGCAGCGCAACTGTCTGTGCCTCAGATTTCTTCATCTGTAAATCGGGCTGATAGCACCTATTTAACAGGACTGCTACGAGAATTAAATAAGTCCATTCACATCAAGCACACAAAGCAGTGATCAAGCACACTGTGATTTCAGATAAATGTTAACTATTATTATTAATCATACAACAAATTAATCCAGAAGAGGAAATTTTTAAAAGGGAAATTGCTCAGTGCCTCTCTGTGGCTAGATCTGTCCCTACAATGTCTAAATGCCCTATGGCTCTTCAAATGTTTCAGTCAACTACATGCCCATTTGTGCAGAAATTCTAGGGTAAACCTTCTAGAAGTATTGCTGTTTGCATATATCTGTGTACAAAGGGCTTCCATGTGGAGCTAGCTTTTTTGTTCCTGAAATACACACCTGTTAGCTGCTGAGAACTTTCTACTTTAAAAGGTTCAGGGAAGTAGAAGACTCCACAGACTATCAGTGAAATCCTATCCTGCCCACTAACCAGATGGAGGAAGTCCAACAATATAATGCCTGCCTTGGTATTTCATGGAACGGTCATGGAGAGGAAGGGTCTCTCATGGGGCATGGGGCTGCAAGTCAAGGAAATGGACTCAAATCGGTCTAAGCTGGATGGCAAGTGTTCAAGCATAGCTCCTAGAACACAGCTGGGCTCAAAGGGTCTAGAACCGGGGACCTGATATATCAGGGTTGAAAGTAACTTTGTTCTGTCTCCTTCTCACTCTGGAGCTGTGCTCTCCCTCCTCTCTGGCGCTCTGCTCATCTGTTTGCTTTCCTCCTTTGCAGAGCAGTGGTTTGCATCTCTTGCCCATGACCCCAATGTGACCACCCCATTTCTCCTCATGTTCTTTCTATTTAAGTGCCCACAAGAACAACTAAATCCAATTGTAAATTCCCAGAAGAGGATCCGATTGGCCCATTCTGTGCCTTCTAGCCCAATCGTCTATGCCCAAGGTGAGGTCAAAGTCACATCACAAACATTGCTGCAGCAGCTGACCCCTGTGGGGTGGGGTAGATATCAGATCACAGGGGCGTGCACTGGGTACAGGCACTAGGAAGCATCTGCCCTCTAGACAAAGCAGGAAAAGAGGCCAAAAAGATGCAGTGATTTGCAATGACAGGCTTTGAAAGGATCACTTGATAAGGATCCATGTCAGAATCCTCTGGGGTATTAAGCTTGCCATTAGCTAGTTCAGGTCAGTCCCCTGTCTTCTGCTTCCTGGTGTCGAAGACTCAGGAAAAGACCAAGCATCTTTGCTGGATCACTGTGCCCTGCACCAATCTCTCTGCACTCCTCCAAAAGGCCAGTCTCCTCCCCTGTGCCAGAGTCTTCACCCATATCATACCCTTCCCTCCGCCTTGAACACTTTGTCCTTGAATGTTTTTGCAAAGCTAGCTCATCATCCTTCAGTGTTCACCTTAAATTCACCTACAGTTTCAACCCTCTCCACCTTCATTCATATCCTATATGTTCCCTTCATAGAATTATCATAATCTGAATTACATGTTTATAATAATCATAGCTGACAGCCACATGCTGTGTCCTATGTGCTGGGTATTTCCACAAGAGGTTTCTACATATGATTTCATTTAATTCATCCACAAATCCATCAGACAGGAAGTCTAATTATCCCTCATTTTACAAATAAGAAAACAGAAGCAGTTAGGTTAGCTTGTTAAGTCAGCCAGGAGTTAGCTCCAAAGTCTGCCCCCTCACCCCCTACTTCCTCTTGACCACAGCATTCCTCTACTTAAGGGTTGAATTACTTAATTTAATTATTTCCCTACTCTATTATATGCTCTATGCAGTCAGGGGCTGCGCTGATTGTGTCTGTTATGGATTTTTACCACTCGTCAGCATGCCTGGCCCTAAGAAATCATTTGCAAAATGAATAAATGAAGAAGCATATGAAAATAAGAATACATTAATTCCTTTTAAAAAGAAAGACTCACGATGCATGTCTGCATGAGAACAGGTCACCAGGCAAGATGGGTCTTCCAAGACTTTTAAGAGGGTGGAGGTGGGGGGACTCCTACAAAAATAGCCCAGATCAGGACTGGGAGAAGAGATTCTTCTCATGCAGAAGCTTCTCTCTTTCTGCTGCTGGCGTCTTTACCCTGTGCTTCCCTCATGCCCAGCCTCAGATTGCCAATCCGAGCTTAGTGGAACCGTGTCCACACCATCAGAGGTGGGAGCAGCTGGCATTAATAACTGAGAGCTGGCCAACGAAGCAGTGAGCGGAGGCACATGAGATGTCTTGAGCTTAGGCATGGAACACGCATGTCGGCTTCCTCTTCTCACTAACTGTTTGAGCCAGGAATAGCACAGAGCTGGGGGTAGAGGAGATGGACAAGGTTCTGGGAAAGAGGTTCTATTTCAAAATATGTCCAGTATCCTATTTCTTCTCAGTATCTTCACCTCTGCCACTGGGCCCCAGCCACCATCGCCCCCCACCCCCAGCCTGGATTACTGCAATGGCTTCCTAACTGATTCCCCTGCTTCTAGCCATACCCCCACCCCCACAGTCCAGTATCTTTCAACCCAGCAGTTGGGACCACCCTGTTAGAATCTACCTTGAGTCACATCCTTTCACAGAACCTCTGGTGGAAACTGTGGCACTCACAGTAAAAGCCGAAGACCCTCCACAACCTGGCCCCCATCACCCCTGTGAGCACATCCCCTGCTCCCCTCTTCTGTTCACCCAGCCCCTGCTCTCTGATGTCCTTGGTGTTCATTAAACATACCAGTCATGGCCCTACCTCCTGGCTTTTGCCCTGCTGTTCCCTCTGCTTGAAATGTTCTTCCCCAAAAATCCATTTCCCCAAACCCCTCACCTATTTTAAGTCTCGGTTTTCAATGAGGCCTCCTCACCCATCAACAGTACTTAACACCACAGCCACATACCCTCGCGTTCCCGTCCTGACCCTCCTTCTCTATTGGTTATCCACAATGCTTACCACTTTCTAATGTGCTCTATCACTTACTTATCTGCTTGCTATATTCACTTATTTCATCGTCTGGCTCCAATCAGACTTGCATGCCGGATGCACTAGCGAGTCCCAAGCCTCCAGGACAATACCTAGCACATAACAGGCCCTCCATAAATCTTCAGTCACCGAATGAATGAGGAGTTGCTGGCATCCATTCATCTGCTAAAGGCTTGCTATGGCCCCTGCCTAGGTGCTAAGCAGCTTTCCATGGATTATCACATTTAACCCTCACAATTGAACAGAATCGAAATCTCTTTCCATGAACTATGAGGTCCTTATCTGGTACACCAATCTCTTTGCCTCACTTCTGCCATCCTCTGCCAAGCTCACCTGCTCCAGTCATGCTATGAGGGTCTCTCCTGCTCTCTCCCCCAACACGGAACACAGCCTGGCCTTCATGGACTTGGTTTCCGCCATCTCTTCCATTGGACCCATGCTTTCTTAGAACTTCATGTGACCTGTTTGTCCCTCACTTTATTGAGGTCTCTGCTCAAATATCACTTCATCAGTCAGGTCTTTGCTGACCACTGCATTTAAAATGGCACCCCCATCACTCAGTCTCTTTTCTCTGCCTTATTAGTTTTTTCATAGCACTTATTATATTAACATTAAGTTATATATATTTATATATATATTTGTTGATTTCCTTTCTTTTTTTCCCCCACTAGAAAATAAAGTCTATGGATGATTCACTCATTGCTGATTTCTGGAAGAATGTGTGGCATGGAGGGGGCCCTCAGATCCTGTTGATTAAACAGCCAAAGGGTAGGCTCCATAATCATCCTCAGTTTGAGGTGAAGATCTGGAGGCTGAGAGGTTGCATCACCTCCCTAGGTCATAGAGCTAATACAGAGATAAGAAGAACTAAGGTCCTGGCAATATTCTTTTTTATTTATTTTATTTTTTATTTATTTCTAGGAGAGAGAGAGAGAGACAGCATGAGCAGGGGAGGGTCAGAGAGAGAGGGAGTCACAGACTGAAACAGGGTCCAGGCTCTGAGCTGGCAGTCAGCACAGAGCCCGACGCGGGGCTCGAACCCACGAACCGCGAGATCATGACCTAAGCGAAAGTCGGACACTTAACCGACTAAGCCACCCAGGCGCCCCAGGTCCTGGCAATATTCTTAAGCACCGCCCTGTGGTCTTTCTTCTAAAGTATCCTAAGAACCCACTCAGCTTTTGCACATGAGGGGTGATTGTTAAGTTAATAAATAAGTTCTTAAAAAGCATAGCATCATGAGTAGCTCTTCATATTTTAAGTCTGGACACCGCCGAGGATACCTGAAGACTGTAGGCTCCTGGAGGGCAGAGAGCTCGGGAAAGTGAGGACATTTCAGAGCTCCAGGTTGCTCATCTCTAGTGAGAGTAATGTAAGGATGAAACGAGTGGTTGCATGTAATGTGTTTAGCACAATATCTTGGGGTCTATTTTTATTATTATGACTTGTCTTCCTATTCCTCCTATGATAGTACCTAGGACACAGCAGCACTCCGGAAATATTTGCTGTGGCTCAAGTCTTTGAAAACCACACACAGTATCTGCTTCCCCCTCTCTACCCATGTCTCCAACCCAGGAGGGTCATATCTCTCTGACTTTTTGGCATCAGGCTTAGCCACTGGACTTGTTTGAGTCAGTGAAATTTGAGCAGAAATAATTAGGACTCTTCTATGAAGAAGGCTGAGGAGCCATTACGTGTCTCACTCTGGCCTTCTTTTGCCTTTAACATGAGACCAGCAACATCCCAGATATAAGCTGCTCCAGAGACTAACCCTGGATGCCAGAGTTAAAGATAACTTGAAATGTGAGCAAGAAATAAACCTTTGTTTTTTGGAGGCACTGCAATTTAGGCTCATTCGTTACTGCAGCGTATCCATTCCTATCCTGACTGATACACACTGTATTATGTGATTGTAGTAACAGTATCACCTCTGGATTTTACATGTTTTTGAACAAAATGAACATGCATGAAAACAACCCTGTAGATGGAGCAGAATCATGGAGAGTAATGGAAGGAAGTGTACTTTAGTCTGGGTGGGACAACCACAGATAGACCACTGTGGCCACAGGTGGAGTATCAGTGGTGCTGCTGAGTGTGGTGGGGATGTGAATAATGAGGCTGAAGGTGAGTAAATTAAGTAATTCGTTTCCTTTTTCCCAAACCACTAACTTCCATTGTTATTTCTCACCTGGTAGATACAATGTCATTTATATATATTCTTTTTCATCAGGAAAGAGTCCAAAAGTAGAAAGTATGTAAAAAATACGAACAAATAAAGAAATTATGGAAATCCCAAGCCTCTTATGCTCACGTCCTCCTAGGAGATAATCACGGGTATTGCTTGAGGTAGATCCTTTGTGCATTTCCATGCATAGATAATTCCTGTAGCATAAATAAATGGCATTACACTATACATATTGTTTGCAATTTGCTTCTTTTATTTTAACTTAGCATTTTTCTTGGAGATCTTTCCACAGCACTCAGTAGACGTCTATCTCATTTTTATAATGGCTTCATATTACTCCATGATGTGGATGAAGTATAATTTAACTTTCTCACTATTAATGGACATTTATATCCATTTGAGTTTTTACCTCCTTCTGTGATTCATGGGCTCCAATAGCTCCACTAATGTCAGACTTTACAACGTAGCAGTATAAATGACCACATTTTTCTCTCACTAAATTTGTAAACGTCTTATCAACAGCAGCACGGGGGTGGATGTGTGTGTTGGTTGTGAATGCCACATGACCAGGCCATGGCAGTTCCTTCTGGAGGCGGATGCCGTGTTCATCTGCATTGTGTTCATCTGCACTTCCTCCTCCACCTGGGGGAGGGAAAAGCTCCCAAAAGAGCATCCATCCCCTTCTCTGATCCCTACTTCTTCTATTCTCTCTCTTAGGCACATGAACTGTCCATAGTTCCTCAAAAAATTCCAGGTCAAAGTACTTCCTGTCCTTTGGCCCAAGAACTATATCCACTGGAATCTTGATTAATTTTCCCCGTGTGCTTGGGGCGCTTCCTTAAACTCTTCTGAAAGCTGACTATTCATTTAGTTTTGTTTCTTGCTCTCTCCATTTCTATCTGTCTCTGTTATTCCTTGTTTCTGTTGGTCTGTCTGTCTCCTTCTTCACTCCTCTATACCATCTTCAAAATTCCATCTTCAATAGATAACAAATTTATCCTTATTAATTGTCATAAACAACATTGTGCAGGGCGAGAGGACAGAACACAGCAACTCTGGGGAAATGAGACAAGAATTCATTCCTTAGGGTTTTCCAGGGGCCTCACCCAAGACCTTGTGCCCACTAGAGCACTCGTTACCTCCTGTTGGTCTAAGATGCTGCTCTTACCATGTTGACATTTCCAAAGCCAGCATGTGTTCTATGATACAAGTTTACTTTTAATATAGCATTTTAAAAATAACCAATGGCATTTTATAATTGGAGTAAATTCCTGTAAGAGTGATTCAGTCACCCCTGCTATTAGGAGCAGAGTAAAGGATGACTGTAAATGAAATGCTCAAGGGCAGCCACAAGGGCAGGGCTCTCTTCCCTCTAGTCCTGTCCCCACCATGCTCACCATGCCTGAAAAGTCCACTATTCAGATTCTTTCTTCACAGCCTTAAGAAGCCTTGGGCTCCAGGAGTGGCCCCCTAACTTGTAAACCAAAGCACTGGCATATCCTGGCTAGAGCGAATGGTTCAGGGGCAGGCATATCAACCAAGCTGGACCACTGGGATTTCTCCTTGGAAAGGCCACAGAATCATCAGGAAAGAGGTCTTCTTGATTGGTAATAAGCTAATGGGATATACGAGTTCAGAGTTGGAGGGGCCATCAAACCCACTGGAGATGAAGCTATCTCAAGAAGTCAGAGTCCAAAGATGGAGAGAGGGAATTCCCAATGCCATTATAGAGCGCCTGAATCGAGGTGTGCCTGAGGCTAGAGAATTCAGGTTCAAGCCTTACTTAATTGGGCTCCTGTCATATGCACCCCCTCTGCCCAGATGACACAGCTACAAATCTGTGCTGCCAGAGAGGGCCGGGTCCTCAAGAGGAGAGGGAGATGAGAACTCTTGGCCCATGGGGAGAGGGGGCAAGGATCCACTGAGATGGGGAGGGAACATACGTGGGCACTGAGAGGGGCCATGTGGTGATGAGGAGACCATGAGTGAGCACTGGACAACTCTATCTCCTTTGCCTCCTGCACTTTTACCCTTGGACCACCTTTCAGATATTCCGCACATCCTATGGACATCTTCCTCAGAGTATTTTCCCATGCTGCCTTTGTTTCTGGACAACTCATGCCCCCTTGTTAGCTAATATCTCCGTGAGCCCCGAGCTCAAAGATCTTCTAGGAAGGCCTACCTTGACACCCATTCCAGGAAGACCCCCTGCCAGTTAGTCTTAGAATACCACTCGTCCCCTCTCCTGGGGCCCCTGGGGGCCCAATGGGTCCCTGGTGCCCTTGGAGCGCCGTGCGTCCCTTTTCCTGGTACCATGGGAGCACTGTCTGTCTCCTCTCCTAGGACTCTCCCCACCTGCAGGGATACATGTACACATATGTGTGTATGCGATAATCTGGTTAAGGTCCTTTTTTTCCCCTGAGGCCGTAGGATTTCCATGGTGAAATCTCTGTCTCTATTAACAATCTTACTGCCCTGTGTTTCATGCATGATGGCCATGTTGCAGGTGCTCGATAGACATTTGCTGGATGACAGAATCAGGGTCTCACTTGGGTGAAAGTTCCCAGAGCAATTAATTGCAGAGTTCAGGCTATGCAGTCAGACTCTTGGGATCACTAGCTGTGATCTTGAGAAGGTCACTTATACTTGTGAGCCTCTGTTTCCTCATCTGTGAATTGGGGATAATAGTGGTGCCCACTTCCCAGGGATGCTGCAAGGATCACATGAGCTATTACCTGTAAAGCACTGAGAATAGGGCTAGGCACACAGTCAGCACAGAATAAAGGCGAGCTGTGCTTATTCGGATCAGGGCCACTCCAGCTGCTGCTGCTGACAGCGACAGAACCAATCTGGTGTTGCCAAAGGAATGATGTTCTGCTGTGGGGGTTGGATTTTTCAGTAGAGTGTTCCTTCCTGTCCCCAAGCCAAATTGAAACAGGAATGAGAATAACTATAAACACCTTGGCAGAACGATGGTTGGTTTCCCCTGGCCTCTGCAGCCCACTGCTGCTTATGGATGCATGGACCAGCCCTGTTCGCAGAAACACTACCAGGTATGTAAAGGTCCTCACATGCAGTATTTCTCACGCTTTAATACACTCAAGAATCAACCGGGAGGCATCTTTTGAAAGCGCAGATTCTGAGTCAGCAGGTCTGGACTGGGGCCCAAGGTTCTGCATTTCTAACCAGCTCCTAGGGGGTGCTGATGCTGCTGGTGGGCAGACCACACCTTGAGTGACCTGGCGGAGGTACTTTGGGAAGCAGTCACCAGCATTCCCAGGAAGCTGGCTGGCTTCGGCGCCCTGCGCTGTTGAGAGAGTGAGTGATGGAGAAGAAAAGAAAACCCGAAATGGAAATAAATACTCAGCACCACAATCTCATTAATGTCTAAAATTAGATTAACATAATTAAAAATTTAAAAGCTAGATTAAAGCGTGTCAGTCTGAAATCGAGGGCTGACTTAGGCTGTGGCTCTCTTTGCTTTTTGCTTAATGGTTGGTGTTAATGGGTATTTCAGAGACTACCAGGTTATACGTTGTTCTTTGTGATTTTTAATTATCACCAGACACCTCCAAACTGGCCCTGTTTTCAACATGACTTTCCCAGGGCAGGGCTGCCATGGCTCTCCGAAAACGTTCGAGCATGCCCCCCACCGACACGGAGGCCCGTTGGGATGGAAAGAGAGACTTAACTTACAAACTGTAGGTGTGCACCGAAGATGTGTCATGCCAGTCGTGGTGACTGGCAGAGATATTATTGAGACTCCCATTTTGTAAATGAGGAAATAGAGGTTCAGAGAGGTAAAGTCAACTGCTTGGGGTCACAGAGCTAATGAGTGGAGGGTCTCTGGGATGCTAACACAGGTCTGTCTGACTTCCAGATATTCATATTCTTTTCATGGCATCTCTGAAGAATAAACCATCTTGGGGCACCACTAAGGGGTGTGTGTGTGTGTGTACATGCACATGGACACACACGTGCGTAGGCAGAGGGGAGGAGGTGCAGAGAGAAAGAGAGACAGAACAAACATCCAGTCATAAAATGTCTGTTTCTTTGTTTTTGCTTCAGTTGCCAAACTGAAGTTGGCCCCATTACCAACTGATACAATTTACCACATGTTTTAAGAAAATTGGACCCAGGGATCTGTTCCCTCAAGCAGAGTCATGAAGCACTTAGTAGCTCGGGCTCTAATTCTGGTCCTGGAGTCATTAAGTCTGTTCTCATCCAACAGGAGATTATGATCCCAAGGGTGAATATTATCTTGGCGACATCACTGACTGCCATGACTTTAACCCTGGAGCAGAGAAGGTTGTCCTCTCTCTCTGCCTGGCTAGGTGGAGACTGACGGCAAACCCGGGCGGGGGGTCCATGCGGCGAGGCATGGGTCACGGTGGCCACTCTTTAGTGGCATGCATCTTCTGATTCTGCCTAGCTTCTCCCCTGAGTCCTCTGAGACTTGCAGTTTTCCCAAAACATCTCCCTATAAACCTGATTTCCTTCAGTGAAGTGAGCTATTTTCAAAGAGTCCTAGGAGAGAACTTTGTCTGTCCTGGAGTTAGATTAGAAGGACACGGATGTAGGGGAAAGCTGGGACAGTAGCTTTCAACTGAAGATACCACTTGCACCCAGGTGGATAAGCCTCAGAGGCACAGTCTGCCATGTTTATTATTTCAGAATAAAACAAAGACCTTCTCATGTGCCGGCCAGTCTTTTGGACGCCGAGCCTGCTGCTGTGAACAAATCATGGATTCTAGAGGGTGCAATATGAAAAGTGCAGCTAAATCATAAAATGGTCCAGCCTCTGTGGAGAATGGTTGGGTTTCTCAGCAAGTTAAACATAGAATTACCCTACGAACCAGCAAGTGCCCTCCCCAAAAGACTGAAAACAGAAACAAATGTTCATAGAAGCACTATCCACCGTAGCTCAAGAGGTGGACACAATGCAGATGTCCATCAAAATGCGGTGTAAACATACAAGGGAATATTATTTGGCCATAAAAGGAATAAAGTTCTGCTATATGCTACAACATGGGTGGACTTCAAAACATAATGGTCACATAGCGTATGATTCCATTTACAAGAAGTATCCAGAACAGGTAAATCCATAGCAACGGGAAGCAGATTCGTGGTTAGCAGGTTGGAGAAATGGGAGGAGCTGCCTACGGGGAAAGAGGTTTCCTCTAAGGATGATGAAAGTTTTGGAACTAGGTGGAGTGACGCCTGACACTGTGAATGTGCTAAGTACACTGAATTATATGCTTAAAATTACACACTTAGAATTATACATTATACACTTGAAATGGTTAGTTTTATGTTAAGTTAATTTCACCTGAATTTACACCTTGATGGGCAAATGGTGGAAAAGTGAGACCCTGATGTCATCAGTCAACTAAAAACAGGTTTAACGGTTCTCCAGAATTTCCCTTAGTGTGGGGCTGGAGAACAGAAGGAGAATGGGAGAGTAGGTGAAAGACCTCAGTTAGATGGCCCGGGGCAGAAGCCTGAGGACCACTGGCCAGAGAAGACGCTCCAGTGAACTTTATTGAATCATCTGCCTTAATGCTCTGTAAAATGATAAGGAAACTGAGTCTCAGGGCAACAACACATTTGCAAATGACAAAAGGTGGCAAAACCAAAAGTCAAGCATACTTTTCTCTTGCTGAGGAAGGTTTTCAAAGAGTTTATTTGAAGACAAAAACAAATACTCAAGGTTAACTCCCTGCAAGTTTACACTCACATAAGTGGAAGAGATGACATCCATCCATCCATCCATCCATCCATCCATCCATCCATCCATCCATCTACACATCCATCCATCCATTCACCCGTTTCCCCCATCCTTCCTTCCATCCATCCGTCCATTCATTCATCCATCTATCCGCCCCCCTATCTCATAGCTATCCATCCATTTCATCATTCAACAAGTATTTATAGTACATATAGTATATAAGCTAAGGTTAAAGTTGTCAGAAGAAGTCCTGCAGGACCTTATTGGTAAAGAGATTTGAATTTCATTCTCAGAGTAATTGGGACCCATGTAAGGGTTTTAAACTGGGGGTGACCTAATGCTATTTAAATTAAAATGATTTCTTTGTGGATGACAGGCTGTAGGAGGCAAAAGTAGGAGCAGAGAGATGTCGTCTCTAAATGACACAGCCTAACGATCTTATTGCCTTCTGTTTCCTGGACTTCCTGAATTGCTGCTGTGTGCTGGGCCCGGTACAAAAATGACCAGGGAGTGTTTCCTGCCCTCCTGGAGCTGACACTACAGTGGGACAGACAGAAGAAAGACAGCAATTGTGACTGGGGATAAGATATCAGGACACCAGGTACTGGGATAACACAGGTAGGAGCTCCCAAAAAAGCTTAATGAGGCAGAGGCATCAAGGAAGTCTTCTTGGAGGAATTGGCATTTGAGCTGAGGATCTAAAGATGACTGGAACTCAGGTGAGGAGGGCATTCTTGGCAAAGAAAACAGCATGAGCAAAGGCACTGAGGCACAGCACAGCCTGGCTTATGTGGAAAGCCACATGAGATTCCTTCAGGAGTGAGTTAGAATATTACCACATGAGTACATGTAAGTGATGTGTGCATGTGTGTGTGTGTGCACATGTGTGTGCGTATAAGGTATAAGCTGATCAGTATGGATGGGAAAGGAGAGTGGAAATGTTGCCAGGGTCTGGGTCATGTCAAACTTTATATGCACATTCTTTTTTTAAGGTTTTTTCCCCAAATTTATTTATTTATTTGTTTGTTTGGGGGCGGGTGGAGGGCAGAGACAGAAACCCAAGCAGGCTCTGCTCTGTCAAACTCTCGAACCAAGAGATAACAACCTGAGCCAAAGTCAGATGCTTAACTGACAGAGTCACCCAGGAGCCCTGAGAATTTATATGTGACATTCTGATGGTACTGGGGAGCCACTGATTATAAAAGAGAGAGAGCATAAGTCCTTTTTCTCTTCAGCTCCTCTCTAGTACAGAGCCATTGTCTGAGAGAGGGGATATTTCAAGGCTGAGATCTTAGGAAGCAAATTTATATGCTGTTTCTTAGTATAAGGTGCATGTGTGTGTAGCCTAGATACAGGGGTAATTATTCTCTTATAAAAAAATAGTCTTTCTCCATATTATACTAATAATCTATTCTGAAAATTTAGAAAATATGGACTAGAAGAGTGAGCACAAGTTTAAAACTGCGATCTCATCACCTGGTGATACCTCTGTTAGCATGGTGTTGCGTATCCTTCCTGTCATTTATGATTATATAACTGTGACTTTTATGCAAAGGAGCCGATACTCTGCACACTGATCAGCTGCTTTTCCACTTATCAATATTATTTCCTAGGGCTGCCAAAACAACCCTGGGTGGCTTAAAGCAACAGAAACGTATTATTTCAGTCTGGATGCTACATGTCCAGAGTCAAGGTGCCTGCAGGGCCATGATCCTCCGAATTCTGTAGGGGAATCCTTCTGTAATCCATGCTGTGGCTTAGCCTGCAGCGGTCTTACTCCAGTCTCTGTTTTTATCATACAGGACATCTCCCTGTGTGTCTCTGTCTTTGCACGTCCATCTTCTTATAAGGACATCAGCCATCATTGCATCAGGGGTCTCTGACTCCAGTATGACCTCCTCTTAACTAATTACATCTGCAATGACCCTATTTCCAAATAAGGAAATAGTCTGAGATACTGAGAATTACAACTTCGACATGTCTTTTTATTCTTTCTTTTTGTGGGGTAGTGGTGGGAACATAGTCCCTAATAGCTTCTGCTGCCATTAGATGTTTCTTTACAATAGGAATTTTTAATGGCTAAAAAATATTCTACTTCATAGACCTACAAATGTTCAGGGATTGGTCCTCATTCACCCTGAATGCAACCCGTGACCTGCCCACGTCCAGCCCTGTGCAGCGACAGTGGCCATCACCTTGATGACAATGAAGATCTAAATTCACCAAAGCTTCCCCTCCCCACCTAGATCCTACTGACAAAGAAGGACGGTGGATTTAAGTTTAGAAAGAAAGAAAGAAAGAAAGAAAGAAAGAAAGAAAGAAAGAAAGAAAGAAAGAAAGAAAGAAAGAAAGAAAGAAACCCTCTTACATACAAGGGCAAGAACGAAAACAGAGACTTCGAACCAGAGCAGTCAATTGATCAGAATTTCCTTCCATACATTTCCAGTTAATCCAGACGTGACCACATTTTGGAACGGACCCAGTTCTAAACGGTGATTCATCAGCTACTCAGCTGAGTCCAACAAACGTTTTATTCAACCTGCTTTAAGAGTGTAGGCGAAAATTTTCCAGCCCCAGTTTCTTAGGACGCCACCAATTATCTCAAAGGATGTTGCAACAGACTAAAAA
Source organism: Proteles cristata cristata (assembly GCA_017311185.1). Lineage (NCBI taxonomy): Eukaryota > Metazoa > Chordata > Mammalia > Carnivora > Hyaenidae > Proteles > Proteles cristata. The sequence continues at coordinate 726,203 of JAESUZ010001797.1, read as the reverse complement.
GAAAGTTTATTTATTGGTTGGTTTTAAATCGTAAGACATCCCTTTTCATTAATTTAATATTGCCTGTTGCGATTGTAAAGGGGTTTTCATATATAAATTCTTGCATTTGATTCTCCAGACAACCCAGCCCAATGGGGCAGGAACGTTGTTATGTGAGGCTCCGAAGTGCCTTGACTTGCCTGAACCCTCTTAGATTATAAACCCCACCACCGTGGGGCGCTTAACATTGGAGACACAGTCTTACTTAATTTCCCCCTCAAACACAGAGGGAAACTGCCAAACCCTCCCCCTTCTAGAGCAAACTGAATCTTAGAAAGCATGTGGCCTTGCCTGAGCTCACACAATCAGTGACCAGTGAAGCCAGGCTGCCCGACTCCCCGGGGTCACATTTGTGACCTCTGAACCATGCTGTGAAGGGCTCAGACTGGCTCCTGACATCCTTGCTGGTTCCTGACCCTTTTACCTCCCGACCACATTTAGGTCAACAGTGCCAGCTTATCTCCATTTGGAAGTGGATGAGGTTTAACACATACTTCTGGGAGCTCTGGCTCTTGGTCTATTACTTATGACAGGCAAGGACTCCTGGTGATGGGTCGTGCTGGGTGTCACTTAACGCGGACAATGGCGGAGTTATTTAAAGATCTTCCAGATAGAGGGAGTGAGTGTCCTGTTGCTTAACAGGAGGGAATCTGCTGGGGTCCCTGCGGCCCCCAGACTGTGCATGGGCAGTCTTTAGGGGGTGTATGCTCGCATGGCCTTTCCAGCATATGTGTTTTCCTGGGACTGAGTCTGCATCACTCCTCATGAGAATTGGTAAGGTCCGTGTGACCCAGAAATAAGCCCAAACCAAAACCAGTGCATATTTTCTCACATGAGTATGGCAGCCTTTATGGGGACCACTGAGGTTTTCTACTGAGAAAAGTCTACTGCTTTTGAGTACTGGCATCACAGGAGACACAGCACTTAAAGAGAACTCCAACCCTTGTACACAGCAGGTGCTTAAGAAATGCTGGATGGGGAAGAGGATGCTTTGTAGAGAGAAGCTCTGTCCACTGGTCCGAGGAGGAAAAGCAGTGATGCACTCAGAGACCTGGGATGATCGTCACCCAAACATTCGGCAGCCAGGGGGCTCTACCTCCAGACAACTGCCTGGGTCCCTTTTCTCCTCGTCTCTGTAAGTACCTTGGTCCGAGCCACCAGTAGCCAAGTATGGTCACTGATGTCTCTGCATGCACTCTTGTTCTCTTCTCTCCATTGGTCTCACACTGATCCTGGCTTCCTCTTCCATGAAGCCCTCTGGAGTGTCCCACTGCCGTCAGAATAAGTCTAAGCTCAGGGCAATGGCTACAAAGTTGAAATGACCTCCATCAACCCATTCTGGCAATGCTGCCTTCTATCCTTGAGAACCTCAAGCTTGCTGCTTCATCAGGCCTCTGCATTTGCTGGAAACTTGTGCCCCTAGATCTTTGCGGGGCCAGGTCCTTCCATCAGTCAGGTCTCTGTGGACGCTGCCTCTTCAGAGAAGTCTTTGTTCTAAGGTAACACAATGTTTGCTTTTCTTCAGGGCCCTTATAACCATTAAGATTGACCTTTAGTCACTTACTTATCATCTAGCTTACCATGCAGAGTAGAAGCACCACTGGGTAGTACCTGAAACTCAGATCCTTAATCACTATTTGTTGAGAAGAAAGGGATGGGTAGGCGGGCATGCGGTGACGATTGCTAACCTGTCCCTACAGAGATGCCTGGAGCAGACAAGTGTTGGGACGATACCCAGGAACGACCGCTTCCTCCAAAGCACGGGAGGCTCATTGTCACCCCACTTAGTGGTGAATGATGTTACCTGCTGGTGAGGGCGATGCCACAAGGGCCGTAATTAGTTCCCTGATTATTCACAATTGAAGCCATCATGGCTAACGGATGATGTTCGCCACGAAAACCTGCAGGAGAGCCAGGCCATTTGGCAGCTGCCGTGTTCCCAAGAAGGCAGATCAATTTCCATTTGATTTGTTTAAAAATAACAAATAAACAAGGTGGAGCGCTTGCAAGGTTTGGGTCTCTTCTTTTCTGAAATTTGGGGAGAGGAGGCAGCTTGAAATTGACAGTTAGGAGAAGACAGGCAAAGCCCATTCACAGCTCGATAGGATTCCCCTATAATCATAGCTAATAACTGTATTTTTCTACTACTAAACAATTCTGTTCTTTTAAAGCTTCTAGTTAGTGAGCTAGCTGAACGGTACTCAGGGGCTAGCCATGGAGAAGATGCCTCTGAAATGCAACACTGAAGCCCATTTTTTCCCACTTTGTTCTAATTTTATCACAGGCTAACAGGCAAGCTGTTGACACTCAGGGAGAGACACTGGACAGTGGGCTTTTTTAAGAAGCCCAGAAATGCACACCGTTCCCTGAAATACAAAAATAATACAGGGTTTCCTATAGGATCATGAATTAAAAAGGCTTCCCTACCTCAGCTCACTCTTAATCTGGGTGCTTCCCTGACCCCTGAACATCTAAATAGGTCCCTTTCCCAGCTAAATCCTTCAATGACTTCCCGCTGCCACAATGAAATGCCAAGCAGTGAGGCGACTTGCACGTCTGTGCTGGCCTGTCCTCTGCCTGTGGGTCCCATCTTCCTCTCACTCCCCCACACTTTCCCCCTCTGTTTCCTTCAAGCCCCAATAGAGTGGATTATTATCTGCATGCAGAAGGGTCGTCAAAGTTAGGGATTCTGGAAGACAGGATGCCTGGTGCTCATTCCACCTCCACCACATTTGAGCTCTGTGACCTTGGGCAAAGCCATTTGACCTCTTGGAGCCACATGTGCAACATCTATAACATGGGAATAATAGAAGCATAAAGTAGCAGTGAGTATTAAGCACATTAATGGCCATACAGTGCTTAGAACAATGGTTGGTGAATGCTGTGTGCCGAGGTTACTTGTGGAAAACTCTTTGTACACACTGTTTCATTTGTCCAAAGAAAACATTCTTTTTAAAAAAAATTTTTTAAATATGTTTTTATTTATTTTTGAGAAAGAGAGAGAGAGAGAGAGAGAGAGAGAGAGAGAGACAATGAGGTGGGGGAGGGGCAGAAAGAAAGGGAGACACAGAATCCCAAGCAGGCTCCAGGCTCTGATCTGTCAGCACAGAGTCAGATGTGGGGCCTGAACCCGTGAACTGCAAGAGCATGACTTGAGCCCAAGTCGGATGCTTAACCAACTGAGTCACCCAGGTGCCCCCAAGGTAAACATTCTTTATGCGCCCCAAACTTCTTGTCTTGTTCGACTCATCTTTCAGTTTTCAGCCTAGACATTACCTCTTCCCCGAATTCCCTCAGATCCCATACCCATGGATAAGGTCCCTTTCTCTGGGTCCAACAGCACCCTCAACTTCCTCCATCACAGAGGTCACCCCCAGTGTATGTACTTTAATCACCCATTTATATGACTGTCTTGCCAACCGGACCAGGGTTTCTCAGTCCCAGGACTACTGACATTTTGGCCCCGATCATTCTGTGTTGCAGGGCACACTCTCGTGCACAGTAGGATGCCTGGCACTATCCCTGGCCTTGGCCCACTAGGTGCTAGTAGCCTCCCTCCCCTTATGTCCCAGTTGTGACAACTAGAAATGTCTCCAGACATTCCCGAGTGTCCCCAGTGGGGGGGAGGGGAACGAAACCATCCCTGTTGAAAACACTTCACTTGACCCTAAGCTCTGAAGGACAGGGACTGTGACTGTCTTTCTCATCCTTACCCTCTCCCCCGCCCCCAGCACCGAGAATAGCACCAAGTACTAATTTGGTCCTTAATAAATGTCTGCTGGATGGAGGTGCTGGCCCAGCAGCAAAGTTTGCCTCTGGCTACAGTCAGCAGAACTGAGTTCCCACCCAGGACGTGCAAGTGACTGGCTTTGTGATGTGAAGGATCACTCCTCTGTGGTTCTGAGTGGTTCTCTGAACATGACATGGATGAGTGTGCTGGCTCCAAGTAAGGTTCTGGAAGGCGGCATCAGCACCAACCAGCAGTTTGTTAGAAATGCAAATTCTGGAGGCCCCTGGGTGGCTTAGTCGGTTAAGCGTCCGACTTTCGCTTAGGTCATGATCTCACGGTTGGTGGGTTCGAGCCCCGCGTCAGGCTCTGTGCTGACTGCCAGCTCAGAGCCTGGAGCCTGTTTCAGAGTCTGTGTCTCCCTCTTGACCCTCCCTGCTCACGCTGTCTCTCTCTCTCTCTCTCTCTCTCTCCTAGAAATAAATAAAAAAATAAAATAAAAATAAAAAAAAAAGAAATGCATATTCTGTTGCTCCAACCTAGACTGCTGAATTGGAATCTCTGGGGTGGGGGGGAGGGTGGAACTTTGAAATGTGTGTTTTAACAAGCTCTCCAGGGGCTTCTGATTCATGCTCCAGCAGTTCTTACCCCTGGCTGATCTTAGAATTCACCTGGAATGCTTTTCTCTTTAAGGACAGGATGCCTAGGCTGCCAGACACCCCCAAACCCAGTGGCAGGAGCAGCTCTGGTGTTGGGGCTCACTGTTGGCATTTTTCACCTGCCTCAGGTGAGTCCAGTGCACAGCCAGGATGGAGACTCTCAATGCAGATGAGTTCTGACACCCGGGGCTTCCCATGTTAAACCTTTTGGAAATTGCGTTAACTCTTTTAGTCCACCAGAGGGCCGTTTGCCATGCAGAGAAGGGACAGGGTTATTGTTCCTGGGTTCCTGGGTTTAGGGCCCAGGGAGTCACGGACCACAGATACACGTAAGGAAGTATGTGTCCAAGAACTTCCCCAGAAGCTCCGTTTGGAAAAGTAGCCAAGTCAGAGTGAGTGACTCTGTAAGGTTTTCTTCACCCCTGCTCCTTGCAGTGACCCCAGGACAGCAAAGAGGGATGGGCAAACCCTCACCAGGAGTCCACGTTTGACACTCTGGTTTTAAAATCTACATCGAGAAAGCTGCTTCAGAAGGTGGATGCAGTTTAGTGTGCAGAGGAGTGGATGTGAAGTCAGCCACACCCGTGTGTTTCTGAGGACACCACTTCCCTTTTCTGGACCTCGGATCTGAAAGCGGGTAAGGTAGCCTCCTGGCGGAAGGGCAGTGAGGGTCAGCCCAGGTGACCGACTGAAACAAGCCACAGGAGCAGCTGCTCAAAAAATCCGTGGCACTCAGAGTGTGGCCCCAGGCCAGCCGCGTCACCTGGAGATCTGATAGAAATGCAAATTCTCAGGTCCCAGCCAGACAGCCTGAATCAGAAACTCTGGGGGCGGGACAGATGACTTCCCTTTTCTGAGTTCCATTTTCTCTTTTGTGAAATTAGAAACAATAGCAGTACCTAGATCTCAGAGATCCCGTTGCAAGGATTAAATGAGATATGCAAGTAAACTACATGGCACTGCCTCTGGCCTCTAGTAAGAACTCAATACAGCTACTGTTGCCAACACAGTTGATAGTACCTTCAGAGACCCCTGCCCCCCTGCAAACCTCGAAAAGAAGTTTTTGTGAAAACTCTGCACAAATAACTCTTGCTGGACTTTGCAAATGCCACGTTTTGGCTCAGGAGGCTCCCCGCGGAACACAACACGCTGGACAGAAGTTAGAGTGTACAAATGTGCCACGCTAATACGTTAGCCGGCTTTATAACTCATTCTGAGAGAGGCCATCGCTCAGAGCGATACAGCTATTTATTGTAGGGTCCCGTTGTGGCTTGTGATCTGTTTAGGTCTATCCAGCTGTCAGAAAGATTGGCTTTCCTACCACCAATCAGGAACAAGGAGCTGGGCTTGAGGCAGGGAAAAACAAATAAATGAAACAGCCAACAGGACTTGAAAAATATTCCACTCATGGCTGAGGAGATGTAAAAGATCCTGAAGGAAGGAAACCGAGTCAGCTCTGAGCGGCCTTGCAGCAGCAACACAGAAGTTTCTAGATGAACCAACAGAGGCAAAGGATTGACTGAAGTCTGTGGGCATCCTGGGGGGGTGCTGGCAACAGAGTGAGCTGAATTTTTAAGCCAGGGGAAGAGAGGGTGGAATTGAAATTTATCTTCATGCATTGCAGGTTTTAATAATCAGGGTGAGAAGTGGAGAATCACTCCACTGGGGATGGTTCACATGGGACTTTACTCCCTTTTATCTCTCACAAGCGACTCTCTGCCTAGGCCTCCTCAGTCTGCTCCACTGGTCCTAACCACCCAAACGTCCATCTTTCCCTGGGGGTTTAACTGGTCATCAGCTGAAAAGAAATCCCAAGACAGTGTTCTATCTGTACTCAGCAAGATCTGAGAACATGAACTCATAACAACTCAACGGTAAAAAACAAAAACAAAAAAACACCAAATAACCCAATTAAAAATAGGCAAAAGACCTGAACAGACATTTTCCCACAAAAGATATTCAAACGGACAACAGATACAAGAAAAGATGCTCGACCTCACTTATCATCAGGGAAACGCAAATCAAAACCACAATGAGGAATGACCTCACACAGGTTAGGAGGGGAGAGATCAAAAAGACCAGAGATAATAGTTGTTGGTGAGGATGCAGAGGAAAGGAAGCCCTTGTGCAGGGCTCGTGGGCGTGCAGGCTGGCGTGGCCACCGTGTCAAACAGTATGGAGGCTCCTCACAAAATGAAAACTAGAGCTTCTTCATGATTTGGCAATTTCTCTTCTGGGCAAATAACCAAGGGAAATGAAATCACTACCTCAGAGAGATATCTGCACCCCCATGTTCGCTGTGGCATTATTCAAAATAGCCAAGCCATAGAAACAACCATGGATTGTGTCCATGGATGTATGAATGGATAATTAAGATGTGGTATATATAAACAATGGAATATTATTCAGTCATAAAACAGCAGGAAATTATGCTATTTGTGATGACAGGGACAAATCTTCAGGGCGGTATGCTAAGTGGAACAAATCAGACAGGGAATGATAAATACTGCATGATCTCACCTATAGGTGGAATTTAAAATAACTGAGGGCACCTGGGTGGCTCAGTAGGTTAAGCATCTGACTTTGGCTCAGGTCATGATCTCATGGTTTATGAGTTTGAGCCCCATGTCGGGCTTTGTGCTGACAGCTCAGAGCCCAGAGCCTGCTATGGATTCTGTGCCTCTCGCTCTCTCACTGCCCTTCCCCTGCTGGGGCTCTGACTCTCTCTCTTAAAAATAAAATAAAATAAACATTAAAAAAATAAAAAAGTAAAATAACTGAATTCATAGAGACAGAAGAGATTGGTGGTTGCCAGAGGTGGTGGGTGGGGAAGTGGGTGATGAAGGTTAAAAGATAGAGTCTTCCAGTTATAAATAAATGTGTCCTGGGGATATAATGTACAGCACAGTGACCATAGTTAATAATTGTATTATATACAGTAAAATCCTGGGTTGTGAATAACTTGTTCTGCGAGTGTTCTGCAATATGAGCAAACATTTGTAATAAACTTTATTTTTTAAAAAAATTTTAATGTCTATTTATTTTTGAGAGAGAGACACAGAGCATGAGCAGAGGAGGGGCAGAGAGAGAGAAGGGGAAACAGAGAATCTGAAGCAGGCTCCAGGCTCCGAGCTGTCATCACAGAGCCTGACACGGGGCTCGAACTCATGAACTGCAAGATCATGACCTGAGCTGAAGTCAGATGCTCAACCGACCAAGCCACCCAGGCGTCCCCATCTGATAATCTTTAACTTGATAAATGAGCAATGTCTTGGAAGACAAGTAGCATGTGATCCTGGACACCACATGATCACAACTGAGCCAATGGTCCTTCTCTCTCTGTCTCACTGCAGGATTGTGGGTGATCGTTTCCCATGCTCAGATGCTCGGTCTCAGGCTGTGGTGTTTGGTAGAAATCAGTGATTTTTCAGAATGTGGGAAGGTGCCCACAACTGGCACTAGTGTATTTTTTGTCACTTCCAAGTACCTATGGACAGTCCTTTGCTTTTCCATCCAAGAGGAAGCTGAGGAATGCTTTACTTCATTCTAGGTCAGGCTGCCTGTGGACAGACCCTTTATTCTTCTGCCTTATTCCCAGTTACATTAAATATAGTCTATGACAAGAGTTTGTTAAATTGTACTATAGTCAACATCCATGTGAGTGTACACAATGGCCTCCATGTAGAAAAAGTTTGAAAAGAAAGGCGGTAAGAAGAAGGGGATGATTACGGTGGAAGTTAAGAAGGAAATCATTGAGAAGTGCAAACAAGGTATATGACTGGCCAAAACTGCAAGATTTCATAAAAAAATCTACATCTGCATCTCATCTGCGGAGGAGGAGGAGAAAAAGGAGGAATCCCTTGCTTCAAATGAAATTAGGGGGATGTGGAATATGTGGGAAACAGTGCAAATTTTTGTAGAAAAGCAGCACCTGAATAAGGCCGTAGCATTGTGAGCAATGAATCTGTTTAATGACAGTGCAATGTCAATTTCCACGAAATCCTCAAAAGGAGACAAAAGCAAGCATCATTGGATAGGTTTCCTGTTAAAGCTGCATGAAAAGAAATAGATTCCATGGAACCAAGAGAGAGCAGTGATCATTACTGATGCTGAAAATTGTCCTGCACAATAACCACTCTCTCTCACGTCTCCCCCCACGTCAGCCACAAAGGTTTTCAAAGATAAGTGCAGGTTAATTTGTTTATTTTTCTTTATATTTTGTATTTTCTTTATTATTTTGTATTACATTACAGTATTGTAACCATTTTCCTATGAATATTTTTGGGTTGTGGAAGGAATCATCCGAGTTTCCATTATTTCTTATGGGGAAATTTGCTTTGATATACAAGTGCTTTGGATTACAAGCATGTTTCTGGAATGAATTATGCTCACAAACCAAGGCTTTACTGTATTTTAAAGTTGCTCACACACACCACTGTAACCATGTGAGGTGATGTATTTACTGTGGCAATTATTCCACAATATCTACGTGTGTCAAACCGTTACATTATACAACTTAAACTTGTATAGTGTTATATCTCAAGAAAGCTGGGGAAAGACAAATAGAATTCTAGGAGAGTATGTTACTCTAAGATACATGCTTTAGGGGCAAAACATGAAATCTGCAATTTACTTTCAGAGAGTATAGAAGAATGTGTGTGTGTATGTGTGTGAGAGAGCATGTGTACGTGTATTGAGAGAAAGAGCAGAAATTGTAAAGTGGCAATGATTTTGAATCTAAGGTCAAGGAGATGAAGATGGTCACTATTCTTTGAGTCCTTCTCTGGAGCCAGTCTTTCTAGGCTTAAATTTCTACTCTCTCACTTACTAGCTGCCCAATGACATTGGACAAGTTACATACACACTTTGTGTCTCTATATCACCATCTTAAAATGGGAATAAATATAGTACCTACCTTACAGAGTTTTTGTGAGGGTGAAATTAAGTTAATGTGCTTGGAAGCATTCCTTGGATGAAGTAAATGTTAGTTCTATTTAGCTGTTTGTGATGGATGGATGGATGGATGGATGGATGGATGGATGGATGGATGGAATGATGAATTGATAAAGAGACAATAGATAGGCAGATACCTACATGGATAGATAGGTGGATGGATGGATATATACACATGCTTGGATAAAAGCTATTAAAATAAACACATACATTATATAATGCCCACACCTGGAGTCCAGCATGCAAATACAGGTGGAAGACTTTGTTTTCCCTCAGAAGTGTGCCTTGCCCCTCGTGGGAACAGAAGTGTGGCACATCAGTCACTGAGATCCAGAGCAATCGCCTGGCCCTCACAGTAGAGGTGCCCTCTGCCTCCCTTCTGTCTGCTTCTTTCTCACACAGGGAGGCCACCTCCCTCCAAAGTCAATTTCGGTGCAATCTCACTGTAAGTGGTGCCCTTGTGGATATGAGAATCTGTTCGGCCAAGGATGGAGGCTCCCTCACGGTACTGCATGTAGAATAGGGCCTGGCACCTGGGCTGCATTTTAAACACATTCTGCGCCATTAGGCTGCACTCATCACTCAGCGGATTGACCGCAGCGTTGCAGAGTCCTCCCGGCCCCAAGCCAAGCTCAGCCCATCCATCCGGCCTGGGCATCCTGCCAAGAACCTCCAGCTGAGAATTGGTCACTCTTAGGTCACCCCACTGGCATGGGGTGACCCAGTGAGAGGAGACCAGCCGGGTGTCCACAGTGGGCCCTGTGTGAATCCAGATTAGAGAGCCGAGCCACCAGGGACCTTCCAGCCAAGGTCCTTGGGAGGAGGCTTTGTTTGTAGTAAGAACACACACTTTCCTTTAAACAGGCTCTCTCTCCACCTTGCTCGAACACTGCAGCCACTCTGAACTGACCTTCCTTCTGCTTCTCCAACACACCTGGACCTTTCCTTACTGAGGCACTCTACTCATGCAAATCCTCTCTGGAACATTCTTTCCTCCACGGGTCTTGGCTCACTTCTCCTCAGAGAGGCCTTCCTGGATCACACAACATCACAAGGTTGCCTTTCGATCATCCTTTATCCCGAGACTGTCTTTCCCTTTCTCTGGGCCTCAACTTCCCCGTTGGTAAATGAGGACAGCAGTGGGGTGGGTAGTTTCTGTTTGCTCTTCTTTTCCATTCTCCTCTGGGCTCCACTGGGCCAATCAATGGCATTTGCGTGTCCTCTGGTTGGATTCAGTCAATGGGATGCAGGCAGAGAGGAGACCAGGCTGTTTCATCCGGCTCACTGCCTGGTGGGTGGTGGCTCAATCCCCCTCCCTCCTGGTCCTGATTAGGATCTCAGGGTCCTAACTTTGAGGAACTGCCCCCACTCCCCATGTCTGGGGCCTCGGGGCCCCTCCCCATAGCCCTGTCCACACCTTGTAAATATCCCCTTTCCCGAACTCCCTGCAGATACCCCTGGAGCGTGCCTTCGGCTTCCTGCCAGGATTCTGACCCATGCAATAACAGTATCAATCTCACAGGGTTGTTGCCAGAATTAGCTTCAGGGCAGGACACCCAGGAAGAGCTCAGATGATCACTGGCTCATGTTATTAGTTGTTACTTTCCTTCCTCTCACCACAGTTTGCACTCGCTTGTCTGCTAATTGTCCAGTACCATTCTCTGCATGTTCTCTACAGTTTGCATGGACATGAAGTCCATGTCTGTTCTATTTCAGTCTCTGATGACCTGGTGCCTGTGGTGCAGCATGCCCCGAAAAATGTCTGAAAAAAAGTGTCTGATGAATGAATGAGTGAAAGAGGCCCATTTGCCACTTTTGAAGCACTTTTATGTATTACATTGAACTGTGTGATGTGGCTGATGTTAGAATGTTTTTGTATCATGAGGACAGAAATTTCTGAAGGTTTTACCTATTACCTTATCCCCCTTGATCCTGGGTGGTTAGCAAGCTGACAAGTTTGTTTGTTTGTTTGTTTGTTTGATATTGACTTGTTTATTTTTGGTGAGATGGAGAGCACAAGCCAGGGAGGAGCAGAAAGAAAGGGAGAGAGAGAGAATCCCAAGCAGGCTCTGCAGTGTCAGCAGAGACCCTGACTTGGGGCTTGATCCCATGACCCTGAGATCATGACCTGAGCTGAAATCAGAGTCAGAGGCCCAACTGACCGAGCCACCCAGGCGCCCCGAATCACCACTTTATAAATAGCCATACAGAAGAACAAAGAGAAAGGCAGGGAGATACCACCAACTGTAAAACCTATCGTGCCCGGGCTCTGTCAGGCATTTATTTGATGGACACGATTTCATGTGATTTTCACAATGTTTCTCGTAACAACATCACCAGTGCAGATGCAGAACCAGGGGAGGGAGGGTGGAAGACCCGCCGCCCGTGCTCATGCAGCTGGGACACGGCCGAACTAGGATCCGGTCCTGGTGGGCGTGGCTCTAAATTGTGTGCTTTGCCTATGCTATGACTCTCCCCCCATACACCCGAGAATCTGTACGTATGTGCACAGGGCAAGGTATCCAAAAATATCAGGCTGGAACAGTAAAAACAAATGGTAATGATGCCAAACGTCTCTCAGTGGCAGAGAGGGTAAATAAACCAGAACACTTAAGTGGTGCAATGGTACGCGGCAGCTAAACTGAATCAACTAGAAGTAGACATATCATCTATAATGTGGAAGAAAACAACCAGCCGAATGAAAAAAAATAAACTGTCAAAGAATGCGTTAGTGAAACACCGCCTCAAACCAAGTTTCAGACATACACTAAGCATTATTATGCATTGTTTAAGGAAACAAATATGTACTCGAAAGGCTCAAATTCAAAGGATTATAAGCACCCAACTCAAAACTGTAGTCAAACGCATGGGGATGATATTGCAGGAGAGTAACCGGGGGTCTGAGCAGCTCCTGGGGTGTGGGCCTCAGGCTGGGTTGATGTTTGATGTTTATTCTATTATTTTAGACATTATTTTTCTAGAGGAAATACTTCATTTATAAGCAAGTGGTGCCTGGAGTAAGGCCACCCAGCTGGTCAAGGACGGGCTGCATAAGGAGAGATGCCTCCTGACTCCCAGGCCAGTGCTCCTTCCCCTGCAGTGAGCCGGTAATTACCCGCATTGTGCAATGTGGGCCAGAGGTGAGATGCGATGCGGAGTCGTGCTTATCTTTACTTCCCTCCCTCCTGATCACTGCCTTATGTCCTCTGTGTCACCTTCTCTCAGGTGCTCCAGATGGCTCTATAGCCCAGACGACTTGGTTTCTGTGTGACTTCCGTGCAAGAAAGAGGAACTTCTTTTCACAGACTGAATCAGAAAGTCCCAAAAGAGATGGGGAAAAAGTAAACTTCTTCCCCGCAAGAAGCTGCCATGGTAGGCACTCTTGTTTGCCTGCTCAGCGGCCCTTCTGTGTTAGCAGAGAAGCAGCCATAATGACTCCTCACTTTCCCAGCCTCCCTACGGCACAGCCAGTGACCTGATCTCCACAGAGAGAAAATCTGCACAGAGGTTTCTGGGAGATATACTCGTTGTTGACAAAAAGCGGGAAGCTACAAGGAGAAGGCCTTCTCTCTTTCTGCTTGGTATATTGATAGCTGATGATGTGATGTTTGGAGCTGTGGCAGCCAAACTGTGACCATAAGGAAAGGGCCATGAGAATCCTAGAGAGGCTATTGAGTTGAGCTGCTGAGTGAGCTCTGGGATCGCCTACCTCTGGATTGCTTCTTAAGTGCACCAAACAAGCAAAACCCGAATCGATATTGTTAGCATACTTTTACTCCAGAGTTCTATTACTAGTGAACAGCATGACTGTTCGGGGAGAAAAGGGGGAATGCTGGCCTTTTATCCAAGTACAAATCCCCTAGACCCATGCGCTTGAAAGTCACCTGTTAAATTACATATACAGAGGCTTGCCACTCCTCTCTATGGACCCTGCAATGGTTCTTTCTTGCTCATTGGATAGGAATCAAAATTCTTAAGCCATCCCTCCTGGCCGGGCCTCGCACTGCCTGCCTCCAGGCGCACCTTGGGTTACTCTCTCCATATGACTCACAATGAGCCAGTCACCTTAGTTATGTTGTTGTTTTGTTCTGTGTCATTTACTTTTTCCGGTTGGCTGACCCCTTCTCAACTCAGGGAGGTTGCACAGGCTTGTCCTCTGCCCGAAACACTCTTTTCCTCTCCCTCTGCCTGGCTGAGGCCAAAGCATCATTATTTGATCTCACACTACCCCGACTTTCCTTCCTAGCTCTGGACTTACTTAGTTTTCTGTGTATTTATGTTTCCTCCACCTCTCCCTCTACCAACAGAATTTAAGCTCTGTGGGAGCAGTCGCCATGTGGGATGTCAGTGCATCTCTAGCCAATATACAATATGGGCGTCTTTCCCCAAAGTGAAGATCTGAGCACGTCACCCCCATCATCAAAATTACTGAAGATAGTGAACGTTAGTTGTTACGAGCGCACCTTTTCACTGCCTACAGTTAAATCTCATGTCCTTATCCTGGTACTCAAGGTCGTCTCTAACGCATCCTTTTCCTCATTCATTTCAAATGTATGTATGGGGCAACGGCTATGTCCCAGGCACTGTTCTAGGAAAAAGCACCTTTCTTCCTGCATCTTTCCCCCACTGATACCAAGCCACCCGCTGTCCAAAACACCCCTCTCCAAGCTCTCGAAACCACAGTGGAATACCTTTCTTGCCATAATTTTCCTCAAACTCTTGCTTTTGCCTCCAACACCTTCCCATTCTCTGTCCACTCGGCAACTCCTTAACCAGCGTGTAAATCCTACCCTCCGTCTTGTATTCAAAAACGTGTGATAGGCCACTTCTGTGTTTTTCCCTGTCTCCTGCATCACTGATTGGAGACACCACGGGGATATTGAGTGTGTGTGACTCATTACCTCTATTTGATGTCCTGCATAGCCGGCCTGCATGATTTGCTCAATTGTGGGACAGAAAAGGGAGCCTGAACAGAAATTTCACAGCCTTTTTTTTTTTTTTTTGTGCCTCCAAAGGCTTAGAACCTTGGAGCCAAGAGTATCCAAATGCTTTTGATCAAGGATGTCCCCCTCAAAAACAAGAAAACGAGCACCCCGCTATGTGAATAATTACCTATAAATTCTATGCTGAACCGTATAGCCTCCAAATGACGATGCACACGCAAAAAAGGAGCCACTGAAAAGCACAAGGTAACAATGTAAAATGAACAGAAATTCTCATGTTTTCATCCAGCACCCCACCAGATCGGGTAACCTTTCCCTGTTTTAGACCGTTCTGACCTAACCTCAGAGGATCAGAGGATGACTGGCTGTTTCTAGTTCACACAGAATGGTGTGAGTATCTTCTGGGGGAAGGCAAGGCATCGTGGCTACAATGACAGAGAGGGGTTTGTCTTGAGGCTTGTCGCTCCCCATGAACCCTGGCATGTCTGTTCTCTGTCTCCGTCAAATCTTGCACCAGCCAGAGCAGGGGCCCAGAGAGCTAAAGGATTACTTTTTTCCCTCCTCCTCCTCCTGGCCTCGCCCACTTAGGGATTAAACAGCAGACTGCAGAGCTGCTCTGAATTCAGAGCTGGCTTTGATGGTGCCTGGCCCTTATCTTGGTGGGGTTTCTTCTTGCAGAGGGAGTAGCAACTTTTACTTCTCAAGGGGGGCGGGGGGTTTCAGCGAATGTCTCATGCTTTGGAAGAAGCAGGGCTGCCACCAGACGTGCCCAGATACTGTTTCCTTTGGAGTGTCACAACAGTTTGCAAAGAGCCACGCCAGCTCCTCCCCCATCGCATTCAGCTCCTCCAGCCAGATGAGATCCAGCTGTGCCCCCACACCCCCCAACCAGCTCTGCAGGGAGCTGCCTCTGTGGAACCATCCAGCCTGTGTCTCTGAGCTGACACCCCGAACCTGGCTGTGCTCATCATCCAGACCCGGGCTCTCAGCAAACCCTCTGCCAGGTGCCTCCTGTGGAGTGGCCAGGGGCTTGGGAAGAAGGCCACCAGATGCCCCTCTAAGTTAACCCGCTTTCTTCCTGGCCCTGGCCCTGCACGCCAGGTCAGCTGATCAGACAGTGTCCCAGTTTTAGCACCGAACATCTCACATCCCCAAGCCCCCTCACTCCAAGAACGACCAACTCTGAAATGTGCAGGACCCGAAGCAAAAGGAAAAGTGCAGGAATTGCTCACAACCTTAGTAAGAACTTCAAGACTGCGATACCACAGCACGAAGCCACATGCGGGGCCCTGATCAAGGGGCCCTTGTGTGACCTCCACGCTGCTCATGGGACCAGCCCTGCTCCCAGGCAAACCACGACGGCTACCCGGCTCCGAATACATAGATCTAGTGAAAAAATGAAACGTGTGGCTATCTCCACGAGGCTGTTAGCTTCTCGGAGCCACAGGTGCGGCCCAGACGGCAGCATTTGCCTGCCACCCTCCCATCCATGCTCTGAGGCTGGGCCTTTCTGAAGACAAATCACCCCACTCAACGCCCTCAGAGGCCTTCAACGCCCCCCTGGCTGTCCGGGGTGTTCTCAGATGTGAGTGACAATAAGGACACAAAAACTGCAAGGTGCAAGTAGTGACTTATCTTTGCTCTATTTTTGCTTAACTATGTCCCAACATAAAAGTTGGCATTAACACCACATGCTTGTAGCTCTTATACAATGATGAAGCCAAATGTATAAAATAAAAAACAAAAAAACAAAGTCAGACTATAGACCCAGGAAACTCCAAATTAACAACATTAATTCAGTGGGATGAGGCTGCTTTACCAAAACCAAAGTGTGCGTGGCGGAGTGAGCATGGTGCCCTGTGGGCTGCTGTGGCCTGGGCCCTTTTCCACTGGGCGCTGGTCCCGGGATGGCTCAGGCCTCTGGCCCCTCTTCTGAGTTGGAACGAAAGCTGGGTACCTTTGTTCGAATACCACGCGCTGACACTACTGGCATCTCACTTGCAACAAAGCTACCTTTTAAGGATAGGTTCCACCCTTCTTTTCCCATTAACCCATGACGTGAAAGGCATGCTAATTAGCGCTGGTGAGATCATAAATATTAACGCAGACGTGAGCGCCGTAATTCCATTGCAACTATAAGTGCATTCCACTGTGGGTTATCAGTGGGCCACCCGAATGACCTAAAAAAAATGTCTGTGCTAGTTTTGAAATTATCGGTGAAATATGAATAGCAATAAATGGCATTTATTGAGCAACTCTTATCTGCCAGGCATTGCTCTAAGTTCTTTTCACATTATCATTTACTTAGTCCTCACAACTCTACAGGGCAGAACTATTATTAGTGCCATATTACAGATGAGAAGCCTGAGGCTCAAAGTGGTGACACTAACTTGTCCTGAGTCATCTCACCAGAAGGTTCCTAAGAAAAATCCTCAAAGTGAACTCCCAGACCACTGATCAGGCATAAAGGACCTTTAGAGGTTCGTGACTCCTGTCTGGCATCCCCAGCTCACAGAATGAAGTTCAAACTTCTTAATTAGCCAATAAAGGACTTCTTTGCCTTGCTTGTTGACCTCCCTGTCTTTATGGCTTCCTGCTCCCCATCTGATTACACATCTTTAGTGCTGCTAGTGAAATTCCAAGAGGGGCATCAGTCTCTGTCACGTTTCTCTGTTCTTTATGCTTCCAAGTCGTCCCTCGGCCTGGGATGTGCCTGTCCTTCCCCACCTGGAAACATCTGTGTTCTGCAAGGTGATCAGTGTCACTTCTCTGTGATGCTGTTTCCAAATAAGGCAAGGCCGATGCTTCTCCTTTGTGTTCCCGCAGTACCAAGGTCTCAGCTTCTTTTCCCAAAGGCACCATTAACCTCCTCATGGCCCCTGCACTGGCAGCCCTCAGTGCTAGGCCATCCTGACCCTCGCTTCTGGAGATTTTAAACTAAGATGACCCGGAGCCTGGGAATGTGGACTCAGAGACTGTGCTATCCTAACACCTGGCACGTATTTATTTAGTGCTGACTGTGCACTGGGCCCTGTTCTATAACCTGTGCACCTGTCACCTTATTTCAGGCCCACAGCACTCCTACCAGGTGGGTCCACTGTCTCCTTGTCTTACAGGCAAGGACGCTGGTGGGCAGAGGGAACGATGACTCCCCCCATCGTACCAACAATGGCAGTGCCAGTGGGTGAAGCTGGAGTCCACGTGTTAAGCCTTGATGCCACGCTGCCTCTTCTACTTCAGGAGAGCCAAGACCGGGGCAGTGGGTGTCACGGCAAAGCACGGGCAAGCTAAGAGTATATCAGAGACTCGATGGAGAAAAAAAGCAGATGCTGGTTCATTGTGAGTAGACAGGGCAAAGGAAGGACAAAAATCAAGCCCACAGAGAGAGGCAGAGAGATTTGTTTGTCCCCAACTGCTGAGGCCCCAGCCACTGTTCACGATGACTTGCTGGACATCTTGGCTTGGAGTCAAGGGCTTCCCCCGTACCTTTTCCACTGGCATTTAAAAAAAAAAAAAAAAAATCAGTTGGGGTGAGTTTCTTTTCCCTGCACCAGTACTAAAAAAAACACAAAAATACTGGAAATACACCAGCCCTATGAACACTAAGGCCCTTAGAACCAATATGCATTTTTGCTGCACCTAAAAGGAAGCTTAGATTTGGATCACACTTACACAAACTTTTTTAGCGTAAGTATATCCCATGCAATTACATTTAGAACATACTTATACTAAAAATTCATCTGTTGTTTCTCTGAAGTTCAGATTTCACTGGGGGCTCTGTATTTTATCTGGCAGCCCTAATCGGGGATTGTGTGAGAACTGCAGAATCCCAGGCCTTCCCAGACCCACTAAACCAGAATCTGCAATTTAACAGATGATGGGCATGCATATTAAAGTCTGAGAAACCCAGCTAAAAGATGAATCAGAAGACGAATACCAAAGACAGTAGAGCAGCTCTTTGGTCATTAGAAGCCCAAACTCTTCCTATCTTTTTCTCTCCAACACCCCTATCCCATGGTTTCCATCCTTTAGGTCACTTCATGGTCCAAGAGAGATTCTCGGGGTTCTCTCAACAATTCTGGACTCCAAACGGAAGCAAGGGGGAAAGATCAGGAGCTATTTTCCAGTGGCTCCAGCCAAAGACCTCCCCTCACATCTCACTGGCTGCTCCTATCTGTGAGGGAAGCTGGGACATGATCTTTAGTTGGGGCCCAGGTACCTCCATGACTTAGGTATGCATAGGTGTGTCTGGGGAGGGGAAGGCGGTTGTTATCCACCAAGTCGCCCAGGTTGACCACGGCAAAGGAGCAGGGAAAGGCAACAAGACCCCGAACATGAGATGACCTCCAAGAAAGGGGTGAGTCCTGGCTGTGTTCTAGACCTGGGATAATTACGGTGCTCAGGTCCACAACAGGGCCCCTGAGTCTTTTCACAGAGGAGAGGTGTTTGGGTGCTGTCGTGGCTGATGCACGAAGCTTCCACAGGCCTAGGCACCGTAACACCATGCTTGCGCTCCTGAGAACAGTGGCTGATCGCGAGTTGCAAAGGTACAAAAATGAGCACAGAACACTGTTGGCTCCACCCCCAAGGAATTGGACTGTGGACTATCACGGAACCACTGTGGCTTCTGATGGGATTTGGGTCACCAAGTGCAGCATCTCGGGGCTGGGCAGAACCAGTCTTCAAGAGCGACCCCATGTGGCTGCGCGAAGCAACGGCAGCGACGGGCTGAACAGACTCGTGGTCTGCGTTCCTTGCTGATGATGCCTGGTCCCCTCGAGTCTGGATAAGTTCTGGAAGACTAGGACCACGGCGGAAGGTTCTCAGTGGAGTCCTTGAGTCTCACTGGCAAAGACGCGCAAGCGTCTAAGTGTAAACACAGACGAGACGTGAACGCATCTGCATCCGGGAGTAACAAGTGGAGAGAATCGGTGCGGTAGTGGGGATGGTAAAGGAGGTATTTTTGGTGACAAGTTTTTGTTGCTCATCAAGTCTCACCCCTCAAGTCGGAGTAGGCCGAACCCATAGCTGCTCCGGGACCTTTTCAAGCCAGATTTCTCTCAAGTAATGCCAAACTGGATTGAATCGGGGTTTCCAGATGTTTGTTATATACACCATGCCAAATACACTTCCAGAGCAAGAAGGATTTCTCTTCAAATAGCAGCTGAGCATGGCAGGCACGTCGTGACTGGAATTGGCCTGTTCCATGCCACCCTATGAAGAAACTGCCTCTTTTTTAAGTGGCATTCCTTTTGAGGCAATTTGCAGCATAGTGATAAAAATACGCTCTGCCAAATTACAACCCCTTCTAGAAGGACACGCAATGAGCCCACTTACTCTATTCCATGTGGATGCTCCCGCAGAGACAGGCCTGGAGAGGTGAGAGGCCAGGTGAAATGTCGGACTCCTGGCAAGGGAAGGAACCGATGGAATAAGAAGCCACGGAGGGCTGAGTCTGGGGGACACACGGAGGGGTGTCAGTGAGAAGAGGGAGGGGGGCTCCTGTCTTTGCAGGCAGAGTGCCTGGTTCCAAAAAAAGAAACCCAAAAAACTCCAAACGAACAAAAACACTTTTGTCTCTGCATATAAGGAGAATATTTAGAAGAGGGGGAAGAAGAGGGAAGAACAAAAGGAAAGGAAGGGAAGGGGGAAGACAGACTGGGATGGAAAGAGTGGAAATATTAAGTGGATTGTGTAGAACCCACGATGGTTTCAGGGTCTGTGACTCATCGGCTACACGTGGCTTCCATTTCCTTTGAAATCCAGATGTGTTTGAAAAGAAGACAGAACGAGGGAAGGATAAAAGGGAGCCTGGGTCTGATAGTTTCCCTGAAAGCAGAGATTTGGATATTTTTGGTCACCTCCTCTGGTTCGCAGTGCCTGTTGGGTTCAACAGATGGTAGAGGACAAGTCCATTCTCTGGAGAGAAAGGGGTTTCAGATACCGGAACACGGACCTCAGAGCCTCCAGTGTGACGAGAGATTGCGATCAGGCCGTCTGGAAATTAAATCAGGACGCCAGCTTGCCGCCACAGCTTGCCAGTGTTCCCACAGCCCATGGTTGGCTCTGAGCATCCTTCTAAAAAATACCAGCAACTGTGGCTTTGCTTTGTGGATGTGGGTCCAGATTCCATTTTGAAGAATGCTAGCTTTGTTCCTGGCCTCCCACAGCTCACTCTTTCCAGAAATCACATTGAATCAATGTCTTGAGTATGATCTCCATCCCCTCTCTGACCAAATCTCCCCCCATATTCGCTCGCTCCAGCCATACTGGCCTCTTCAGAATCTCTTGACCATGGCAGGCAGATAAGTGGCTACCTCAGGGCCTTTGAATGTGCTGTTTTTGCTGCTTAAAATTCTGTGTCTCAAGACACCTGCTTGCTCCTCTTTTCCTCAGGTCTCACCTTAAACACCACCTTCCCTGACAGTTCTACTTAAATGGCCCTTTGCTTCCTAACTCCCCTGTCTGCTTCACCACGGTTTCTTCTCCTAAGCACTTACTCTTACCTAATGTGGTACATAATTTACTGGTTTAATGTATGCTTTGTCTCTCTCCCAACTAGACTGAATGCTCCATAAGGACAGGCTGTTGGTTTGTTTTATTCACTGCTCAACCCCCAGTACTCAGGACAAAGCCTCCAACATGGTAGGCCCTTAATATACATTCGTTAAATGAACTGATAAAGTAAATAGGTAAGAATGGGCATTTAGGGGGTGCCTGGGTGGCTCAGATGGTTAAACATCCGACTTTGGCTCAGGTCATGATCTCATGGCTTGTGAGTTCGAGCCCCGCGTCAGGTTCTGTGCTCACAGCTCAGGGCCTGGAGCCTGCTTCAGATTCTGTGTCTCCCTCTCTCTCTGCCCCTCCCCTGTTTGTGCCCTGTCTCTCAAAAATAAATAAACATAAAAAAAAAAAAAAGAATGGGCATTTAGGCAATTCAAAAAGATGAGAGCACAGCAGAGTCTGGAGTTAAGCAGTCAGTGGAATGTAGGGCTCAAAGTGACTTGGTTTCATTTCCATGCGGAACTCAACTATATACCTGTTAGAATATGCCCACATTGGTCTGTGAGGAAGACCCAGGGACTACGGCCAATACTAGGATGACCCTGGGGGTGGCATAGCTGCCCTTCACTGTGCCACACCTTGGCCAGAGCCACTGACGGCTCCCTCAAGGTCATTTGCCTAGACTTTTGCATTCAAGGCCCTCCCCAGCCTGGTACCAATCAGCCTTACTATCTGTGTGTCTAATAATACTTCCCCATACTATGCCGACTCACGCAACAAAATGTCTCACATTTATCTTAAAAGTCCGTCCCAAGTTTGGATTCCACTCCATTATATAGTTTGGCTTGGTAGAATGTTAAAATAATAGTTTTGCTGACAGACGCTTACTCTCAGCTCAACTCTTCCACTTTTGCTTACTAAATGGGGTGACAGGAGATTCCACAGATTCAGGGCCTCTGTTTTCCTTCTCAGGGAGTTCCTCAGTATCTAGGGCCCTTGAAGATACTAAGAACAACTCTCTTTTCTTCGGTGGCATTTGTTGAGCAACATACAAAGCATAATCCTGGAGCTCAGCCCAATGCAATGTCCACCATGTTGTTCAACCCACAGTGCACATTGGCATATACACCACGTAAACACACTGACACACCCACAAACACACACAAGACACAAACATGTAGATGCACACACAAGTGTAGACACATATGAGGCAAGCATCTATAAAGGCATGAAATTTCCTGGTGTCAGTTCAACTAAGCTCTCAATGCTTTGTGCAGACAATCCTGGAAGATATCATGGAAAGATACCAATGGCCTGATACTTAATGAGAAGAGGCATAGATTCTTCACCCTCGTAGGTGGTTCATTCCCTTTTTCTCCACCTAGAATTGACTGTCTTGACCCACTCAAACTTTTGGCTTGGTTTTGTACTGAAATGACCTTAGGATAGGCCCTGACTTCACCAAACCATTAAGTGACTCGCTCTACAGGGATTATTTTAAGACAAAGTATTGGCACTTGGGAGGTGCTGCAGCTAAGTAGGAAGGAAATGTACTCAGGGCTCTGCTTCCAGAAGCAGTAGGGACTCGTAGGCAGGGAGAAGTCAAAATAGGAACACACTACAATGCCTATTATTATTATTATTATTATTATATTTTTGATCCTTCAAACTGGGGAAAGTGTTCTAAGGGTGGAACTCCTAACAGCGTGAAGTCACAAGTTGTAACTGATGTGACAAAGGAAGATAAATAAAGAAACTTTTGGGGCGCCTGGGTGGCTTAGTCGGTTAAGTGTCCGACTTTCGCTTAGGTCATGATCTCGCGGTTAGTGGGTTCGAGCCCCGCGTCAGGCTCTGTGCTGACTGCCAGCTCAGAGCCTGGAGCCTGTTTCAGTCTGTGACTCCCTCTCTCTCTCTGACCCTCTCCTGCTCACGCTGTCTCTCTCTCTCTCTCCTAGAAATAAATAAAAACATTTTAGGGAAAAAAAAAAAAGAAACTTTTGTTTCAGGGGAGCCAGGCAGGAGGGAGGAATCTCTCTGCCTTCGTGCTCTCTCAAGCCTCTTTGAGTCCTCCACCTCTTTCAGCTATTTTGGAAACAATCTCAGAAGGCTTTCTCTATTAGGTGTGGAACTAGTCATCTCAGTATCACAAGTCTGGGGTATAAGGCACATATATACACGCACGTTCACACATGTGCACACACACACTAACATCCACAGGGCTAAAGGTTTTCAGGAAAGTTTCTTTCTCCCTTTCTTTCTTTTTTTTTTTTTTAATGAAAAGCAATGTCGCAATTGATAAGTGGCATATCAATCTGGCCACGAAGTGAGAACTTTTTAAGGAAAGGAAGAATTGTTCTCATTAAGCCCCAAAACAGTATTGTTTTCCATTGATCATCTAAGCCAATTTGCTCTATGTAGAATTGCTGTGTTAAAAAAATTAGCTGTTGATACCATTCAATACCAATTAGATGGATTTTTCCCTCAACATAAGGTGCACTTGTAGTTTTTCTCAGTCTCATAATTTAAAAAAAGGTGATAAGCTATGTGTTCTGAATCAATTCACTTAGATTCCAAGGGGGCATAATGGAATGTCTGTTGCTGCAATAAACAGCAAAATCTCACTGCTCAGGATGCCTAAGGTGGTAGCAATAATGTGTTTTTGTTCTTCCCCTGAGACCCACTGACCCAAAATATCTGTGGCTAGAATTCAGAAGTCTGTGAGTTGGGTGAGAAAAATTTGCTTATCAGTTTTCACAAAGTTCCACTTCACACTAAGCATGTCAGTCAATTATGAATATAAACAAAAATGACTACTGTATTAGTATTATCTGTGACTTTTCAGAAATCATTGCTAATATCAAATTATAGGCTTCTTTTGTAATGCAATGTAGTATATTTTTTGCATTTACAAGCACTATTGTAAGAAGAAGCCCACGGGTGACCTCAGGCTGCAGAAGGAGTCACTGGCACATTCGGGGTTAAGACCCCTGTTTCAGGAGACCTCCGCCATGAGGAAGCATCAGAGTCTGGCCTAGCTGGTGGGGGTTCCTGAAATCCCATTAGGAAAGTCCTTTGGGCCCTGAAGCCTTCCCCACTACCCAGCAAACGCAGGTCCAAATGCCCCAGGGATGACATTTGTTGCTACCCTATTAAAGTTTCTCTGGAGTGGCACCGAGGTGAAGAGGAAGGGTGAAAAGAGCCCCCCATCCCTCTGCATATATAAAAAATGGTACCCTAGCCTGCATCAGTAGATCCTAAACTTTTGGCCCCTTAATATTCTGTTAGAAAAAAAAAACTTAAAAAAATTATTTTTTTAAGTAACTTTCTTTTTTAGAGCAGCTGTACGGCCATGTTGTTTTCTGAGAGTGAGCCTGGATCTGAGCGAGACTGCTCCCCACACTTGGCCTGTGTTCTCTCAGTGATTCTCACCACCCCTATCTGCGGAGGCGCCGAATGCCCGTGGCAGCGGCAATCCTGCCTCACTCTGAACCCTTGTCACAGTGATTCTTTGAGCACACGTCAGCTTTATGCTTGCTGCCCTGCTCCTGGAACTGGACGGGGGAAGGCGAGTCCACTGTCAACAAAGCGCCCTTTCTTGAGAAAAAGAAGAGAAACAAAGGAAGCACCCGCCTGAGCCATTTCTCTTCTACTGAGTTGTAACTAGGCCGCGACTTTAGGCTGTGGCTCAAATGCCTGACCTTTTTTTAAATTCCAATAGGCTTAGGTTCAGGGCACTGGCTCACCTAAACTTCCTTCCCGGGAATGGTCATCTGCCACCTGGTGGCTGAATGGGGAACTGCACCCTTCCCCTGGCTCAGGAAGCGGATCACCCGGGAAGGGGAAGGGCCAGGCTGAAAAGGCTGAACCCCCATTCCCCTGACAAAGCAGGCCCGCAAGGAATATCACTGAGGCTGCGGCTCTGCACCCGGTATCTCGATGAGATGTCGATACCCTCAGTCTTCACTGTGAACACATCTGGATGCCTTACGGAACTCTTTCCACAGGACATCTGCCTGGGTAGATGTAATCATAGCCTCCATGAGAAAGTCATGTTAACAGTTTTTCTGAACAAAACTAACTTCCTGGGGGGAAAATACTCAAACAAAACATAATTACAATTTGTTAAATCTAAATACTCCTGATAAATGAATTGCTCTTTTTACTGAGACTTTGTTTTATGCTGGGTGCTGTGCTGTGTTTTGCATACAATGTCTCATCTGCTTTTTTTTTTCTTTTTTAACAGCTCTGAGAGCTAGACATTAAGTATTCTGGTGATGAAACCAAAGCTCAGTGAAGCTAAGATATGGTCCAGGTTCCCAAGGATGGTATGTGACAGAACTGACAGTTACGTGCATATCTTTCTGACGCCAAAGCCCCCAGCTGACTGTTATGCTATGCTGCTTCAAGTACACACACAGGGACACACACACAGGCACACACACATACACACACACGCACACACTTAAGGATGTAAAAGATTAGCTATTTGAATAAACTACCCTCTCTACAGCAAACACATCATCTAGTGCTAGGACTAGGGAGACAAGTTAGTTACAGGCAGACAGGAGAGTTCATTACATTATGGTTGTGATGGAATTGTCAAGTATTTGCCTTTTATTAAAAATATTGTTAAATAAATAAATGCTAACAAAGAAAACCCAACAGCATATTAACAAGGATTTTTATGCCATGGCCAAGTGGGGTTTATCCCAGGAATGCAAGGGTGATTCAACATAAGAAAATGAATCGGCGTAATATACCAGATTTGTAGACTGAAGAAAATTATAGAATCGTCTCAAATGATGAAGAAGCACCATTTGACAAAATCCAACACATTTTAATGATTAAAAAAAATCTCAGAGAACATGGAACAGAAGGGAACTTCCTTAACACAATAAAGGCAACTGTGAAAAATTTCACTCAATAGAGAAAGTCTGAATGCTTTTCCCCTAAAACTAGGAACAAAATAAGGATGCCTGTTTTCCCTACCGGTGTTTAACATTGAACTGGAAGTTCCAGCCAGAGCAATTAGACAAGAAAAATAATTGAGGGGCATCGAAATTAGAAAAGAAGGAAAATAATCTCTGTTCATGGATGACATGATCTTATATAGAGAAAATCCCAAAGAATCTAAAAGAAAGATAATAGGGGCGCCTGGGTGGCTTAGTCGGTTAAGCGTCCGACTTTCGCTCAGGTCATGATCTCGCGGTTCGTGGGTTCGAGCCCCGCGTCGGGCTCTGTGCTGACTGCCAGCTCAGAGCCTGGAGCCTGTTTCAGTCTGTGACTCCCTCTCTCTCTGACCCTCCCTGCTCACGCTGTCTCTCTCTCTCTCCTAGAAATAAATAAAACATTAAAAAAAAAATTTAAAAAAAAATAAAAAAAATAAAAGAAAGATAATAGAGCTAATGAACAAATTCAGCCAAGTTGCAGGGGACCAGATGGACACAGGCTGTACCCACATCCCTGCCATGAATAATCCCAAAGGGAAATTAAGAAAGCAATCCCATTTACAATAGCATCTAAAAGAATAAAATACCTGGAAACAAATTTAACAAAGGAGGTAAGAAGGACTGTACACTGAAAAAATTATTGTTGAAAGAAATTAAAGAAGACCTAAATAAATGGCAACACATTCTGTGTTCACATGAAGAGCCAAAAATTAAGTCCTCCATTAAGAGAAACCTCGGGCTGCACATAGCCCCAGTCCTAGATAAACTAAACCTAAAACTTAACCAGCTTTTCCGCTTCTGAACAGATGCCTGCGCTACGGGAAGCTAATACCTAACCAGCTCTTTCTGCTTCTGTAACAATGCTTAAGGCTTGCTTTCCCGCCACCGGATTGCCCAAGGGACTAGCTTCATGTTCCCCCTGTCACCCCATCACCCCACCTTGGCGGAAGCCAATCCGAAAAGGCCAGCGGATGCCCCCCACCTTGCTGAGGGAAGGGCCTGGAGAGAGAGATGTTAACCTGTTAGTCACCAAACAAGACTTCAAACTCGCTCTATGATAGGCTGAATTCAAAGGTACCCCAAATATTACAATTGGATCCCGCCAAAAACCTGATGGCGGGAACCAATCAGATGCGGTATATGTTCACATTTTAATGTTAACCAATGGCAAACTTGTAACCATGGAAATCTCCTGTCCCTCCCCATGACTTGTTTACTTCTGTCTATAAAAAGGCTGCAAAGGCTTTGTTCAGGGCCTCTTAGCGTCACCGGCAACGAGTGCGCGGAGGTCCAGGTTCGAACCTGCAAATAAACAACCCTTGCCGCTTGGCTTTGACTCTGGTCTCTGGTGGTCTGATAATGGGGGTCTTCCGATCTCTGGGCGTTTCACACAGACTGGGAGATTTAATATTGGTACGATGTCGACATACAGAAAGTGATCTGTAGATTCAATGGCCTATCAAATCCTTTTTTTATAGCCTATCGAATCTTAATGGCCTTTTTTTTCTTTTTTTTTGAAGAAATGAAAAAGCTATTACTCAGATTCATATGGAATTGCAAGGGGCCCTGAATAGCCAAAGCAATCTTGAAAAAGAACAATGTTGGAATACTTATAGTTCCCCACTTCAAAACTTACCACAAAGCTATGGTAATTAAAACGGTGTGGTGCTGGCATCAAGATAAACATATAAACCGGTAGAAGAGAATTGGGAGTTCAGAAATAAACCCAAATATCTATGGCTAGTTGATTTTTGACAAGGGTGTCAAGGCCATTCAGTGGGGAAAGAATAGTGTCTGATAACTGGTACTGGGATAAATGGATTTCCACATGCAAAAGGCTGAAGTTGGACACCCTGACCTCACACCTTAGACAAAAATGAACTCAGAAATGATCAATGACTGGGCGCCTAGGTGGCTCAGTCGGTTAAGTGGCTGACTCTGGCGCAGGTCATGATCTCACCATTTGTGAGTCCGAGCCCCACATAGGGCTCTGTGCTGACAGCTCAGAGTCTGGAGTCTGCTTTGGATTCTGTGTCTCCCTCCTCGCTGCCCCTCCCTCACTTCTGTGTGCGTGCTCTCTCTCTCTCTCTCAAAAAATAAACATTAAAAAATAAAAAAATTAAAATAGAAGAGCTCAATGATCTAAATGTAAGAGCTAAAACCATAAAACTCTTGGAAGAAAACACAAGGGTACATTGTCATGATCTTGGATTTAGCAAGATTCTTATATATGATACCAAAGCACTAGCAAAAAAGTAAATTGTGTGTGTGTGTGTGTGTGTGTGTGTATGTTTGCATATCTCCAGAATTATGGGAGGACAAAAATAAGAATAAGCTTTTTAGAGCACCTTCACCCAGGAACTGAATCACAGGTCTGATGTGAGAAAATGCCAGGAAAAGCTATAGATCACTTTAGGTGTATTGACACGCTAACAGTATTAAATCTGCCGATCCATGGGCACAGAAACTTTTCCAATTTCTCAGGATTCTGAAACACAGAGAGAATAAGTGATTTATTCAAGATCATGTAATTCATATATGGAAAAGTGACAACCAGAACCTGGTTAAGTTCTCTCTCCCAGGACTCAAAGTTGAGCTCTCTCCCCCAGGGAGCACGAGGCTAGGACTATTATTGTTTTTATAATTTGTGATAATTCTGGCAAGGGCTAGTCTCTTCTCTAGTTTCCTCCACCCTTTGGAAAATCTTCCCCATAGGCAGTGTGAATATGTGGGGGAAAGGTTGCAAAAAGAATGCTTTGACTACTGATAATCAGATTGCTTTTAAGCCTACTTCAGCACTTTAGAAGCATCTATTTATATATTAAGAATGAGTATGCTAATTGCAAGCCATTCTTAGGTATCCTTGAGGGATCTCTACCAGGCAAGCCTCATTTGAATTACTCTCTTCCTTCAACAAACATCCAGCACTTGAGATTTAGGGATTTTTGGCACTGAGTCTGAATTAACATGATTTTTTTTTTTTTTGTAAAGATGAAATGATTATGGGGAGATGAAAATGGAGCTAACCAGCATTTACTGAACCTAGCACGTGCCAGGCAAGGGAATCATTTGTTTTCAGCTCATGTCTAAGAGAAGTAGGGTTCGGTTTCTCTGCAGATTAGCCCCTCCTGAAAACAAATAGATCCAACCCTCCCCAGTGCAGTAATAAGCAAAGGACGTTTAACTGGAATCCCATGGGTAGTAAAGGGAAAGCGATTTTACAATCAGACACCACGTACAGGATGAAAATCTACCTCAAACACCTATTTTTTTCCCCAAAGAAAACTTCTCTCCTTGCCAGGTGCCTCCTCATTCCCCTTTCCCCCTAAGGCATCACAAAAGAAATGCCTTCCATTGTCCTGAGGAATTCAGCTGCATCTCTAGATTGTAAACATCACTCAGGAGGACAAAAGCCAGGTTCTTACCCGAACAGTGACAATCAAAACTATTTCTGCATCCACCTAGGTGCATGTGTGTATGCGCTCCTGGGGTGGGGTGGGGAGGGCAATTCTCACGTCTTCTGAAATCACTTATGTTACCCCCTTTGCTCTTTAAAAGACCCCTAGGAGATTAGTTCATCCCATTTTATAAGAGAAAGACTGAAAATAATTTGGTAACTCGTCCAAAGCTGCACAGCTTGTGAGTGGGGCAAGCCACTGTGGAAGACAGACTTGATTCCAATACTCAAGATGTTAAAGGCTGGTCCCAGAAATGGAAAGCTATGAAGATGGCTTTCTTGATTTCCACATCACTGGGTGAATTCCTGCCTCTATCATATTGGACCTTCTCCAGCGGACTCTGAGGGGTAGCCAGCCATGTATTAGGGTTCCCCAAGGAACTTAAGGTTTAAGCAGGCTGCAGCAAACTACAGCCCCTGGCCAGATCCAGCCTACTGCAGGTAGGCAAAGGTTTACTGGCCACGTGTGGCCATTCATTTACATATTGTCTAGGACTGCTTCTGCACTATGACAGCAGAATTGAGGAGCTGGGACAAAGACTGAATGGTCTGCAAATAGTCACCCTCTGGTTTTCTGCAGGAAAAAAAGTGTGCCGATGTCTAGTCTAGAGAGAGTTGCCTCTCTCTAACCAGAGACACATATAGAGACAGTCTGGAGCATGAGGGTGAGGGAGGTGCTAGGGCAGCACAGTGAGCTGGGACTTCCTATGAACTGACCTTGGTTGGTAAACCACTCCCAAGCCATCAGAAGCCCTCCATCACCTCATTCTCTACAATGTTCTTAGGACCTTGAAAATAACTGATTGATGAATTAAGCTGGTAAGAGTAAGTACTTGGTGTGTGTCAAGCTCTGTCATAGGTGCTGTGAATACAGCTGCGAGCAAAACAGACCGAAACAGGAGTGTGGAATGTGGGAAGGCCAAAGGCCAGAGGGACTGGGGCCGAGTGAGGTCTCAGGGCGAGGTCCTCCGTGTGCTGGGAGGGAAGAAGAGCTCTTGTGGGGTCTTCTTCCAAACACAGTGGGAAGCCCCTGAGAATGTTAAGCAAAGTGGATTTGATTATTTGATGCACAATGATCGCTCTGCGGAGAGCAGGTTAGTGGAGGGCGGAGGTGGAGACAGTGAGAATGAGGATGCTGTCCTTTGTATCAACTCAGGCAGCAAGTAGTGGCAGCTTGACTAGTTTGGTGATGGGGGAGGTGGAGAGAGCCGGTTGGGTTAGGGAAATACTTGGCACCGGGCTAAGAGGGCTCAAGGGTAGTTGGGGATGGAGAGTGGGTGCTCGCTTCAGCAGCACATATACTAAGAAAGGGGGATGTAGAGTGGATCCTAACAAAGAAGCCCAACCCTTGCCAAAGAAGCCTGTCTCCTCAAAGAACTAGGGGACTGTGCAGCCGCTCCTAAAGGGATTTCTTAGGGTTCCCACCTCCTGCCGGCACAGACAGGATGGAAGCAGCAGGCAGCACCTGGGCTCCTGCGAGGTTTGTCTCGTGCCTGTTTGCCACATCCGCAGAAGCTGCAGCAAAATAAACAGATCGCCGTGTGCCGGGCAGCCAGCCCCGTTGCAGAAGGATGGATTGGACTGGTGAGAGAGAGCTCGACACTTGTGTTGCAGATCCATTAATGTCAGCCACAGGTTAATTCTGAGCAATTTCCAGGTGATCCAATAATTCATTAAAGTGACGAAAACAAATCTTTGGAAAATCGAGCCAGTGACAGATAAAAAGCCAATGATTTATGGTCTGGGGAGGAATAAGTGTCTCCCGTTCCATTCTTCAGTCTGTTGAGTGAATCGAAGTGTGCAGGAAGAACAAGGTAGGATGAGTTCTCCTTAATGGGCATTGTTCAGGCCCAGGGTGGCATGCCCTTCGTAACACTTGCCCATGAAGTATTAAGGTGGAAGGAAGCACTATGTCGCAGGAAGGCATGGATAGTGAGGTCGGGCAAAACTCAAATGTGAATTGCTGCTCTGCCGATTATCAGTGTTTGTGAACTTGGGCAAGTAGCTTCACATTTCTGAGCCTCCACTGGCTCCTCTTTAACAGGGGTACTAATATATTTTCTCCTGTACTCAGAGTAGATATAATAAATGAAAATTATGAACAGAGACTACAACATCATAGGGGACTCAATAAACAGCTGACATGATAGCTATGGGCAATAACAAAGAAGACGGGCAAGCCCTTTTCCTTTAATGGACACACACGCTCAGTGTGAGCATTCAGACTGCTGCTCTAAGAATATTATCAAATGCTTGCTTAGGCATCCAAGGACAGAGAAGTTTTCCAAGGCAAACTCATGGGGGAAAAGTGGGAGATCAGACGACTAGGAAGATGGGTGATGGCGCTTGGAGTCGGTGCTGGTGAACAGGAGGAAAAGGGTCCTACGTCTAAACAGAAGCATTAATGAAGGACAGTTTGAAAGCTTCCTTCCAAGTGGTGGTGGAGAGGGCGAGTGGTATGAAGGGATCATACTTAGAAAGAGACGCTGAAATTGGTTTGAAGTCTGGACAGAGGAGGTGGTTTCTGAACATAGATCTATAACATTTTAGATGCAGAAGAAACTCAGAAACCAAGGGAAGAACTGATGTTTCTTGCACACTTGGGAGTTTTGGCTATCTGTCATACTTTCTGTATGGTGACAGCATGTCTGTATTCCCTAGGAGCCTGTCCCTCCCCATGTGCATGCATACCCTATATTCTGTATACACCCTTCCATCTTTTATCAATGAGAGGTCTATCATGGCCATAGCAATTTTAGAAAGGAATCATGACCTCAGTCAACTGAAAGTACATGAAAGCCATAAAGATGCCTAAAAGGGATGTTTTACCACGGATTACTGTTCTTGTAAATGGAGTCCTGCTCTAACAAAGTATATTTAGGGATTGATGAGTATCTGTTGGAACTCTGTTAGACAAAACTAGTTGAAGTCCACAGACCCTAAGAACATTTAAGAGGAACTGAGCTTTGGAACCCTCATAGTGTGTATAAGAAGCCTTTGACTTGTCCAGGATATAAAAGCAATACACAGAAATCTGTTGCATTTCTATACACTAATAATGAAGTATCATAAAGAGAAATTAAGAAAACAATTCAATTTACAATTGCACCAAAAATGATAACATACCTGGGAATAAACTTAACCAAAGAAGTAGAAGATGTGTACTCTGAAAACTATAAAACACAATAACGAAAGAAAGTGAAGAAGGCACAATCAAATGGGACAATATCCTTTGCTCATGGTTTGGGAGAATAAATATTATTAAAATGTCTGTACTACCCAGAGCAATGTACAGATTTAATGAAACCCCTATCAAAACACCATAGCACTTTTTATAGAACTAGAACAAAAATAATCCTGAAGTTTGTATGGAAACACAAAAGACTCTAAATAGCCAAAGCAATCTTGAAAAAGAATAAAACTGGAGGTGTCACAATCCAGATTTCAAGTTATGTTACAAGGCTGTAATGATTAAAACAGTACGGGGGTGCCTGGGAGGCTCAGTCAGTTAAGCGGCCGACTTCAGCTCAGGTCACGATCTTACGGTCCGTGGGTTCAAGCCCCACATCAGGCTCTGTGCTGACAGCTCAGAGCCTGGAGCCTGTTTCAGATTCTGTGTCTCGCTCTCTCTCTGCCCCTCCCCAGCTCATGTTCTCTCTCTGTCTCAAAAATAAATAAACGTTAAAAAAATAAAAAATAAATAAAACGGTATGGTACTGGTACAAAAACAGACACACAGGTCAATTGAATAGAATAGAAAACCCAGAAATGAACCCAAAATTATATGATCAATTAATCTACAACAAGGGAGGGGGGAATATGCAATGGGAAAAAGTCTCTTCAACAAATAGTGTTGGAAAACTGGACAGCTACGTGGAAAAGAATGAAACTGGACAACTTTCTTACACCACACAAAAATAAGTTCAAAATGGAATTACAGAGCTAACTGTGAGATCTGAAACCATAAAATTCCTAGAAGAAAACATAGACAGTAGTCTC
The DNA here is from genome assembly GCA_017311185.1 of Proteles cristata cristata. Taxonomy (NCBI): domain Eukaryota; kingdom Metazoa; phylum Chordata; class Mammalia; order Carnivora; family Hyaenidae; genus Proteles; species Proteles cristata. The sequence continues at coordinate 692,973 of JAESUZ010001797.1, read as the reverse complement.
TTTAACAAGCTGTACGTAGAAACATTTTTTTATGTTTATGCAAGGTAAACAAAAGCAAATGTAAACTACTGGGATTACACCAAAACAAAAAGCCTCTGCACAGAGGGGGACAAAAAGCAAAAAGATAAAAAGATAACCCGCTGGATGGGAGAAGATGTTTGCAAATGATCCATCTGCTAAGGGGTTCATATTGAAAATATATAAAGAACTTATGCAACTTAGTACCAAAAAATAAATAATGCAATTAAAAAATGAGAAGAAGACATCAATAGTCATTTCTCCAAGGAAGACATCCAGAAGGCCAACAGACATATAAATAGATGCTCAATATCACGCATTATCAGAGAAACGCAAATCAAAATGACAAGAAGATATTACCTCACGTCTGTCAGAATGGCTAAAATCAAAAACACAAAGTGTTGTTAGCAAGGATGGAATTGTTAGCAAGGACGTGAAGAAAAAGGAACATTGTTCCTCTGCTGGGGGGAATGCAAACTGGTGCAGCCAGTGTAGAAAACACTATAGAGGTTCCTCCAAAAATTAAAAACAGAATTACCATATGATTCAGTAATTCCACTATTGAGTATATACCCAAAGATTATGAAAACACTAATTTGGAAAGATATATGCTCCCCTATGTTTACTGCAGCATCATTTACAGTTGCTAAGATATGGAAGCAATCCAAGTGTCCATCGATACATGGATGGATAAAGAAGATGTAGTATATATACAGGCGATGGAATATTACTCAGCCATAAAAAGAATGAGATTTTGCCATTACAACAACATGGATGGATCTAGAGAGTATAATGCTGAGTGAAATAAGTCAGTCAGAGAAAGATAAATACCAGATGATTTCACTTATATGTGGAATTTTAGAAAAAACAAATGAACAGGGAAAAAAGAGACAAACCAAGAAACAGACTCTTATTTATAGAGAACAAACTGACTGTTGCCAGAGGGGAAGTCAGTGGAGGAAGGATGAAATGGGTAAAAGGGATTAAGAATACACTTATCATGATGAGCACTGAGTAACGTATGGAATTGCTGAATCACATAGGTTGTACATGTGAAACTAATATAACATGGTATGTTAATTATACTGTAATTTAAAAAATAAATTAATGGGTTTTTTTTTAAAGCCTTTGACTTAGTCTGTTTTATAAAAATTGAAAATTAATTTAAAGTCAAAGAAGGCCTGGGAATGCTCAGAGCATAATCTATCACTTCCCACAACTGGGGGGTACATTTCCAAACATTCAGCAGCTCGTTCTGTCAGAGGGTTATACTTTTCTCACCCACTGATGTAGGTTCATTCACATGACTTGCTTTGGCCAGTAGCAGACCTGTAGGTATAATGCGAACCATGTTCAAGCAAAAATTTAAGATGGCGTGTTCCCATCAGCTTTCTTGCTCTTTCCCTCTGCCCCATGAGTGTCACTGAGCTTTGAGAGAGGTTGTTTCTGCAGCCTGGGTCCTGGAAAGAGAAGGCATGTGGCATGGAGCTGCAGTGACCTGTGATTACTAGCTGATAAGGAGATGGTAAAAACCAAGCTGTTGTAAACCACTGAGATTTTGGGGGGTTTCTTGTTATACAGTATAACCCAGTGAAAGCTAACTGACACAGAAGGCGAGGAAGGAGGGGTCATTAGCCAAAGGGCTGATCGTTAAACATTACAGCACAGGCCAGAGATTTGCTCTTTATGCTAAGCTCCTCAAATGTAATGCTATGCAATAGTATGTCTGCTCTTTCCACAGAATCGGGAGTGTGGCGGCCCAGCGGATCTGATTTTACAGTCTGACTACGCGTGCATGTGAAGTGTGTGTGTGGTAAAGCTTCCAACTCTGAGCTCAAGTCAGAGGATACATCTTCCTGCTTAGAGCCAGCGTGGACTCAGCCATTTAGAGCTGCGCTTCCCAAAGCAATTGTATGTAGTCAGACGCTCATTATTCAGGGGCTGATTATTCCACCTCTTCCTTCTCTTGGTGTGGACTTAAACCATCTTGTGTATGTTAACACTGTTTTTCAACAGTGACAGCCAGAAGCTAAGGAAAAGTTTCAAAGCCACAGATTCTCCTGTTGCCTAACCATTTTGGCAGCAGGGTATCACCGTACCTGCCCAGCACTGTCTAGGTGCCAAATAGATACGGTCTAATTTAATCCTTGTGGCCATCCATGAAATCACTGTTCCTATCCCCATTTTACAGATGAAAGGAAACTGAGGCTGAGACATTAAGCCACTTGCCCAGAATCACACAAGTTGTAGGAAGACTTGGAATACAGACTCAGCTATGTGCCTATGTTTTTCGTGACTTCTGTCAGCACCAAACAAAACAAAGCAAAATAAAGCACAACTCCAAAACATTAAAAAAAAAAAAAACCTAAATAAGCAAACAAACGAAAACCAACACTGATTTAAATAGAGGATAATGTCAGATAATAAGAAAACAGCATCTATGTAGAAGCACAGGGCTGGAGAGCAACTACGGAATAATGTGACGGGAAAGCCTAAACTCAGGGCAAACAAGCTGTCACGTGGAGACGGAACAGGAGCAGTCAATGCTGAGGACTAGTCCCTTCGTCCAAACTGCCTGGAAAATGGCTCCCTGGGAAGATCTTGCACAAAGTGGCAGGAATAGAGGGTGAGGAGGCTCTGTGTCCATTTTGGGGGAGGTTCTTCCTTTCGTTCAAAGTGAAAAAGCAACAGCTTTTGTTTAACCCCCTAAACAAACTGTTTACTCTTCTACCTCTCACAACGTGAAGCTGAGAAATGGATGGCAGTGCTCTTTGAATGGTAATGTTGTCCTCAGCTGGTGCTATTAGTGATGCGACAGAGGTATTTAATTAATTACCACTGACATATGTTTGTGCTAATTTATAAGATTGGTTAGCTTGCATATTGCATCTGAACTCTCGCCTGCCTAGGAAGCTCCTTGAATGTAAAGCAATTTCCTAACTTGAAGCTAAGGAAATACCAGAATATTCTATGTTTGGCAAGTCTTGATGGGTTACTTCCCAGTGGTTCTCAACCAGGAGAGATTTTTATCCCCAAACAAGGAGGGTTTGGAAATGTCTGGAGACATTTGTCATTATCACAGTAGAGGAGGGCACTGGGAAAGCATCTGGTGGGCAGAGGCCAGGGATGCTGGTAAACATCGTATCCTGCACAGGAAAGCCTTCACCACAAAGAATAATTTGGTCCCAAAGTTGGAAGTGCTAAGGTTGAGAAGTTCTGATCTGGCTTTATGCTCCTACTTTAATAACCTATGTCCAGAGAGGGAATGTGGCTTCCTCTAGGTCACACAGCAAGTTAGAGGCAGAACCTAGCAGCAGAATGGTCTGCAGCTGTTTGAGGCACAGGCTCTGGAGTCTGAATGCTTGGTTCCCACTCTTGAATGTGACTCCTGCTAACTGGGGAAATTTGAGCACGGTCCTTAGCTGTGCTTCAGCAACCTCATCCAGAAAACAGGAAGAATGGTGTCCACTAACAGCCTTCTGAGAATAATCCAATGACATAATGCACGTGTAAACTTGGTGTGCTTATGTTCCTTTTATTATCATGTTCCATTTATTGTTGGAATTCTGTACCTTCTTATCAGCAGGACTCAGGGTAAGGTAAGACACATTATTACACAGATTAATAATACAGGATGAGAAACTTCCATTTAAACCTTGTCAGCCCCTTCTATGTCCAGTGATGGGGAGGTCTCTGGATCACCAAAAACCACTTCAGCGGTGCCTTTGGTCTGATCCAAGGAGGCAGAACTGGCTCTCAAGGCAGGGTGTATACAGCAGGCTGTAAACATCGTTCTTCTTTAGTTTGATGGCCTCAGCAGCCTCCTTCTCCTTTATAAAGTGAGGGAGGCCATGGCATGCTGATTAATGCCCCTCCACACCCCTGTAAGATAACCAAGTCCTAATCCCTGGATCCAGGATTCTCCCTAACATGGCAAGGGGGTCTCTGCAGCTGTGATCAAGGTGAGCATCTTGAGATGGGGAGATTATCCTGGATAACCCGGGTGATCCCTAAATGTCATGACAAGGGTACTTAGAAAAGGGAGGTGAGGAGGTCAAGGGAGGAATAAGGTGAGATGACAAAGGAAGCAGAGAGAGAGAAGAGGCCATGTGATGCAGGACCATCGGCCAACAGATAAGGACAGCCTCTAAAAGGTGCAGAAGGCAAGGAAACAATTCTTCCTTCAAGGTTCCAGAAGGAACACACTCTGCCAACACCAGGACTTGAACTCTGGAAGACTCATTTTGGATTTCTGACCTCCAGAATGGCAAGAGAATAAATATGTTTGAAGCCACTATGTGTGAGGTCATTTGTTACAGCACTGATAGGACACAAATATGGAGGGTCTTATTGATGGGGGGACAGGGTACAGTTGCACAGGGGGCTGAGACCCCTTCAGGAGAGAAAGGGATTGAAGTGCTGAGCCTTTCATCTTTGAGGTTCAAGGTTATATCTCTGCTGACCCATGTGGCTCTGACTGTGGTCAGCTAGCAGCACAAAACATAGGGGATACCAGAAGAGGACGCACCTCGAGGTGGGGGAAGAAGTTATACTGGGGATAGAGGCTGAGACCAGCCTGAGGTTGTCATGGGGGGTAAGTAGTTTGGTTCTGGGAGAGTATGAGGCCACAGTGAGATCTTTCTAGAAACTGATGCCCTGATACTGAAGATATGAGTTAGATGCCATCGCCTCTGTCATGAAAAACCTGGGGCAGGTGTTGTCCTAACATGGGGTGCAATGGCCATAAATGGCAGACTGGGGATACCTGAGGTCAGTGTGCAGTGGAAATGCAGGGTGGGGCTGCGATGGGGTTTGCGCAGCATCACCATGGGGGCAAAAGCTGGAGTAAGAGAGGGAGAAAATGAACCACATACAATTTCCACCAAGTCATCAGGCTAAGGAGAGGCAGAGGGCATCCTCTCTTGCTGCATACATATAGTGAGGCAAGGTAACACATGTAAAAACATAAAAATACCCACCCAAACTTAAAAGTCAGAGAAGAAACTCACCAGGGGCCAGAAATGAAGACAGAGATGAAAGCCAAGGCCATAAAGGCTGAGCCTGAGGGTTTGAGATCTGTTTATGGGCAATAGGGACTGCGGTGTGGGATATACATATATATATATATATATATATATACATACATATATATGTGTGTTCATCTATATATCATTTCAATCAATCCTCATGATTTTCAGATTCTGTATTTGTGAATCCACCTTGCACTAAAGTTTTATTTCTAATCCCCAATTCAATACATGTGGTGCTTCGGTAGTCATTCACAGCCATGATCAGAGCTGCAAGCAATTTGAGTCTCTCAGCAAGCATGTTTCCGGCTGAGGTCGAGCGAGGCTCGCTGCACTTCTCGTGGTGTAAACAAGGGTCCTTCCTCAGTCTGTTTAGTGCTAACGGCTTTTTTGGTTGTTTTTTTTTTTTTTTCATTTTCTACTTTTCATTGGTTATTTCTCTGTTCAAAATGGACCCCCAAGAATAGTGTTCAAGTGCTGTCTAGAGTCAGGAGTTAGTGTTGCTGGCTGAGTGGGGTTCAATGTTAATAATTCCAATAACAATACTAAATAAGCTGTCTTTAAATAGAAACACGCATGAGACAAGGCTTGTTTTGACTGCAAGATGAAAATGTTGTGACGAAAGGCTCAAAAGAAACTAATCTGGCGTTCTTGCAACTTTATGGTACCTAACTCTGACACGTGATGCGAATCCACTGTAGACGCACACACTGGTCTCATTTTATGGTCCCAGGAACCTGTAAGGTAAGTATTCTTATGCCCACTTGACAAATGAAAACACTGAGGTTCCAAGAGGCTAAACTAGCTTCCCCATTGTCACACAGAACTTAGAACTCAAACCCAGCTCTGCCAGAATGAATCATGCATGCTCTTTCTACACAATTTTGCTGATTCTAGAATTTGCTGATTGAATTAAATCATGTTGAATGCTCAAAAGGACACAGATGAACATGGAGTGATCAATCAAGCAAAAGACATCTCCAAGTACTGTTTTTAAAACTCAGTGCACCCAAAACCAAAGTTTAGCCTAGGCTGGGGAAGCAAGTAAAAGTTTAAACACACCTTTTTAACAAAGAAGAGATCGTGAATCTTAAATCAGAACAACCACTCTATTTGTGCCTTTCTACTGATTTCTTTGTTTCAGCCAGCAAGAAATCTTTCTTTTTGGAAGGCTTAGCTAGGCTGTTTTATAATTTTTAGGCTGAGATTTTTATGCTTTTATTTTGTTTTGAGAACCTAATGACTACTTTCACTGTCTTTTATGTCTAATCTTCCCCAAACAATCATCAGGATGGTCTATAAACTTAGTTCCTCCAGTGATCCATGCATCACTGCATGAAACGATAGAAAGGAGAGGGTGACGTGGCTCACAAGTCAGCTGAGAACACCCAGCCTTGTTCTCTTACAATTGACTCAAGCCCTCCATTCCACACTGGGCTGGAAAATTTAATCTCTGCTCCAAGATGTCTGCGGATTCCAGGGTCTTATATTCTCACCGTGACCTCTGGTTCTAATTTCCTGTTAATCTCGCTCTAGGGATGCCAGTGCAGATACAGATGCCAGAAACCTTTCTTTGATTTTTTGAGTCCAAAATTTACAAAAGACATTTATTTGGGTGTGTAACAGTCTTAAAGGGAAGTTTGAGGTGATGGATGACTTCTATCCAGCAGGTAACTTGCAAATTGATTTTTAGGCACATGTGATCTAAAAAAATCCTTAAGCTATTCCTACTGCTGATTTTTTTTTTTTTAATGCCATTCCTGGCCCTTTTGCCAGATGTTTTTCTGTAACTTTTGCCTTTTCCTGCCTCTTAGTTCTCCCAACCAAAATTTCTGGGGGTCCAGACCTGGTCATCTATCTTTTTGACTTACTGTCCTTCCATATTTAAAGATTATTATCAAGATATCTTCCTGGAAAAGATAGAAACCCCTAAAGAGCATTTTCATGCCAACTATAAAAATAACATTTTCACTCTTGTCTTAATGGAGTGGGAGCTTCAGAGAAGGGGGGATTTGGATGAGTTTACAAAGGATTTAAAGACTCAAGACTATGGAGGAGAGTCTGAAAATACCACACGTGACAATAGTTGGATTTTTATCTTTGTCTCTGCTTGACATTGAGCCCATGGCAGTTCTCATGCTGACTGTTCACTTTTCTGAGAAGAACACAGGTCCCATTCCAGTCTCAAATCTGCCATTTTCAAAGAAACGTGGCTAAATTCACTCTAAAAATGATGGGATTGAACTGATGAGCCCACTGTTGCCTTGTGTTTTCTCACCATTTCCCAGATGAGTGGGGCAGATTCTAGTGGAGAAGATCTGCTCTTTAACCTCGGATGACATTGTAACTTTAATCATCACTAATAATTAAGTAGTATTTACAGTATGGATATTTCTCGTTATTTAATTACACTACTTTATGCATTTAATCTTCACTGAAGACCAAGAAGGCAGACACTATTTTCATTGCCATTTTACAGATGAAGAAACTGAGACAGAGAGGCTTTCCAAGGTGGTTACCAACCATGGCAATTTGGCCCCCAAATCCATGTTCTTTTTGTTTGTTTGTTTGTTTAATATTTTTTATTTATTTCTAGGAGAGAGAGAGAGACAGCGTGAGCAGGGGAGGGTCAGAGAGAGAGGGAGATACAGACTCTGAAACTGGCTCCAGGATCTGAGCTGGCAGTCAGCATAGAGTCCGACGTGGGGCTCGAACCCACGAACCGTGAGATCATGACCTAAGCGAAAGTCGGAGGCTTAACTGACTAAGCCACCCAGGCGCCCCCCCAAATCCATGTTCTTAACTGCCATGCCATTCCAATCTCAATGTGATTTCATGAATAGCAATGCCAGAGGACTGCTGAGTCTAGGGACCCAAAACACAATGATTAGAACACCAAGGTCATGGGCTAAATTACACCAGATCTTTCCAGTGTCAGCCTAAATGACACTTCCACAGAGAGTCTTCTCAGGCCCCCACATACCAGGATAGTTTCTGCTACCACACACTCTCATTTCACCGAGTGGCCGACCCTTGGGTGACCTGCGCTGGATTTGCTATATGATTATTTGTGCAATTGTTCTCTCTCCTCTCCTAAAATGCAATCTCCATGAGAATAAGGATCATATCCTTCTTGGTCACCACCGGATTTCTAACACTAGCTGAGTGCCTGACACATATTGTGGCTTCAGTATGGGACTGAAGACTCCAGACTCCTTCTAGAGAAGGGTTTCTTAAAATTCGAGACTATTACCATTTCCGGGCAGATACTTCTTTGTTGCAGTGGGATATTGTAGACATAACATAGTAGGATGTTTAGCAGTGTCCTTCGCCTCTGCCCCCTGGATGCCAGTAGCACCCTCACCCCATCGTTGACAACTCAAATTGCCCTGGAAGATGCATGACTGACTGTGTGAGAGGGCATGCAGATAAACACAATGCTGTCTGGCTGCAGGGAAATGGGGAAAATAACATTTTCAGGGTGCCTGGGTGACTCAGTTGGTTAAGCCTCTGACTTCAACTCGGGTCATGATCTCACGGTTCGTGGGTTCGAGTGCCTTGTCAGGCTCTGTGCTGACAGCTCAGAGCCTGGAGCCTGCTTTCGGTTCTGTGTGTCTCTTTCTCTGTGCCCCTCCCCTGCTTATGCTCTCTCTCCCTCTCTTTCTCTCTCTCTTTCAAAAATCACTAAACATTAAAAAATTTTTAAATAAAAAAAAGAACATTTCCTAATGACTGAACTTCACTAATAACAATGGCTTATTAAAAAGCACACTTTTGCAGGGTAAGTTCTCTGGAAACAAATACAACCAGGAGAGTTTTATTTAACAACAGCAGCTATCACTGGGAAGTACATATTATCAGTAGGTGCTATGCTACGTATTCCAACCCATTAACTCACCTGCCTCTTACAAGAACCGGTGGGTGACAGAGGCCCAGAGAACTCAGTGACTTGACCAAGGCGACATGACTGGTGGGTGGCATTTTGAATCCTGGCAGATCTAGGTGATGGCAAAGCCCTCACTCTCTGTTGCTAACTGATAAGCACCCTGTAGTGTCTCTGATGCCTTATGTCTGCAAAGATTTCTCCAAATGCTCTGATGCCCATGTATACGCATGAGACGTCATCTAGAAGACAAAGCCCTGTAACTCAGTGCTCAGAAGTGCCTGGCACTTAAAAATACTTGTTGAATGGAAAAATGCTTAGAAAGCCCTCTCCCACCATGAGGTTATTAAAAAACAAGTTTCCATAATTTATTAAAGGGTGTGTCTATTTCTTACCTAATTTCTTAGGAAGAGATCACCCACTTTCAACCAAAACTATTTCAGAGTGAAATCCCCACCTCCCATATATGCATTTTTTCATTTACTAGGGATCATTTCTCTTATTTTTACCCATTGGAGAAAAAAAAATAGGGCTGGTTCAGAACATCTCTTAAAGCTTAATAATATATGTTTTGTGGTAAACTCTTCTCTGTATTCTCTTTTGCAAACTATGGAAATGAGATATGAAGACTCTCCCTAACAATACAGGCAGGATGATGCTTTCCGACTTCTGGTTTCCTTTTGGGATATGGCTGATGCTCTGAAATGCACTACCCCACTGACTTCTGCCTCAAGGCAGTGGGTGTGAGCCAAGAAAATCTATTCAGCCATTTGTTACATCCCAAAATGGCATCACTGCGATAGAAGGCCTCAAGCTGCAGGGCCCCAAATGCAGATCTGAACATTCGGGTGCTTCTATTTTCAGAGGTGCAGAGGGGAAAATGGCACCCACGAGTTTTTGGAAAGAAAATCTGCAAAAGAACAATCAAAATAGCTCTCACTGGAGGTCCCCTCCCCCTATGCCTGACTCCAGCCTGGGCTAGGAAAGGGAGGTGAGGGAGAGAAGAGAAAACTAAAGATGCCAATAGAAGAGAGGACCTTAACCTCTGTGAGGGGCCTTTCAAGGCACGATGTGTTCTTTGAGGGACGCATCCCTCCTGTGATAGAATCAATGTCGACAGAATGTGCTTTCTAGAAAAATCTCTCTGCACCGAATGCTTCTCCAAGGAGCAAGTCACAGAAGAATACAAGGACAGTGTCAGTTCTCTGCCCCTCAGCACTGGAAACCCTCAGCACTTGAATGCTGTGCAAGGGTCGTCCTGGGAACCTGCATGGAGTGGCTGAGCGCTGGTTTTTATAGGTTGCAAGAATGTCTGATGAGTGTAACATCTCTCTAAATATTTGCTCCCCAGGACTCCTGGGTGGCTCAGTCAGTTAAGCACCTAACTTGATTTCAGCTCAGGTCATAATCTCACAGTTGGTGTGATCGAGACCCACTGTCTGCACAGAGCCTGCTTGGGATTCTCTCTTTCTGTCTCGCTCCATCTGCCCCTCCCCTGTTCACACGCGTGTGCACTCTCTCTCTCAAAATAAATAGACATTTAAAAATAGAAAAAAACCATAAATGCTTGTTCCCCTCCTGAAAACAGGGTCACTGGGGGAAGAGGCTCTGGCTTGCTCATATAGAATCCAAGTTACACTGAGTGGAGGGCCAGCCAGAAAGGACCTTGGTCATCAGGAAGAGAGGCTGGAGACAGGGAGAAAGACCAGCTTTGTAATTCAGGTGGGGCATCTGGCTCATCTTCACTTCCTTTGATGGTCCTTAGCCCTTTACTTATTTATTAAAAAAAATTTTTTTACTGTTTGTTTATTTTGGAGAGACAGAGATAGAGCATATGAGCAGGGGAGGGGCAGAGAGAGAGGGAGGCACAGAATCCAAAGCAGGCTCTAGGCTCCGAGCTGTCAGAGCCCAACACAGGGCTTAAACTCAAGGACCACGAGATCATGACCTGAGCCAAAATTGGACACTTAGCCGACTGAGCCCCCCAGGAGCCCTGATCCTTAGACCTCTAAACCAGAGGTCCAAAACTTTCTTTGGGGGTGGGGAGAGCAGCTTAGAACCAATCCTCAGACAGACAAATGAAGCTTATGGATATCTTCTCAGAATAATGATTTTTTTTAAAAATCCATAAAAGTACATTTTGAAACAGTGATATGTGTAAATGATATTTTGAAATGCCTACAACACTTGTAATGATAGTTGTCAGTGGTTCCTGTTATGGTTTATCCCCTCATTCATAATTGAGGGACATATCAAATTTCAGTTAGCAGTGAGTGAAAATGAAGTCACGTTTTATTTTTCCCATGAGTTCATGGCCTTCCTGAATTCTCTCAGCAGGCCAGGCTAGAAACCTCTGCTTCCTATACAGCAGGGATGCAGGGAAGGGCTCCTCAGAACTTTTCTTCGTCTACATTCATTCCCTCCCCCGTATCTTCTGGTCCTGGGGGTTTAATTGTCTTTGTTTATTTGTTGATGATTCTCAGGGCTCTACTTCCAAATCTGGGTCTCTCCACAGAAGCTCCTTTTTCAGCGCTCAGCATGAGTGTCTCGTTGGCATCTCAAACCAAATGCGTCCAAATGGGCTACCAGTCTTCCCGTCCACACCCATCCAACCCACCCATCTTCCTCATCTCAGTAAACAAGGCTCCATGCTGCTGGTGGTCGGGGCCAAAGAACTTCGGTCTCCCTGTCTCCTCTTTTTCTCTTTGCACATCCAACCAACCAGCAAGTCCCATCAGCCATGCCTGAAACCATATCCCTGCCTCACCTTGCCTCTGACCACCTCTAGGCCCCCTCATCTCTCACCCAGATTACTAAAGTAGTTTCTTAGTCCCTTGTCTCCTCCCTTCCCTTCCTAAAGGTTGCCCCTGGCATGGCGTCCAGAGTAATCTTTTAAAACCAAGAGTGATGCAATCTGTATTACTACTCTGTTCAAAAGTCTCCAAAATCCTTTCCATTTCTCCAGGAATAAAATTCACATTTCGACCATGGACTGCAAGATTCGTATACCTCCATTATCTCCCTGACAGCAATCACTCAATTAGCTTGAGTAGCTTTTGGCTCCTGATCTTCAAATTCACCAAGTCAATAACCTACCCCGGGGCCTTTGCCCTTACTGATTCTCTGCCAGAATGCACTTCCTAATGTCCATGTGATTCCTCACTGCTGCCACGTTCTGTGAAGTCTCCGCTCACCACCTGTTATGGACAGAACTGTGTGCCCCCTAAAAATCTGTATGCTGAAGTACCCCTACATCTGATGTACCCAGTACATCAGAATGTGGAGATGTGTATCTGGAGGTGGGGTCTTTAAAGAGGCAATGAAGGTCAAATGAGGCTGTTAAGGTGGGCGCTAGGCCAATCTGAAGGACCTTATAAGAAGAGATTAGGGCACCTGAGTGCACACACAGGGTGACAACCATGTGAAGAGGCAGCCAGGGGGTCTGCCATCTGCAAACCAAGGAGAGATCTCTCCAGAGAGACCAATTCTGCCAGCACATTGACCTTGGACTTTGAGCCTCCTGAGCGTGAGAAAGCTGTGAGAAAATACGTTTCTGTTGCTTAAGCCACCCAGTCTGTAGTATTTTGTTATTGCAGCCCTAGTAATTGAATACACCATATAAAATAATAATTCCACCACCCATCCTGAGACTCCTCATCCCCTCCTTATCCTGCTTGACTTCTCTCTGTAAGCACTCAACACCATCACATACATGAAATCATTACAAAACATAAATTGTTTTATTTCTTCCAGGTCCATCTTCCCTCCGTGAGGACAGCACAGATTCTGTCTAGATTGTAGACTGATCAGCACTTGTACTAGAACTTTGCACTCAATGAATATTTGTTGAATGAATGAATGAATGAGTGAAATAGGTCTAGCAAAACTGCTTGCCTTCCTTATAAAGGTCTCAGAAGCCACTGTTACTATGAATATCATGTCACCATTCTGGAATTAAATGGATTATCCCCCATTCATGCATGAATCACAATGAGCTATCTTGAAACTCTCCTGAACCAGCCAAGGAAGTGACAGTGACTATAAAGTGAACTTACGCTTGCCCTCTTCATACCTGAGGCATTTCTTTCTCCTCTGGGTACGTAGGTAAGGACTACTTCTAATTGCTAATAATACTATTTCCTACTTTGTTTGTATGCACTTTCAGGTTTACATAGTTCTTACCTATGCATTATATCTAATCCTCTCTCCTACTGACTCAGAAAAAAAAATGTTTATTAACTCAATATTTGCATACAATTTTATTCATACTGTGAACATAGCATTTTCAGATAGTTATGTGTTTATCTACCTCCTCTGATAGACTGTGAATTTCTCGAAGGAAAGGATGTTTGTATTCTCGGGGCTGAGCAGAGTACCTGGTAGACTGTAGATGCCAATTGGATGTTTTTTGGTGGCATTATGATCCAATGTTTATTGAGTTATTCCAATTTCCTCACATTACAGTGGGGATATTATCAGCACCACCTCTCAAGGTGGCTGTGTTAATATGAGTCAACTGCTGAGAACATGTCTGGTACACAGTAAACACTCAGAACAGGAAGCACTGACAGAGTCTCGGTCAGGGGAAGCCACTGCAAGGCAGATGCCTGGCTTGGGACGGAGTCTCATGGGGGGCTGCACAAACCTCACTCCCGTGGGGGCTGGAGAAGAAGCTGAGGAGCATTGTCCAGGGTAAACAGACACTGGAGAATTAAACGATCTCTCGCATTTCCTCTCAACCTTAATTATTGGGAAATACCGCATGCACTTTTCTGTGGGGACAGATGTGTGGAAAGAAAAAGAGGCAGGCTTAATATTTTTTTTCTTCTGGTTTATGAGTTTCATTGATTTTTCTAGAAGGAAAAGGCTTCTCTTTGACCTTGTTCCCATGAAGTGGGAGTTGCTTGGAATGAGAATTCTGGCAGTTTCCAGAGATGGATGACCCTGGCCCTGTGTCCCAAGGGAGGCTGGGAGGCAGCCAGGCAAGAGGGTGAGAACAGAGATAGCCCTGGGGGTCTGAAGCTGTCTTGCACGCTCCCCCAGCCCTACATTCAACCTGTCCCAAGTCCTGTCACATTCAATCCCAAACCTCTCCCCAGTCTGCCCCTCCTCTTGGCTCCCTTACCATCCCCCCAACCCAAGCTGCCATCTTCTCTTGAAACAGACTCTAACTTGACCCTCAAGCTCCACTCTTGTTTCCTCCAGGTACCTTCTCATCTGAGCCAACGAGTGACCATTTTAAAACATAAATTAGATTCTTGTCCCCTCCATTTCCTCAAAACCCTTCAGTTGCTTCCAACTGCACTTAGACAAACAGCAAAAATCCTTTGCCTGTGGAGACAGCCTACCTGCCCGTCCATGCATGGATGGATAAAGGACATGTGGTAGAGACAAACAATGGAATCGTGTTCGGCCTTAAAAAAAAAAAAAAAAGGAAATTCTTCCGTTTGCAGTAATGGGAACAAACCTTAAGGACGTGATGCTAAGTGAAATAAGCCAGTCACAGGAAGTCAAAAGCTGCATGATGTTGCTTGGTTGAGGAACATAACATAAGAAAATTCACAGAATGTAGAGATGGATGTATGGTTTTCACAGGCTGCAGGGAAGGAGAAATGCAGAGCTGCTAATCAATGGGCTCAAAGTTCCAGAGATCTGCTGTGCAACCCGGTATGTAGCACCCACAACCCCGTGTTGTACCCTCAGAATTGTGTTAGGAGGGTAGACCTCCTGTTCAGTGTTCTTACCACAACACAATAGGGTTGTTGTTGTTGTTTTTTTAAAAAGAATTAAACCAAGTATCACCCCTAATCATTATTTTAAAACTGAAATCTGATGAAAGACCAACATTTTGTGTGCCTCAGTTCACGTAAGAAGTAGGGACCTACTCATCTGGCCCAGCAACCAGACAGGCTGAATGGACGTCATTAGTAGATGCTGGAAAGGTGTTCCTGATTTGATAAATTTGATAATCAATGTTTTCTGTCTATTGCGATCATTTGACTACATTTGTTTAAAATGTACACAATGTGTGGCACAACTGAACAGTTTTAACATGGCAAAAAGAAACATGTTTATATTAAAAACAACAACAAATCCTTCGCATGAGTCTCCCAAGTCTTATGTGGTCATGCCCCCTGCTGACGTCATCTCCCGCCTCTGTCCCTTGCCTCCCTGTGCTATGACCATGGTGAGTCATCCAGCTCTCTGAAAAAACTCAATTTCTTCCATTTTGTGGTTGTGAAGGTTTTAGCATACATAAGTAGTTTCTTCAAAGCGCCCCAGTCTGAGCCCTCGCCCACTGTCTAGATGAGGCCTTCATGTCACACCCCTCATGGCACCTCTGAATTCCCCCTTCAAAATGGGCGGCAGTCCCCACACTTCCCAAGCTCATATGTGTCTGTGATTCTCTGTGTTACTGAAGCCTTTCCAACGGGAGTTTGTAGACCATGGGGGTTGAGCCCATCCTGTCTTGCTCACCACTTTATCTCCTGTGCTTAGGAGGCTGGATTTATTCCATGAATGTTTACAGAATTCTCAGCAGGCTCCAGACCCTCGACTAGGTGCTGGGGACTAGGAAAGAGTACGATGTCATATCTAACCATGTGATGGCTGGACAGACAGATCTGCCCTGAAATACATGCAGCCATAGTTGGAAGGGATAAGACCTGATGCTTTCTGGCACACAGAATGTTTGAGGAGGGATGGAGATAGGGAGGGACCCTAAAATACACATGGAAATAGAATTATATATGTGAACAGAGAAGGCAACAGTAGGTTTTGTCTGAAAAACTGGGATGAATTCTCAGAGGAGATGCTGACTGATCTTGAGCTTAAAAGGTCCTAAAGAATGGGCAGGGGTTTGTCAGATACACGAATCTGGGGGGAGGATTATATCACGCAGGCAGCTGTGTGAGAGATGGTCTGGGTGAGCCTGGAGGCAGGGAGACTGGTTCAAAGGCTGTAGCAAAGTTCAGGTAGAAGTTGAGTAGGCCTGAACCGGGCAGCACCAGAGACACTGGCGAGGAGGAGATGGCTTCCAGAGACATGACAGAGAGGCCGAGTTTGGGGTGGCTGTTAGGTGGGATTATGTTTAGCCAAATGTAAGTGAGCGAATTCTAATTAACATTTCTTGTCTCACTAACAGGAAGACTGGAGCCAGACACCAGCGTTGGTTCAGTCACTCATTTATATCATTAAAGATCCATATCCAGGGCGTCAGGGTGGCTTAGCTGGTTAGGCGTCTGACTCTTGATTTCAGTTAAGGTCATGATCTCATGATTCATGGGATTGAGCACCGTGTTGGGCTCTGCACTGATGGTGCAGAGCCTGCTTAGGATTCTCTCTCTCTCTTTCTCTTTCTCTCTGCTTCTTCCCTGCTCACGCTCTCTCTCTCTCAAACAAAAACAAAAAAGCCCAAACAACAACAACAAAAACAAAATTTTAAAGATCCACATCCATTTCAATATGGACTCCAGTCTTTAATATATTGGCTTTTTATACTCATGTGTGTTGACTCATGGTTGCAAGATGGCTGTCACAGTTCCAGGCATCATGGCTGCATTCAAGGATAGAAAGGAGAGGGTGAAGATAGGGGAGCCAGGCCATGGAGTGAAGATCATTTTGCATCTTTCTTCTTTTCTTACAGAGGAAATATTTTCCAGAGTTTCCCAGCAAATGGCTGCTAATGTCTCATTGGCCAGGACGGGCCATATGGCCACTCCTAGCTGCAAGGTGAGCTGGGAAATCAGCTATCCAGCAAAGGAAAACAGATGCCTGAATGGCTTAGACCAGACATGTTTCACGCTCTGGAGCTTCCATGTTGCCTCCTCCCTCACCCCCCGCCCCTCCAGACATAATCAAGACCAGCTGCTAACAGTGTCTGCCGTACGGTGGGGGGTGGGCTTTGGCTTTATTCAAACGGTCTCCCCTTGGATGTTAAAGATGGCAGGCAGCCCCCTCTTGGCTTCAGTGCTGTGGAAGCCACAGCTTGTTCCAGCTGAGCCCGTGTTCTTTGCTCACACATTCCCAAGAAGATGATTATGCAGAACAGCGAGAGCTTCCCTCTTCTCCCGAATATTCTCGAGAAATAAGACTGCATTAATAATTTGTTTTCTTGGTACGGGCCATTTGGTTGCAAAACAATATTCCAGTCATAGCACGATACTTCCCTTCCTTATTTACATTCACTGTTGGTTTAATTATGTTTTTCAGTCAGAATACTTATTAATTTTATAGACCTACCTGAAAATTAAATTGGATAAATTCCTTTTGCTTGGTACCTTGAAAAATGTGGTTTTCCAAGCTGCTGCTGGAGCCCACTTTGGCCCTGTGCAATTTTGTTCCTCTTTAAGTTCATTTGCAAATAACACTGTGTTGGTTTAAAGGGTATTCATCATCTCTGAGCAGGAGAAATACTGCAGAATGCAGCCCAATTCAAAAGAAAATAGGAGGACAGTGGAGAATGTTGTCAAATATTTTATTTTCTCATTGGGGGGGGGTGAAGCCATTTGAGTGAGGCATAAAATTTCCCTTTGGATTCAATGAATCTGCCTTGCTTGTGGGGAGAACTCTATGTTGCATGGAAAAGAGTCAGGAAGCCATAAGGTGTAAAAAAGGACATGGGTCAGGGCCTTCCCCACTGACCGGGTTAAGGGGGGGGCAAAACATGAGAAAAGCAGGTGGTGCGTTTATTTGCGGAACATTTACCAACATACTGTGTCTCAGGCACCAGGATACCAGAAACACAATTAAGACAAGTTACCTACTTTTCACAGGAGAGGCAGATAATTATACAGTGCTAACAAAGCATAGCTGGTGTTATGACAGACAGAAGCACAGGACATGGAGAGAGGCCAGAGCAGGGCCACACGCCCCGCAGTGAAAGCACTGTGAGGGCAGGAAACCTATCTATGCTCTGTGTGCCCTGACTCCCCGGCCCAGCCCCGTGCCTGCCGTATACATGTTCAGGAGTTAGTTACTGAGGGCACTTGTATTACAACAAATGGGACTTCATCCCATGTACTAATCAAGGTACTACGAGCTGTTCTAACAACCACCCACATCTCAATGGATGTAACACAATAGGTGTGTGTGTGTATGTGTGTGTGATCTCCAGTTTGCCAACTGCGGCAGATCTTTAGACTTCTCAGCCTGCATAACTGCATGAATAATTCCTTAAAATAAATGTCTTTACATATATACCAATATCCTGTTGGTTTTGTTTCTCTGAAGATAGCAACAGGGATGAACTGAACAAGTGAATTGACTTTGGTTAGTGACTAATCACAAAATGACAGGATTTTCCTGATCGCACACACAAAAATGCCATATTTGGGTGAGGAAAACAAGATTCAGCGATGGAAACTTTCATACAGACATCAAAGCAGAAGAAGGTAACTGTCCCCACAACTTGATTTTCGCCCAAGCCCTGAAAACCCCGAAGACAGTGTTCAGGTCTACAAAGCTGGAGTTATGAAAGATGAGTAGGTTCCTGAGGTCTCATGCACGGCGTTGTAAATACAGTTAACAACACTATATTGTACACCTGACATGGCTAAGAGAGTATATCTTAATTGTTCTCACACACACACACACACACACACACACACACACACACACACACAAAGCCAAAACAAAACTATGTAAGGTGATGCATGACATGTTAGTTAGCATGACTGTAGTAACCACTTCACAATGTATATGTGTATCAAACCACCTCATTGTGCACCTTTAATATAAACAATTTTTATTTCTCAATTATACATCAATAAAGCCAGAAAGGAATACTTGTTTAAAAAAATCAAAGGCACCAGTACCGAAGGTTCTAATCCTAGCTGGACCTCTAAATTGCTGAGTGATCCTGTTTAAGTCCAAAATGCTGCCAGACCTCAATTTCCTCAGTTATAAAATTAGGGAAATGAATCACATGGTCTCACCATGCTTCTAGAGCTCTGAAAAATCCATGACTCTTACAGAGTTTATGAATTTTCACAAAGTTTGTGAAAGCAGTGTGGGTGGCTCCCTGCTACGGGAGAAAGGAAATGAGGTGGATTCTTAGTGGTGGTACTTCAGCGACAAAGTGCATTCTGCCTCAGTTCCTAGCCTGGCTCCAACACTTTATAGCAACGGCTCTGGGAAATTCACACAACCTCCCCGTGCCTCAGTTTTCTCACCCATTGCATAATAGCACAAGTCAGAGAGCAATAGTGCCTACCTCTTAAAGCAGGTTATAAAAATTAAATGACATCACAATCATTAAGAGCTTATACCAAGGGTACTCGGGTGGCTCAGCTAGTTGAGCATACAACTTCAACTCAGGTCATGATCTCACGGTTCATAAATTTGAACCCTGTGTTGGGCTCTGTGCTGACAGTTCGGAGCTTGGAGCCTGCTTTAGGTTCTGCGTCTCCCTCTCTCTCTCTGCCCTTCTCCCTCTCACACTCTGCCTCTGTCTCTCTCTCTCAAAAATAAATA
This sequence comes from Proteles cristata cristata, assembly GCA_017311185.1. Classification (NCBI taxonomy): domain Eukaryota; kingdom Metazoa; phylum Chordata; class Mammalia; order Carnivora; family Hyaenidae; genus Proteles; species Proteles cristata. The sequence goes on along the minus strand of JAESUZ010001797.1, from coordinate 673,572 downwards.
AACATTTAAAAAAAAAAAAGAGCTTATACCAGTGCCTGGTTCGTAGTGAAGTGCCCAATAAACACAAGCTATTATCACTGCTATTATTATTATCACCTTTATTTTGTCATTGTTGTTTGGAAATCTTAATGGTTGTCTCTTTGGTTTTTATGTCATTTGATTTGCCTCATTTTTTTTTTTTTTTGGTCTTGTTTCCCCTCAACTATCTCATACACTCCCTAAATAGGGGAAGGGTGTCCTACATGGTAGGTGACGATGGGGAGTAAAATAAAATATCAGAGTAGGTTTCTAGATACTTCGGAAGTATTAGCCACAATGGGAAAAGCAGGCATAACCAAAGGCTGGAATAAAACATACAAGGGCACCATGTTTACAATACTCCCCGAATGTCAAAGTTACAGTGATGGAGAAACCAGTGGCTGCTGGAGAACAGGGCTCGGAGGGTGGAGCTATAAAGGGGCAGCAGTGGGGAGGTCTTCGTGGGGATGGAAAAGTCCTGTGCCCTGACTGGGGTTGGTTACATGAATCTGTTCACTTGATGAAATTCCATAGGTCTATGCACACACACACACACACATACACACACACACACACACCTGAGTGCATGTGAAAATGGACAAAATGCAAGTAAGGTCTACGGCATGACGCACAGCATTCTAGTAGACTTGGTTTCCTGGTTTTGATGGTGTGTTGTGCATCTGGGAGGTGTTACCACTGAAGGAAGTTGGGGAAAGGGTACTTTCCCAGGAACTCTCTTTATCACCTTCTTGTAACTTCTTGTGAATTCAAAAATTATTTCAAAATTAAAAGTTTAAAAAAATTACATAGCAGCAAGTAAGAACTATCCATTAATAGGTTTTTACAAGATATAATAGAAAGGAAATGCCTGACTTTTCCAGTAGCTTCGATCATAGTGTCAGAAGAGGATGGGCCACAGCTGAAGGAAAACCAACCACCTTAGGTGAATGCCAAAGAGTGACTGACTTTGCAGCCACCAGAGTGGCCGGGACATCAACGTCAGCCTGGTCCTGCCAGGAAGGAGGGAGGGCTGAGTGTGAACAGCTCTGTGGGTTCTCCTGGGATGGAGGGGTGGGGGCCAATTCGGGGTGGGATCAGAAGAGGGAGCGGGGAGGAGAGGTCAGATTTTATGTAAGAACAGAAGCCAGAGAGAGTGAAAACCCAGGCACTGCGGGACTCTCCCTCTAACCCCCCCACCGGGCAGTGTGCACCTCCAGGCCCTGTGACCTCTACCCTCCAGGCCCCCATCTTTGAGGGGCTAGTTTTAGATGGCGACCCCAAGGAGCGAACTTCCATGGAGGCGGGGGCAAGGGGAAGATGAGAAATGGTGTGTGTGCGCCTAACATGGGGTCTGAGCACCTTATATCTGCTGACTCCTTCAATCCTCATGACCCCGCCTCTAAGGTAGGCATGGTAACAATTACCCCACTTTAAAAGTAAGACGACTGAGGTTCAGAGAGGCCAAACAAATGGCCCAAGGCCACACGGTTTATAGTTGAGACTGAGTTTTCTCTGCTTGGGCTCAAACCTCGTTTCTTCCTCTTTGCATACAGGCGCTGGGAAGGCAAAGGGTCCACCATGATGTCAAGCCTACATAGAAACCTTAATGGTAGACTCTCTGCTTTTTGTTTCTTGTTTTTGTTTTCTGGTCCTGCTCCCCCCCAACAATTTCGTACATTCCTTAAAAGAAGGGTGGGTGCCACGATATGTGGTGGAGAGTAAAATTAAATAAAAACATAATATAATAATATTAATATAATTATATTTCTTCATATGCTCATATCATAATGTAAAAGTAAGTTTAAGGATACTTTGAAAATAAGTAGACATAACCAGGAAAACAGGCATAACCAAACACTAAAATAAAAAAATACAAAGCTACCACTTATAGAATGATCTAAAAGTGTCAAAAGTAGAGGACAGACGGATCAGTGGGTAGCAGGGGTGTGGGCTGAGGGGAGTGTATATGAGTTCACAGTATCACCCATTACCAGCACCAATGTTCTGTGAGAAGAAGGAGATCTCACCACTAACTCCTTGTCACCTAAGGCACCTGAACTATGTTGGGGCCCAGGCGGTATCCCATAAACAGTGGTTAAAAATTAAAACAACAACAATAACAAAAGGAAGACAAAAGCAATGTTAAGTCCGCCCGCAAAAATGTTACCGAAAAACAGTATTGACTTTTCAGAAATGAAAAAAATAATAGCAACCCAGCCTCTCTGCCGACGTTCATAAAAATTCCAATGTGCATGGAGACTGAGGATTTTTCAGTTTATAAATGAGATGTTAAAAGGCAGACAGGGCCCCCAAAGCTCGCTCACACCACAACGTGGCATTGCGGCAGAGGGAAGGAAAACTGTCTGCCGGATCACACAGTGCATTTCTAATTGAAGAGTTTGAGGATGCAAATGAAAATGAATCAATGCCAACAGGGATGCCTAAAAGACATAAGTGAGAATTACAGCAATTAAGAATGTTGTCTCAAAGGAAATTAGACTGGCCCATTAATTACAATGCCTTAAAGGGAAAGAGGTCCCAGTGAAATGCAATAAATTAAAATATCAAAAAAGAAATTAGTAAGAAGAGAAGGTGGAAGTGCCAACAAGAAGCTAATTTCAGAGGTGGTGACAGGGGACAGAGAAGGAAGAAAAAAATACCGAGTGAACACACACAATACACAGCAAGTACACTGGGGATCAATCCTCTCACATCCTGCTCTTCCTTCCTTCCTTCCTTCCTTCCTTCCTTCCTTCCTTCCTTCCTTCCCTCTTTCCTTCCTTCCTTCCTTCCCTCCTTCCTTCCTTCCCTCCTTCCTTCCTTCCCTCCTTCCTTCCTTCCCCTTCCTTCCTTCCTTCCCTCCTTCCTTCCTTCCCTCCTTCCTTCCTTCCTCCTTCCTTCCTTCCTCCTTCCTTCCTTCCCCTCCTTCCTTCCTTCCCTCCTTCCTTCCCTCCTTCCTTCCTTCCCTCCCTCCTTCCTTCCCTCCTTCTTCTCTTCCTTCCTTCCTTCCTTCCTTCCTTCCTTCCTTCCTTCCTTCTCCTTCCTTCCTTCCTCCCTCCCTTCCTTCCTTCCTTCCTTCCTTCCCTCCTTCCTTCCTTCCCTCCCTTCTCTCCTCCCCTCCATACCCCCCACCCCTCTTTCTCTACTACCTCCTTCCCTGGCTTTCTGCCATCCTTCTTTCCTTCTGATTCTCCCTCCTTACTCCCCTTGCTCTCTCCTTCCTGCCTTCCCTTCCCTCATTGCCATGGGTCTTCGAAGTGCTACCTCTGAAAGAGCAGTGACAAACTAGGAGCCATCACCATCCCCCCCCATAGAAAATGAGCCTCCACCTAAGGATGTCTTCACAGGCCTGTGGCTGCTGGGTCTCACCTCCCCTACCTTTGCCCTTTGGATCAGCTGAAACGCCCATTAAGGTGAGCACTCACCAGCCTGTCCCAGGTGACCATGCTCCTGATCCAATGACACACTAATGTCCCCTTGTTTTAAGTTCTCAAAAATTACTCTTATTCCCTTCTCTCCTCAGTTTGGTAATGAAAAGCCTGAGCTCCTGTTTTGGGTGTCGATGCTATTTGATACAGATGTTTTTAACGCTGATTCAGACCTATTTGGTGTGGTGTACCTGGAATTTCCTCTCTACTCGCCAGACCCCCCCCTTTGCCTCAGGTGGCAATTGTGAGTCCTAGTAATGTCCAAATTTCCCAATCCCTACCCAGGTCTCTATAAATCACTTGTCTCCCCATGACAGGGACAGATGCTTACTAAAATGAAAGTCATTCATGCTTTTGTTCTAAACGCTTATCAGGCTTTTGTTATAAATATATACCACCTGCATGATTTATTTGATAGGCCTCTTAAAAATTGTATTATTTTTAATTTAAATACCTTAGCCTCATCTGAAGCAATAATACCTGAAATCAGGGCTCTGCTATCTTAGTTTTATTCATGATTCTTATACATATTAAGATTAATGCACAACTACATAGATTAAAATGTCCATCCAGATGCCTCTGAAATGGGCTTGCCTCTCTTTGGCAGCAGAGAAAGTGTGGACTTGGGGTTAAATTACAATCTGATTTGGCTCCACCACTTGCTGTGGAAACAGGGCAAATGTATTATTTCCCAGAGCTTCAGTTTTCCCATCTGCACATTGGCTGCAACTGTATCTGTTCTTTCTAAGGGTTGCTTTGAAGACCTAATACATGTTATTAGGTCACATGCTATTTCCCTTTTCCATGATGACCGCTCTCTTCCTCCAACCCTGTGTGTTCAACTCTTTGAGAGCCTTGGATAAATTTTAACACGTTTTTTATTGTGACTACTGACCAGATATCTATGGCCATACATGTTGATGTCAATCCTGGTATAAAAAACAATGAGGGCATCTGACTTTCTTTCAAAGTAAAACATCAGCTCCTTGATAAATGCACAATATTTCATAAATTCTTGAAGTCTGCCTGGTGCTAAGCATATGGTGGTGTTCCACCAATATCTGCCGACCTGCTGTTGACTGATCTCTCGCCCAAGCCAGAAACCTGAGCATTGCCAAGGTGGGACCCTGCTGGAGATGTGGCCGTGAGGCTGGTCGGCTCACCTGTTCCATGGATTAGTCCTGGCTTTAAGACAAGGCCATAAGCAGGTCCCCAGCTCTCTCTCAGGCTTGCCAACACATCTACCATTTCCCATCTGTGTTTCTATTTTTCCTGTGAGAGTAGCTTTATTGATCTCATTAATCCTCTTCTCCATCTTTGGCATGGCAAGGTGATATTATCCATGCTCTAATGCCTCCTGTGTTTTGCAAATTACAGGATTATTATGGATAGAATGACCAGGAACACTGTTTTCACCAAATCACCTCCCAGAAGCCCTGAACTGTCCTTCATTTAAACGGCAGGGAATAATCTGTCCTGAGGGTCTGCTTGCCCAGGCCTGAGGGCTGAAAACATAGATGTGGAATTTCCTCTTAGTAAAGATATTTCCGTGTGAAGCAAAGCAAAGATTCCTTCACTTGACTGTTTTTATTTTTGAATTCCTGAAGGCAGCTACAGATTTCCTAATAAGAGGATTTTTTTTTCCTTTGCAGCAAATACATTTGATTCTGTTTTCTTCTTTTGATTGAAAATTAATTTGAGGAAGTCTTAAAAAGAATTATCTGAGGGATGCTGGAACTCAAGATTTAGGTTCAATAAGTACTGTATATATATAAACACCGAACCTCTCTGTTGCTCTGTTGTAAAGCGCTCTCTCTTATGCAAGTTCTTTTAGTTCGATAACTAATTAAAATCACAACCACCACCAACAGAAAAGTTTCTCCTGATCTTATCTCATCCTTAGAACTCTCTGCAAGAGAAAACTAAAGAACAAGAAAATAAATGGCGTCTCCAGAGGCTGTGCGTCCTCAGAACAGGGTTACTGCATCTATAAAGGTCTCCCAAGACTCAGGGTATCGGGAACAGAGTGGGCACCTAATAAATACTGACTATGGAACAGAATGAATCAACTTTTCTGTCCTTTAAAAATTTATTTTTCTAGTATAATAATGCATACACTCTAAAGAATACACATAGTGAGGGTACAATCAGACAGATATTTAAATTAACTGCTATAACTAGGACCCAGATAAAAAAAAAAACAGAACGAGGGGCACCTGGGTGGCTTAGTCGGTTAAGCGTCTGACTTTCGCTTAGGTCATGATCTCGCAGTTCGTGGGTTCAAGCCCCACGCGTCGGGCTCTGTGCTGACTGCCAGCTCAGAGCCTGGAGCCTGTTTCAATCTGTGACTCCCTCTTTCTCTGACCCTCCCCTGCTCATGCTCTCTCTCTCTCTCTCTCCTAGAAATAAATAAAACATTAAAAAGAAAAAATAACAGAACGATACTATAACCCCAGTATTTTCCCTCCTGTCACCCTCCAGTTGTTACCCCCCACATATAACAACCCTACTGACTCCAACAGCACGGACTGGCTTTGCCTCCTTTGAGCTTTGTATTAATGAGATCATACAGCGTGTCTTTTTGTGACCAACCTCTTTTGTACAGTGTTATGGTGCTGAAATCCATTTACACTGATGCAGGTAGCTGAAAGATGTTCGTTCTAATTGCTATATAGTATTCTGTCATATGTGCCATGCTCTGAATGTCTGGGACTACCCCCTTCCCCGCTATATGTTGGAGCTCTAATCCCTAGTGTGATGGTACTTAGCAGCAGGATTTGGGAGAAGTAGAGTTAGAGTAGGTAATGAGGGCGGGTCTTCATGAGGGGATTAAAGTCTTATAAAAAGAGGAGGAGACACAAGATCTCTCTCTCTCTCTCTCTCTCTCTCTCTCTCTCTCTCTCTCTCTCCTCATGCATGCACAAGGAAAGGCCATGTGAAGACATAAGAAGACAGCCATCTGTAAACCGAGCAGAGGACCCTCACCAAACACTAAATCTGACACCTTGAACTTGGACTTCTCAGCCTCCGAAACTGTGAGAGATAAATGCTCTTTGTTTAAATCACCCAATTTATGGTAATTTGTTATAGGAGCTGAAATGAACTGAGACAACGGACATGTCACAATTGATTCATCCATCATACTGTCCATGGGCATGTTCCAGCTTCCAGTGCAGAGGTATCATGAAATGTGCTGCTTCAGATCATCTCATACTTGTGATTTGCTGTTGCCAGAATGGAAATGCTGGATAGTAAGTTGTGTATGCTTTCAGCCTTGGTATGGTAGAAGCTGTCAAACTTTTTTTCAAAGTGTTTGTACCAATCAACACTCCCAGCAATAGTGTGTGTGAGTTCCGGTTGCTCCATATCTTTGCCAATGATAAATGTTGTCAGTCTTTTTAATTTTAGCCATTCTGGTGGAAGTATAGTGGGATCTCACAGTGTAAATGTGTGTGTAGGTGTGTATGTGTGTTCCTTTTTATTTTGAGATAATGAAAGATTCACATGCAGATATAAGAAAGACACAAAAAGATCCCATATGCCCTTCACTCAGTTTTCTCCAATCATAACATCTTGCTTAACCCTCACAGTTGGCAATACCACAACTAGGAAGCTGACATTAACATAACCCACCACCCTTTGTCAGATTTCATCAGTTTCATGTGCGCGCATTTGTGTGTGTGTGTGTGGAGGGGGGGTGTTTCCCACATGAGTAGACCCAGTGACCACCACCAGTTAGGATGTAGACAGCTTTATCAGAAGGACCTCTCCTGCTACCCTTTACATCCACTGCTCTCTCCTGCCCTTTCCTATACTCTCACCTCTGCACCACTGATCGGGTCTCCATCCCTATGGCTTTGCCATTTCAAGAGTGCTCTATACATGGAATCATACAGTATGTAACATTTATTTTGACTCAACATACTTCTCTTGAGATCCATCTGAGCTGTTGCATGTATCAGAGCCATCCATTTTAGCTGCTGGGTAGCATTTCACGAATGAACTTCAAGGAGAGAATAATAAGCCCCCACTCTGAAACACTCATTTATGGTGGTTTAAATTATTTCTTTCTTACTCAGGGATGATAAAATAGATTTTCATGTGTCCTTTTGGTGGTTGATTAATTTAACCAACATTTATTAAGTACCAAGTGAAGCTTTGTCTAGATCCTGGGCATGCAAGAGACATAATAGGGCTCTGTCTTACAGAGATGTTCCTAGGGTCTAAACTAGGAGGAAGACTTATAAATTTAGTAAGACTATATAGCATCACAGATGCCCAGACAGGTATATATACATTTCAGTCAGGAATAAAGAAGAGAATGTCTAACTTTTTAAAAAAATTTTTAAAAATATTTTATTTACTTTTGAGAAAGAAAGAGAGATAGCATGAGAAGGGGAGGCTCAGAGAAAGAAGGAGACACAGAATCCAAAGACAAGCTCCAGTCTCTGAGCTAGCCATCAGCACAGAGCCCAATGCAGGGCTCGAACCCACGAACCGTGAGATCATGACCTGAGGTGAAGTCGGACCCTCAACCAAGTGAGCCACCCAAGCGCCCAGAGAATGTCTAACTTTTTGAGGATGGATGATGGAAGTTGAGTCCAAGAGATACTTTGGAGGGGCAGATGCATAAGCCAGTCTTGGAAGATGAATGAGTTGCCTGATGGCTATGAATGAGAAAGGAAGAAGGAGAAAAGGGCTTTCAGAGCAGAAAGAACAGCTTGCGTATAAGATGGAGGTGAGAAGTAGTCTACACTCAGTGCAGAACCAAGCGGGAGATAGGAGTTCGGGAGTATCACCATCTTCCAGGAGCACGTGTTCTTATTCCAGATGCAGTCACAAGCTGCTACGTAGATGCCATCAGCAGAGTCCCACTAAAATACTCCAAGTCTTATGGACTCCAGCCACCCTGACTTTGCAGTTCTCCAAGGACCCTGCATTAGACATGGCCAAGGACAATCACTCGAGTCACATACATTTTACACCTGTCTCAGGAATGTTTACCTCTCAGTTGTGCCTAACAACACGGAACGTGCTCGTGCACACACACAGACACACACACACCTATTCTGATGTCCACCATAAGCTTCTTTCTTGTCCATGGGTCTGAAATGGGTATGAAGGGACTTCCCTAAGTAATAATAATAATGTCATCAGTATTTATGCCTGCTCCCTGTCTTCCATATAGCCCCTCCTCACAGCAGCACCCTATGCTAAGGCAGACACTATTATCACGCCCAATTGTTAGACAAAGAAGCTAAGGCACAACGAGATTAAGTGACCTGCCCAAGGTTACAGAGTGTACAAACAGAAGGTGCAGTCTCTAGTGCCCAGGTGCTAGTGGTTGGCAGACTCATGGAGAGGAGAAGCGTGGGAGCTTTTCCTGAGACCTGACAGGTTGCTAGGACCCTGGCTTCAGCCAAGGTGCAGGCAACCCACAGGACAGAAGATCCAGAGGTCATGTTCCTCCTGTAATAAGGCAAGCTCAGTCCTCCTTTTAAGAGGTGAATAGAGTGAAATCAGGGTTCCCAACAGTCTCCTTGGAATCTAAACCAACACACTCAAACCAAGCCTTATGTTATCATGACAGTTTTCATCCCATAAACATCCCCTAACTTAATCATCTAAAGAGTCCCATTATTTGGTATACTATAACCAAGGGGCATTTTCTCTGGTTGATGATACTCTTTTCCATTTTTGGATACTGGCACATGAGCACATACTGTTCTCCCTATCTGGGTTGTTCTACCTCCTCTTCCTTGTCCTCAACCAGTTACATCCTGACCTCTTCAGGATTCAAGCCCAAGCGTCAACGTCACAGGTATATCTATTCTTGATTCTCCCACACCAGTTAGAGCTCCTGGGTACATGTTTGCAAAGTACCTTGTAGTTTTCTCTCCGAGTTCTTGTACAATTTGTCATTATATATTTATGTGATTACTCATTTAGTAAACATCATCTCTACTAAAATTTAAGAGTAACAGAACTGAAACAATGTCTGTTTTTTTGCTTAGCATTTTATATTCATGGTGCAATACCAAGTACATAGTAGGTACTCAATAAATGCTCAGTGAGTAGATGAATGAATGAACATATGGACTAATAAAAAATTGAGGGAATGAGGGGCACTTGGGCAGCTCAGTTGGTTAAGCATCTGACCCCTGATCTTGGCTCAGATCATGATCTCATGGTATGTGGGATTGAACCCCATGTTGGGCTCTGCGCTGATGGTGCGGAGCCTGCTTGGGATTCTCTCTCACTCTCTTTCTCTCCCTTTACCCTGCTCATGCTTGCTCTCTCTCTCTCTCTCTGTCTCTCAAAATAAATAAGCTTTCTAAAAAACCGAGGGAATGAATGAATGAATCACCAAAGCTTCATCAAAAAAGATTTGGTGTCCTGTAATGACATCAATTCTCTGCAGTATCTTGGCTGCTGTTGATGCTACAGCCTTCTTGGACATCCCAGGCACAATCTTTCCAATGAATTCATGAGGTTCCCAGGTTTCTGCAAGCCCAGCCAAGCCCTACCCAGCTTCCCTGACAAGTCTGTATTTCAGTTCCTTGGTTTGATTTCCATCATCATCCACTGCAAACAGGAGTTGTTGATTTTCTTTAATTAAGGCTGGAAGGATGGCTTCCTGAGTGGGTAATATATTTCCAGAGTTCAGCATTTCATCTGCATAGCCTATATTTCACTCAGAAATGGGGCAGATTCCTTAAAAGAATGGCCAGACAGCTTCCTCTTTGGTTGCTTGTTTGCCTACATTTAGTGAATTAATAAATAACGTGCCTATTCATTACCAACTTTTGAGTGGAAATAATTGCTGGGCTCCCTCGTTTGCTTGGAATAATGTTCTTTGCACTGGGAGTGCCTTCTGCCTTGGTCAATACAGTATTTCCCAGTCAGTGGGCCAGAGACATCCTCCAGGGGCTGGTATTCACCTCTGGCTCACTTTGGAGAGAAGCAATCATTCTTCGGGTCCTCCAGGGTCTCATTCAGTGTGCTGAGAATGCTCATTTGTGGAAGGAGACCCTGGGACCCTATGAAGTAAATGAGACTGGTAGGCCCATTAATTCTCTGAGTACACCCTGGGGGCACCTGGGGCATTATAGTGTAATTACTACTAAGAAAGTCTAAATTCCTATGTACTTTGCCAAAAAGCATTTTGCAGACAAGGGAGTGCTCAGCTGTGCCCTGTTGGTGAACATGTGCCAAACTCTGGCCATAGGAAGCCTAGAGGGCCCATGGTGACTCTTGCTTGGTAAAAGGAACAAGTGACCCTTGAGACTTTCTTATTCATCCCTCTATCATGAACAATCATTTGCCAAGTGTCCATGCTGGGGATACAGTACAGATTATTGGATCCTCATCTCTGTCCTGGATCAGTATGATTGCTGCCCCAAAGGTCTCCCATCACCTTTGCCAGTTATAGTCACTCCATGGTCGTACAGCGTCTTTTGAAAACACAAATATCATCGCAACACTCCCCTGCCAAGAATCCAAGCACTTCCTATGGAGTAGAGGACTCAGTACAAAGTCTTTTGCATGGCCCACAGGGCTTTCCACAGGCAATCTGTCCCTTGCCCACTTCCTCAGCTTCGTTTCTACCTATGCTTTGTCCCATGTAATCATCTGTGTGCCACATGAAACCACATGCAATTCCCTGGATATGTGACATGTTCCTCATGCCTGGGCCTCTACCTACAAATTTTTCTCCACCTCTTCCCTGTGACCCACTGTACATTCTTTGAGATGCTAAATCAGGGAATACCAGTGCAAATCCTTAGAGAGAACATCCAGGTTATATAACTTTATGAGGGGGCCCAAGAATGACGTAACAGGAAGTAGTGGGCTTGTCACAAACCAGAGTGCATGCCCTCTCTAAAAAGAGCAGCCATCATCACTCAGCAACATTGCCACAAGTGGATGTGAATCCTCTGCTTTCAGAGCCACTATTTTTATTATTTTATTGGGGGAGGGGGTGGGGCAGAGAATGAGAGGGAGAGAGAGAGAATCCGAAGTAGTCTCCACACTGTCAGCACAGACTCTGACATGGGGCTCAGTCTCATGAACCCTGAGATCATGACCTGAGTTGAAACCAAGAGTCCGATGCTCAACCCATTAAGCCACCCAGGCACCCTGAGATCCACTACTTTTAAACAGAATTTGGAAATCTGGATTTTTATTTGAAATCTTCCCATTTTTAAATGTGGTAAATACATTCTTTTTAACTTTAATTTTTTAAATGTTAGGGCCAACCAGAGTGGGTCTAGGCTTTTCGGGCGGTTGCCAGCTACTAATTTTTTTTTTTAATTTTTAAATGTTTTTCATTTATTTCTGAGAGAGAGAGACAGTGTGAGCAGGGGAGGGTCAGAGAGATAGGGTGACAAAAAATCTGAAACAGGCTCCAGGCTCTGAGCTAGCTGTCAGCACAGAGCCCAACACAGGGCTTGAACCCACGAACCATAAGATCATGACCTGAGCTGAAGTTGGACGCCTAACCGACTGAGCCACCCAGGTGCCCTGGCAGCTACTAATTCTTGACTCCTACCCAAAATGGACCCTTCTGTGTCCTGGAAAGGTTGGTAACATGACACCTTGTCAGTGAAGTCAGTCCTACTTTGTGTGTGCATTACAGCCTGTAGCTGGTCTGAGAGCTTCAAGGACCAATCTTTGCATCTCCAAAAGTTAGCACAGAACGTGGCATATAGTGAATGCTCAGTAAACCTGGGGTGGATATACACACCTATAAGCAGTTGAAGGGACAAATGAATACAGAATGTTTTTTCCATCTGTAAGTTTATAAATCACACCCACATCAGAAAGAATGAGAGATGTTGTCCTAGCTCTTTTTTTTTTTTAAGTGTATTTATTTTGAGAGAGAGACAGAAAGAGAGAGTGAGAGAGCAACTGCAAGTGGGGGAAGGGCAGAGAGAGAAAAAGGAAGAGAATCCCAACTAGGCTCATAACTTTTTTCTTTCTTTTTTCTTTCTTTCTTTCTTTCTTTCTTTCTTTCTTTCTTTCTTTCTTTCTTTCTTCTTTCTTTCTTTTTCTTTTTCTTTTTTCTTTTTTCTTTTTAATAGTCAGGAAAAGAACAGTTTTATTTGTCCAGCCTTCAATCCTGGTTCTAAGAGGAGTTGGCACTCACCTGTGAAAAGCATTTTTGGAGAGGGCACTCAGTCCCATTGCCTAAAAATATCCACCACCCCACTGGATCTGAAATTCCCACCATTTAGCACTTTTAGTGGATTGCATCACAGAATATTACCTTTGGAGCCCTCCTCAGGGAACCAGCTCTTCTCTAGCAGGAACTGTAAAGAGTACTGTCTGCTCTGCAAAGTTAATAGAGGAATATCCCCATTCTTTTCCCATTTATGCTATCAATGTGAAGTGTACCCTTATTTAACTTACTTCCCTTCTCAGGACCCCAGAGGTCTCCATCATTCTTGACATTTGATGTATAGTGAAATGAGATACAACTGCTATCTTTGACCAGGTCAGAAACCCAAGTAAATATGGCCCAGGTATGGAATTTGGCAAACTGGAAGCCCTTGCCCATCTGAAGAGGACAGCTGTTGTGGAACACCAGCAGACTACTGCCTGTTCGGGATATCAGTTCAGGGTTAACCAGTCATCTGATCTGCTAAAGAGAAGCCATGATTTTAGGTCAAATATACCAACTGTTTAGATGTTGGCAACTAAAATCACTTAAATAAACCAATAAACCCAAACGGTGTTGGCAAAACATTTACATTGACTCTATTGGCTCCACCTCTGAACCAACCCCTTCGAAGAGGGGAATGAAAGCTGATTGGCTAAGCCTGCGTTGCATGTCAACCTCTCTTGAGATGATTCCTTAAATCAAAAACAGAAAAAAATTAGAAAAAGCTATAGATATCTGCTCTAAGGCACCAACTGAAAAGATAAATATCACCTGGGCTCCCCACTCTTTTTTTTTCCCTAATGCCAGGCATTGGTTAGCTTGAAATTGTTTGATTTGAAAAACAACAACAACCACCACAACCACAACCACAACCACAACCATATACCTATTATAAGCAGATCTCCCCTTAACCTTACAGAATTTCTGCAGCCTGTTCCCAAGAAGGAGGCAGCCCTTAATGACCCATGTGTCCCCACCTCCAGGTCTTGCTGTCCACAGAGCAATTCTGCACAAGGCGACCCCGGTTCATTTCTCAGTAATTCTGACTTCTCAGGGACTGGCTTTTGTTTATTTTCTTCTGTCCAAAGTATACATATTTCATTCCAGCAGCTTTTCCACATCAGCAAAATCTGTGGTACCAGCACCAGATTCCTCTTCTGCACTGGCTCCTTCCTGATTAACTCTATTTAGATAATTTATTTTGGTTGCCTGTTTGCCATTTGGGAGATGGATACAAATTTAAATGAGAAGCAAGAGTATTTGCAGGCTCTTGAAATGTTGATCAAACACAGAGCGGGGCTGCTGAAGTTCTCTGCCTTGGAGATGAACTCTCTGCGGATCACCTAGATCTCATCTTCCCAAAAAGATGAGAGAGGGAGAGAGAAGAAGGGAGGAAGAGAGCAAGGAAGGGAAGCATAGGAGACAAGAAAAATAACGAAACAGAAAAGAAAAAGGGGCCAAACTAATTTCGCAGCTTTCTAGTTGGGCTGGCAAATGTCAGGTGCCTCTAGACTTTGGCCAAACTTTTATAGACTTCTGCATGCTGAAACCTGCCCCATGTTCTTGCTTATACTGGCTCCCAGGTAAAGCAGAGAGACACTGGCTGCTCGCCTGTGCACAGGGTTGAAGCTGTGAGTGCATATTTCAAACGGCAGGCAGGAACTGACTGCAGATGCAGACTCTTTCAGGGTGCTGGCGCCCTTCTCACCAGGTTGCTGTGGAGTCCGGAATGTGATTTGATTTCACAGATGCTCTCTCCTTAGTAAGGCCTGGGCTTGAGCCTTCCTGAACCAGACCAAATCCTGTGTACCTGGGGTGTTTGTGTGTGTGGAGGTGGGACATCCTTTTGTCTAGACTCAGTGGCCTCCTTTCCATTAGTTCCCTGGATACTGCCTACTTTCTGAATAGAGCAGATGGCTGGAGAAGGCACTTTTCCAAGGAGACCCCAAGCCAGGTCTTGCCACACATACGGTCAATCAGAGGAGGGAGCGATGAGGAGTCACGGCTGGGCTCTGCCTTTCTGAGCTTCCACCCAGCTCTGTCATTCTGTCCTCACTCCCGACTGCGGCAACCCAAGCCACGGGGAAGGCTGTGTTTAATGTAATCAACAGAACTGTATATTTGCCTCTCCGTCTGGAGGAAAATACAGATTCACACATCAAATCAGATACAGAAGTCAATTCTGAACAGATTGACTATGCAAATGTATAAAAGAAATATGAAGGAGAGACACTATAGGTATAATAAACTCAGAATGGAGGACACCTTGCTAAGCTAGACAGGAAGTCCAGAAGCTATAAAATCAACAACCGCCAAGCTGATTATTAAAAACATTGTTTTTTAAACCTGTTCAGCCAAAGGCCACATATAAACAAAGGGCAATGATAACTGAGATAGAATCTTTGCAATACACATGATTGACAAAGGGTTAATATTCCTAATCGTGAACTGATAAGAATGAAGATAACCAAGTTTAAAATTGGGCAGAATACACAAATAGAACAGGTAATTTGTGAGAGGGCCATTAAACATATGAACACTGCTCAACCTCACTGATAATAAGGAAAACGAGGGGCGCCTGGGTGGCTTAGTCGGTTGAGCGTCCGACTTTCGCTTAGGTCATGATCTCGCGGTTCATGGCCTCTGTGCTGACTGCCAGCTCGGAGCCTGGAGCCTGTTTCAGTCTGTGACTCCCTCTCTCTCTGACCCTCCCCTGCTCACGCTGTCTCTCTCTCTCCTAGAAATAAATAAAATATATTTAAAAAAAAATAAGGAAAACGTAAATTAAGACAACCGTCTGACACCATTCTTCCTCCATCTCTGGCAAAACATTAGAAAGACAGCCAGCCTCTGGTGCTTGTAAGGGTCTGAGAAACGGGAAAGGTAAGTGCAGCTAGCTGGAACTGCGTACACTTTTTTACAATGTAATACTAGCTATAGTGATTAAAATTCAAAATATCCTTACCAGTAGGGCCAGCAATTCCCTTTTTTCTGGAGTGCACATTCCAGAAACAAAAGCTGTACAGCGACTTATCTGTACAAGGACACACATACACACGATAGCATTATATGTAGTGTCCCTCTACAAGGAAAAGAAAAGGAAAATGCAAAAAGCAAATGGGGCAGATGAGAGAGAGGGAGAGACAGAGAAGGGCAGGGAGAGGGAGGGAGGGAGGGATTGAGGAACATTTTGAATGTCTCCAGAAGGAAAAAGGGTTAATGAAATATTGTAAACCCTGCTAGATAATACGATGTAGTCATTTAAAGGGATGAGTCAGATCTATCACAGACAGTGCAGGTAACAGATTTATCTAGCTGAGTTCATGATACTGAAAGTGGGGGTTTGGAGCCAGGCCACTCGGGTTTGATTTGGCATTTATGGGCTTGCAAGCTACCTACTTTCACCATGTCTCAGTTTCCTCATTTGTCAGCTGAGATGACCAGTGGGGACATTAGAAGAGCTCATGATGTAAGCTGCTTAGAACCCTGCCTGGTAACTAACAACCTTTAACAACTGTTGACTATTACGATTCATAATGTGGGATTCCACTTTGGGGGACACAATTAAAACAAAACAAAACAAAACAAAACAAAACACTGCCCAGAGATGTAGATGTTCCTAGTGTTTGAATGAGAAAATAACCTGCAGGGGAGAGGGGCAGGTAACAGAGGAAGAAGGGGTGGGCTGTGAAGGGGAGAGGGGTTGATCATTTCATCATTATATTCTTACCATTGAAATGTTACACTAAAATGGCTGATATTCAGCAGTTAGGCAAGCTTAGGGCTACAGCAGCTGTTAAAATACTAACATGTTTTTGTACCAGTTGGTAAAGAATGTCCCCTACTACCCTGACCACACTAGGCCCTTTCCTGGGGCCTGCTCCACCCTCTAGATCTCCCCATGATCCAGGAGGTACAGGGTTAATGCCGTGGTTGCCCAGGAGGGTCTCCAGATCCCTGCTCCAGCCCAAGCTTAGATCACTTGTGTAACATAGTTGTGTATTCCAAATATCACCCCTACAGACAGCAATGTATTACCTGTGTTATTTCAAAAATCAATAAACTATAACATGGAATAGAATGCAGAAAGCCTACATTTCTGCATCTTGGTGGTATGCACCAAAGCCAAGACTGACTTCTGTGATTTGCAAACTGCTACCTTCTCCTCCACCCGTTTCTCACCAACAGTGATATTCAAATTGTTCTCTACCTGAAGCTAGCATGGTAAATAATTGAACCTCTGAACGAATATTAAAGACTGATAAAAAAAAAAAAAAACACCTTAAATAGTACCTGCACAAGCTTTTACTGCAACCTACAGGGTGTCTTCCTCAAATTCACTGCTCAGAATCTCTTGAGCCCCAGAAGTCTTTTAGAATAATACCAGAAAATGAATACCTACCTGGTAATGCATTATAATTTCTAGGTCTGGCTGTGGATGGAAGCCAAGCTCAGGTTTGTACAAGTTGGAAAAGAATAAAATGTCCCTGGCTGCAAATAAATAGCAGTGCCAATATCAGATTATAATGTACTATATCCCCAGAAGTCTGGGAGGAGAGAATTGAGCAAAAAGATGAGATAATCAGCCTAAAAGGGCAAAGTAAGCCCCTGTAAGCTGGCTCTATTATAGGAGAGATGGTGGGACACAGTCAGGAAGTTTCTGTTTAAAAGCAAGAGCAATATCAATGGCAGATATTGTTTCAGCACTGAAAGTATGTCCCAGGACTTCAGAGGATACTGTGATGGGACCCATTTTACAGATGTGGAAGCTGAGGTGCAGGGAAGTTAACTCAGACTCTGGTGAGCCGTATGTGAAAGTAGGTGCCTCCATCACTGAAATCTACATGGAGCCCCCTGAGTATGGCATTTGTCTCCAGGAGACATAGAGGCACAGAAATGATGAGAGAAGCAGGCCTCTAAGACGTTCTAGAATCAGGTTCATTTTTGCCAAAGCCCAAATGAAAAACCAGCCCATTTCAGGTAAAGCGATTTCTAGCTCATGTCAAGTCTCAGTTAATTTGAGCTAATTTACGTGTTGATCTCGCAAGACTTAGTCCTTCCCCCAGGAGCACACACACCACTGCCTTTCTCTGGCCACACTTCCCCGCTCTTCCCCACTGCCAGTGCAGTGAGTTTACATGTGAAGATGCTGCCGGGGTGCTTGGATGGCTCAGTTGGTTTAAACATCCGACTGGATTCGGGCTCAGGTCGTGATCTCATAGTTCAGTTCATTCGAGCCCCAGGTGGACTCTGCAGTGACAATGCGGGGTCTCCTTGGGATTATCTCTCCCTCCCCTCCCCTACTCACACACACTCTAAGAATAAATAAGTGAACTTAAAAAAAAAAAAAGATGCTGTGTTGAAGGTAGGAGTCCCCACACTGCTCCTCCATGTTAGATAGATTGAAATAAAAGGAGAGAAGGAAGATCTAAGGGGCACCTGGAGCTCATCAGAAAAGATGTGTGATGATTATGTTTGCACAGGGCCACAGTCCATCACCTGATGAAATGGAGTGTAGTGGTGGGGGAAAATCTTATTGGTACGCCCCAATTTTCTGGGAGAGTTTCTTTTCTGGGAATAGAGTTCCCCCAATTCTCAGAGGGATCTGTAGCCCAAAGGAGGTGAAAAACTCGCCGTCATGGGGTCTCTGAATCAAACGTTAGGGCATTCATCTCCATTCAGTCCTTTTAATCCATGCATATTTGTCGAGGTCCTATTATTGACTGGCGAGTCATGCTAAGACACAGAGACGGCTGACGTTCCCTCTTTCATGGAGTTTGTATTTGAGTTAGGGAGACAGACATTTAATGATTCATCTGGTGGCTCATTAATACAAGGGTGGTAAAAGCTTCAAAAAACAAGAGCAGAGTGCAGTGAATATGTATTTCTTGGCCTAGTCTGATTAGGAATAGATCCCCTGAGGCAGTAGAATTTAAACTGAGCTCCGAAGCATAAACAGTTAGTTGGGAGACAGGATAGAGGCGAGTAAAGAGTGTTCTAAATTCCAGCCGCTCAAAGTGTGGTCTTAGTGCCTCGACATCACCTGGGAGCTTCCAGGAAATGTAAAGTTTCAAGCCCCGCCTGGGATGTAGCAAACAAGCATTGGAACTTTTTAACAAGATCCCCAGTTGATTTGTATTTGCATTGAAGGTTGAGCAGTGCTGCTCTGAAGAGAAGGAACAGCATCTGAGGAACTGGATAGAGATCGGATGTTCTTGGAACTTAGGGAGAAAGAGGTGGCAGTGATGGTGGAAGAACTGGCGCTGGAAGGGGGGCAGACCACGGCAGATTTCTGTAGCCAGAGTAAGCTAAAAAGAAATATTTGAGGGCAAATAAATGCCAAGATCTTCTAAAACTCTAATCTGGCAGCTTGAGCTATGGGGTTGTATATATAATAGCAATGCTGAAAATAGCTAATGCTCGTAGCTACCCATCTCCCTTACAACACATCCCTGTATGTCACCTCTGTTTTTTCATCTGTAAAATGGGGATAACAAATCCTCCATTGCAGGGTTCCTGGGATAGTTTAATGGAGTACTGCCTATAATTCACATATATCAAATCTGATGCACAGGAAGTATTTAATAGATGAGTTTACTTCTCACTGATTCAACTAATGTTTGTCCTGGCCCTTCAGTCTAAGCCCTGAAACAAAGCTGACGATGTCACAATGAACAAGAAGTGATCTATAGCCTCAGGGGGCTCCAAATCACTTTGGGGAAGCTGAGACTGCAACAGGTGATTACGATAGACTGATGAGCAGGGGGGCGGGGAGCGGGGGCGGGAAGCAGAGGGCTGTGGGAGTGTACAAGAAATAGATAACAGAATCCAGGGAGCTCATCCAATGCCTCATGGAGGAAGGGATGCCTAGGATGATCCTGAAGAATGAGTTGAAGTCAGCTAGCCCAGGAAGAGGGAGGTGAACATGACAGACCCTGAGAAGCATTTACAACATCCAGAACCAAAAAAGGTTTAGGTATTCAGAAAATACAAAGAGCTACTGTAAATTATGAAGAAAAGATAGGAAACCCAAGGGAAAGTTCAAACACAACAAAAACCCACAAAGAGATGATTCTGATGTAGAGAAACCTGGGTAACTCTATGATAAAGGAAGAGATGCTCAAACTCTTCAATAACTAGAGAGATACAGATTAAAACAACGAGATCCTACCTACCCATCAGAATGGCAAAACATTAGGCAGGTGGCCAATGCTGGGAAGCACGGAGCCAGGAACACTCCTTCCTTCCTGGCGGGAGTGTGAACTGGCAAAACGATTTGGAAAAGCTAGCCGGTGAGGCTTGGTGAACTTAAGAGTTGTGTTTGCCCTATTACCTATCAATCTGTCTCACCCATGTATATATCCCAGGGCAGTTCTCACTTTGATTCATAAAGGGATGAGTCTGTACCTTGCAGTTTGTTTGTAATACTGAGAAGGCAACCCAGATGTCCATCCTTCGGACATAACTAAATAACTGAACAACTAAAATGTGATAAATGCACATTAAAGAAAATCATACAGCACAAGGAAGTCACAAATTAAATAAACACAAAGAAATATAGATAGACCTTAAAAGAGTGTTGAGTGAGGAAAGCCTTAGGATGAGGTTTATAACATAATGCTGTTTATGTTAATTAAAAATACACTCACAATCAAAATAACTGCATACTTTACAATATTTACAAGCATATATCGAACACGTGAGAGAAGGGAGTGATATTGGGAATGAGGTGTATAGGGAAAGAAAGTAATGAATAATAAAATAAAACAAGGGCCATCCCTTGACCAAGTATGATGATATTTCATAAGCTACGGAATGTGATTAACTCAGCTCTATGCTTCTAATAGTGTTTCAGGCAAAGGTAATAAAAGTACAATTCCTAGAGGCAAAAGAAGACATGTAGCATCCTGGACACAGAGAATACAGTAGAGCTGGAATAAAGAATGTAAGTCAGGGAGTTCCAGGGTAGGGACAGACCAGATCATTGGAGGGTCCCCAAAACCATAATAAATAATCACAATTTACCCCTGGGATTATAGGGAGTCACTGAAGGATTACAAGTGATCTGATTTTGTTTCTAATCTTGTCCCATACCCCAGTAATGAGGGGAAAATGCATTTATTTGTATCCATGTGGTTTATTTATCAAGAGTTAATAAAACAGGCTTTGGGCATCTTAGCACCCAAATGATGGGCTTATAGTTTTCCCACTTTTTTTTAATAAGTTCATTTTTTAAAAATGTTAATTTATTTTGAGAGAGAGAGAATTTTGCACATGCATGGGAGGGGAAGAGAGGAGAGAGAGAATACTAAGCAGGTTCCATGCTGAATCCCAGGCAGGCTCACATGTTCAGAGGTGAGGTGACCTCTGACTCTCTCTATCGTGAAATCATGACCTGAGCCAAAATCAAGAGTTGGACACTTAAGTGACTGAGCCACTCAGGCGCCCCTCATTTTTTTAAAGTTGTTTTTATGTAATTAATCTCCATACCCAACTTGGAGCTCAAACTCAAGCCCCCAAGATGAAGAGTTGCATGCTCTTCCAACTGAGCCAGTCAGATGCACCTAGTTTTCCCACTTTTAAACCAATTATGACAGTCACTGACACCTTCACCAGGAATAACAAATAGGAGGCAATGTAGAGTCACACTATATGACCTTGAGCAAGGTCACCTAAACTCTGAACAAAAGTTTTTTGGTCTTTTTTTTTTTAAATATTTTTTATTTATTTCTAGGAGAGAGAGAGACAGCATGAACAGGGGAGGGTCAGAGAGAGAGGGAGACACAGAATCTGAAACAGGCTCCAGGCTCTAAGCTAGCTGTCAGCACAGAGCCCGATGCAGGGCTCGAACCCACGGACCGTGGGATCATGACCTGAGCCAAAGTCAGACACTTAACTGACTGAGCCAACCAGGCGCCCCAAGTTTTTTGGTCTTCTTATGACTAAAAACAACAATAAAACAACACAAGCACTTCCTAGATTCAGTCACTACTGGAATTAAGTAGGAATTAATTCTAAACCTTCGAAATAACTTTATGAGATAAATATTATTTGCATTTTATTTGAAGAAGAAACCAAAATGGAGACAGATGTTAAGTAACGTGCCCATTAACAGTTAAAAGAGGCACAAACTAAGGTTGAAACAGGCAGTTCTGTTCATAGGCTGTTTAAGAGTCTATTCTATGAACCACACCTTATTGCACTATAGTGCACACTTCAAAGTTTACAGTTATGGATGAGCTCCTGCATATAGCTTATTGGTACATTGGAAGCTAGAAATCTAAATCAAATGTCCTCTGGGCTATATTGGCTCTATACGTGTGTTTTGTTTGACTTGAAGTCAAAAAATTGTTTTTATATTAATAGTCTATATCTTGAAATTTAAAGATGTTATATATAAATCAACAATTCTGATTTCTTCAAGAGCAAAAATAAGCTATTGGGGACTTTTTCAAAATAAAAAGATTCTGCACAGTGAAGGAAATAACAAAATGAAAAGGCAACCCATGGAATGGGAGAAGATATTTGCAAACGACATGTATGATAATGGTTTAGCACCCAAAATATATAGAGAACTTATCAAGCTCAATGCCCAAAAAACAAATAATTCAGTTGATAAATGGCCAGAAGACATGAATAGACATTTTGCCAAAGAAGACCTACAGATGGTCAACAGACACATGAAAAGATGCTTAACATCACTCATCATCAGGGAAATGCAGAACAAAATACCTTACACCAGTCAGAAGGGCTAAAATTAACAACACAGGAAACAACAGATGTCAGCGAGGATGCAGAGAAAAGAGAACCCTCTTACACATTTGATGGGGATGCAAACTGGTGCAGCCACTGTGGAAAACAGTACGGGGGTGGGTTCCTCAAAAAGTTAAAAATAGAACTACCCTATGATCCAACTATTAAACTACTTGGTATTTAACCAAAGGATACAAAAATATTGATTTGAAGGGATACATGCACCCTAATGTTTACAGCAGTATTATTAACAATAGCCAAATTATGGAAAGAGCCCAAATGTACATTGACCTATGAATGGATAAAGAAAATGTAGTACATATATACAATGGAATCTTACTCAGCCATAAAAAAGAATGGAATCCTGCCATTTGCAACAATGAGGATGGAGCTAGAGTGTATCATGCTAAGTGAAATAAGTCAATCAAATACCATTTGATTTCACTCATATATGGAAGTTAAGAAACAAATTAACACAGTGGGGAGAAAAAAAAGAGAGAAACAAACCAAGAAACAGACTCTTAACTACAGAGAACAAACTGATGGTTACCAGAGGGGAGGTGGATGGGGAGATGGGTGAAACAGGTGATGGAGGGCACCTATGACAAGGTAGAGGGCACTTATGATAAGCCCTGGGTGTTATAAGTAAGTGAGGAAACACTAAATTCTATAGATGATACTAATATTTCACTGTTAGTCAACTAATTTAATAAATTTAAATAAAATAAATACATTGAACTAAAAACTTGGGGAAAAAAGAATTCTGGTTTCTTGTGAAAAGCTGGAAAATTTGTCAAGACTGGTTTCCCATACTCTTCTAAAAAAAAAAAAAAAAACAGTGGGAGTTGAGTAGCAGTACCCATTTAGAGAAGGCACCTGCTTTCCAATTTTCCACAGTCCCCACCCCTCCCTAATATACCATAATGCACTGGCATCACTTATTTTGTTTGTTTTAACTGCCTAGCTCTAATAGACTTTGGTGTTATGACCCTGGCTGTAGGCAATACAAATGGCCTAATCACTGAGAGCACAGGGCAGTTCAGAATTTTAAAAATCCAAAGACTGACCTATCTCAAGAAGTGATTCCAAATTAAAATCTTCCTGGAGATTTGCCTCCCAGATCTCAACTCTCTTCAGTCGTTTCCCCTTTGGCCTTAATTTCCTCTTTTATGTAATTGCCAAGTGACTACAACAGCAGACAGCGTCAAAACATGAGCACTAGAATTGTTCCTTAAGAAGCTGAGCACTAAGCTGAGCTTTTCCAATAACTCCCTCTTCATTCAAACCTAATTACAAAATGATTTTTAATCATTGTAAAATAAATTCACTCTTCACGTCTGGAAATGTTAAAGCCCTAATTTAACAGCAACAACAACAACAACAAAATACCTTCTAATGGATTTGCACTAAGAAACAGAACTCGGCCTGCGCTGTCAGATGTTCAATAATTTAACTGCAAATGAAGTGTGCAAAATACAATATTTGTGTCATAAACCACACAGCTTGTCACATAATAGATTTTTGAAGAGTCACGTTTCACGACACTGAGCAATGTTATGTTGGAACAGTGGAGTAGCCAAATTGAGGTTTATAGGCTCCATTTGCTTATGTAGAAAGGGACTGACTCTCACTCACCCAGTGGCAAGGAGCACAGATATGCAAATATTTCTCTGGAGCCCACCATTTGAAAGCAGTGGCTGAAATTCATCCATCCAACTGGATAGTGTATAATTAGAGTTACATATATACATTATACATAATGCTCAAACTTCCCTATATCATGAGATGTGATTCGGCTTAACTTCACACGTATAGAGGGATTTTGCAATTCTCTTGTTATCACTGACCATTCTAGTCAGAATAACCATGCTCCCCAAAGGCACCTAGGTTTTAATCTCTGGGATCTGTGAATATATTAGGCAAGATGACCAAGGGGGAATCAGGGTTGCAGACAGAATTAAGTTGCTAGTCAGCTGACTTTAAGCCAGAGAGATTAGCCCAGATTCTCCAGATGGGCCCAATGTAATCACAAGGGTCCTTAAAAGTAGAAGAAGGAGACAGAGGGAGAAGTGATTATGGAAGACAGGGAAGAATTTAATCTTCCATTGCTCGCTTTCAAGATGCAGAATGGGGACCATGAGCCACGGAATGCAAGCAGCCTCTACAAGCTGGAGAAGAGTCAGGAAACAGACTCCTCTCCCAAAGTCTCCAGAAGAAAAACAGCCCTGTTGACACCTTGATTTTGGCCTAGTGAGATCTCCCTCCAACTTCTCACCTGCAGAAGTGCATGATAATAAATATGCGTTGTTTAAGTCACATGACTGGAGGCAATCTGTTACAGCAGCAAGAGAAAACTAATATGCCAAGGCTAACACCATATCCATAGGAAGAATAATAGAAGCTGCTTTTGCTCAATATTAGTAGACTGGGACACAAACAAATGATGCTACCGTATTTCCCCAATTTTCTGATGCACATTTGTTTTTCAACTTTTAACATTTCTTAAATTGAGGTGTGCCTCACAATTGAAGAATACAGTTAATAGAGTGTTCCCCCCCAACCCTTCTGACAAAATTGAAGGCTGTTATTAAAAAGATTGTACATTTCACAATCATATAAACAGCTTAAAATCATATAAACAGTAGTCGTTTCAAGAAGTAAGCGGGTGGAATTCAATTCCACGAGCATTGATGGAGTGTCTTGTCAGCGTAAAACATGTATCTAGGCATTGAGGTGGGCTGGACAGGGTAAGAGAGATGCTCCTCTCTCTCCAAGATTTTCAAAGATAAATAGAATGACCTGCGTGTGATAAATTATACTAAAACACCGGTGTTATGATTAAAGCTCCAAACACATAATGCTACAAAGTCAGGCCCAGGCCTGGCTAGTTCACCTCCAAGTTCCCTGTATCTAGCCCAGGGTCTGGCGCCGAGAAGGCACTCCTCTGACTGACTAAATAAGTATTTTACATGCCTTTCCTCATGGTTCTACCAGATGGATTATATTGTCTTGCTATCTTATTACTTAATTTGCCCAATGTCACAGAGCTAACAGCTTGGGCCAGGATTTCTGAGCCTCAGAACTACGGATACTCTGAGCTGAATACTTCTTTGCTGTGAGGGGCTGTCCTGGGCGTTGCAGGATGTGCAGCAGCATCCTTGGCCTCCAGCATCGCAGGCCAGTACGCCACCCCCTCCAAATACAACAGCCAAAAACGTCTCCAGACGTTGATGAATGTCCTCCAGGGGGAGAGGGACAAAAATTATCCCCAGTTGAGAACTACTAGCTTCAGGAAAGGGATATCAACATTAAATTATGTGTGGACTTGAAATATGTCCACAAAGTCTTTGATACTCTTTCTTTAAAGAGCTGAAGCATAATTTCTATTTTCTTGACTATGGGGAGAACTTAGGGACTTGCTTCTAACAAGCAGAATATGGTAGATGTAATTAGGATGTACAAGATTAGGTCATAGAAGGCATTTTGGCCTCCTCGTTGTTTTCTATCTTGAACTGCTTGTTTTAGGGGAACTCACATGACCACAAAAGCAGCCCTCTGGAGAAGACTACAGGGTGAGGACTGAGGCTTCCTGCCTGTAGCCAGTAAGGATCTGAGGAGTCATTTGCTATGGAGTATGCCATCTCCTCTAGCCCCAGTCAAGCCTTCAGATGACTGAATCTCCAGCTGACATCTTTTTTTTTTTTCTAGGAGAGAGAGAGACAGCGTGAGCAGGAGAGCGTCAGAGAGAGAGGGAGTCACAAACTGAAACAGGCCCCAGGCTCTGAGCTGGCAGTCAGCACAGAGCCCGACGCGGGGCTCGAACCCACGAACCGCGAGATCATGACCTAAGCGAAAGTCGGACGCTTAACCGACTAAGCCACCCAGGCGCCCCCTCCAGCTGACATCTTAACTACCATTTCATAAAAGACTCTGAGCCAGACCCACTAAGCCAGGCCACTCCTGGATTCCTGACCTCAGAAATCAATTGAGAGGGTAAATG
Organism: Proteles cristata cristata; assembly: GCA_017311185.1. Classification (NCBI taxonomy): domain Eukaryota; kingdom Metazoa; phylum Chordata; class Mammalia; order Carnivora; family Hyaenidae; genus Proteles; species Proteles cristata. Next base: position 647,210 of record JAESUZ010001797.1, on the reverse strand, counting down.
TCTGTGTTTTAAGCTGTTAACTGTTTGTTACACAGCAATAGATAACTAACACAAAGTGACCGACATGTTGAGGGAAGGAGCACGTGTTCTAGAATGGCTACCGTTGGAGATGCAGGGCAGAGGGGAGGCAAGGAAAACAAAGGAGAGAGACTGGAAATGTCAAGTTACAAAGGGCCTTGAAGTGCATGATCAGAAATTTGACTTTCATTCTGATGTCTCTTGCTTGGGCCATCATGGGGCGGTAAGACTTGTGCATTTTTCACCTCTGATAATACAAATATGGCACTCTTCTGTTTAAGTCGGTCAGTGGTATATCATTGCTTTGAGCATAAAGGATAAATGCTAAGTAAAACAGAGAGGGCCTTCAGGTTTCTTTCTCTTCCCTTCTTTTTTTTTCCTTCAGCCTAATCTTTTGCTGCTCTGTTATGGTACTGTCCCCATCCTAATGGACACACATACAGTGCAAACACTCCTTCTACATACCCCAAAATACTTTGGCTTCTTATATATATGATGTTCTCTTATGCTTTTATGGGCTTGTCCTGGTCCTGGGTACTATTCCTCATCTCTGTCTTTTGGACTACCTGTACTAACTATCCTTCTTATTTTTTTGGAAGCCTTTCTTTTCCTTCTGAGTTTGGGGAGGGGCCCTCCCATCTACTCCCACCCTCTCACATGTTAGTCTGGGCAGATATTTCTGCATTCACGAGATTTTTCTGGTCTAAATGGATTCTTCTTATTTGCCCATTTCAGCAACTCTTTCCCCACCTAGACCTGAGCTTCACAAGAATTCACTGGTTGCACTTGTTTGTTTTTTAATCTTTGAAAACAGTATGTGTCAAATAAATGTTTGTTGAACAAATGAATGAATACATGATTGAGTTGTGGCTAACTGCTACATCAGCAGATGTTCAGACTTCTCTGTAGTTTGGTAGCTGGTTTATTTGTCTTGGAAGGTTTCTAAAGAAAAATAAGTCCAGCAGTAAGGGGTCTTATCTTGGCCCATGGATGTATGTACCTTGTGTTTGAGTTGGACATAAACATGGATATCGCAATAGTGGGTCTCATTCCCCTCCACAAATCACTGGATCTGTTCCTCTTAGAGTGGACTGAGAGGCATTACCCTCTCTTTGAAACATGACCTAGTTTCACTGACTCATGGGCAGAAACTCTGAGATGCTGATCCCTTTTCACCAATGTCCCCAATCTTTTCTCATATGACAAGGGAGAAAAAAGTATCCATGACCCCAATCATTTTCAAACAAATGTGTTCTTGTTAACTGTTTGCAGCCCATCAAGTGCATGGGGACTGCTTGCTTTAGGAGGATTGGATTTGGCTTGGACACAAGCTGGGGCAGAGCTGAGAATGTGATGGCCTCAGGTATATCAGTATGAAATGGTGAGCCGGAAATCTGAGAATCATGTGGGACAGAGGTCAGCAAACTACAGTCCACAGGCCAAATTCAGCTCTATTTTTTATGGCCCCTGAGCTATTAATGGTTGTTACAGCTTTTAATGGTTACATTTTAAATGGTTATATAACTGCCTATGTGATACCTTTGATTTTGCCTCTTGGTTTGCAAAGCCTAAAATGTTTATTATACATGGCTGTTTAAGAAAAAGTTTGCTGATCCCTGGTGTATAATAAGAGAGAAAGAATTTCTCAGAGATGGAATCTGGTGAACAGACAGGTCTCCTTGGATTTTTAAGCTGCTTACAATGGGATGTGCCCTGTAATACCCCTCTTCTGCATCCCCTAGGGAATCTGCCTTACCTCTAGATTGGCTATTAAAACTTACAAGTCACTGGTCCTTTGGTGGGCAGGAAACAGGGAAGACTCAATGTATGCATCTGAAAACAGGGAGAGGGCATGCAGAAGCAGAGGCTGGTTTATCAGAGAGAAGCCATCAGCTGGTCACTTATGGCCTCCCTGTTACTGTTTTTAGGGTCTCAGGTCAGGTGTGAGAGTAACAGTACAAACCCATCCCCCTTCTTCTCTTCCTACTGCCTAAACAAGCTCCAGCCTGCTGGATCTAACTGGCGCTGCCCTCTGGGAGGGCACGTCCCCCCCTTTACTTAATCATGGGGTCCCTTCCTCTCCCAGCAGCCCATCAGCCAGAGTGCCCAGCCACTTCTCAAAGAGAGCCCTCTTACCCATCAGGGGACGATAATGCCCGGCAATCATTTTGGCTTTTCCAGACTTAATGTTCTCTCTCCTCAGGTCCTTCTTGCCCCAATGGGAAGTGTAAGGATGCTATTTTAAGACATCCTTTTCGTACCGAAATACCACTTTGAGACATCCATGTCCTTCCTTCCAATAATCTCTTTTGTTTAAAGCATAAAGAACTTATCAGGCGGGGCAAGTCGTAGCTTCCTATGGGAAACGAGCCAAAGGGCAGTGTGGAAGTTCTCACAGTATTTTTGCTGCCCCAGGCATCAGTGCTTTCTAAACTCATAATGCTAAGGGCAGTGGACACTCTTTGCCTTTTCGGTGTTTCATTCTTATCTTCATAGACTGGGGACCACAGGGAGAGGTCACCGGGGACCCAGGCTTCATGTGATGAGCACCAGGATGAGAAAGGACAGGCTAAGCATGGCCACATGGGCAGACACTCAGCCCAGCCACAGGGAAAGAGCTGGAGAACATGAAGAGAAGGAAAGAAGAAAAGGCAGTGGAAACAGCTTTTCCTACCATAGTAAAAACAATTGGGACTACATCTGAAGGTAGCATGAGATGTGGATGTCTCCTGACGTCACACAAACAACCAGATACTTGGGAGAATGAATTACTTCCCCCCTCACACACACTTAAAGCCCCTAAAGTTTTAGGTCTTATTCCTATCACCATATTCTGCTTTTCTAACCATAGCTAATAGTTATTGAATGCTAACTATGTATCCTGTATAATGCTGGTCAATTTATAAGATTCAGTTCATTTACTGCAGATGACAATCCTACAGTGTAGTAGGTATTGTTATGCCCTATTTACTGGAGAGGAAACTAAAGCTCAGAGAGGCTAAGGCACTTGGCCACCATCACATAGCTTGTGAATGGCAGGGCTAGGACACAGCCAGGCCTCACCCTGGAACCTGAGCTTATCAAAATGTCTCCTTTAGATCAGCTCTCCCACAGACCTTGCCTCTAGGATCTTTTCTTCCATGCTAGCCAGGCTCCAGCATATGGTTTAGAGAAGCCAACTCCCATAGACAGCTGTCTAGATGGTGTTGATGTTATAAATGGTATTATAAAAAATAAGGATAAGGCTTATAAATCAGGCAAAGGGAAGTTATGATTCTTGTGGACACTCTAATCTATCTTCCTATAATTGCCTGTATATGAAATGCCTGCATGAGGTTATCGGAGTATTCCCCGAATCGCCTGTGAAGGAAAGATTGCAATTTTAGCAACCCTTGTTACACAAACCAAAGCAATCTGTTCTACTTTGACACCCTGACACCCCTGGATGGCAAAAGGGATGGAGGTAGGGACTGACAGGAATTTGTGTACATTGTTGCTCCAAGTGGGAAGTATAAAGGGTTAACCATCATCTGTGCAGATGACGCTCTGGCCTCTCACCAGGGTAAGGAAGCAATATTTGGGATCCTTACAGAGAAAAACCACAGCTTCACTTCTTTAAACCATCTTTAACCTTTAGTTTTAGAAACCCTAATTAAAAATCAATTCTGTTTTTTGTAGCAAATCTGACAGTAATTCTATCTCTAATGGCAGTGGCAAGATAAATAGTATGTCAGGTAAACTCAGCAGGAGAATGACATTTTCATTAGCAATTTACCAGGTGTGAAATTTCTACCATGATAAGGCATCCCTGAACAATACAGGGTAACTATCCCCTTAGGATGACCCATTCTCCTAATTAATGGGGGATACTAGTGGGATTCAAGTCTCCTACCCAAATAATTTTAGTGCTCACAGCAAAGTTATTTTGTATGCACCTTGCACTGAGAAAATAAGTCAGGACCCAAAACAATAAACAAGCTGACATAACAAGATGATTGCAGCCTATTGCAGTCCAGAAAAATCTAATCTGGTCTCCTAACAGCATCACAATCTTTATTGTGAGTGTATGGGTCCCAATTCATCAGCCCATTTCGGCAAGCTATCTCTGCCAGTAATCATTCACTTTCAGGGTAGCCTCTGAACAGGTATTGACTTTAGAGACTGGCAATTCATCTCCAGTTCTGCAGCCCCTCCATCCAGATTCTTTGGCAGTCTCTGAAGCAGGCTGGGAGAGAAAAATTTGGCCCATACATGCGGGACCTCCAGAGAGACTGTGAAGGAAGGAGACAAGGTGTGCAAGCAAAATTCTCTAGCTCAGGGCAAAGAGAGAATACAATACTAGCATCACATCTAGTCTCTGCTCTAATCCCAACAACATTCCCAGTGACCTGGGTGGGACTGTGGAATATTAAGACTAACAAGTATAGAAAGAAGATGCTTACAGTTACTGAGGTCCTACATTATGCCCACTCTAGGGCCTTCAGGCTCTCAAGGATTATTATGGAGGATCTTTGGGAAAATCTGCTATAAGGGATTCTGTCACTGCTCCATAATATTTGCAAGGTCTCTGCACCCCTCCTGAACAGGGGCCTGCACACCTCCACCACAGATGAGTGATACAGGTACAGACCTGGTCAGGGCACCACGTTTGGGAATTCCCCATGTTTGTTTTGTTTGGTATGCACATCTTCAAAGACAGATGGAACTCTGGGTCTTAGATATGGCAAAAGGAAGCTGAAATTGGGAGTTTATCCTAGACTTATAATAAAAATGTCAGGATACAGCCCTCCTCTATGCTGGAATGATCACTTGATGTTTTAAGCAGTGGGCTCTGGTGTTGATGCCAGTGCAATTCTGAATGCTTTCCATCTGTACTTACTATTGGAGTCAGTCACGTAGCTGGCACTTTGCATGATGTACCCCCACACTCAATATTCTGGTGGGCTCCCACAAAGCCTGCTGAGTGTAATGAGGCTGTGGTTGTGCCTCCTGACCATAGGACCAAGGATAGAAATGAAGTCTAGATTGGCTTTAGAGATTGAGAATGTGGCTCAGGCACTCTAGGCAGTTGCTAATGGGCGCTACACTGAAGAGCCACAACATTCTGAGGCCTGCCTGGCTCAAAATGGCATCGCTGGTATGCAGAGAGAGAAAGAAGATGGGGCAGATAAACCCTCAGACACAAAGAGTGGACACCCCTAAAGTAGAGATATATACCGGGTCTCATGGGATTCCAGGTCCCAGGGAGACATGGCTGAAATCCCTGCCCTTGGATTCTGAATGATGTTCCACTGTTTTAGTCAGAGTCCTTTAGCGGCAAGTGCCAGAGACCAGGGGGCATACTGGCTTACAGAGCTGTCAGTATGGGGACAGATGACTGCAAGTGTTCAATGTCAACAGGGCTCTCCATCTTTGTCTCCCATTTCTGCCTTCCTCTCAGTTGGCTTCCTTCTCAGACGGGCTCACCAAATGCTCTCAGAGGCTCTGGCTTTGCAACCACACTGGAGAAACTGCCCCCTCATTTCCTCTAGGTTTAGAAGTACTGGGAGGGTGATGCTCATGGAATAGTTTAGGTCACAGCCACCAAGGAGCTAAGCCACTGGGTGGAATATGCTGACTAGTCAGTCCATCCTTAGAAGTCACTGTGAAGTGGCATCAGTCCCACCCAAAGCATGAGCATGAAGGGACAGAAAGCAAAGGGACACCACCTGCAGGAACAACATCGGTGTTGTTCCGAGAAGATGGACACTGGGCAGGTAATGCAAGGGAGTATCTGCTATACCTCTGCCTCCCTCCAAAGAAACTCTTGTTTTAAATTAGTCTGAGAAGATTCTACTTCTTGTCACCAATTAGTCCTTGACTAAATATCTAGGAAAATGTGTGGGAAATGAAAATGAGTAAGACAGATTTCACCTGTCAAAGACCTTACCTTTTTATAAGGAAGGTAATAAGCCCAATGTACATAAATTGTACATCACAAGTAAAAGCTTGTTCCACAGATGCAAATAATCCCAGGATTTCAAAGGCAGTGACACTGACTAAGATAAGCAAGAAGTTCCTTTCTGGTTTCTGTTTGGCTTGGGACTTAGGGAAAGAATGGGTAGGGTTTCAAATAGATATGAAGAGTATTTTCAGTTAAAGAAAATGGTGTAGGGGTGCCTGGGTGGTTCAGTTGGTTAAGCATCTGACTTTGGCTAAGGTCATGATCTCACAGTTCATGAGTTCGAACCTTGCATCAGGCTCTGTGCTGACAGCTCAGAGGCTGGAACCTGCTTCAGATACTGATTCTCCCTCTCTCTCTGCCCCTTGCCCACTCGTGCTCTTTCTCTCTCAAAAATAAACATTAAAAAAAAAAAAGAGAAAAGAAAATGGTGTCATCAAATACCTAGAGGCTGAAAGGTCAAGCTTGCCCCCAAATCTCCTGCAAATATCTCTCCCAGCCACTGGCTCAGTGTCATTCCTCGCCCAAACTCCTAGAACACCCACTTTTGCTCAATTCCAATCATTTTCCACTTGCCACCTAGAATGAAGTTTTTTCAAATGCAAATCTGGTGATGATACTCTCTTGCCTTTCCATGTTTCCCATTGCTCTGATGATATAGATTAAAATTCTTACCCACTTTCTTTTCTTTGCGCTCTAGCACACGGGATGTTATCAAGTTATATTAATTTTCCAAAGTCTCAGATATGCTGGGAAGGCCACCTGAAATGCTTCCTACTCCATCTCAACCCCTTCATGTAGTAATTAATTTATACCCTTCCTTCCGATCTCTACCTCAGGAAGAACATTCTCAAGAGGCTAGTTCGGATCTCCCTGTGATTCTCACATAGTCACCCTGTATTTAGCTTTATTTGCCTTATTTCAGTTAGTAAATAAAACTTTATTTGTATGATTATTTTATCAATGACTTTCCTCCAAGACTAAGTTTTCTCAGCCTTGGCTCTATTAACATTTTTGTCCAGATAATTCATTGTCCTGTGTGGGGGACAGGGCTGTCGTGTGCATTAAAGGATATTAAGGAGCTCCTGGGTGGCTCAGTCAGTGGAGCATCTGACTGGCTCAGAGCATGATCTGATGGTTCATGAGTTTGAGCCCCATGTCAGCAAAGAATCTGCTTCAGATCCTCTGTCTCCCCACCCCACTTTGTCCCTCCCTTGCTTGCACTTCATCCCTCAAAAATAAATAAAATATTAAAAACTAAATAAAGGATATTTAGCAGCATCCCTGACCTCTACCCCCAGGATGCCAGGAGCAGCCCCTCCCTGGGTTGTGACAACCAAAAATGTCCTGAGACTGCCCAAAGGTCTCCTGTGGGGATGGGTGGGGAGCAAAACTGCCCCCATTAAAAACCGCCACTCGACAGTCTACTGTACTGGGAACTCCACAAGGAAAGAAGCCAGCCCAATGCCTGATATATGTAGATACGTGGTTCTCAACTTCAACTGAACTTAAGAATCACTTAGGAAGCTTTGAAAAAAATATGATGCAGGATCTGATCCCATGCTAAGTAAATAGGACTCTCTGAAGAGAAGGGGTGGAGGGACTGAGGTCCAGGCATACATAAAAAGTTAAATCTCTTGTGCATTTGCAGTTAATAATCATAAAAGTTCATGGCTGAACTCTTTACTTGATGAATGTAAGGGAGGAATGGAGACCATAAGAGAGTGAGAGAAGGCAGGGAGGGAGACAGGGAGGAAGTACAAGGAGAAGCAAAGGAAGGAAAGAAACAAAGGAAGAAAGAAAACCAGTCTCTTGCTTTCTCATAAGAGAAATTTGGCTATTAAGGCTGAAGACCTAAGTTGTGACCATATTTAAAGAGCTATGAATATTATATTGTCATACTTGGGTAGGCAATAGGAAGTCAATGAACACTGCAGAGCAAGGATGTTCAAGTTCAGTGTTTTAAGAAGTTAAGTGGGTCATCCAGCTCACAGAAGGAATTGGAGTGAAGAGATCCAGGAATGAAATGAATTATATGAAAAGGTTAGGGATGATGAGAAACAGAAAGGAAACAACAAATACCAAAGATTCTCTATGGGAAGAAAAGACAGGTGATTACAGGTGATAAGTGAAGGCTGCCTTTGGGAATACAAGAGCCGTGTATCATTCTGTAGGTTAGTAAGGAAGACAGACGTGGAAAAATAGTGACTAATGTGGTGTTGCAAAAGATGAAGCCCAGGGTGCTGCTGGGGCATAAAGCAGGTACCTAACCTCGTCTCAAGGCTCTGACAACACTTCTCAGAGGAAGAGACCTTCCCACTAGGACTTCCAGCGTGAAGGGCGTGAGGTCAAAGAGGGAGAGGGAAGGGAACTAGGAAAATACAACTGGGTTGGTGCGTGGCAAGAGGAAAGCAGAACAATGATAGCTGAGGCAAGAAAATCCTGGATGATCATGGAGGTCCTTGTAATCCTCACTCAGGTTCTTAGACTTTACCTAAGAGTCAGGATAAGCCATGGTGAGAAAGGTTTTAAGCAAAGTAGCAACATCATGCAGATTTTTAGTTTTTTAGGTCTCAATTTTACTATGGGGTGCAAAGTAGAAATGTGGAAAAAGAAAAAAAAATCAGCAACATGTTTCCAGGGATTTGAACCCACTTGAGTGGGAGGAAGTATGGCCATATTAGCAGCAATGGGGAAAAGAAGCCAGTGACCAGAATTATGGGATAATAGGTATTTGAATGTTTTCTTCCATTCTTTTATAAGACCTTTAGGTTCCTGGCACAGTATCCCCATGTTGAGATGGGTGAAGAAGAGCCTTCTATTGTTACAGGTCCTGCAGACTGTACCTGGATTCTTCTTTCTCTGTAGTGCTCAAATTTCAGTAAGAAGGGCCTGGTTTGAATGAACCAAGACTCCTTTTAACTCTGGGCAGTGAAGAATCTCTCCCAGGCAGCATTACTCTATCCCTGAAGAATCTCAAAAAAGAACATGGCCTGTGGAACAGACATACCCAATTTCCAAACCCTGCCCTACAGCTGACCAGCTGGACAATTTCCTTAACTAGTCTGAGCCTCAGTTTCCTCACCTACAAACTAGGAAGACCAATACTTCCATGTGTGGATGTGAAAATCAAATGACAGATAACATTTGGAAAATGCCTCGAAAAGTGGTTGGCAGTAGATAAAAGTTGGCTTTCTCTCCTCTCTGAATGGAGGCATCCAGACTATGTGGATTAATAACCAACTTAAGCTATCCACTGCCATGAACTATTATATCATGAACAGCCATTTCTACAATATAGCATTAATTCAAAATAGTACAGGCATCATTGCGATACATCACATCAATAAGAGAAAGGATAAAAACCACACGATCATTTCAAAAGATACAGAAAAAGCATTTGACAAAAGTACAACATCCATTCATGATAAAAGTCCTCAACAAAGGGTTTACAGGGAACATAACTCAACATAATAAATGTTTTACATGAAAAAACCCAAAGCTAGTTGCACACAATGGGGAAAAACTGAAAGCTTTCCCCCCAAGGTCAGGAACTAGACAACAAGGTCTACCCTTACCACTTTTATTCAACATAGTACTTCAAGTCCTAGCCAAAGGAATCAGACAACAAACAGAAATAAAAGGCATCCAAATCATTAAGGAGCAAAACTTTCACTATTTGCAGATGACATGATACTATATAAAGAGAACCTAAAAGACTCCACCAAAAAACTACTAGAACAGATCAATTAATTAAGTAAAGTCACAGGATACAAAATCAATATACAGAAATCCATTTCATTTCTATATACCAATAATGTAGCAGCAGAAAGAGAAAGAGAAATTAAGAAAGCAATCCCATTTATAATGGCACCAAAAATAATAACATACTTAGGAGTAAACTTAACCAAAGAGGTACAAGCCTATATCTGAAAACTCTAAAACACTGATGAAAGAAATTAAAGATGACACAAAGAAATGGAAAGATATCCCATGCTCATGAATTGGAAGGACAACTATTTTTCAAATGTCTAAACTACCCAAAGCAATCTACACATTTAATACAATCTCTATCAAAACACCAATAGCAGTTCTCACAGAACTAGAACAAACAATCCAGTTAAAATTGGGCAGAAGACATGAACAAACATTTCTCTAAAGACAACATACAGATGGTCAAGAGACACATGAAAAGATGTTCAACATCCACTCACCATCAGAGAAATGCAAATCAAAACCACAATGAGATAACACCTTATACCTATTGGAATGACTAAAATAAAAAATTCAAGCAACAGCAACCGTTATGGAGGATGTGAAGAAAAAGGAACCCTCATACACTGTTGGTGCAGCCACTCTAGAAGACAGTATGGAGACTCCTCAAAAAATTAAAAACATTGAGAACAAACTGAGGGCTGATGGGGGTCAGGGAGAGGGTAATGGGGGTGATGGGCATGGGGGAGGGCACTTGGTGGGATGAGCACTGGGTGTTATATGGAAACCAACTTGCCAATAAACTATTTAAGAAAAAAAAATAAAAACAGAACTACCCTATGCTCAGGAATCACACTACCCAAAGAATACAAAAACACTAATTCAAAGTGATACATACACTCCTATGTCTATAGAAGCATTATTTATGATAGCCAAAATACAGCAGACACTCAAGTGTCTATGGATAGATGAATTGATAAAGAAGATGTGGTTATACATACAATCGAATATTATTCAACCAAGAAAAAGAATTAAGTCTTGCCATTTGCAACAACATGGATGGATCTAGAGAGTATGAATGCTAAGTAAAATAAGTCTGTCAGAGAAAGACAAATACCATATGATTTCATTCATGGAATTTAAGAAACAAAACAAACAAGGAAAGAAAGAAAAGAAAGAGGAAGAGACAAATTAAAAAGCAGAGAACAAATGGTTACCAGAAGGGAGACAGGTGGCAGGATGGGTGAAACAGGTGAAGGGGATTAAGAGTACACTTACCCTGATGAGCACTGAGTAATATATGGAAGTGATGAATTACTATTGTACACCTGAAACTAACATAACACTGTTAACTACACTGGAATTACAAAATAATAATAATAATAATAATAATAATAATAACCCCCAAAAACCCAAAACCCAAAACCAAGAACATAGTACAGGCAGGGAAGGCTTACTTGAAAGGTTCTTCCCTTTGCTTAGGAGCTACAGATGAGTGTTCATAGAGTGGAAAAAAATTCAGGACTCCAGGCAATAGAAATATTTGAATAACGACAGAGCCAGAACATTTGTAGCAAGTCAATACACCACTATTCACTTCTTAGTAAATTCTCTATCTTGAACTTCTATAATATCGGCATCTTTGTTACGAACTAACTTCTGATCTATTACTCTTATAAAGGCATACTGGATACACTGGAAGGAGAATGCTACTTTATTGCACAGCCAGGGCCTTGGGTTTATGATTTACCATATAGTAGTGTGTGCCTGCCCGAGATCCTCCACACAGGTGACAAATCACGCAAAGGAAATGAACTTATCTTGATGTTTGGCCTGTGTGTGCAGCCAGAACTCTTCAGATTGCGAGGGGCAGCCACACATCTCAGAATGGCTTAAGGAAAAGTGAAAGCATAAGGATGCTGAGGAATTTCAGGAAACAGTGGGACAATCAAACCAAGGAAAAGCCAGGAATTCTGGTGGGCTTTAGGGACTGTAAAACCAAAGATTCAAGACATATTGTGATTTTCTTCCTACTTCCTGTAGGCATTTGTCTATGTATTTCCTTATTCTTCTCTCTAGCTACAAATGGGCTTTGCAAGCCAAACCAAACCAAACAAACAACAAAAAACAAACAAAAATAAAACCTTGGCTTCTGATAACTCCTGAGTTTTCTCCTTATGATGTCAGTCTTCCAAGAGACACTGAGCTCTTTCCCTTTAGTGCTGATCCAAATGTCTTCATGAATGAACTCAAGGTCTTAGCTTGGGTCAGACGCCCATTCTTGGACCAATCGGCTGATTCCGATACAGAGAAGTATACTGTGATTGGCCCATGTGGATCACATGCCTACGTGTGGACCAATTGCCAGTGCCAGGAGATGCACAAAGATGTTTGGTTTCCCTCAAAAGGAAAACAAACAGAATTTGTAGGTGGAGGAACAGTTTCTAGAAAAAGAGTGAGGCTGGGCAGACAAAACCATGCGTGAACTCTACATTTTTCTCCTAGTGCTAAACATGGGGAGGGCATTTTCCCTCAAGTTTCAATCATTTGTTTATTCATCTCTTCATCCCTGTATGCATTCATTTGTTCAAATACCAAACATTTATTAGAGCCCAGTCTGTTAGATCATGGCCATTTTCTGGGTCTCACAAGGAGTGAAGTGCCTCCTTCATGCTACTGAGACATTTCTAAAACACAAAGACTTTCATTCATACTCTTTAATGCCTCTGCTAGAGAGGCACTCAGCTCCATTCAGCAGTGTGCAAAAGCTTGCAGACCACTTCATGCCAATGATTCCTCCTGTTGAGAAATCCATTCTCTTTGAAACATCCAGCAATGGACAAATACCACATAGATGTTCCCAGCCTCTCAACAGTCACACACACACCCCAGGATGGCCTACTAGACATTGAGCAAGCATTATATTTTCCTCTAGGGAATAAAACATTTTGCTGGTCACATTCACTCTATTGTATTGACTTGTCTCCTACAGGGAGACCTACAAGTGTAAATAAACTTGAACTCAACTCTGGTACAAATTCACTGTGTTTCCTTGTGAGAGTTACCCCCTCTTTGACCTTGAGGTTTTTTTTTTTTTTATCTGAAAAGTAAAGAGCTTAAATATGAGATAAATCTTCGCAACCAGTCTTGGGAGAGGAAAACCAGGCCCTAAGTTTTAAAAGCATAGTTATCATGAAGGAATCTTTCCCTAACATTCTAGGCTGCTGGGGCCAAATTATTTTCTCTCTCTCTTTTTTCTTCCATCATAGTTCTGTGGTATAATCATCTTTTACTTTTCTGTATTTCCTGCTACCCTGGAACTTCTAGAAAACAGAGACTAGCCCTTAGTCATTATATTCCAAATGCCTGGCACAGAACTTTGCATATAATAGATACTCCATAAAAGTAAATGGATATATGAATGGATAAAGGGATGGATGAAAGACACATTGTATTGGCCAACTTCACTTGTCCACAGAGATCATTGCCTGCTTTGAGCAAAATGATGACTATGTTGACTTTGGCATTGTGTGCCTGCAGATTACAGAACTCAGGCTGTCAGGTCACCCAAAAGCTGGCAGAATTCACATCTCCTCAGACATTCTCCTGAGCTGGGTTCACAGACAATACTGGTCTACCAAGTTTAGAAGAGATCTGAGAACAGGACACTCAACCCAGTATTAATTAGAGTAATTCAACCTGCTCAGATATTTTTAAAAAACCAATCTTTTTGTTGTTGTTGTTGTTGTTTGCTTTATTTATTTTTGAGACACAGCACTAGTCAGGGAGGGGCAGAGAGAGAGGGAGACACAGAATATGAAACAGGCTCCAGGTTCTGAGCTGTCAGCACAGAGCCCAACGTGGGGCTTGAACCTACGAACCATGAGATCATGACCTGAGCTGAAGTCGGACGCTTAACTGACTGAGCCTCCCAGGTGCCTCTTAATAACCAATCTTAATAACATTTACCAATTCCTGAGCCCTCGCTATTTGTCAGGCACCATCTGAGTTTTGAAAATATGATATAAACCAGTGGCTCTCCATCAGGGTGACTTTGACCCCTGGGACATTTGGCAATGTCTGGACATAATTTTTTTTTAATATTTTTTATTTATTTCTAGGAGAGAGACAGTGTGAGCAGGGGAGGGTCAGAGAGAGAGGGAGTCACAGAATGAAACAGGCTCCAGGCTCTGGCTGGCAGTCAGCACAGAGCCCGACGCGGGGCTCGAACCCACGAACCGCAAGATCATGACCTAAGCGAAAGTCGGACGCTTAACCGACTAAGCCACCCAGGCGCCCCTGTCTGGACATAATTTTAACTGTCACTAAGGAAAGGGTTTGCTATTGGATCTAGTGGGTAAAGGCTAAATGTTTGACTAAACATCCCCTGAAGCACAGGATGGGTCCCCACAACAACAAAGAATGGTCTAGACATATCAATAATGCCAAGGTTAAGAAATCGTGGTCTACAGTAGTCTCTTTTACAACCTCTTTATTATTTTCCTAATTTTATAGGAGAAGAAACTGAGGAATATGTAATATTGTCTGTGCTTTATACCAGAAGCAGAGCTGGGATTTGAATCTCTTTCTTTTGGGTCTAAATCCTATGTTCTTACCATCTTGGCACATCTTATCTATAAGGCTGAACTAAGTAGGGAACTTTACACTGCCAATCCTGTACCTACTTAATATGCTGGGACTTGACATTCTTCTTGCTGTTACAACATCCGATTTTTACCTAGTTTCACATGAGAAACTAAAGATGTTACTTTGGCCAGAGCTGGGAGTATCTTTAAATTGAATCCAGTTCCCCCTATTGAAACATAATAACTTTTAAAGTAATCTAGTCTCTTCATTACCAGTGCTACATCCAGTTGTTGAAATCTCTTTTGAGCTGGTAGTTAAAAGGCCCAGCCATGCATTTGTAACGTTATTGTTGCTGGCTAAAATGCTTAGCAACAACACAAACATCACTCAGAATCAAATTATCAGATGTACCGACAAGATGCTCCTCGATTTAATAGTGTGGTAAATGATGGCTTGGAGATGTTCTTTGAAGCTGTGGAAGCAAATGTGAAACCTAATTCAATTCTCAAATGAATAAAAGTGAGAAACTGTTCTTATAAACCCGATATTACCAGAGATAGGGCCAGAGTATGCTGCTGCCTTGTATTGGGAAGGAAAGACGAGCAGGATTTATTTTATTTCTGATAATAAAGAGCTGGGCTCTGTGACCACACAGGTTTGACCTTGGGTGTGTACAGACAGAACTTTAGTAGGAGCGAAGGCTCATTTACAAGTAAGTCAAGAGGCTGCTTACTTCCCCCATCGGTTCCCCCTGCAGCTGCTTCAGACAGGAAGGGGCCACTGAAGAAGCATCCAGGGCCTTTGGGAAGTCAGATCTCTGTTTATGAGACTTTGGGAGCACATAACAGCACTGCCTGAGAGAAAAGGGGATCCCAGATCACCTAGGATCACCAGTGGCCTTTCAATTACTTGGTAGGGCCCTAGGTTTTCACAAAGGTATTTCAGGGGTAAGAAGAAGGAGGATTTGGAAGTGATTCACAGTCTGAAATTTGCTTTAGTTTATCACATATATGTGTATCTTTTATCATAAAGGACACAAATGAAGAGTTAGATGTAGAGATTTATAAAGTAACAAGGTCCCAAAGGGCCCTGTGTGCAGGGGGTTCTGTCCCTATAAAGGCTGGGGTGTACCACCCTGCCTATACCTCAAAATGTTCACCAACTGGGATGTTCTGTCTGAGTTTCTGCCAAGGCTCTATTACCCAGGCATAAGTGATTAAATCACTGGTCGCTTGGTTGAACTCAGTCTCCAGCTGTTTTTCCTTCCAGCAGGTCTGAGCAAGACTGAGATCTAAAAGTCTAACCCTATAAATCACATGACTAGAGGGGCTCCTGGGTGACTCAGTCAGTTAAGCGTCTGACTTCGGCTCAGGTCATGATCTCACAGTTTGTGGGTTCGAGCCCCACGTCAGGCTTGTGCTGACAGCTCAGAGCCTGGAGCTTGCTTCAGATTCTGTGTCTCCTTCTCCCTGACCCTACCTTGCTCCTTCTTGGTCCCTAAAAAATAAAATAAACGTTAAAAAAATTTAATCACATGACTGGAAAGTACCTAGGGGTCCAGCAAGACTCACCTCATTATCATAAACTCTGGTATGGTCAAAAGGGACTCCTCTTAAAGGGTAACAAAGACACCCTATCACTCAGGAAATTCCAAAGGTTTTGAAAGCTCTATGCTAGGACCTAGGAACATAGGTCAGATTTCTCTTTTTGAAAATCATACTTCAGGGACTGAGGTTGACACCACAACCTCTGCTTTCTCGGTCACCCCAGCTGGCTGTGTGTTTAAGGCTGGTGAAACGGCAGAATGTAGAGTCGGAGCAGAGGAGACCTAGCGATTGGTTATTTTAACAAAGTAAAATGATACTTGGATGATAGGTACCCCAACTACCTGGTGATTCGATTGATCTGGAAGCTTGGTCTCTAACCCTGAACTCTCTGAGTATTCTCTGGAGGGTTCCATTTGTTTCCTAGGGTTCCTATGACCAGTTATCACAAATGTGGCAACTTAAAAGAGCACACACATTATTATCTTCCCCCTATGAAGGTCAGAAGTCTGAAGTGGGTCTTGTGAGGGCTGTGTTCCTTCTGGAGGGAGAATCTGTTTCCTCGCCCTTTCCACCTTCCAAGAGATCACCTGTACCTTTTTATTCATGACCCCTTCCTCCATTTTCAAAGCCAACAGGGTAGCATCTTCAAATCTTTCCCTTTGGTTCCCTCTGATTCCAGCATTACAGTGCCTCCTGCTTCATTCTTAGAAAGGCCCCGTGATTGCATCAGCCCCACCAGGGTTGCAGGATGATCTCCCCCCCGCCTCCCCCCCCCCCCCCCGCAAGATCCTTAACTTGATCACATATGCAAAATCCCATGTGCCTGAAGGGAACACATTCACAGGTCTGGAGATCTGGACACGGACATCTTTTGGAGGTCATTCCTCAGTCGAACGCAGCCCTATCCTTCCTTCATTGCTGGCGTGGATCTGTTACCTTCAGCCCATGTTTGCTGTACCACTCGCTTCCGGTGACTTCTGTTTGGAGGAGGGAGCCATATCTCCTTTCTCACAGTTCATTTCTCCAGCAGACCATTCCTAGTCTTGTTAAGGGATGAGGAATTGTCCTCTGACCACTGGGAGCCACGTTTACTCGAGACGAGAGAACTCCTTGGAGGCTGACCTACCCATGTGCACCTCTGTTGGGTCAGACTGCTCTGTGTCTTCTGGGTCTGTGATGTATTCCTGGCTACCCTACCCTGGGGGTGGAACGGGATGTTCATATACATTGTCCAGTCATTTTGTGTCCTTCAACACACCTCTTAGGAGAGAGCCCTGCAAAGTCAAGTTTGTATTTTTCCGGTGAAATACACTGGTGCTTTATTTACTACTGGGACAGTGTTTGGCCATCCTAAAGAGATGGCTGCAAACCCATCTGTCCTCTCCCATACCCTCTGATTTGCTGCGTGGCATCAAGCAATTTGCTTCCTTCTCCTAGTTTTCTAAGAAAAAGCTAGAGTGGCTCTAGTGAGAAATGTCTTTACTCCCATGTTTCTATTTAAGTCGGTAATTTACAGGTCCAAGGGGGTTTTGCAACCCTGGGGACTTGCACCCTGACCCTCACCCAGGGGACATTCAGCAATGTTTGGAGGTATCTGGTTGTAAAACTTGGGAAGGGGGCTGCTATTGGTATCTAATGAATAGAGGCCAAGGACAGAGCTCAACATCCTCTAGTGCACAGGACCCTCCCCCCAACAAAGAATTCTCTGGCTCAAAATTGTCAATAGTGCAACAGTAAAAAAAAATCCTGACTTAGCCCCAAAGAAGAGGGAAAAAATACCAATAATGGGGGTGTTTCTCTCTCTCTTTCTCTCTCTCCCTCCCTCCCTGTCTCCTTTCTCCTCTCTCTCTCCCTCCCTCTCCCCTCTCTCCTCTCTCCTCTCTCTTCTCTCTCTCTCTCTCTCTCTCTCTCCAGATTTACTTGGTTCTCTCCACGGGACAGGCAGTGAGTAATCCTATTTTTCAGAATATGGGACAGTTGTTGAGGCACATGAATAAGCAGGCAGGGTCTTTGTGCTTCCAGAGCTTCAAAAACAAGAACCAGGCGATTCCCTCTGGTGTCATCTGCCTCAGACACAGCAAATCTTCCTCCCATCTTGCCACCGACCCCTGCAGTGAAAATAACCAGCAGGACACCTCTGCCAGGGACACAAGGAGGGCCAGGGCACAGCCTTTCATGGGTTAGTGAGGCCTGTCCCTGAAGCATCTGGGAGTGTGGACTCCCAACCTGGTCCGAATGCTTCGCGTGTTTTCATAGGCAAGAGACGCGTCCTTTTCAGGGTTGCCATTTGGGGTGGGAGGCTCTTACCTAAGCCAGTTTCTCCAGTACAGTTTCACTGGATGATGAGGATTTGGTGGTGATGGCAGGGGTGGGGGTGGGGGAAGGGTGGAAATCATACATAGAGCCCAAGGTCCCAGTTCTTTGTATAAATCTCTGGTAGCCGGGGAGGAGGGGTGGGTTGGGGGAAGAGCCTTTTAACTTTGAATCCTTAGCATTTGGCTGTCTTGGTGACTGGGTATGAGGCATAGATAATAAGGATAAAGCCTTAGCGTTATCCCTTGGTTTTTATTACCCAGGCCATAGTGGGGGCAAGGCTCTGGACAGAGGCAGGTAAATCTTCCTTCCAAATAGGTTCCCCAGCCCCCACTCCCTGCCCTTCAAGTAAGGCTGTGAACCTGTGAACCACAGGGCCTTGGGTCAACCAGCAGATTCTGGTAAGCAAGACTCCTTTGGACTTTATGTCAGCTTGAACTGAGTGACTGCTGTGTGGGGAAGTCAGGTCCTCGGCCAGCAGGGAAACAAATAGCCAAAAGGAATTTTTACATTATACTGAAGCAGAAAAATCTTTCTTCTTCGCAAGAAAATAGGCCACTGCTTCCTGTTCAGCAGATAAGTTATGTTGTTATATAAGTTATGTGGTTATAGAGGATTTTGATTCTTCCTTTAAATGCAAAGAAAAACAATAATTTTTGAGATGGCTTCATTGGTCAAAAAACAAACATTCATTCATACCACAAAAGGCATAAGCCTTGTTTATCTTAACAAGAATATTATCTTGTTACAGTTAATAGTTATTGAACTGCCTATTATGCTCCAAGCACTGTTTAAGGGCACTACCAATATATTATCTAATTTAATCTTCACCCTAATCCTCAGCTACAGGTACTGTTATTACCTTGACTTTATAGATAAAGAAGCTGAGGGTCAGAGAGGTGAAATAACTTGTCCAAGATCACACAATTGATCAAGTGTCACAGAAGGAATTTTGAACCTGAATGTGGCTGACTAAACTCTTCCTCTTAACCACTGTGCCACAGGATTTGCACCCAGACAGATCCTTCGTACTTTTACATCCACACCCTGTCTTGGGAGTGATCAGAACCTCACTATAGTTCTCCTTTTCTTGCAACGTCTTTGATGAGTTTTGGTATCAGAATAATTGGAGACCCATACAATGAATTTGGAAGTGCTCCTACCTCTTCAATTTTTTGGAAGAGTTTGTGCAGAATTGGTATCATTTCTTTCTAAAATGTGTGGGAGAGTTCCTAGGGTACCATCTGAACCTAGAGTTTTCTTTGTGGGAAATTCTTAAAACTTTTTTAATGTTTATTTATTCATTTTGGGGGGGGGGGAGAGGGGGAGAGAGAGAGAGAGAGAGAGAGAGAGAGACAGAGAGAGAGAGAGAGAGAGAATGGGAAGGGGGGGAGAGAGTCCCAAACAGGCTCAGTGCCATCAGTGGGACTTAATTCCATGAACCGTGACATTACAACATGAGCTGAAACTAAGAGGCAGACGTTTAGCCGGCTGAGCCACCTGGGGCATCCCCTTTGTGGGAAAAATTTAAGCTACAATTTCATTTTAATTTATACAGCACTATTCAAGCTCTCTGTTTCATTGCAAATGAGCTTTGGTGGTTTGTGTCTTTCAGGGAACCAGATTGTTGAATTTGCAGACAAAAAGTTGTTCCCAATATTCACCTTATTACCCTTTAAATATCTATAGAATCTGTAATGAGATCACCTTTCTCATTCCTGATATTGGTATCTGTGTCTTCTTTCTTTTCCTTAATCATGAAGTGAGATGTTTATCAATTGGATTGATGATTCTCAAAGAATCAGCTTTTAGTTTTACTGGTTTTCTCTCTTTTCTGTTTTCTACTTCATTTATTTCTTCTCTGATGCTTCTTACAGCATTTCTTCTCCTCACTATGAGTCTAACTTGCTCCTCATGTTCTATTTCAAGGTGGAAACAGATTATTCATTTCAGACCCTCCTTGTTCTCTAATGTAGGCATTTCATACTACAAATTTCTGCCTAATTACTGCTTTCACAACAGTCCAGATCTTCCCAAATACAGTGTTTTCATTTTCATTGCATTCAAAATACGCTGCAATTCCTCTTCACCCATGGTTTACTTAGAAATACGCTGTTAAGTTTCCACAATATTTACAGCTTTCCAGAGATCTGTTATTCATTTCTAATTTAACTATATTGGAACTTGTGTTTTGGTCTAGGATATGGTCTACATGCTCAGTGTTCTGTGTGGACATTCAGAGCATGGCAGAAGGAACATGTAATTCTGCCGTTGTGGTTGCAGAGTGTTCTGTGAATGTTAATTCAGTGCAGTTTGGTTCAGGGTGTTGAAGTTTTTTCTGTATCCTTGCTGATTTTCCATTCACTTGTTCTATCAGTTATTGGGAGAGGAGCTGGAACTTTCTGACTGTTAATGTGGAATTCTTTATTTTCCTTTGCATTTCTCTCAATGTTTGCCTCATGTCTTTCCAGGATCTGTTACTGGGTGCACAAATGCCCCCTGGAGTAATTGCCCCCTTTTATTATTATAAAGTAACCTTTATTCTTTGTTCTGAAATCTATTTCCTCTGAGACTAATATAACAGCTCCAACTCTTTGTGAAAATAGTGTTAGCATGGGATAACTTTTCCTATCTATTTATGTTTAATCTACTTCTGTATCGGTATTTAAAAGTTTTTCTCATATTTCCAACATAGAGTGAGGTCTTTATTTTCTTTAAAACCCAAACTGACCTTATTGTTTTTGCATTAAAACATTTAGGTCATTTAAATTTAATGTGATTATTAAATACAGTTAAATAGATTCATGTTGATCATCTTCAGTTTTTTTTTTTAATTAGTTCCATTTGTTTCCTTTCTGTTTCTCTTTTTGTTGGATTCAGTATATTTTATAATTTCTTTTTTTCTTAACAGTTTTATTGAGCTATGATTCACATATACCATGAAATTCAGCCTTTTAAATGTATGACTCAGTGGATTTTAGTAAACTCAGAGTTACACAACCATCACTACTATCTAACTCCAGCGTGTTTTCATCAACCCAAAAAGAAAGTCCATTCCCATTATGCAATCACAACACACCCTGTACTCCTCCCAGTCCCTGCCAACCATATTCTCCCTTCTGTTTCTATGGATCTGTTTTTTTCTGGACATTTCATATAAATAGAATCATGAAATATGGGATCTTTTGTGATGGGTTCTCTCACTTGGTATAATGTTTTTAAAGTCCATCTATGGTACAGCATGTGGTACTCTTCCATTCCTTTCTATAAATGAATAATATTACAGGTATAGTTACACCACATTTTACTTCTCCATTCATGAGCTGACAGGTACTTGCGTTGTTTCAATTTGGGTTCTACTAATGTAAGTAGAGCTTCTGTCAACATTTATGAGCACACAATTTTATGGATGCATGTTTTCAAATCTCTTGGACCTATACCTAGGAGCATGACTGCTGTCATATAGTAGCTATGTTTAACCTTTTGACAAATTACCAATCTGTTTTCCAAAGTGCCCACACCATTTTACAGTCCCACCAATAATACACCAAAGTTATAATTTCTCCACATCCTTGCTAACCCTTGTTATTCCCTGTTTTTTTTTTTTGTTGTTGTTGTTAGAAACATTTTAGTAGGTATGCAGTGGTATCTCATTGTGGTTTTCACTTGCATTTCTCTAATGACTAATAATATTGAGCATCTGCTTATGTGCTTATTGGCCATTTGTTTATCTTCTTTGGAGAAATGTCTATGAAAATCTTTTCCCCATTTTTAAATTGAGTTTCTTTTTATTGCTGAGTTCTAAGAGTTCTTTATATATTATGGATCCAAGGTCCTCATCTGATATATGATTTGCTAATTGTTATTGTTATTATGGGGGCTGCCTTTTAACTTTTTTCATGCTGTCCTTAGAAGGCACAGAAGTTTTAAATTTTGATGAAGTTTAGTTTGTATCTTTTTCTTGTCATTGTCATTTTGTTTTGAAGTCATAACAACCAGGCTTTGCTTAACAGAAGGTTATAGAGATATATTCCTTTTTTTTCCCTAGGAGTTTTGTAGTTTCAACTCTTACATTTAGTTTGATGAGACATTTCAAGTTAATCTTTGATGTGAGGTAGGGATCTAGTTTCTTTCTTGTGAATATATAGTTGTCTAACATCATTTGTTGAAAAGACTATTGTTTTCCCTGTTGAATTGTATTAGTACCTTTGTCAAAAAATCAATGGACCATAAAAGTAAGGGTATATTTCTGGACTCTCAATTCTATTTCATTGATCCATACATCTGGCTGTAATACCAGTACCATGCTGTCTTGATTACCGTAGCTCTGGAGAAAGTTTGGACATTGAGAACTGTAAGCCAAATTTCTTCTTAAGATTATTTTGGCTATTCTAGGTCATATAGGTTTTCAGATCAGCCTGCCAATTTCTGAAAAAAGTCCAGCCATGACAGTCAGTTAAAGACTGAATTAAATCTGTAGACCACACTTTAGTGTGGTAAGTATAGGGATGACTCCCAAGAAGACACCATGTCCTAATCTCCATGTCTTGTGAATATGTTACCTTATACTGCAAAAGGGTTACTGTTGATATAATTAAGGAGATTAGGGTGGTTCTGGATGATCCTGATGGATCCAGTGTCTGTTATATGAGGGGGAAAGGAAGGCCAGAGTCAGGGAAAGTGATGTGATAGAAGAAATGGGTTGTGGAGTAATGCAGCCATACGCCAAGGTCTGTGGGCAGCCACTAAAGTCGGAAGCTGACTAAAAAAAATCTTAAATGGAGCTTGAAATGGAGGATATGAAGATGAGCAAAAACAAACCACACAGAGATCTCTACTCTTGTGCAGCTTACAGATCTTAATCAAATAAACTTACCTAGTTAAAGTGCTACAGTGAAAGCTTATAACAGCTGTCTTGTGTTGACTAGGGGGGGAGGGTAGGTGACATTGGGGTTGGTCTTCCAGGAGAAAATAGAAAAGAAATAGAAAATAGAAATAGAAAAGAAATAGAAAAGAAAAAGGAGATGTTAATTCAATGAAGCAGGTGAGGTGAACAATGCGGGCAGAGGAAACTAGGACGCAAAAGCCAGGAGGCCAAAGCAGACATAAGCCCTGGTTCTAGGTTTTCGGCTCAGAGCATGCTGGGAAACTGGAATCTGGGCTCCTCCCTCGGCCTGTTTCTCACCATCACCATGGAGTCCTTGGCATGATGCTGGAGTCAAGATGGGGCTTCCACTGCTTGCTTTTGGAAGACAAACGTCTCCCCCTATCTTTCTGTGACCCCCAACCCCATCCTAGAATGCTGTCTGCCACTCAGCAGGTCCCGCAAGTGCCTGGCTTCCAATATGCTGTTCCCTGGACCCCGGAGTGCAAACTGACCGAGTTCTGGAGCACAGTGGTTCTCCTCTAATTAGGGAGCACCCCTGTACCACCCGTGGTTTCTCCTGAGCCTATGAGGCCACCAGAGGTCGCATTATCAGCCCTGGTATAATAAATCATTGCCAGGCAAGCTGAAAGTAATTAATACTAATACCAGGATCTGCTCAAGACTAATTCCACTAAACTATAATGTGAAACCAGGACACACACACACACACACACACACACAATCATACTAGCACTTAGCAACTTCCTACACCTGGTGCTTTTTGTTACATGACCCCATTTACTTCTCGCAACTAGCCTATCAATTAGGTACCATTACTCTTCCCAATTTACAGAGTCTAAGGAATTGAGAGAGGGCTGCAAAGTCACATGGCTTCAGGGTTGGCGCTGGGATTGTTTCCTATGTCCAATCTATAGCTGAGACTGTGTTCCTTCAAGTACCTTCCATGAGCTATGCTCTTGGTACTTTGAACTATATGGTACTTATACAAATAACTTAAATAAATGAATAAAAAGAACCCTTCTTTTTATCAGAGATTTGATGCAGTAAGCTTTTATAGCTGTGTTTTTAATTGCATGATCTCTGTCTAAATAAAATCGTGTGGTCCTGTTGCATGTTGATTCTCTGGTCTAAGGGGAGACTGGGGGTGTCTGTCCAAACCCATCTGCTTCCCAGAAGATGTAACTAGGAAAAAAAGGTACAGAAAGTAACTTGCTGATCCTAATTGCTTTGCCTGCTATACATGTCTCAGATCAAATACTATTTTGTACTCTTTTTCCCCTTTAGGGGGGAATTAATTAAGCTCTAATTACACCGACAGAAAAATAGAAGCTACAATAAAATTATTTTTAAAAAAAAAAAAGCTATTAACAGGGTCTGAGCACAGAGCTTGTTATATCCCGGGGAATGAGCCTCATTTGAATTTTATGGCCTTTCCATTTACATTTTTTTATTAAACCTTTTCTTACAATCCTCAATATGTCTCCTTTCCATGGTATAATCATCCACAGGAATTTTCAGGTGTTAAATTAGATACTTGGGGGCTCCCTTACTCTTCCTGCATTCAGTCGGAGCATGGTATATATCCCATGAGGCAGATTAATAATAATATTTGAAAACTGATTTGAAAGTTCACACCAAGATTTTTCCATATGGAAGGAAGTCAGACTTGCAGAGCCCCTCTGGTCCAGGTAAATTAGATGGGAGCAAAAGTTAGTCTTGTTAGAGAGAAATTTTAAAAGTGTATTGCAATCGGGTATCTCACTGCAAAAGGGGAAGCCAATTCTTTCTCCTGCCAAATGGAAAGAGGCCATGCAGATAGGGCTGGGCTGATGGGAAGGTGGAAGGGATCTTCCTATTAGGAGGAGCAGAAGTCTGGCACCCATCACTGCTCTGAATGTCAGAGCTTGAGAGAACGTCAGGAGATGTGAACTGCCAAGTCACATAGTGAGTGGCAGACCTCTATGTCATTTAGACCCTGGACCTGTTCAACCATACATGGTTAGGTCAGCTGGGGACGGCCTTCAGAATTCTGATTCTCAATCCCAAGCCTTGCTCTCCTGAATCAGAACACCTAGGGGTGGGATCTTGGAATCCTATTTTTCAACTGCCTCCGGAGAGATTCTGATGACTAGCCAGGCATGGGAGTCCGATTAAAATGTCAAGACCAGATGAAAAATACACATTTTCAGGTAAGAGAAATGCACTAGGTGCCCCAAATAGCAGAGAAGAATGAAACCTACTCCCAAGAGACTGGAACTTACAGCCTGGGTGGTTTCTACAGGGGAATTTCTTTGAAATGTTCTTATTTATCCTAAAAATGATATAATTGTGGATTCCACTTTAATAATAACCATCATATAACCGTGTGTGTGTGTGTGTGTGTGTGTGTGTGTGTGTCTATACATACCCCAGATATTAGTTGATTCCAAAATATCTGTTACATTTCCTAGAATAGCCCATGCCTTAGCCAGTGGACTTGCATAAACTGCCCAAGATTTCGGAAAATCCTGATGGGGTAGGGGTGAGTGCTCATACCCTTAGGTTCACCACTGGGTCCTAAATTGTTTCTCCCACCACACTTGTCTTTGGATCCTTTTATTATCCCATGGATATCATCTCTACTTTTGGCACATGTAAAGTGACCCATGCCTGATTGCCACTAAAACCTACTCTCATAGACACACGCTAACCATGATCATTTGGGGAGAACGAGGGAGAAAGCAAGGAGGAAGGGCCATGATGTGCTGGCCCTGGATCACACAGCCTTATGAGAACCAGCTATTAAAGTTTCAGGAATTTTGCAATCTGGTTGTTAAACACAGCTATTATTAAATAATAAGTAATGCAAACACAATTAAATAAACCATATGATTAATAAAGGTAATAAATATTAAAAACGTTACTTACTATTTCACTACATTTTATTATCTGTGCTATTGGAGTTATTTGCCTACTATATTTGTGTGGCAGAAATACCATAAAAGTGGGCTGCTAGTGCATTTCTTACCAATTCTGTGTTTAGTGATTTCACATTGGTAAAATGAAATTAGCTGTGAAAGGAGTATTTATACCACCTAAAGCAGCAAATGCTACAAATCAAGGCTTGAGTTATTGTTCTGTTAATCATCTGGACTTTAAACATAATGGAAAATATGTTAATAATGCCAATTAAACTTCTGGGTGTCATATCAGCAACAAGCACAAAAAGTTGAAGAAAATTTTTTTTCAGTTTTTTAAAACTGCTACCCAGTTCAGCAAAACAGTCACTCACATCACTGATAAATGAAGTTCTGACTGTATGTCTTCTTTGTTTCTCTTCCATTTTATCCAGTACCATAAATGAAAATATCAGCCAACATCCATGTCAGAACTATACTCATAATCAAGTATTTATTTAGAGCCCAATTTTGTCAAATCATGGCTGAACTGCAACCACAGATCAGCTATAGATACAGAAATTCTGCAAAATTCAAGGAAGGCTTTTGTGGGAATCAATTGGCTATATGGGAAAGAATAGTGCATACTTTGTTGTCATGGTAAATTATGTGCTACGCTCTACACATTCAATGCAATTCCAATCAAAATTGCACCAGCATACTTCTCAAAACATGAACAGGAGAGGGCAAGATGGTGGAGAAGTAAGGAGCTCTGCACCTGCACTCGCGCCCATACATCACATAGAAAAGATCTGAAGCCATTGGAAACCTTACAAAACCTGAGAGGTTGGGAGAAAAAGGATGCAGAATCCACTGAGAGAGCCTTCTAATGTGAGTGAGAACCAGGGAAGACAAAATTGGGCCAGGATCAGAGACTCCAGGGTGGGAGGCGATCCCCCTCTACCCTCTACGGGGAGTGAGAGGGGAAAAGGAGAGTCCGAAACAGAAAACCCTCCGCACGGTGCATAGAAAGACCATACCTGCCAAATACCTGCACACCAGGTCCCTTCGCGCAAACTGGTCCTGGGGGGTGGGGGGGGGACTGACCACACAAACTGCTGCTTTGTGCCGCTCCTGGAGGCTGGATTTCAGAGCGGCGGCGCGCCTGCCGCCATTGTAGTTCCCAGGAGGCTGGGGCCCCGGAAAGAGCCGCGCGGACACCAGGCGTCCACGCTCCTGGCTGGCTGGAACTCGAGAGGGAAGGCAAGGAACTAAAAACTGGGAAATTTGCCTGTGAGTTCGTGTTTCGGGTGACAAGCCATAGAGGGACCCGGTTTTCCTCACTCCAGCGGGCTCAGGCTCAGAACACCCAGCAGGCAAGCCCCCGCCCATGCGCGCCAGCCAGACCCAGAGAGGGAAGCAGCGATTCTGACTCCGCCCCCAGAGCTCGGCAGGGGGCCTGGAATTGCCCGAAGCGGTTACCTGGGAAGCTGTGTGTAAGGCAATTTCAGTGGGGCGCGCAGACTGGGATTTGGAGACTGGGACTGGCCTGGGTTGAAGAGTGCAACCAACTTTGGCTGCGACCCCGGTACGGGGAGTTTACACGCCCAAAAAAGGGAGGTGCAGCTCTTGCTTCAAGTAGGGACTGGAGCACCGTCACTCTCCTCCCCACAACCGCCAAGGCAGAGCTCCGGCCTGAGGCATTGGATCACACCACGCCCATCCCTGCCTGAGAGGTGCCCTCCTCCCTTTTTTTTTCCTTTTTTTGTTTTTTCCCTTTTTTCTTTCTTTTTTTCCTTTTTTCCCCTTTTTTCTCTTTCTTTTTTTCTTTTTCTTTCTCTTTTCTCTCTTTTTTCCCCAGAACACTGACCTGATTAACTTTGGTTGTCAGCTTGCTTAAACAATCGCAACGAGTCCATTCTGTAAATGTAAATTCTAAACCTACCTACATTTTCAGCTCATTCTCTCAGGAGTAATTAGACTATTTAATTTCTCTGGATAATTCCAGCATCCTTCTCTCACCTATCCAACCATACTCTACCCTTTACCTCTTTGAAGAAAGCTTCTTATCCCTTCTGCCTGTTCATTCTATTTCCAATTTTGCCTCATCCCGCCCCGCCTTCTCTCTCTCTCTATGCTCTTCAACCAGCACTGCATACACACGGCTATTTAACTGTTGCTGGGAAATCCAGGTATACACTTTAAACCGTTCTTTGTCCATTGGTTTTCTTCTTTTTCCCTTTTCTTTTCCCCTTTTTGACCTTTTTATGTATTTTATACTCCCTATTATTCTCTCTCCCTCCTCCGTCTTTTCTCTTAACTTTTTCGTTTTCCCTCTCCCTTTGCATGTTAGTTGAATTAGCCTGTGCGTTTGTGTGCTCCTGGCCCCTGTGTGTTTGCCTGTCTGTTTTCTTTTCCAGGGCTACCTCAAGAAACAAGCTAGAGTACACAAGGTGGAGAGTCCCAAATATCACTGGGAATAGGAAAATAAAATAACCAAGGTCCCAACAAGAGAGACCAAGGGATACCATTCAAAAAACACTCTCTGAAAGGATAGGCCCTGGAAAGTCAAAGAGTCTTCTTGGATATAGCAGCGCTCATAGAAACAGAGAGCATAACAGGTCTTTAAAACTAACAAGAGCCGGAAAGCTAACTAAAATGACGAAACGAAAGAGCTCTCCTCCAAAGAAACTCCAAGAAGAAAGGACAGCTAATGAACTGCTCAAAACAGATATCAGCAGCATAAGTGAACAAGATTTTAGAATAATAATGGTAAAATTAATAGCAGGGCTTGAAAAAAGCATAGGGGACATCAAAGAAACTATGGCTACAGACAGAATGGAAAATAAAAATAGGCATGAAGAATTAAAAATGTGATAAATGAGATACATAATAAATTAGAGGCCTCCAATGCATGGATTGAAGAGGCAGAAAGGAGAATAAGTGATTTAGAAGACACCATTATAGAAAAACAAGAAGCTGACAAAAAAAGAGACAAACTGATCCAGGAACAGGAAAGAAGAGTTCGAGAGCTCAGTGATACGGTCAAATGCAACAATATCCGTATCATAGGAATCCCAGAAGAGGAAGAGAGAGGGAAAGGTGTTGAAGGAGTCCTGGAACAAATTATAGCAGAGAACTTCCCCGACCTGGGGAAGGAAGTAAATGTGGAAATACAAGAAGCTCAGAGGACTCCCCTCTGACGTAACTTGAATCGATCTTCTGAACGACATAACATAGTAAAAATGGCAAAATACAAGGACAAAGAGAGAATTTTGAAAGCAGCTAGGGAGAAAAGGGCCCTCACATACAAAGGGAAACCTATCAGAGTAGTGACAGACCTATCTACTGAAACTTGGCAGGTCAGAAAGGAATGGCAAGAGATCTTCAATGTGATGAACAGTAAAAATATGCAGCCAAGAATCCTCTATCCAGTTAGCCTGTTATTCAAAATAGAAGGAGAGATAAAAACCTTTCCAAATAAACAGAAATTGAAAGAATTTGCCAGCACTAAGCCAGCCCTACAAGAAATCCTGAGGGGGACGCTCTGAAGGAAAGGTTGCAAGGAACAAAGATACCAGAGACACCACCATAAACATGAACCCTACAAAAGATACAAAGACTCTAAACCCACATATTTCAATAATAACACTGAATGTAAATGGACTGAATGCTCCAATCAAAAGACACAGGGTAGCAGAATGGATTAAAAAACAAAATCCATCTATATGCTGTCTACAAGAAACTCATTTTAGAATGGAAGATACCTTCAGATTAAAAGTAAGGGGATGGAGAAATATATATCATGCTACAGGAAATCAAAAGAAAGCCGGAGTAGCAATACTTATATCAGACAAACTGGACTTTAAATTAAAGACAATAACAAGAGATGAGAAGGGCGCTACATAATAATTACAGGGTCCATCCGTTAGGAAGAACTAACAATCATAAATGTCTACACACCGAATATGGGAGCACCTAAATATCTACAACAATTAATCACAAACAGAAACAAGCTTATAGATAAGAATGTGCTAATAGCAGGGGACTTTAATACTCGGCTTACACCATGTCAACCAGACAAAATCACTAAAAGAAATGGACTTGAAAGAAACATTGGGACCATGGACCTGATGGATATATTTAGAACTTTACATCCTGAGGTCAGGGAATTTACTTTCTTCTCAAGTGCGCATGCCACATTCTCCAAGATAGATCACATACTGGGACATAAAGCAGCCCTCAATAAATATAAAAGAATAGAGATCATACTATGCACACTATCAGATCATAATGCTTTGAAACTTGAAATCAATTACAGGAAGAAGACTGGAAAATCTCCAAAAACATGGAGGTTAAAGAACACCCTTCTAAAGAATGAATGGGCCAATCAGGCAATTAGAGATGAAATTAAAAAATGTATGGAAACAAATGAAAATGAAAACACAACAATTCAAATCTATGGGATGCGGCAAAGGCAGTCATAACAGGAAGGTACATTGCTCTCCAGGCCTATTTCAAGAGATTAGAAAAAGCGCAAGTCCGAAATCTAACAGTTCACCTAAAGGAACTAAAGGCAGAGCAACAAGAATGCCCTAAACCCAGTAGAAGAAGAGAAGTAGTAAAAATTAGAGCAGAAATAAACAATATAGAGACCAAAGAAACAACTGAGCAGATCAATGAAACCAAGAGTTGGCTTTTTGAAAAAGTAAACAAAATTGACAAACCTCTAGCCAGACTTCTCAAAAAGAAAAGAGAGAGCACCCAAATAGACAAAATTATGAATGAAAATGGACTTATTACAACCAAACCCTCAGAAATACAAGCAATTATCAGGGATTACTATGAAAAATTATACGGCAACAAATTGGACAACTTAGAAGAAATGGACAAATTCCTAAACACACACTCACTACCAAAATTCACACAGGAAGAAATAGAAAACCCGAACAGACCCATAACGAGTGAAGAAATCGAATCAGTGATCAAAAATCTTCCAACAAATAAAAGCCCTGGACCTGATGGCTTCCCTGGGGAATTCTACCAGACATTTAAAACAGAATTAATCCCAATTCTTCTCAAGCTATTCCAAAAAATAGAAATTGAAGGAAAACTCCCGGACTCATTTTATGAAGCCAGCATCACTCTGATTCCCAAGCCAGACAGAGATCCAGCAAAAAAAGAGAACTACAGGCCAATATCCTTGATGAATACGGATGCAAAAATCCTCAACAAGACCCTTGCAAATCGAATGCAGCAGCATATAAAAAGAATCATCCACCAAGATCAAGTGGGATTCATTCCTGGGTTACAGGGCTGGTTCAACATTCGCAAATCAATCAATGTGATACATCATATCAATAAAAGAAAAGATAAAAACCATATGATCCTGTCAATAGATGCAGAAAAAGCATTTGACAAAATACAGCATCCCTTCTTAATAAAGACTCTCGAGAAAGTTGGGATAGAAGGAACCTACTTAAACATCATCAAAGCCATCTATGAGAAGCCTTTAGCTAACATCATCCTCAATGGGGGAAAACTGAGAGCTTTCCCCCTGAGATCAGGAACACGACAGGGATGTCCACTCTCACCACTTTTGTTTAACATAGTGCTGGAAGTCCTAGCATCAGCCATCAGACAACAAAAGAAAATCAAAGGCATCAGAATTGGCAAAGAGGAAGTCAAACTTTCACTCTTCGCAGATGACATGGTACTCTACATTGAAAACCCGACAGACTCCACCAGAAGCCTACTAGAAGTGATCCAAGAATTCAGCAGAGTTGCAGGGTACAAAATCAACGTACAGAAATTGGTTGCATTTTTATACACCAACAATGAAGCAACGAAAGAGAAATCAAGAAACTGATCCCATTCACAATTGCACAAAAAACCATAAAATACCAAGGAATAAACCTAACCAAGGATACAAGAGATCTGTATGATGAAAACTATAGAAAACTTATGAAGGAAATTGAAGAAGACACAAAGAAATGGAAAAGCATTCCATGCTCATGGATAGGAAGAATAAATATAGTTAAGATGTCATTACTACCTAAGGCACTCTACACATTCAATGTAATTCCAATCAAAATTGCACCAGCATGCTTCTCAAAACTAGAACAAACTATCCAAAAATTTGTATGGAACCACAAAAGACCCCGAATAGCCCAAGTAATACTGAAAAATAAAGCCAAAACGGGAGGTATTACCATCCCAGACTTTAGCCTCTACTACAAAGCTGTCATCATCAAGACAGTATGGTATTGGCACAAAAACAGACACATAGACCAATGGAACAGAACTGAGAACTCAGAAGTGGACCCAAAAGTATACAGCCAATTGATCTTCGACAAAGCAGGAAAGAATATCCAATGGAAAAAAGACAGCCTTTTTAACAGATGGTGTTGGGAGAACTGGACAGCAACATGCAGAAGAATGAAACTAGATCATTTTCTCACACCATGCACAAAAATAAACTAAAATGGATAAAGGACCTGAACGTGAGACAGGAAACTATCAACACCCTAGAGGAGAAAGCAGGAAACAACCTCCTTGACCTCCACCGCAGCAACTTCTTACTTGACACATCCCCAAAAGCAAGGAATCAAGAGCAAAAATAAACAGTTGGGACCTCATCAAGATTAAAAGCTTCTGCACAGCCAAGGAAACAACCCAGAAAATTAATAGGCAACCGACGGAATGGGAAAAGATAGTTGCAAATGACATATCAGATAAAGGGTTGATATCCAGAATCTACAAGGAACTCACCCAACTACACGCCCGAAAAACAAACAACCCAGTGAAGAAATGGGCAGAAGATATGAACAGACACTTCTCCAAAGAGGACATCCAGATGGCCAACAGACACATGAAACGATGCTCAGCATTCCTCCTCATCGGGGAAATACAAATCAAAACCACACTGAGATACCACCTCACGCCAGTCAGCGTGGCTAAAATGAGCAAATCAGAGATCTCTAGATGCTGATGAGGATGTGGAGAAATGGGCACCCTCCTGCACTGTTGGTGGGAATGTAAACTGGTACAGCCCCTCTGGAAAACAGTGTGGAGGTTCCTAAGGAAACTAACAATAGAACTTCCCTAGGACCCAGTAATAGCACTGCTAGGAATTTACCCAAGGGATACAGAAATGCTGATGCATAGGAGAACATGTACCCCAATGTTCATGGCAGCACTCTCCACAATAGCTAAGACATGGAAAGAGCCTAAGTGTCCATCAACAGATGAATGGATCAAGAAGATGTGGTTTATCTATACCATGGAATACTACATGGCAATGAGAAACAATGAAATCTGGCCATGTGTATCAACATGGATGGACCTTGAGGGGGTTATGCTGAGCGAAATAAGTCAGGCAGAGAAGGACAAATATCATATGTTTGCACATATAGGAGGATTAGGAGGAACTTGACTGAGGAACAAGGGGGAGAAGAAGCGGGGAAATGGTGGGTGAAAGGGAGAGAGGCAAACCATGAGAGACTCTTGAATGCTAACAAAAACTGAGGACTGATGGATGTGGGGGGGGGTATGGAGGAGGGCACTTGTGGGGATGAGCACTGGGTGTTATGTGGAAACCAATCTGACAATAAACTATTTGTAAAAAAAAAATTATGTGCTATATATTCTTCTGTATCAGTAAAGTTTATAATAAACTTATATATGGTTCCCCAGAGACCTACTTGTTAAACATTTACCAGCCTACCACTAAGAAGGGGTTTATACTAGAGCGCATGGGTGGCACAGTCATTTGAGAGTCCAACTCTTGGTTTCAGCTCAGATCATGATCTCATGGTCTTGGGATTGGGCCCTATGTTGGACTCTGCACTGAATGTGGAGCCTGCTTGGGATTCTCTCTCTCCCTGTCTCTCTCTGTCCCTCCCTCCCTTGTTTCCCGTCCCCCCTTCCCTCTCAAAATAAATAAAAACATTTTTTTAAAAAAGTTTAGATCATAACACTATAAACACAATTCCACAGTAAATACCTGCCTGCCTGCCTGCTTGCCTGCCTATCTATCTATCTATCTATCTATCTATCTATCTATCTATCTATCTATCTATCTATCTATACTTCCTCCCTTCAAAATGGGTAATTCTCCCTACTTCTCTGTGCAAAATTAATTGCTTTTTAAAAATCTTCTGTAAATCTATTCAATCATCTCTTTTGCTGGAGTATTGAACATTTTTGTGGGTTACCACCCAAACATCCTTATCCCTTTCTCCCAACAATAGTGTCTTAGAGGAATGCCCCTTCCCCCTTCTCAGTTTTATTGTTTGGGTAGAATTAACTATATAAACTATAGCAATTGGCTGCATTTGGCTTAAACCAATCACTGCATCCCAGTTTCCTGGACAGAGTGATTGATTCAGAGTTGAACACAAGATGCAATTTGGGCCAAGGAGAGAGAGGTAATCCCAGGACTTAAGGAGGAGATAGCAGAAAAGATAAGTTCCTTTCCTTTGGACAATGTATTTATTGCAAGATGAGAATGACTTTGGCCATTTTATTATCACATTGAGAGAGGTCAGAGGTGGAGAAAGAGAAACTACCAGACTGGAGGATGAAGACAACACAGAAGACAAAGAGGGACCAGGGTCTTTAATAAAATCATATGATCTACTAGATGAAGCCCTATCTAAAACCAGATCTTCCTGCTTTTTGGGTAGAAGAACTAAGAAATTCCTTCTGTTTTTAAGGACCATTTGAGTTGATTTTTCTGTCACTTTAAACCAAATATATCCTTAACTTCTATTATTTGTTTTGGCTCCTTAGGTCAGGGGCCTCACTTTCTACCCCAAGGCTAATAAATCCCTTGGGTAAGTACAGGTATTTGCTTCCTGAAATTATTTATGTTTCAAGAAATTCTCTCGAAGCTAGTAAGAATTAAAAAGTTAATGTCACCACATAAAGATTGTGTTTATAATAATTTGTAGTCATGTAAAGAGAACATTTTAGAAAGGTGCACCATAGTTATTCTGTGGCTTCTGAGTACTTGCTAAACAAATCCGATACTAAGTACTTGCTAAATATATCCTATACAGTATAGGATACTGCAGTACTTCGTATTTCAGATTTAGAAGCCTGACACTAAAACATGAAGCTACCACTTGCATTTCAGATAATAGGCTATTGGTTGACCATCCACATGTTGTATGTAAATTACCAAGTAGGACGTTGAAAGAGTTTTAAGTAGAATGCAGTAATCTGAATGAGGTGAAGAAGAACAGTAATAGCAAAAACCTACGTAGTGCTTGTTACATGCCACACTCTGTGTCAAGTGTTTTCCACAGATTAATCCTCACTGCCATCCTAGGAGGTTGGCATCAGCCTCCCCCATTTATAGGTAACGAAATAGAAATGTGTGTGGAATACACACACATTTGTTCCTGAGTCTGTGCTGTAGCTGGATGTTGCTTCCTCGCCCTGTGCTTAGGAGAAAACTGAGGGGAAATGGACATGTATCTGGATCTAAGTCACAGGAAGAGGTAAGCTCAGATAGGAATCCACGGTGAGGCTTTCAGAATGGCTGTAGAGTCCCAGCATTCTCATAAGATGCCTAACCAAGGCAAGCAAAAAGACGAAATGCAATTCGTGCTTGAAGAGGAAAGGAGGCAAAATCAGAGAGGTAGCCAAGAATACAATTCCAATGGAGCAAGAAAAGGCCATCCACAGCCAAGGATCAGAAGTCAGAAAGATGTGAAACATGTCTACAAGTAGAGTGAGCAAGTTAAGGACACCGATTCAGAATGCATATTATACACAATGAGAGGGTATCAAAGGGTGACTTTAGGTATCACAGTAGGAAAAGTCCAGTGGGTGAAGGCCATGTGCTTAGACAGAGGGGTCTAGTACCAGATAGTTATTGCCACAAAAGTGTTATGTCACAAACTATTCCAAACTCAGGTCACATACAACAACAAGCATTTATTTCTTGTTCACAGATTTGTAGGCTAGCTGGGGTTCAGCTGATCTAAGTTATGCTTTGTCCAAGCTGCAAGCTAAACTCAGGTTATTAACCATGTGTCTTTTATCCTCGTTGGGCCAACAGACAAGTCAGGGGAGGTTTATGCCATGGTAATGATGAAAACGTAAGACAGTAAACCCACTGAAACAAGCACTTATCAAATCTTCATTCATGTTATCCATTGGCCAAGGCAATTCATGGGACCCAAAGGCAGAGGGTAGGGGAACACTGCCCACCACGTGACTATGGCAAGGGGCTAGGTACTTGTGACCATTCCAGGGGAGGGAATAATTAAGACCAATAATCAAATCTACTACAAACTCCAAAGATTTATTGTGTTTGCTTCATAGGATATAGGGATCTTCCCTGAAGAGTAAAGCAAGGTGTGAGTACCCTTGGCATTAAAGAAGGAAAATTGGGAAGAACACAAGGTGACTAGTTATATAAGAGACTAATGGAGGTGAATGGGGGTAGGGTGCTTTTCCCAGGCATTGATGAATGTAGGCAGACAAGACAGGCCATGGCTCAGTGGGAAGACTCACACAAGGCTTATCCATCAAAACTGCACTTCTGACGCCAATTAAATCAGGGTCTCTGGGTAGGGAGACTGCCTGGACATTGTTTATTTTTGTTTGTTTGTGTGTGTGTGTGTGTGTGTGTTTTAAGATCTTCAGTTGTTTTTTAATGTGTAGCCAGGTGTGAACGTCACTATTTGAAAGTCTCCGATTTAATCAGCACTGTGCTCTACTGGTCTGGTGATTTCTCTTACAAAATATACAGTGAAAATATAAAGTACATACATGTTAATTCTGTGCTCAGTTTTGAAAAATATATGGGGCGCCTGGGTGGCTTAGTCAGTTAAGCGTCCGACTTTTGCTTAGGTCATGATCTTGCGGTTCGTGAGTTCGAGCCCCGCATAGGGCTCTGTGCTGACTGCCAGCAGAAAAGAAAAGAAAAATATAACTTTTTCTGTAGAGCAGAGCATCATTTTTCTTTGTTCTGAAACTTCTGCGCTCATCTTCAGCCAAAAACAAGGTGGAGGCAAGTCTCTTCAATCAACATTAATAATAAGGAATTTATGGTGATGGCCATGATGATGATAAAAATGTCAGGACATCTTGGCCAACTATGTTCAGTCATTGAATGTTGCAAGTTTTTCTTTCTTTTCTGCTAAGAATTTATATGCATGCATTGATATACACAGAGGCTTTTGTTTTATAATCAGGGAAGAATGGGGAGGTGGTATTTGTTGGATCAAACATCAGTGGGAGAGAGAAATCTCTTGGATTCCTCCTTCCTTGGATGTCCTGGAAGCTTACAAACTGCCTCATCCTTAAATTTCATGGGTTCTAGGTATTTTCATAGTTATTTTAGGGGCAGATGACCAAAGTGTAAGGTAAAGCTGAGGAGAAGACCTTCCTCCCTCCCTCTGATTTGAGCTCTCTGGAGCATCCTTGGTCAGAAACGGTCATCCCCATTTCACAGATGAGACAATTGAGGTGTAGAAAAAATAAGAGATTTTCCCAGCATCACTCAGTTAGAAGATATAAGCTGAGATTTGAACTCAAATCTTCTAAACCCCAATCTTTGCTGATACTAAGGTAGGAAACCACGGTATTTGAGAGGACTGGAAACAGAACTATACTTACACATTTTATCTTTCATTAATAGCTTCCTGGCAGTTTCTCTGGACATTCTCTGGACAAGGATGCCTCCTTGTTGAAAAATCTCTTCACATTATTTCTAGAACATCAGGAAACTCTATGACTTCATTTCCCACCAACAACCCACCGCTGTGGAAGAACATGAAAGCACGGGGCTCATTTATGCAGTGGGGAATGGAAAGCTTTCCTTGCCAAAAAGGCTTATGCCCTTTACTTTTCCACTGAGGAGCAGAATGGAAACACAGGAAGCAGAGACATCATACATCAGTGACCTTCTCTCCTGCTGCTCCTCTCCCTTAGGGACTAGAACCTCCTTGGGAATCATCTCTATGGTAAAGAATCAACACTGAATTCATTTTCCTACCATGAAGCTTCCTGATGGTTAGAAATTTGCACTGAGTAGCCAGACTGGAGAATTTATTTTCAAAGCTGACCTCAACTTAAAAATCCCATTGCTGAGGGGCAGAGAATAATGGTGTGGTCATCTGTTTGCATTCTGCTCTGATTTCTTTCTTGTGCTCTGAGTTGGCTTGGTTACAGTTTTACTTTTTTATTTTTCCTCTAAGTCTCCCAAATGCAGCATTGGCACATGCTCCTCTATTATAAACCTCATTTCGCCATAATCAGGGGTTAATTAGTTAGACATCCTTCGATTCCACTGCAACACCCTGGGCAGTGAGCCTGACCAGGTGCCAGGGAAGCTGGTGGGTGGGCCAGCAGTGTAGACATG
Source organism: Proteles cristata cristata (assembly GCA_017311185.1). Taxonomy (NCBI): domain Eukaryota; kingdom Metazoa; phylum Chordata; class Mammalia; order Carnivora; family Hyaenidae; genus Proteles; species Proteles cristata. The sequence continues at coordinate 608,947 of JAESUZ010001797.1, read as the reverse complement.
TGGCTGTCTGCTACACATGAATTTACAGTGCATTGTCCTAAATTTCTTATTGCTTTCCTAAAGCCCCAAGAGTGGCATGGAGAGGGTACAGACATTCTGGAAAGGAAAGGTGGAGGTGGGGGGAGAACGAGCTTTTCTGTGATGAAGCAAATTGTTCCACATTGGTGATTTACCCTGCGGATTACCCTACATTATCTATTATTGGAACGGCGTGTCAAAATATTTCTTTTTCTCAAACATGTTAGAGGTTGCAAAAACTCATTTCCATTGAAAATACCTGGCCATGATTTCTCAACTAAGGAAATAACCATCTCTAAAGTTATCTGTGGAAGTCAGAGAGCCAATAATGTTTGGCTACGGTGACGTTTATTTGGCTTAATGGGTTCCTTCCTGAGAATTTAATGTCTTTTCCACATGCCACAGCTACAATGGAATTGAAACTGACATCCTTCTACCCACGGGTCCTTTCTTCTCTTTAGATTATGTGAAAAATGAGCCCAATTGCAATTCTCTTGTTATGTTCACTCACCTAACATTGAACAAATGTCTCTTTGAGGACCTGTTGTCTGCTGAACACCCCATTTTCTTTTCCCAGCAATATCTCTGCTTTCTCATCTTCTCAAGTTCCTCAAAGTTTGGGGCTCTTATTCTGTCCTGATTTCCCCAGGCCCACCCTGACCACAGCCTCTAGAAACCAGCTCTGGGTCCCCCTTCCCCACCTCCCCTTTCATATCAGCCTCCTCTTACAATGCATGCAAGAACAAAAATCATACATTTACGATTTTCTAAAAAAAAAAAAAAAACTAAATTTAGGGCACCTGGGTGGCTCAGTCACTGACTGGTTCAGGTCATGATCTCACACTACATGAGTTCAAGCCCTGCATCAGGTTCTCTGCTGTCAGTCTGGAGCCCACTTCAGATCCTTTACTCCCTTTCTCTCTGGAGCGCCTGGGTGGCTCTGTCAGTTGACCATCTGACTTCAGCTCAGTTCATGATCTCATGGCTCGTGAGCTCAGTCCCCAGGTCAGGCTCTGTGCTGACAGCTCATAGCCTAGAGCCTGCTTCGGGTTCTGTGTCTTCCTCTCTCTCTCTCTCTGCCCCACTCTCCCCCACTCTCATTCTGTCTCTCTCTCAAAAATAAACATTTTTTAAAAATTAAAAATTTTTTTGGCTTAATGGGTTTTTAGACAAGACAATTAACTTGTCTAGGGCCCCACGTGCAATGTAAAGCTGTGTTGGCCAGTCATCCTTCCTGTCTTCCAGGGTCAGTGATCTAAACAGGGGAATGTACTCCCATTCAGGATGATATTCAAAGTCTGCTAACAGCTATGCATGAGCACCCACAAATCAGGACATAGAAGGGCTTCAGTGCTAGAGCAGAAGCTGCAGTAAGCTTACACCCCAAGTAAGCTGGCCAATAGCCCTTTGGTGGCTGGGGTGTGAGAAGTCATAGGTGGTGAGAGGCTGGGGTGGCGCAGGCAGTGCAGGGGCCAGCAGAGATTTGGGAGAGCAGGTACTTACCAATCAAAGTGGAGGTATTTTAGGGTTTAACCAACTTAGATAACTGTGCTTGCTGCACACCGACTGACTAACAGCCCTGCTTGGACAGAATTCTGGGGTGTATACCTGTCTTCACATCCGAAACCACTTGGGGGCACTTGTTAAAAATTCAGAGTCTGGGCCCTGCATTCAGGTTCTGGTTACATGATCATAGGGGACGTCTGGGAATATGTGCTTTAACAAAAGTCCATATTGACCATGATGTGACCGGTTGATGGACCTGGATCTGGAAATGACTGTCCACATGCTGGCCAAGGGTAGGCCTTGGGGTTTGGCGGCTCTGGGTCAGAACTGTGGCTCTGCCGCTGGCTGAAACTCTATGAATCTCGGTTTACTCGTCTGTAAAATGGTGATCTTAAGGGTGGTCATGAGAATTAAATGGGAAATTATTTCCAAAATGCTCAGCCCAGGTGTGGCCCAGAGAAACAGTCATCTGTTCCTCCCTCTCCCCCACCATGCCGAATCCAAAGCAAAGTGGAAGGACAATGCACAGATGACCCTTCTGGGTGCTTCATAGGCATGAAGACTCCTGGGAGCAGCCTCACTCTAGAAAGTCAGTGTTTCTTAGTGTGGGAACCTACATTTTCATTTTCTTTTCTTTCTTTTTTGAGCATCTACATTTTCAATGAGTACCCCCCCCCACACACCATCCTTACACTCACTAAATTAAACAAACAAACGCTGTTCTAGTTGGAAAAAGAATAAACAGCAGTTTCACATCACAAGAGCAGGCCCTCCCTGTGTGTTCTGCCCACAGAGGAGGGCAAATCCCGAACACGATGAGCACTAGTGGGGAGACCCTGGAGGCCTGGGAGCCGGAGCAGACAGTCTCCCTCTAAGTGCACTCCAAGCACCCGCTTCCACCCGGTTTATTTAATATCAACCAGATTTGGATACTCCCTCCCACCCCCTACACCGCAACACCAACATGCCGTGAAGAAGGAGTGAGCTAAAGGATATGCGGTACGTGTGCCCGGGAAAGCATTTTAATTAATGAGACAAATCGATAGTCCTGGTGGTTGGGTGGGACGCAACAATTTATTTTCTCCTTTAAATTTAACTAACACTTTATTTTATTAACTGCTCTTTTACCAATTACAAAAATTGTGGGGCAAGTGTGGGAAAATTGGAAAACAGAAAAGCATCTGGTGGTTTGAAAAATGTACTTATCTGGGCACAGTGACTATATTGCCAAAAGGGTTTACCTGTTGAATCAAAGAAGATGGGCTTGTCCTCACATGGTGCCTTAGGCAGAAGTGGAGGAAAGAATATCTTGGAGGAGCCAAGACATGAGCTCCGGCTGGAGTCTCAGTGGCCACGTCTTTGGCCAGCTCACTTAACCTCTTGAAGCCTCAGTTTCCTCATCTGTAACATGGGGATAATGCTATTCCCGACTACACAGGGTTCTCATGAGGATTAAACAAAATAAAAACAGGCAAAGTTCTTAGCCTATGCAAACACTGATCTATTTATTCTTTGAATAATATTTATATTTTGATCAAGTGAGAAAAATCAGGTCAGGTAATGTCTGCACTGACTGTCTGTAGGCGTTGTCCATTCAGATCAGTCAGTTGGTAAATATCTGGCTGTCACCCCAGGAATGATGACAGTGGTAGCTAACATTACTGAGCTCTTTCTGCAGCTATGCATTATTCTAAATGCATTATCTCATTTAACTCTCAAAATAGCCCCGTGGGACAGTGGTAGTATAAAAAAGTGGGTATTTTATTATCTGAAAACTAAATTTTGATATTTTATTAGCAGTTTTATTATTTTTATTTTTCCAATCTCCTTACCTGACAAGTTCACCTGTCATAGGAACTGATCCCAGCTCCAGTCACACACCTCCAATCCAGATGTGCACACCTGGAGGCACATTTTATTTCCTGCTGTTGCTTTGAAGGAATGATGTCTGCAGTGTAGCTTCTGATTGTTTGCTGCATGGCTAATTTTAAATATTTGTTTAATATGCAAATGATACCTCCCAGTGACAGCTTGGGGAGAACTGCAGATGTCTTTCCCTCAAAACGACACAGCCTCACTGCTGTTCCCACTCAGTTACTGACACTACGTTACTTCAATTCAGGACTCTGATTTACCCAGCGACTGCAAAAGCCCTGACTTCAAGCAAGGCCACTACTAACACACACACCCTTATGAGAATGAGAAAACAGCACTCCTTCTGGAAAGATAAATCAGAAGAAATTACTGCCACGATTACTCCCCTGGCCCCAGTAGAAAATTAGAATAAACTATTCCTACATTAGTGGTTGACCCAGGAGAAAGGACTCCTCTGAATGCACCCAACATTGATTGAAGGGCACACAACTTGAAGACTAAAAAGTGGGTACATTTTGAATCCTACTTAATCTTCTTGGCCAGACATCCTTGTGCAATGCACAATCTGCAAAACCTTATATGGCAGCGCTGACCCAGAGTCGTAAGACACTTGTACTTCTAATTTTTCCTATGCAGTGGAATAAGATATGTTCTTTCAACATCTGGCTCTGGAGACCCCCTTAGGGTATTAACTATGTTTGATTAGGAAAATGCCTTGATGGGCTACATGTGTGTCGGCAGACTATCCATGTGGAAGGAGATGGCTCCCTTGACGAAGGTGCTCTCTGTTTAGTTAGCAGACATTTGGTGGGTGGCAGGGGGACAGTTAGGTTGAGACAAGATAGAAGTGAGGAGGAAAGGAGAAGGGGACTAAGTACTACGATGGGAAGACGCAGCCTGGAGAGAAATGTAATCAGTGCTAAGTCCCCAGTGGCAGGTGGCTGAAGGGCATGTTTTAGGAGCAGGGATGTCTAATACTCCAGCTTGGGTTTGGGGGGGATTGCCACATAAACCTCTGTTGCCCTAAAGCTTTACCAATAATATGATTAACATAATCTCATCTCAGGGGAACTGAAGTGAAAACATCAGGTTGTCCACAAAACTTGCAAAACAGTGAGGGAGCCCGGAAATGGACCTAATTCCATGAGAGAAACATAAAGACACTGACCAAGGAAGCATAAGGACTGATCTGCATCAGGCCTCGGAGAGTCCTAGTGAGATGTGAGGGGACACTGGCTCTCCAACCATATGTGGGGTGGAGGTAAAGCCAATTTCATTTGAATTTTAAAGGACAAAGTAATCCCAGTGGACATCAAGTTTATGCACGTCAGCAATGATCACAGAGTTTTGGCTCTCTGTCATCTCTCTCTCTCTCTCTCTCTCTCTGAATTATGATGAATAATTAGAGCCCATGGCCACAGCGTGTCAAATATGCACCAGGAACTAAATAAAGCACGATCTCAAACCTCAAACAAACTTAGCCACGTAAGTATGTTCACATTTTAGAGTTAATGTCCTTGAAGCTCAGAGAGGCAAGCAGTGTGCTCACGTTCAGGGAGGTGGTGAGCAACAGAGCTCCAAAAGGAGCTCAGATCTCTCCAGCCCTACAGACAAACTACAGTAACACCTGGGATTGCGAGTAACTTGTTCTGCGACTGTTCCACAAGATGAGCAAGCATTACTAATAAATTTTAACTTGATAAATGCACAGTGTCTTGTAATACGAGTAGTACGTAATGCTGAACATCACATGATCACAACGGAGCCAATGGTTCTTGAAATTTGCTTTGATATTCAAGTGCTTTGAATGATAAGCATGTTTCCAGAATGTTATGCTCACAAACCCAGGCTTTACTGTGCCTTTCCATGTCTCATGTTGATGACTTCACATCTGTTTAACCTCTCCAGAGCAAGTTCCTGGGGCTCAATCTAAAAGGCACTTATAGACCAATGCACATGGCAGCTTCCACAACCAGAAGAAAATCCAGCTAGTTTTGGAGATGGGCCAGGCTAACCTAAGGAAGAGTCTGACTTCTGGTTTGGTTCTGAAGGAAGGTGGAAGCAGAGGATGTTAGAGAGATGACAGCTGGGTCTCTGTTGGTCCTGATCCTAGTATGAGTTTCAAGAATGCGAGATTAGACCCTTGGGGACCAGGAAGGGAAATGCCTTCCTCCAGCCAGGACGAAGGTTGTGCGGAGTTACAGTATCTTCCCAGCTGGTGTTCTCTTAACTCTAACCAGTACGTGGTCTGGTGTTCTGAAGAAAAGAATCGCTTTCCTTTATGCACGCAAGGTGTGTGTTGTGTTCCTAATTGCCCTCCAGCCTGGCGACAGTGATGCTTATCATTCAGTAGGTGTTGGATCACCTTGATTAAAAATTTTACTTAATGTCAACACTACATTTCATTCATGTGTGCTGAGACTTTATGCCTTTTTAATCATATTGCAATGTGGCACAACGAAGATGAAAGCTAAGAGAGACATGCCACACAGTAATGCCAGGGAAAGGGAGGAGGGAGATGCTTTCTATGTGCCAGGCGCTTTGCGGGCAGAGAGGGTGGCTTTTCATTTGGGCAACCAAAACCCCAGCACTGTGTCTAAATGCCTTACTCCTTAGGGGCTCGTATCAGCTCTCATCGGGAACCACTAGGCCAGACATGAACATGCCTGAGACATGAGGGTCCTCCAGAGGGAGGGCCAGAGAGGATGCTGGAAATATGGGCCGTGATGGTATGCAGGAGCAACAGAAAAGCTCCGAGAACAAGACATTCCTAGCATGGCAATTGGAATGAGACCCTGCTCTCCATTTGCAGGCCGAAGCATCATCGCAGTGTAGCTGGGAGCAAAAAGAACTCTGACTTCTGCCTAGAGAGTTCCGGGAACAACTGGGGAGAATAGAAGTGGGGAACTTTCTTTCCCAAAAGCTAGGTGAGCCCTGTACCTTCTGGACTCAAACAGCATATCTTGGGAGTCTTAAGACATCTGCTGGCCTCTGGAAAGGTCATCTGGGGTGGTAGTGGTATGCAAAGTCCTCTGGGGGCAAAGAGGGAGGGATGAGTTCTCTGGACTTCAACACAAGGAGGTTCAGGAGGTTCAAGGATATTAGAGAGGCTTCCTCTAGGTGCCTCCAGAGGGGCGGGCCCACCTAACAACTTCCTTATCTTCAACACACATGGACAGAGATTATCTCTAGTATCTATGGGATTGGAACCCAACAGAACTGACAAATTAATATATTATCACTATTAATAATAGCAAAGTCTTACACAGCCCTGACCTTGTGCCAGTCACTGTTTTGAGTACTTTGGGTGTGTTAGCATTTTTTAAACTCTTATTTATTATTTTTTTTGAGAGAGTGAGAGAGCACATGAGTAGGGAACAGGCAGAGAGAGAGAAGAGAGAGACACTTTTAAACAAGCTCCATGCTCAGTGCAGAGCCCAATGTGGGGATTGACCTCATGCCTGAGGTCATGACCTGAGCTGAAATCAAGAGTCAGATGCTTAACTGACTGAGCCACCCAGAGGCCCCTAAACTCTTATTTTTAAATAATTGTAGATGCACATACAGCTGTAAAAAAGGATAGGAAAGTCACATGTGCTCTTTATCTATTTTCCCCCCAATGGTAATGTTACAAAACTAGAGCACAATACCACAACCAGGAAACTGGCATTCACACAGTCAAGATACAGAACAATCTCATCACCTGAAGGATCCTTCATATTTCCCTTTTCTCATCTTGCCCACGGTCCTCCTGCCCCCACCCCTCCTTATCCCTGTGTACCACTAAACTGCTCCCCATTCCTGTAAGAGTGACACTTCAAGAATGCTATATAAATGGAATCACACAATACACATCTTTTGAGACTTATTTTTTTTTCACTCAGCATAACTCTGGAAATTCACCTAGGGTGTTGCAGTGTCAACAATTTGTTCCTTTTTACTGCCGAGTATTACTCTATGGTATGGATATACCACAGTCTTTTTAACCATCTCCCCCCTGAAGGACATCTGGCTTGTTCCCAGTTGGAGGTATTATGAATAAAAGCACCATAAGCATTTGTGCACAGGTTTATGCGTAAAATCGAGTTTTTGCTTCTCTGGGATTGATGCCCAGGAGTGCAATTGCCAGGTCCTAAGATAGTTGTGTGTTTAGTTTTACAGGAAACTGCCGAAATATTTCCCAGAGTAGCTGTACCATTTTATATTCCTACCAGCAATGTGTGGGTGATCCTGCTTCTCACCTTTCTCCCCAGCATGGGCTGGAGTCGGCATACATGACATAGGATCAATAAGCCACTTTTGGATTGAAGTGACCAGCTTTCCAGAAAACCTTCATTAGAATGTTCTGAGAATGGAGACTAAATGAATCTGGCAGCACACCACACTTGAGAATGACATGTTTGTCAAATTAGCAGGGAGAGAAAATTCAGAAAGATCACAAGAGAGAGGAGTTTGGATGGAGATGATGTAGGAGAGGACATTCAGAAAGCTTATGTGTTTGGGACCATCACAGCAAGGCTACCTAAAGGGCACTGGGTCTTTTGATGGTAAGAATTAAGGTCTGAAATAAAAAAGAATAGAGAGCAGCCAAAAGAAGACCTTTAGGAAATGGAAAAACTCAGTCATAAACTCAGGGGTCAGTTCCCTGGGGTCCACTCAGACTTAATGTTTTCAGAATTCTTGGGATCAATAGCACAGTAAATACAAGACTTCAGTACCCAAATACACCACTGTTAATCAATTAACGACTCAATCCCTTAAATGCACAGGACTGTTCCCACATCTGTCTTGCTCTTCCACCTCTCATGTCAGCCACCCTCACGTCAGCCACCCCCTTATCTTCTCCCTTAAAAACCACTAAGACCTCACCTCTGTACTGTGGCTTCATTTGCTCCATCAGAAGCCTTCCCATTCACTCAGAAGACTCTGTCCTATGTTTTCAAATTGCTTCCCCATATCAACACGTAAAACTTTGGTTCAGCATTTTTATGATGGCAAAGACGAAATGCGGTAAACAAAAGAGATCTTTCTCTGGATGAAAGCCATGGCTCCACAAGAAGAAAACAAGTGGAGGGAAAAAATCCCTTTGGGAATACTGAGGCTACACTTAGTTCTCACTGTGGGTATGTACATGTGCCAGGCACTGTGTTAAATACTTTATCACATGCAAACCTTGGAACCTGGCAATAAAGCATGGACTATTTTCAACCCCTTTGAAAGTGAGGGAAGTGGATTTGAGAGATTATATTATATACTCAAGATCATAATAATATAAATAGTGGCTCCAGGATTCAAACCCAGGCAGTCTGGTTCCCGACCCCATGTCCTGTCCATCATGTATCAAGTAAGAAAAATGCATTCATGCCATCTCAAAACTGAAGTGAGTCTTCTGTAGCCAGTGCCTACAGTGGAGGAGGAAAAGTAAGAAAGGCTGTTCCAACACGACTTCCCCTGTGTGTAGATCTGATCTGGGTTCTTGGGTTATCTGGCTTCCCTAAGCCTTCTTAGATGTTTTTGGGTGGGAACCACACTTGGTCTGGATGCCCCAGACTCACCTCACGTGGTTCCTAATGTCTAGCTGAAAGAACAGTTCTTATGACCACAAAGAGTGATAATATTTCTACAAAAGTTTACATGTAAAAAATAATTCTGGGCCTTCCATTTCTGATCAAATGGAAGTCAGGCCTTTCCACAGAAAACCACTAAAAATGCTGTTGGTGAAAAATGATCAGGGCAAAATCTCAGGGAAGGCAGGAATCCGGAAGGGGAGGCAGGGTATTGAACCATTTTTGTGCTGAAAGCATTTCTCAAACCTGATGAACTCAGGCTTCTGTCTTCATAACCTGGTAGGGCACAAATGGACTCGGACCTTCTCAAAGTGGAAAGACGATCCAAAACACAGGACCCAAAGAGCTGCAACATCCATGTAAGGATGAACCACAGGTAAAACCACTGCACCTATATAGTCCCCAGCTCCTTGAGTCCACAAGAAAAATTCTCCAGCACTCAGCACAGCAGGAAGAAAAATACCTTCTCTAAAAAGCCCTAATAATCACAGGAATTACAGCCCAAATTGGACAACCCATGGGGTCCAGAAACCTCCAAGCCATGAATTGGTTTAACACATTTGGAGGCTATGCCCCCAGGTATCTGGCTAACACAACTGAAAATGCTTTTTGGAAGAACGCGCCCTTTTCCCAGTCCTCAAGGGATTATCACAAATAAATTTCCAAGAAAAATGAACAGCACACAGTAACAAATGTCTGAGTGCACAGGAAATAAGACATAATGAGCAGAATGCAAGAGAAAAAGAAAAACTATGGGAGATTCTCAGAAGACAGTAGCAATGGCAGCTTAGCTTTTCAGTCTCTTTCGATCCCAACACAGAAGCAGAGTAAGCTGATTAGAAAAACTAGAAACACATGGACAACATTTTACAACAAATCTAGTGAACAAGATATCCCCTGAACCCCCAAACACAAAAGGGTCAATGAATATACTTGGCACATGATACAACATGAATGAACTTGAAGGCACTGTGATCAGTGAAATAAGCCAGTGAAAAAAATGACAAACAGTGCATAATAACAATCACATGGGGGTACTTAGAATCTCTCAATTCACAGATAAGCACAGTAGAATGATGGTTGCCAGGAACTGGATGAGGGGGGATAATAGGGAATGGGAATTCTTTTTTAATTTAATTTAATTTAATTTAATTTAATTTAATTTATTTCTTTTTTTAATGTTTTATTTATTTCTGAGAAAGAGAGAGAGAGACAGCATGAGCGGGGGAGGGTCAGAGAGAGAGGGAGACACAGAATCTGAATAGGCTCCAGGCTCTGAGCTAGCTGTCAGCACAGAGCCTAATGTGGGTCTCAAACCCATGAACCAGAAGATTATGACCTGAGCCGAAGTCGGATGCTTAACCAACTGAGCCACCCAGGTGCCCCACTTTATTTTATTTTTTAAAGTTTGTTGTTTGTTTGTTTGTTTAGAGACTGAGAGAGAGAGAGACAGAGAGAGAGAGAGACAGAGAGAGAGAGAGAGAGACAGAGAGAGAGAGAGAGAGACAGAGAGAGAGAGAGAGAGAGAGAGAGAGAATCCCAAGCAGGCTCTGCATTGTCAGCACAGAGCCTGATACAGGCTCAAACTCGCCAACTATGAGATCATGACCTGAGCTGAAGCTGGACATTTAGCCAACCAAGCCACCAGGTGCCCCAGGAATTCTTCTTAAAAGGAGTACAGAATTTCAGTTCTGAAAGATGAAGAATGTTCTGGAGATGGGCAGTGGCGAAGGTTGCACAATAATGCGAATGTATTTAGTGTCATGGAACTGTGTACCTAAAAGTTACTCAAATATTAAATCTCATGTTGTTGTATTTAGTTCACAGTTTAAAAAATAAAGTTCAAAGTAAGAGATTTAGAGAGAAAAAGAATTGAGAGTGACAAATATTGAAACTAGGCAAAGGGAAAAAACAGAATATAGGCAAAGAAGATTGAACACAGATAACGGGCATTCTGAAGATGAAAACCAAGGTGAGAAATAGGAGAAATACTAAAAACTCTATTTCAGGAAAACATTCCTGAAATAAAAATGTAAATGGAAAGGAGATTTTCAAGAGAGCACAATGCATGCATGAGAATACTGACCCAAGATTATTAATACCAGGACACATTCTAGTAGGACCTGAGACATTAAATAATCCTTTTGGCAACTAGCACCAAAAAAAACATGCAACTGAAAAGGGGAAAAATTAGATTATTATTCCATTGAAAGACAGGCCTTATGTCAGAATAAAATTGAGTAATGTATCTAAAATATCAAGGAAAGAACACTGAGGATTTTATTACACAGCACAATTTATTTTTTAAGTACAAAGTGCATAGATAAACTTCAAAACACAAGAACTCAAGAAATACTGTTCCCACAAGCCCCTCTAAGTAATCTACTATGGAATGAGTTTTAGACAACCAAAATAATTCAAGGGCCAGTGGCATGATGATGGCTAATGAGCATTAAACAAAAAGCTACTGACACAGACAAAGACAAATGAGGACACATAAGGAGAAACATATTATGAAAAGGCTACATGTCTGGAAATGTATGTATTGCACACTTATTAAGAATGGAGGGTCTTGGGGCGCCTGGGTGGTTTAGTCGGTTAAGCGTCTGACTTTCGCTTAGGTTATGATCTCGTGGTTTCTGGGTTCGAGCCCCGCATCGGGCTCTGTGCTGACTGCCAGCTCAGAGCCTGGAGCCTGTTTCAGAGTCTGTGTCTCCCTCTCTCTCTGACCCTCCCCTGCTCACGCTGTCTCTCTCTCTCTCTCCTAGAAATAAATAAAAATATTTAAAAAAAAAAGAATGGAGGGTCTTTTTAAGTTTTTTCTTTTATACATCAAGATTATACATCTCTGTACCTAAAAAAGGTAACTTTTATTATATATAGGCTTTATCTCAATAAACTTGGCAAAAAGGATGGGCATGAGAAGAGCATATAGCAAATTAGTGCTGATGGTTTCAGTAGCTATAACAGAAGTGGAGTTATTTTCAATAACTATAATAACTGTAATAATAAATTAGTATTGTTATTCCAAGACCATTGTGTGATCAAAGTTGGATAAAATGGGTGAGGAATAATGATAAATTCTAACTCTGTCATCCCCTATACCCTGAAAATCCAGAATTCTGGAATGGAAGAGAAATGATGTAGTAAACAAAATGAACTATTGGGACCTCACCAAATAAAAAGCTTCTGCACTGCAAGAAACAAATCAACAAAACTAAAAAGCAACCAATGGAATGAGAAAAGGTAGTTGCAAATGATATATCAGATAAAGGGCTAGTAACCAAAATCTGTAAGGAACTCACCAAACTCCACACCCACAAAACAATCCAGTGAAGAAATGAGCAGAAGACATGAACAGACACTTCTCCAAAGAGGACATTCAGATGGCCAAGAGACACATGAAACGATGCTCAGCATCCCTCCTCATCAGCAAAATGCAGATCAAAACCACACTGAGATACCACCTCATGCTGGTCAGAGTCGCTAAAATAAACAAGTCAGGAGACTATAGATGCTTGTGAGGATGTGGAGAAACAGGAACCCTCTTACACTGTTGGTGGAATGCAAATTGGTACAGCCCCTCTGGAAAAAGGTGTGGAGGTTCCTGAAAAAATTAAAAATAGAACTACCCTATAACCCAGCAATATCACTGTTAGGAATTTACCCAAGGGATACAGGAGTGCTGATGCACAGGGGCACATGTACCCCAATGTTCATAGCAGCACTTTCAACAATAGCCAAAACATGGAAATAGCCTCAATGTCCATCAACTGACGAATGGATAAAGAAGATGTGGTTTATATATAGAATGGAATACTACTTGGCAATGAGAAAGAATGAAATCTGTCCATTTGCAGCAACGTGGATGGAACTGGAGGGTATTATGCTAAGTAAAATAAGTCAGTTGGAGAAAGACAGATACCATATGTTTTCACTTGTAAGTGGATTAGGAGCAACTTAACAAAGGATCACTGGGAAGGGGAAGGGGGGGAAAAGTTATGGAGAGGGAGGGAGGCAAACCATAAGAGATTCTTAAATATTGAGAACTGAGGTTTGATGGGGGATGGGGGAGAGGGGAAAGTGGGTGATGGGCATGGAGGAGGGCACTTGTTGGAATGAGCAGTGGGTGTTGTATGGAAACCAATCTGACAATAAATTACACTTAACGAAAATAAAGAGGTTAAAGTCTTGACTTAAGACTGGAAGTATCAACATTGAATCCTTGAGAGTTTTTATTATAATTTTTTCCTGAAAATTCCTAAAAACCACCACCAACTCAGCACCTATGAGTGTCCCTAGTGCCAATTTATACTACTGTATGTATTCAAACAGAAAGCCAATGACCCATGGAGGACATACTCTACGGATTACAAAAGTTGGCCAATCCCTGTAAGTCTGGGTAAGAGAATGCAACTTGAACAGTTAGCATGTTCTGCAATGAGGAAAACCCACAAACACAGGCACTCACACATACACATCTCACACTGTGATAATCACAGTGCCAGGTCCCAGCTGAAGAGGCATTTGCTTCCTTGGGTTGGAACTAGTTCCACCTGAGCAGCCTCTTGGTCTATCAGCACCAGAAATTAGAAATAGAGAGAACAGGGGCGCCTGGGTGGCTTAGTCGGTTAAGCGTCCGACTTTCGCTTGGGTCATGATCTCACGGTTCGTGGGTTCGAGCCCCGCGTCGGGCTCTGTGCTGACTGCCAGCTCGGAGCCTGGAGCCTGTTTCAGTCTCTGACTCCCTCTCTCTCTGACCCTCCCTGCTCACGCTGTCTCTCTCTCTCTCTCTCTCTCTCTCTCTCTCTCTCCTAGAAATAAAGCATTAAAAAAATTATAAAAAAAAAAAGAAATAGAACATCACTGGGCACTCAAGAGTGACTTAGTTCAGAGAACACAGCTACTTACGCACTATCTGTAGCATGGGTGAGGAAAGCCATGTAGGAAGATGGCCCTAACCACACCTCTAAAACCTCCTTGTACATAGGAAATCTAGATGCATTGGCCCTTTGCATCAGCTAACACACAATTGATTACTGACACGAGCTAACACCAGAAATGCGAGAATAGAAGCCTTTCTAAGATTTATTCACCTTGGATCCCCAGAACCACTTTCTACTATTGTTTTCTGAGTCAGTGCCAGAAAGAGATCACTGGTCTAACATCTCTCTCTGCTTACAGTTACTTTAATTAATGGTCCCATTGCTCTTCTCTTTCACTGAATCTTGTCCAGGTTCACTCCAGTCCTCTCCACAAGAGATTCCTGTGCAAAATCATCAGGGGTAAGTACTATGGGAACATTAGCGTCTTCTCTCCCAGAAAATCCCTGGTCTCCATATGCTAAGTGGCCTTCATTTCTTTGTAAAGAGGAGTATGTAGGTAGCTTCTCTAAGTCAAACCAAAGGCCTCGTCACAAGAGTTCTCAAATCTGAGTCTGTTTGGAATATATCTGCATATTAAAGAGAGAACACAAACATCTGCTCTGAGTTGACCATCTATCCCCACCAGAACAAAGAGCAGCTGGCAGCTTCTTTAGTGAAAGAAGGAAAAAATCTGGTTTGGCTATTCCACTCCACAAGGACTTAACATAAACCTATTGTCAGAATCAGAGGGAAGCTTCCATTAATGAAGCTTATGGATAAAAACTGAAAATGCGTATGCAAATGCCCCACTAGTATACTTGGAGGACATTCTTCCAATACCTCCTGCCCCTCCCTGCACGTCTTTTCTAAACCCCACTCATTGTAATCACCAACAGCTATAGGGTCAGATATTTACAACTTCAACTCCAGTGAAAAAAGAGAACTGTTCCTACCAGCTTTCCATATAAAAATTCCAAGATAGGTTTCAGATTGGTCCAGCTTGGGTCCTGTCACTGTAACCAGAAGGAATAGAAATATTGATTGTCCAGTCCTGGGTCATGTCCAGTCTTACAGGCAAGATGCTATGCCTTTCAAATTCATACAAAACACAGGGTTGTAGTCAGGGAAGAGTACATTCTCTAGGGAATGTGATGAGGGAAAGCATTTTTCTCCACAAGCCCACTGGTTTTAAGTAGTCACAAACTACAGAGGTCTTCCAGTACAATCCCAAGTTTTCCTCCAGGGAACATTCCTGATTCTCAGTCCATGCACTTTAGGTGGAGTTAGATCCACTTTCTACCTGAGGGATGAGCATGTGGCTCAGGCCAGACCTAGCAGAGCAAGCATTACTGTGATGCCAGTGACTGGTTCAGGGATGGTCACATGACTGAACTTGAACCAATGGGACAAAAAGATACTTCTGATGGTTGAGTGGTGGTGAAGTTGGTAGCAATTTGCCACCACATGGAACATGAGAATGAAACTAATAGAGAAGAAATAATTTTATAGACAGAGACCTCATTCTGATGGCATAATTCTAATACCTGGGTCAGGTCTCACCTGAACCTAGCTCTGATCCTCAACTTTTCATTGATAGGCATTAAAAGGAGACTGTCTTGGGTTTTCTCTCACCTAAAACAAAAAGGAGTTCTGCACTTAGGTTCTGGCCCCAGTTTTGTCACAAACCAGCAGTGTGACCATGAGTAAGCTTCTTGATCTCTCTGAATCTGGGTTTCCTCACCTATGAGGAACTCTGGAGAAAAATCATCAGGAGGTCATCAGATGAAGGAGAAATTTCAGCTTTGACATTTTGGAGTATTTTACTGAGTTATTTTTGTAAACACAGAGTTTCGTAGGAGGGGACAGTTAGAAAATCCTGAATCTAGAACTTTAGGACAAACAGATACATCAAAATGTCTTTCTAGAAGGGGAAGTGAGTAGAGACAAGAGTGAAAATTTCAAAATAATTCAGCATCTGATCTAAGGGTGACATTTTACAAAATAAGAGTATTTTGATAGGGTGAGAATGAAAAACAGTGGGATGCATAATCTTTAAACAAAGAAAACCTTTCCTTAGAAAAGACAGTTGCTAACCTAATTCAATATTTATAGCTTTCTCTACCCCTTTATTTCTAATCTTTTTTGAAATTATTTTATTTAAGGTTTCCTAAATAACATGTTTCCTTTTGAAAATGCTAACAGTGTTTGTCTTTCAACAGGAGAAATTAAATTATTTATATTTACTATAATCACCATATGTTTGGCTTTATTTCTGTAATCTTCATTTATGTTGCTTACTTTTCACTTTTTCTTGAGGGCTACCCTTTTCAGCTTCTAGCTAATTGAGCAAATATTCTTTCTTGCTTTTATTTCTCCAGTGAAATAGAAGTCTACCTTCCTTTTTAAAATACTTATATTTTAATTTAGAGGTACTTTTACAAACACAAATATATTTCAAATCCTATTTTGTGAACAATGCCAGAAAGTAATCAGTAGTCTAGAGCCTCCTCTCTGAAGAAGGCTCCTCTCTGATCTTCATCTCTTTCACCCTTTATTCTCCATCTCCCAGGTCTTATGATGTAGAATTTCGGTCTGAGATTAATACTTTGTTGTAGATATGAATGGCTTTTAGATACTTGATTTTCTGGGATGTCGCTCCTATTTTATTAATTCTTCTTTAACAACTGCATTGAAATTTTACAGCTGCATTATCAGCAATTATTTGGATGTTTTTCCCTCTTTTTTTTTCCCCCTCAGTTTGTTCCTTAATTTCATTATGTCTGTTCTCTCTTTCTAGAATCAGGGATCCATGGGTCTCTTGGATCCATAGTCCATGTGTTGACTTTTGTGGTGTCATTTTTATGTCATTGCTCTAGGGGTTGACAGAATGCTTTGGTTAGATATTCCTGATCACTAAGTTGATCCTTTATTTAAATTTTTAATATGTTTAAATGTTTATTAATTCTTGAGAGAGAGAATATGCAAGAGGGGAAGGGGAGAGGGAGAGAGGGAGGGAGGGAGAGAGGAAAAGGGAGAGAGAGAATCCAAAGCAGGCTCCGGGTTCCGAGCTATTGGCATAGAGCTAGACATAAGGCTCAAACTCACAAACTGACCTGAGCCAAAGTTGGACGCTTAACTGACTGAAGCACCCAGGGACCCTCCTTCATTTAATTTTTAATTCTGCCATTCAGACCTCCTACTTAATTGTTAATGTTACCAATCATTTTAATTTTGATGATTTATTTTTATTATTAAAACACGTTATGAATAAACCCAGGTTTCTGTATGGAGGATACATCCTTTCAGATCTGAGGGTACTAATTTGCATTCTTTGAAGTCATCTCATGTTTACTGTATTAGCTTTGGTCAGGATTTATCTCAGTATGCTCAGTTTTATGTTATATTGTTCCTTCAAATATTTGGTGATGGGGTTGTTTATATTTATAAAGAAGGATGTAGGGAATGTGCTGTTTGATAGGGCAATGATATACAAAGCCGTAAGTGGTAGCCACTAGTCGCAGGTGGCTATTTAAATTTCAATTTAATTAAAATTAAATGAAATGAACATTCAATTCCTCAGTTGCACTAGCTATATTTCAAGTGTTCAAGAGTCCCACATGGCTAGAGGCTATACTATTGGGCAGCAGAGATTTATAGAGCATTTCTATCACCACAGACTGTTCTGGAGTGCAGTGTTGGTCTGGACTGATTCATTTTCCCTCCAAACATGTGACAGTCACTGTCCCCCAGACAGTGGAAATGGCTGCTTTGAGTGGAGAGGAGGTACCTCCATGTGGGCTTCCCTTCATGATTGCGGGAAGGGAGTCTGACTTCTAGTTGAGAGTTCTCCATTTCAGCTGCATTTAGCAAAGGTAACCTGGGGGAGTGACCCATTTCTCTCCTTAGCCACCCAAACTCCAGTCCCAACTTTCTAAAGAAAACTGCCTTCAAAGAAAACCTGGGAGTAAGTACTGCAGCCAGCCCCTCTTGAATGAGGAATTTGTGTAATTGTTCTGTTGTCTCTATTACCCAGAGACCACTGCTTCTCCCAGACAGACTGCTGTCTCTGATTTTGATTTTTCTCCAGAGTTCTATTGGGAGAACTCAGTTTTACAATTGCGTCCTTTTTATCTACTTGGAGTTAAGAGTTTCCTAAAGGCTGTTAAGGAATCACCATTAATCTGATGCCATATATTTTATCTCTTCCACACTTTTCTCAATG
Source organism: Proteles cristata cristata (assembly GCA_017311185.1). Lineage (NCBI taxonomy): Eukaryota > Metazoa > Chordata > Mammalia > Carnivora > Hyaenidae > Proteles > Proteles cristata. The sequence goes on along the minus strand of JAESUZ010001797.1, from coordinate 590,894 downwards.
TTCTTGCCCTTCTGATTGCAACATTCCCCATTTTCTGGCACTCCCATTGATTTATTCTTGCTCTTATAGTTCTCCTGTCAAGATGTGCTCAATCAGCCATCTTGAACTGAGAGTAGTAGCCTGATTTCTTATGTCTTTTGTGTCTACAGAATAAGTTTTATAAGTAATCATAGAATTTCAGGGCTAGAAAGGAAATCTGAGATCCATTCCAATCCATTCATTTTACAGATGAACAGAGTGAGACTCATATAAGGAAACAGACATGTCCAATGCTACAGAGATAGCATTGATGGTACCAGAGCTGGGACAAAAAAGGAAGTCTTTTACCCTGTATACTGGCCTCTGGCCATTGACTTCTGCTCTAAGAGCCCTGAGAAATTTTAAGAGGGAGTCAGTGTCTCAGCCCACCTGTACCCTGGGCTCAGCATAGTAGGTACCTTGTTAATCAGCTTTTTTTCTATGCTTCTCCAAATATAAAACAATGGAGGACTCATGCTTCTAAAAGAAATTTTCAACAGAACTGAAGGAATTTAAGAGCATCTTCCTCTTAACCTATAGATTCATCTGCTCGGAACTGCCCTTACCCCAAGCACAGTGAAAATTCAAGGTTATACTTCAAAACGGTAAGAAAAAAGAACTTGGAAAATGCAAACAGGTCTTGCTTTGAAATGATCATGACACTGCCAGGCTGGGGTGGGGGTAGATGTGAGAAATAAGCTTCTCCTTCCCCCCACCAAAATTCTGGGGTGGGAGCTCACTGTCCATCTTAGCAAAATGCTTCAACTCCAGCATCTGCCTACTTGTACTGATCTGCAATCTGTTTCCAGTGAAGCAAAGTAATTAATTGTTTTAAAATGCTTTTTGAGACTTTGGAAAACTGACCTAAGTTTAATGGTTCATAAACCTCATTTGTGCTTCTATTAGAGAATTTAAAATGTGAGCTGATCTGCTTCTGGACTAGAGAGGAGGAGAGGACCTCAGAGCTGTGCTGTGAGACCTGCAGCAATGGTCATAGCTGCAGAGCCATCCCTCTTTTAACACAGTTAAGAAGGGAGAAAGCAGTGCAGGTTCCCTGGTATCGCCCCTCAGAGGGTTTGATTTAACGATGACACATTAAAGAGGATGTTGTGCTAAAACTGGGGAGAAGCAGTACACTTTCTCTGTCCTACAAGTTTCATCTCCTAATGTCATACACCGTATACTGGAATTTTGAACCACTTTCCAGTCCTAGCTGGGCTCCTGTTCCTGTGTACTTCTAGACAAAATACCTTAATCCCTACATGTGGCCTCATACACTGTGATTTTTCAAGGGACACCAAGAAAGTCTATCTACTACTATGAGCAATTCATTCCTGGGGATTGCAGAGGCTTAGTTTGGGGATCACAAACTCAAGTGCATCCAGACACCAGACAGGTAACATAAATAAGTCAAGAAGAAGGGTAGAAGATGAAATAATGGAAGGAGGCACATCCTTTGTAAGAGGGAGCAGCTGCTTCTCAGTTCCAGATGGTTGTTGCCATTGAGAAATGTGTGCTCAGTCATCCCAGAGGAATCAGAAATCTAGATAATAAGTCTGACTTTTACTTTGTAAGAAACCACCACCTCTGGCTACCACGTAGTCTCTGGGTCTGCAACATCTAAAGAGGTACAGCCAATATGACATTCCAGCTCTCTGGTACACCCTGTCATGGCTACCAGAGAGACCTTTGTTTATCCACATTCTGAGTGGAGTCAGAAAGGTAGTCACTTCAAGAAAGGGGGTGTCTGTCAGAAAGTATGTGTTCCCGGGGTATTTCCTAGGATAGAGATCCTAAGGAAATCATAAAGATTAAGCTTCAGAAGTATATGCTTTCTTATCAACTGTAATATAACCACAGCAATTATAATAAATAGCTTTGATCTACAGAGTACCTACTACTACATTAAGTGATTTATAGACATCATTTTATTTCATTTACACAACAAACTCAAGAGATATTATAATTATCTTCTTTCTGTAACTGAGAAAACTGACTCAGAGAGGTTAAGTAATTTTCCCTAGCTCTCACAGGTGATAACTTCTAAAGTCTGTCAGGGAATGAGCTCCCAAAGTCTATGTGTTACTCTGTGCCTCCCTTGAGGATAGCGAGTGGGAAGTTCAACATAATGCTGAAGTGATTTCCTCTCCCAATTTCCAATGATTCCCAGAGTAGGTTTAAAAGTATGAGAACAGATGGTTTTAGGGTGGTGATGGTATCTAAATTTCCCTAAACTTTCAAATGTATATTTGAAATATAGAAAAGCAAATTAAACTAAAGTGATCAGAAAAATCAGCATGCTCTAAGAAAAAAAGGACTCTTTACCTTTCAAGATATTTATCATTATGGGTACTCTGGGATACCCAGTGGATAGTATTAATTTAGTAAGATTGGTGGGATAAGGAAGACAAGATCACAAAAAGCTTTGGAAAAGCACTGGATAGGCACTAGAGCATAGGTCATGGTCATGCAATGGACTACCCATGTTGGCTGTTGAGATTTCTGAAAACAGCTTCATCTAGATATAACTGACATGCTATGCAATGCACACATTCAAAGTATACAATTCATTGGTTTTTAGTATTTTCACAGACACGTGCAACCATCTCCACAGTTCATTTTAGAACATCTTCATCATCTCCACAAGAAGCCCTATAACTCTCCAGCTATCACATTCCTGTTCCCCCCTCTTCACACAGCCCTAAGCAACCACTAATCTACTGCCTGTCTAAACAAATTTTTCTATTCTGTTTTCATATGAATGAAATCATGTAATATATGCTCTCTTATGAGTGGCCTTTTATTTCACATAATGTTTTCAAGACTCATGGGCTGTTGAGATCTGAATGGCTTTTTAAACTATCTTCTCTCTCTCAGTGGGTCATTTGGGCAGATTTCTTCTTCAAGTCAAGTCTTTGAGCCTTCTTTTGACATTGAAAACCACACCAACAGCACTCCTGTCTGGAGTCCTTACCAGAAACAGTTAAATGTTATGTACTCTCCCCTTCCTGGGATCTCCAGGGAAAGCTCCAGACTGGGCGACTCCTGGGATTTCCAGAAGCATGAGCCAGACATCCTCTGCTGATTCATTTTACAGAGTCAACATCACCAGTCAAAAAGTCATGTCTTAGCTCTTCCCTCCCACTCCTACTTTTAAAAGAACTTAGCATTTCTAGAGCTTGACTAGATTTGCGAGAAGGGCTAGATTTATTAACAATTGTGTCAGACATTATTCAAGAGGTCTCTATAGTTAGAATGAGGTCTACACGCAGAGCCCAGTACCCTGGATTTTTCTCCAAACAGCATGAAACTACTGCCTCATGTATCCTCACAACCTTTTGTCCTATTTTCTGCATTGTCTTGAAGAGAACAAACCAGTGTAAAAACATAGGAAATTAATGAGTTTTGTTCAAAGCAATGGTGAGAACTGGTCATTCTCAAATGATGCCCATTAGGACCCATAAGCTAATTGGAAATACCACGACTTGTAAGGTTCGCAAACATTTCAGTTTGACTGAGGAAAGATAAATATGTAATGTAAATGAAAGGGATACTTTACGTGAACAGAACACGTTTTCGGGAACCAAACCAATCTGGTTCAAATCTCAATCCACCATTTACCAGTGATGTGACATCGGACAAGTAACTAAAGCTTCTCTGAGTCTCCGTCTCCTTATCAATAAAATAAAAATAATGTTACCTATTCTGAGGGATGTTTTGAGATTAGAGTATGTTGGGACTAACAACAACCCCATAACCACTCCTAGTACTAATACCACCATCACCATCATTTATTGAGCATTTATTTATATGTCAAGATACGGCTAGGCACTTAAGGCACTTAACGTGTTAGATATTCAGGGAATATCTCAGGGGCTACCTCTCTAAATGCTCCAACAAACCTGTCAAGGTATGCAAGATATTATAACCTTCCCATCACAGATGAAAAAACTAGTTCAGATGGGTTTAATGTTTTGCCCCAAATCACCCAGCTAGTGTGGGGTGGAATTAGGTGTCCAAAGCAGATCTGCTGGTCATAAAGATGACATCACGCCCATCATCGTAGCTATTGTTGCTAGCACAAGAGTGAAAGTAAGAATCAAGAAGATGAAAGGAGACATTTTTCATCCAGAAGCTAGAAACCCATCTTTTAAAAGTCACGCAAACACTGTAAAATTTAAAATAGGCAATTTCACATTTTGATGACTGTGTTTAAAACCAGGCAATATCAAGTACATGGTTTAAATGCCAGTCTAGACATCTGGTATACCAGCTCCGGTACATTCGCCTGTTGTTCACCCCTCCATCCCGCAGGACGAGCTGAATTTTTAGGATGAGATGCTATTCAACTCCTCTTGAAAAGGGCCCCCAGAACAGAACCTCCCAGTACTAGATCCATCCTGTGACAACACAGGCAGAGAAACCCTGCCTTCTGCGCAGAAACAAACACTGGATTTTGCCCCATTTCTTGGCCTTGAGTTCTTGCAAAGTCACTCTAATTTGAATTTTTATAAATCAAGTCCTATTTTGAATGCAGTGGAAGAACTTGCACTTTAAGAGAATCCTGTCTTGAATCCTCAAGAAAATGGAAGACTGCCTGTAGAACTGAATAGCTAATTCTGAAATTATCCATTTTGTAAATTCAGAATTTGGTTCACAGCTTTCTGAAAACAACCTTTAAACTTTGAAACCAATTTGAAATTCAAGTTTGTAGCTGGGTCTTGTGGGCACTCCTTATCACCTCTGCTGATAAGCATTTAAATATATTCGTTAACAAAAATAATTGTTGTCACAGTTAACTACATTAGCACCTTTTAATTGAATTAGGAATTAGATGGGGGTCATGAATATTTCACTAGGGCTCACTGCTAGCCTTCCCAATTACCATTTAAAAAAAAAACAAAATGCCCTCACATAGTCATAAATAGGTGGGTTTGCAGTGTTCACATTCCTGGCCTATCTCATAGTTTTGCCACAAAAGTCACCCCATTGTCAAAAATGCATCGAAAAAAGACTTCTTTTTTTTTTTTTTTAACTTTTATGCTGCTCTTCTATGATTCCAGGAATGATGCAAGGAGTTTTCTGTCCCAAGGAAACTTTCAATAAACATTTGCTCAACACAAATTGGAAACTGTCAATCCCACTGCATGCTCAAGAGATAATGCACTTGGAGCAGAGCAGGGGCTTATGACGCAGAGTCCAAGGGTCTCAACCATGGCACAGCTGCCTCTGGGGGCTGGGAAATTCTGCTGTGGTCAGCCGTCTTGTCACTGTGGGATGCTTAGTAGCATCCTTGGTCTCTACCCACTAGATGCTAGTAGCATGTGCACACGTGCGAACACACACACACACACACACACACACACTCACTACAGTTGCGACAGTGAAAAAAGTTTCTATATAATATTTCGATGTTCATATAATATCCCCCCTGGGAGGGAGTTTTCCCCCATTTGGGAACCACTGATAGAATAATATGGGTTCAATTACCAGCCTTTCCTCTCATGCTGGACCATTCATTCCTTAGACCTCCGTTTTGTATATGTGAAACAAAATCACACCTATTCCCCTGGGTTGCTGGAAAACTGACCAATATCAAGTGATAAAAGGCACGGCTGACAGAGTGCTCTTTCACTGTTGGCTGAGGTAGCAGTAGGAATATAGTGGTGGCAACAGCAGTGGTGGCAACTGTCTGAATTTGTCTGAATTTGTCTCCAGACATGAGTGACGGGGCCAGAGGACTAGCCGTCCCATTCTTTCTCCACTCACGGAAGTGCCGTGGTATTGGATTGACCCAGTCTTCTTCCCTGAAGAGAGGGCCCAGGTGCTACCTTCAAAGGCTGCACTGTCCCCTCTTCCCTGGACCTTTAAGCTAGTCTAACCTACCTCATGTGCCACACGTCCAGTGCGTGGTCAAGGCAAGCGTCAGATCTTTCCTCAGCAGACATTTGAGATAACATGGAGAGATTAAGAAAAAAAATGGGGTTTGGAGCCAGGCAGACCTGAATTTGAAAACTGACTTCTGATTCTGGGAGGTCTCAGGCAAGTTTCTTAATGTCCCTGAGCCTCATATGGAGTCAATAAGAATTATGCCATACGCTGGTTATAAGAAGTAAATGCAATAATATCCCTAGGATCATGTTGGGCACCGAGTAGATATTCTAGAATTACACTGATTATAATTTTTATGATGATAAATATTATGATATTCTACCCTATATTTTCTCAAACTTGACACTATTGACATTTGGGGATGAATAGTTATCTGCTTTGGGGGCTGCCCTGTGCTTTTTAGGATGTTAGCAGCATCTCTGGCTAATTAGGTGTTAGTAGCACCTGTCACCAGCTGTAATGACCAAAAATGTCTCCAGACATTGCCAAAGTCCCTTGGGGGCAAAGCTGCCCAGTTGAGCACTACTGCTCTACAGGAAATGGATTTCCCTCTTTAGCCTGCTTGGTCACTCTGTCCTGTTACTGTCACCTCTTCTGGGAAGATGCCCTGCCTTCCTCATGTCCAATTAGCCACTCCTTCCACTGTCACATAATTGCTCATCTGTCTAGTCTGCTAGACTGACAGCCCCTCAAGGGCTAGGTTCACTTATATCTGTACCTGTAGTTGGCACAGAGTGGAAGGTAGTAGACAGGGCAGATAGGGAAGAGTCAGCTACTATTTATTGAGCACCTAATGTATACCACAGCTACTAAACTGCTTGCACGCATGATTTCTTTCAGTCTTCTCAATAGGACTGTAAGAGATGGATCATTATGTCCATTCTGCCAATTAAGAAACGGAGGCTTAGAGAGAAGGAACTCATTTAGAGATATACAGCAAGAATGTGAAAGGACTTGGGGTTTGAACCCAGGTCTACATGGCCCCCAAACCTCTCTTCTCTACCAAGCATCCCCTAAAAGTGGGAAATGAGGCACCTTCTGCCCAACCTGCACTGAACGCTCGATCTTCCCCTCTCCCCCAAGCTGGAAGGGAGGGCGTTCTCAAATGAATTCCTTGCCCCAGTTTGAGATCAGAAAATTGGGGTGGTGTGCCAAAGGCCAGGAAGTGAGTGGAAATGGCTGACCTGCTCAAAGAAACAATCCATTCTGGATCCAAAGATGAGACACCGAGCATTTTTCACTCTCGCTGAAAAGGTCAAATTAGAGGCAGTGGGACCCAAAGTGAGACCTTTTAGCAATTTCAGAAAGTTCAGCCTGCAGCTTGGGGGCAAAGCTGAAGCTAATTCCCACAGCATCCCAGCCCTTCTCTCCACCTCCAGCTTCTGATACCAGCTGGTGCCAGCCCTACCTCATCGGGCAGTAATCTGCATAGGGCACAGGTCCTGGGCTCATGAGGGAGGCATCCCCCAGCCCCTGACTTCACCACTTCCCAGTGTGAGCCTTGTTACTTCAGAGATTCTGAGGCGCACTGTAAATATGCTAAGGGAGACATGCAAAGTGGGCAGCAGGCTCCAAAAGGTTAACATCTTCCTTTTCAGATGGCTACCACAGTTGCTATGGATATCTCCTCCGGGAGGCTTTGCAAGTTCCACATGAAGGGGCTGAAATTAATAAACTCCTTTGAACTCAGAGGAAACAAACCAGGCTGGGCTGCAAATGTTTCAGCCTGTTTACTTGGACAGAGGGCCCGGGTGGGCAGGTGTATGTGTGCGTGTGTGGAGGGTGCTCGGAGGTTCAATCACACATAGGCAATTGTGTGTGTGCCTTTGTTTGGTCTGTGCACAGGCATAAGGCAGGGTCACAAAAGGACCAGACTGTCTGCATATCTAAAAGGGCAAAGATTTATGTGCCAGTATCCCCAACCAGACAGCAAGATACCTGAGGTCAAGGGCTGTTTTTATTCATCTCTGCAATCCCATTAGCACCTAGCCCCATGCAGTGGCTGTTTACTGAACAGTTTCATCTGTTCATTTAACACATACTTTTGAGTGCCTGCTACTGGCAAGGTACTGCGTTATGTGAAGAGGTTATTAACACAGTAAACAGGGTGGAGAATCCCCTTCTTCAGGGAACTAGGGACTGCTGGATGAATCAACTCCCAATTGAAAAGTCACATAAGTACCCTTTCCTTTGCTTGGTGTGTGTGTGTGTGTGTGTGTGTGTGTGTGTGTGCACGCGCACGTGCACACACGAGCTACAAACAAAGAGGCACTGAAAAACCAAGTGTCGTTGAGGGAAGACCCCAGGGACAGAGGACAAAGTACGTGGGCTCTGGAGTCAGATACTCAAGTCCTGCTTCTGTTGTGTAGTAACTACACGTACTTAGTCAATCAGAGCACCCCATTGCCCAGAGGACTCATTCAGTGAATATTCTCTGGACACCTACCACGTGTGCTTCCTAGGCCATGGGGCCACAGCCTATGTAAACCCCCACCTCCAACAGTAACTGGAATAGAAGGACAGTGAGTGTCTCCAAGGGGAACGTGCGTGTACAGTAGGGGCATATGTGTACAAGAGACCCCAAGGTGGCCCAGGGAACTACAACAGATGTCTGAAGAAGAGACCACTAGACCGACACATGAAGAGTGCATGAGAGTTGGCCAGATGAGGAGTGGAAGGAGCAGGGTCTGGGAAGAAGAAGGAGTGTGCACAGAGTTCTCAAGGAAAGACCAGGAGCTGGAGGAAGTTGAACATGGTAGCAGCACCGAGTGGGAAGCGGAGAAAAGGCTGTATGCATGAGTGCAAATGTGTGTGTGTGCGAGCGTGTGTGTGTGTCCAGGCATATGAGTGTGAGTGAGGATCGAAGCCTTACAAAGAAGCTTACAGATGCCACGGCCAGAAAGCCACAGATGGTAGAATAAGACTTTCTCTAAGAGCTCTAACCACACAGCAAAATCAATATTCTAACCGAATTGCTTTTATAGATAATGTAGCATGTGAGAAAGGTTTTAATTAAAGCATGGCCTCTAAAAGCATGCCCAGATCTCAGTGCTCTGCTCAGGGCAGGTGTGGGACAAGTAGGGAGCCACTTGACAGAGGAGCCCTCTTGTTCTCTGTCCTCACCTGGTTGGTGGTGTTCCCGCCAACCTTCTTGGAAATTCGTGAAAGAAGAGGATATCTAGGAAATGGTATTAATCAATAAATGAGTGTTCCACAAAACTATTCAGGCAGATTTGTGGTCAAAGAAATACAGATGAAAACCAAATGCACTTTTGCCCCCAAAACACAACATATATTTTTAAATCATATTTAGTTATGGTGCACGTAGAGTGCGGCAGGCCTGGTGGTGATGGGAATGTAAACTGGCACGTATTTTCTAAAGGATGACTCAACCATATGGATCGGAAACTTGAAACTAGGTGTACCTTTGGATTTAGCACTTCCATTTCCAGGAACTTAGCCAAAGGAAATAATCACTCAAATGGGCAGGTTAAACAGAAAAAAAAAAAAAAATTGGCTCATCAAAGCATCGTTTATAATACAAAATGCCTGTTATGAGGGTGTGATGTTTCCCAAGTTCCTAAAATTGGCCTCTAAAGGCTGAGAACAAAGAGCTAGTAAGCATCCCACGTTGTCAATATGTTCACTACCACCTGCTGGGCAGGGGACAGGCAGTGGTGTGCTGCTAAGTGTCTGACAACTGGCTCCAGGGTGGGGGTGAGGATGGTCTGTCAAATGGATCACACTTTTGAAATAAGCTAAGTATCCATCAAACAGGAATTAAATACAATATCATACCTTCATTTAATGGAACAGCATGTAGCTATTCAAAGGTCTTTATATCCCTTTGCTCACGTGTGCGTGTGCATGTGTTATCACTCACGTAATTCAAATAACACATGACAATTACCAGTATGTGCTTATTAGGGGTTTTCACCACTTAAATTCCATATTCTCATTTTAACTAGACAGCTGATAACACTGTAAGTTTGAGAAACTCCCTTTCCCATCCATCTACTCTGGTGTAGCTGACGGAGAAGTCACAGTACATTCTTCCCTGCTGTTGTTACCAGCATGGAAATGTAACCACAATAAATTGGTTAGTGGGAATAAGAAGTGATTCATAAATCATTATGAACAATATAATTACACTTTTCTAAAAGGATAAAAACGTTTGTAACTGTGTGTAAAGAAAAGCTTCTGGAAACGCACATGTTGAAATACCGAGAGTGGTTCTGGGCAGTGTATATAGATCGTTCCTTCAGCTTTGCCATTATTTTATGGATATTCATGAAATTCTCACTGTACATCAGAGACACTCTGCTAGGCACTCATCCTTTTCAGTTTTATAGACTAATCAGCTCTATAGATCTCTCCCTACAATTCGCATTACCCTTGTAATCAGGGCAGGGAAATAGGGAGCTTTATCTCTGTTGAAAATTGAATTCCTTAGCACATAGTCCTTGAAATCTAGAGGGTACTTGGTAACGGTGACTATTATTTTATCCTTCTGTGAATCCTGGGGCTTTATCCACCATAACTTCTTGAACAACAGTCATGACACAACAGTGAGAACATGTTTTCATATAGTTTTGATTACATGCCAACACTGTTTGAAAATTCATCTAATTTGGTCCTTCTGCTGTGAGGTAGCAATGGTCCCCATTTTACACATCAGGAAACCGAGGCAGAAGTATAGTTGCCATGACTCTAGGCCTCCCCTCACTACATGCCCAACCTGGCCTGGACTCGGGGCAATATTCTTCACCTCCATCAGAGGATCTGCTCTGCTGGGAATAATGGAAATCAAGTGCAAGGGCATACACACACACGTGCATGCACACACACTCAGAAATGGATTGAGGTAGGACTGGCCCGGGTTACTGCAGGTGACTCAGACAGTCAGAGGAAAAGGCAGTGTAATGCAGACAAATGTGAGATAATAAGTGTGGAGCCAATGAACCGAGAGAGAGGGAGAATAGATATTAAATAAAAAGTATGAGTCCCTCTAGCCCAGAAAGGGACTTAGAGGTTACTGTAAAAAAAAAAAAAAAGGAAGAAAGAAAGAAAAGAAAAAGAAAGAAAAATTTCCTGAGGTTGTTAGCATCTGTACTGTCAGAGTAAACCTGGGAATCAGGGAGTCCCCGTGCCCTTCCCTGTGCTGTCCTCTGACACGGACAGAAGAGGGAGCAGGTGGCTCTGATCTTTCTATCCACTGGGCCGGGCCAGGAACAGGAGGGTCCTTTCTGAGCTGTCGGCAAATGCTGATCCCGTGTCCAAGGCAAGATGCCGAATCTGAATGACAGCAGAGTGCACCGGGACACAGTGAAGTAAGAGGAGGTGGGGGCTGGGGAGGAGACAGGAGTCAAGGTCTCAGAGGACGGAGTCTCAGGGTGGCTGGGGAATCTGGGAAAGAAGGTGAAGTGATGTAAATCGTGGATGGTCGGGGTGAACTGGATGCATTGAAAAGGCTGAGATTAGAAGAACTCAACCAAACGGGGACGGACGACAGCCAGAGGCCAGTCTCCTGAGGCAGCAGGGTGCGTCTCCATGCTTCCCTCCCAAGGCTCACGATGCGTCAGTCACAGTGTTGGGACCACCTGAGGTCTGCGGGGAAGAGGACTCGGTGCCAAACACAGCACTGTGGGCTGTATCCTTTCTGAATACCTGTGTCAGCGTAAGCAGGCGGCCTTGCCGCCTGCCCCTCATTTCCCTCACGTCTAAAATGCAGTAAGGGTCTGTGGCTTGAGAGAGCAGACTGTGTTGTGTCTCTGCTTGAGCTGAGCCTCTCACCGTCCCCTTTAACCTCGGACATGTGTGGGCATATCCGGTCAACTGATGGTGGGAATGGATGGAAGATTCTTCAAGGGCAGGAGTGGTGTGGAAAAGCTTCCCAGAAGACAGGGCTAAAAGGTCAGCTGCAGCAAACAACTGAGGAACAAAGTTCTCTCAGGTCAGGGGAAGGAGGGATCTGATAAGCACAGAGTGATGGTCACGGCTGAAACCATCCCAGGAGACATTTCGGAGTTGCAAGAGCAGACCGAGGTAACAACAACAACTCACCTGGTGTTCACACTTAGGAGTTCAGTATGACTCTTCCCATTTTACAGGTGAGGAAACTGAGGCACAGAAAGGTTAAGTCACTTATGTCAGGTCACCCAAATAGTTACGTGGCAGCCTTGGGTTTCAAACTGAGGCCACCTGGCTCCACAGCCCATGCTCTTTACCACTGTACATGGGGCATCACTATTAGAAACCAAATCTGTAGCCAGGGCTCCAGGAAACACTAACACGTTGGGACCCAACATCACTGCCTTAGGTCACTTCTAACTGATTATCAGAACAGGGCTGACAGGAGAGAAAGTTCTCTCCTAGACCATAAGCTAGCTTTGGCATCTAAAGGACAGCAGCCACAAGAGGTAGAGGAAGCTTGTGGTGCCCAGCCTGGAGAAGAACTCTGTGGGCAGGAATGACGGTGCCCAGCAGAGTGGCACAGGGGTACATGGAAGCTATAGGAAGGAATGTTTAGGAAAGAATGCATTCTTGAGCAATCTGAGAAAGCATGGGGTTCAGAGCCACCTGAGGAGTGATCTCCATGAGTAAGATCTCCAGTGTAAGCAGGTGGGGCCAGAGGAAGCTGGGGTATTCATGCTGCCCCGACGGGTGAGCTGGCAAGAAACGGTAAATACTTCCCTCTTCTTAGTGACTTGTTACAGAGAGGCAAGATATAATTTTCTTGGAGAGGGAACAGGGCTGGGCAAGTCCATTTTACTCAGATTTCACGACTGTTTCTATTAGGGAAAGGAAGATTCAGGATGCTTTGAGCAGGGGAGAGATTTCAAGGTGACCTTGAGGAAGGCGCCAGCATTATGAAATGTTTTTGATCGAGTAGACCAAGATAAGCTGCTCATGTTTTGGAAGGGTTCAAAGCCCTGGACACCAGCTGAAATAAGAAAATTCAATTTCTGGCATAAGATTGTGCTTTTTCTGCCTTCTAGGAGAATATACACATCCACCCCTCCTCCCCCTCCTGAAAGCACAGTGTTCCTCAGTGGTGATCCTGACGTAAAGAGGGCTGTAAAGGCAGGTTTACAAGGCACAGGTGATGTTGCCTCCAGGTGTTTGGAGGCAGGATTACTGTTTCAGTCCGTGTTCTTGCACACGGCCCCTCGCGTGGGTGGCACTGGGACCAGGGAGTGGCCCAGGGTCATTTCAGTATCTGGTTTTCTTTTGCCTCCCAGAAAGTACGATACAGAAAACTCTTTGTTTATCTAAGACAGTGCTGTCGAGCACAGCTTTCTGCATGCATGCAAATGTGCTGGATCTACACTGTCCAATATGGCAGCCACAAGCCACCCTGGGCCACGGAGCACTTGAAATGTGGCAAGTGCCATGGAGAAACTCAATTTTAAATCTGACTTCATTTTAACAAATGTAAGTAGGTGCACGTGGCTAAGGGCTATCTCATGAGAAAGCACAGTGCTGAAAGATTCGGTGGGAAGAGAAGGGCTGGCCCAGAATGGGCTTGAATTTTACCCTCTACATTTCATGAGCTGTGGGACCTTGGGCAGGTGTCTTAACCTTTCTGACCCCCCAGTCTTCTCCCCTGAAAAATGGGGATGATGAATACCTACGTGGCAGCATTGTTGTGGAAATGGATTACACATACAGACTACACAGCAGGCCATGTGCATGTATAGTATGTTGTAGCTAGAACTGTTAGGTAATAAGTATGACCCACGATAGGCTTCGAATTTCTCAGCTGTGCACAGGGGCTCTCACTGACACTGCGGGGGTGGAGAGAGGAAGGTCGAGGTGAGAACTGAGAGGTCTGATCTGTCCCATCCTACGGAAAGTGATGAGGAGGCTGCAAGGGGCCAAAGGCAGGACACGCTGGGATTTAGGGACCCTCCCCCCATACACACTGGGCAGCAAGCAGGTCCTGGGAGACTGGGGGTGGGGAGAGCTGCCTCTCTCCATTCCCAGCTCTGCCCACTACTGATCATACCCACAATGAGAAGAAGCCCCTCTTCTAGGGACCGAGCACCCCAGGAAGGGCAAGGATGAGGAGCCAGAGAGACAGAGAGGGACCGGAGGGGTGGGGACATGCAACCAACGCAAACATGGGTAGAGATGGAAGGGGCACAGAGAGACAAGGATGAGACAGAATAGACAGAAGTCATAAAGACACACAGATACCTGAGAGCAGAGAATGGCGAAGACAGATACAGAGATGAAAGGAAGAGATGCCAGAGGCAGAGTGAGATCGAGAGACAGAGAAAAACACAAGTCACACACACACACACATACACACACACCCTGAAGAAGGGCTGGTGGTAAGACAGCTCAATGGGGAAATGAGGATGGTGAGGAGAGAGGAAGGCAGACAGCAGAGCTAGGAAGGGCATGGGCGGAGGGACAGAGCTGGCCCAGAGACGGCAGCTCAGGGGAGAGTAGACACAGGCGGAAAAGCAGTTCCAAAGAGCAAGCCAAGCAGCATGGAGAGCGCTGGTGCGCAGGGGGGAGTCCAGTTGGCACGGGGCAGGAGCCAGGGCATGGAAAGAGGCCAGGGTGGGCTTCCCGAGGAAGGGCAGGTTGCAAATAAACAATGGAGCCAGGCCTGTTTCCTGTCCTGCAGCCTCTTTTGTTCTGGCTCCTCACTGTCAACAAGGAGGGCTCTGGGGGCAGCAAAGGTTTCCAGAGCCCCTGCTCGCCCACTCCCCCTCCCTGTGTCTTTCTCCTGAGTCGTTAATCTTGGAAGACAGGTTGGTCTTTTATTAGCTATCTCCAAGGGTCAGCTTAGAAGTATCTGGGGAGATACCGGTTCAGAATGTCATTTGTCATCGGGGGCCTGATGGGCAGCCGCATTGATTCAGCCCCCTTCGGGCCCGCCGTTAACTCAGGAGACAAACGCTGCTTTCAACCTTCCCCCTCCCCCAAAGGGGGCTTTAATTCCTCTCTATCGCCCTTCGTATATGCATCAGGGAAGGGCCGCAGGGAGACGGAGGCCATGGAGACCGGAGTGTCCTGGAGAAAGGTGGAGGCACGTTCCTACTCCCTGCAATGCGCCCCCCACACCCCCCGCCCCCCACCCCCTAGCCAAGACCTGCAGTTCTCAGCCTTGACTGCATGGACTCTCTGAGACTTAGACACAGGTGGAGGCCTAGGCTTATCCACAATGGCTCTGACTGAACTGCTCCGGAGTAGGGCTCAAGCACTGCATTTCTTAACACTATGTTTAGGCAATTCTCTCGAGTCTCTAGGACCTGAGATCTCCCCAGCTAGATCCTCCCCTGCCTGCCAGATTGCCACAATTCAAGTCTTAGTTGAGGGACACCACCTCTAGGAGGTCTTTCCTGATACAACCCTCGCTCCAACCAACTCTACTACAATAGCCCCTGCATTCTCTACAAAGCACTAGGAGCTATCTAAAGCAGCAATTAAGAGCCTGGACTGTCTTCAGGCTCATGGCTTCCGGTCTCTGAGCCACCCGTCAACAGCTAGGAGATCTTGGGCTAGTCATTTATTCTCTGTGCCTTCATTTCTTCTTCTGGAAAGTGGGAAAGATGACACTCCCAAAAGTTCTGGCAAGGACTAGAGGAGTTCATAAATGTAGGGTGCAGAAAAGAGTGAGGGCCTGGCACAGGCCCTGGATCAGCTGGGTCAACGTCTGCTACTACTGTTACCTTGTTTGTGTTTATTTTCCCCCGGAGAATAAACGCCATTATAGACCTAGGCCACTCTTATCCTTGCCATCAGCCCCATTTTATGGAGGAGGAAATTGAGGTAGAGAGAGGGGAGAAGACTTATCTGAGGGTCTAGGTGTAA
Source organism: Proteles cristata cristata (assembly GCA_017311185.1). Classification (NCBI taxonomy): domain Eukaryota; kingdom Metazoa; phylum Chordata; class Mammalia; order Carnivora; family Hyaenidae; genus Proteles; species Proteles cristata. The sequence continues at coordinate 575,156 of JAESUZ010001797.1, read as the reverse complement.
GTGAGACTGTTCTACCTAGTACTCCGGAGCCAGTGAAGACAGGGAGTCTATGCAGCAGGCAGGGGAGGGGCGAGGCAGGAGGGTTTAACACCAGCTGTACAGGCATGAGTGAAGGAGAGGTTGGAGACCTGCACACGGCAGGTGGTGTGAGTGTTACATGGAGGAGGGAGGAGAGGTGAGGAGCTAAAGGTAAGTAGGGCCAGGACCCAAGGACTCTGGACAGAGCATGAAAGACTGAGGGTTTCACTCAGGATTTTAGTCTGTGTCCACACAGACACAGGCAGGCTAGAGCGCAGATACCTAAAGTGCTGCCCTTGGGTCCTAGTGATTCCACTCCTGCTTGGAAACCACAGGCGACGGTGGCCTTATATCTGAAGTTGGGTGGGTGACAGGGATTTGGGATCAAGACCTCTCATCTGGATTGGAAGCCCCCAACTCCCCCACTCTTCAGCTGCATGACCTCGTGTAAGCTCCGCGACCTGAGCTGTCTGTTTTCTCATCTGCACGTGGAGGAGATGGAACCCCACCTCCTCCCAGGGTTAGACAGGACTGACTGAGGCAGGGCAGTGGGCCTGCCTCCGTAAAATGCACGCCTGCTGTTGTGGCTGGCCCTGACAGTCACTCCTAGGTGGCGCGGGTCCCGAGGGAACAGAGCGCAGGTAGAAACTATTCCTCGTGGGATGGGGAAGGGAAGGAGGGAGGGAGGGATGACTGAACATCTTGCTTTCTGGGATTGAGGAGCCTCCTTGTGTATGGGATTTTCAGTGATCACTCCAGGAAAGTGGCAGGCAGATCAGGATGAATTAGTCACTCTAAAAGACAGTTGAAAGGAATAATATTTAATTTTTCCAAAAATTAACATCAATAAAAAAATAAAAAACTGAACAGAGAACTAGATTCAAGCTACAGCACAATAGACTGAGGTTAGATATCACACAGGACTTCCTGGCTGCCTAACCGGGAAGGAAGCTCAGAGCCCTTGAGGGAGCCAGGGGAAATGGGAAAGTGCTCTTTCTGGAATAAATGTGTGTGTCACCCGCTGCTTGCTCCCTATGGCAGACTGAACTCCGTCTCCACTGGCCTGTGACCATGGACGCCCACAGAGCCGGAGGCACACTTCCCCACTCCAGACCTCAGGGGCGTGTGGAGGACACTCAACCGGATTCCGACCATGCAGCTCAGGGGAGGCCATATGCTTGGTGGCTCACGACCTAATCTCGGAGAAAGTGTTCTTATAGAAAGATTCATGATAGCCATCCAGGCTGCAGACACAAGGTCTTAACTTCCCATTCCGGGAGCCCAGTGGCATGTGCCTCTTACCTGCCAAGTGCTGGCGCGTCGGGTCTTGGATTGGGCAGATTTACAGCAGCTTCTCTGCAAATGAATGTCATGTCACGGCAGGTCTCCGTGCTTCAGAAGGAAGGAGGGCAATTCAGAAAGGGAGGCTGCAGGATCCAGGCGATACTGAACCCTTTTCTAGCGTGCAGTGTAGATGGGTGATATAGAGCGGGGCGGGGGCAAGGGTGGCTCTGAGTCACTGAACAGGGGTGCAAAGGGCCTTACGGCAAGCTAGGACGTTTCCATAAAACGGGGGCGCATTCTGGGCTCCCCACATAAGCAGAGAGAGCTGAGAGCTGTAGCCACTCCTGGAAGGGATCACATCACACTACACAGCCTGCGAAGGTTTCCTCATCTGTGGGAGCAATGTGGTCAGCAGGTTCCCAATGTACAGCCTGAGGGCCATGGGTGGGACACGAGGCGACCGTAGGGGACAGACACATCTTGCTGTCTGGCCTCAGACAGCAGGGCAGGACCGTTAAGAGCACAAATTCTGCTTCATTTTTCTCAACTTGATGTTAGGAAATTTTCAAATATTCAGAAAAGTTATAAGAGAAGTGCAGTAAAGGTCACCTACGTTCGATACCTAATATTTTGTGATGATTGGTCTATCAGCTCTCCATCAACCAACCTATCAGTCTGTTGTCTATTCACATGCATGAGTGTGTAGTTTTTCCTAAACCATTTAAGTTGCACACATCGTGGTGTGCAATGGAATATTACTCAGCGATCAAAAAGAATGAAATCCTGCCATTTGCAACAACCAGATGCAAGAGGGTATTATGCCAAGCAAAATAAGTCAGTCAGAGAAAGACAAATATCATATGACTTCAGTCATATGTGGAATTTGAGAAACACAACAGATGAACATAGGGGAAGGGAAGGAAAAATAAGATAAAAACATGAAGGCGAACCATAAGAGAGTCTTTTTTTTAAATATTTTTTTTATTTATTTCTAGGAGAGAGAGAGACAACGTGAGCAGGGGAGGGTCAGAGAGAGAGGGAGACACAGACTCCGAAATAGGCTCCAGGCTCTGAGCTGGCAGTCAGAACAGAGCCTGACACGGGGCTCGAACCCACGAACCGCGAGATCATGACCTAAGTGAAAGTCGGACGCTTAACCGACTAAGCCACCCAGCTGCCCCAAGAGAGTCTTAAATACAAAGAACAAACTGAGGGTTGATGGAGGGGGGGAGGTGGGGGATGGGCTAAATGGGGGATGGGTATAAAGAGGGTTCTTGTTGGGATGAGCACTGGGTGCTATATATGTGATGAATCACTAAATTCTACTCCTGAAATCATTATTATTACACTACATGTTAACTAACTTGGGAGTTAAATAAAAATTAAAATTTTTTTTAAAAACCCACACAAATCTGTCAAGGTTTTAAAATCTTGAACTGTGCAAATAAACAGACAAATAAATAAATAAACTGCACACATCATGACTCTTTACTAAAAGTCCAGTCTCTTAAGAGCAAGGCATTCCTGTACACAATCACATCATTATTACACCTAAGGAAATGAATGACTACAAAACACCTAGTGACCAAACTCAAATTTCCTCATTTGTCCCAAGAATGCATTTTAAAGCGTATTTAAACCACCATCCAATCAAGATCCATGCCCTATACTTGTTTATTGTCTGTTATATCTTTTGAGTGAGACCAACGCCTCTACCCTCCCCCCAACACATGCATAATTTAGGACACTGTTGTTTTTTGTGTTCTTTTTTGTTGGGTTTGGATGAGTCTCCTTGTAGAATACCCCACATTCTGAATTTGTCTGATTATTTTCCCATGTAGCCATTTGATTTGTGTCCCTGTCCCCTATTCTTTCTGTAAAGTGGAATTTGGATCTAAATTAGATTCAGGTTAAATTAGATTCTAGTTAATTCAAATTAGATTCAGGTCAAATTAGATTCTAGTTAATTTTAATTAGATTCGAGTTTTACCTTTTTGGCAAGGATCCTGTGTAGATGATGCTCTATGCTTCAGAGTGCACCATGTCAGGAGGTATATAACATTAAGGTGGGGGTAACAAATCACCCATTGTGAAGATACACTTTACTCCCCTTTACTTTAGAAAGGCAGCCACAGGTGATTTATTGGTACTGGACAAAACTTCTGTCCCCAATAACCTCTCTCCTAGAGGTGACAGCATCCATTGTTAATTCTTGCCTGAAATGATTACTAAATGGCAAGTTGAAAAATGATATTTTTCCATGTTTTAGCTATTGTGGAGAGTGCTGCTGATGTGGGGGGGAGGGGGATGGGCATGGAGGAGGACACTTGTGGGGATGAGCACTGAGTGTTATGTGGAAACTAATTTGACAATAAACTATTTGTAAAAAAAAAATAAGTAAACAAAAAAAGAAAAATGATATTTTTTTCTAAGTCATTCTGTTAATCCTCTGTATTAGGTGTTCTTCTTTAAGAAGCTCTTTCTTTTTGCTTCTCTCTCTCCATTCCCTTTCTCCTTTCCCTCTCTCTCTGTCTCAAGTGCCCATAAGGACTCAGGAAATTTTAGCTATTCAATGTATAACATTAAGCAATGTGCAATGAAAGCTTCTGTCACTTCTCATGCTAAAAGTGTCCCAAATTTGGACATTACAAGTCCCATAAAACTGAGTCAGGGGCTCTCTTGACACATCTCCATCATTTTTGACATATCCTTGCTTCTTGGAACAACTAGATGGCCACAGCTCACCTTGTATCTCCGTGTCCCAGACCAGGAACGGGCCATTTCTCCAAGAAAGGGGCTCCTCTCGGTGGGGAGGGATATTTTTAAAGCATGATCTTTAGGCTTCAGGTGTGAGGAGCATAGGTTGCCCCAGCCGATGGCCCAAGCTGAAATCCTAGCTCTGCCACCTAACACCTCACAGTTTATATAGGCAGAGGGGCAAGCTGGGAAGGACCCTGAGCCATCCATAAGCAGAAGAGAAAACTTTATTTTTTGAAATAATTATTCCATTCAATTAAGATAAGTGTAAGTAAAAAAATCATTGTATTTAATTTACTCCTTCCTTTCCTTCTATTAATGACAGGGATAGTGACTTGACATTTGGAGTCTTGAACTAAAGTTTCCTTTTTTAAAAAAGTAAGCATATTTTTTTAAAAATTTGTTTATTTTTTTTATTTTGGGAGAGAGAGACAGACAGAGCATGTGAGTAAGGGAGGGGCAGAGAGAGAGGGGAGGAGAGAGAGAATCCCAAGCAGGCTTTGCACTGCCAGCACAGAGCCAGACATGGGGCCTGAACCTATGAACTGTGAGATCATGACGTGAGCAGAAGTCAAGAGTCGGGTGCTTAACTAAGCCACTCAGACACCCAAAAAAGTAAGCAAACTTTTACTGAAATAAAACATGGATGCAATTCAACATCTCCTTTTAAAATAAATGGATTTTTTAAAAAATGAGCCAATATTTTTTTTAAAAAAAACAACAAAATCCTAATTACTATGTAATGCAGATAAATAAAAAATGAACGACAATGGCATGAAAGTGACCAAGGTTTGGGCAACACTCTAATAAGTTGCCTGGGGACTCTCACTGTTGGGAATGATTTTAAATGTAAAGCTGAAATAATTTTAATACTGTCTGGATGTATGTGCTATGATGTCCTCTAACATTTGAGTCTTTTGGGGCTGATGCACCAACCAGAAAGTATGTCTCCTTGTCATAGCAAATGGAGCTTAGAAGGTAAGCATTCTTGACTCACTTACCCACCTCAATAGTATTGCCCCCACTCTCTTTCCTGTGATGATATATACGTACAGGAAGGGCTAAACTTTTAAGAGATGCTCCCAGAAAAAGACTATATATGTGATGCTAGGGCTATTTATGATCTATAAACGGCTTGGTCAGAAATGCTCCTCCTACACATAGCAACAGAGGTCCCACACTGTCTGCCTGATACATTCTCTGTGCATGGGGGAAAACATCTCCCTGTCTAGCTGCAATAGCTTTTGACTTCCTTGTGTTGTTCTTAGGAACCCAAAGAGCCATGACTACCAAAATGGAGTTGATTGACCAGGAAGCTTACAAAGATGTAAACATGAATGTGGTCAAGACTGAAGGATAAAAGGAAGCAGGAATCAAAGTCAATCACATTCACAGAACCAAGGATGACTACAACAGAGGAAGATGAAAGAAAGAGCAGAGTCTGTATGTGGGATTTGCCTCATAAACTCAAAGATTCCATTTAATGTGTGGACACCTGACTCATTAATCTTCTTTACTTTTGAAAGATGGGGGAGGGGGAGGGGCAGAGAGATGGAGGCAGAGAATTCCAAGCAAGCTCCACGCTGTCAGCACAGAGCCCCATGTGGGGCTCGAACCCACGAACTGTGAGGATTATGACCTGATGTGAAGGTGGACGCTCAACCTACTGAGCCACCCAGGTGCCCTGACTCATTGATCTTTTAACGAGCATCTATTATGTACACTGAGGAGATATAAAAGACGCATCAAGCAGCATTGCCTAGTGATTCCACCTGCTGTGAACACTATTAACTATCGGTCTGTCACTGATGACACTGGTGGGAAAAAAGGTTTTGATCCAGTGGCGATTTTGTGAACTTTAGGAAACTATTGTATAGGGAAGTCACTATACAGGGACTATTTCTAGGAGTCTGGAGAGCATTAAAATGAGTGCCTCTCGCACTGAGGAAATGACTTAATCCAGCTGGATTAGGACCCTTTCCAGAGTACGTCTGAGTATACAGTATACATAAAGTGACAGTGTTTCCTAAACCAAAATTTGGGACGCACAATCTGCCAAAAATAAGTGTCTGTGGGGATAGCAAGACACTCTATTTTAAGTTGGAACTCCCCCAGAAAACCTGGGGTGTAAACTTCTGATAGTCACTGCAGGGGTTCACTCTAGTGCATTCTGCATGACCAATTTTAGCTTTTGTCTCTGTGCATTTCTCACACGTCCACAGCACCTGCTGGCAGTTGTGTGTACACGTGCTTTGTGAAAGACAGGGAGTGGGGGACGGGAACCTGGATGCTCCTTCACGTGTGGGGAACACAGAACTGGTGGGTGTAAACAATGAGGGCAGAGTTCCTTAAGGAAGTTAGAGGGGATCTAGTGGGGTGTCTTGAGTTCTTCCCTCCTCTGCATTCGCCCACTGAAATAGACCAGAAGACAGCTTCTCAAAGCCGATGTTTCTCTGGGATAGTCCCTATGTGGAGGGATCACATTTTTTAATGTTAAAATTTTAACCTTATTAAAATGGCAGAATAATTAGGAATAATAGAGCATGACTATGGGAAGAGAACCATCAAACTGGTTGATGTATGCTTCTATCAATACCAATAAATAACCAGGGCCATCAAATTAAGGACAGCTAGGTGGAATGGGAGTGGACACTCTCAAGTCTGGATTTGGGGGGCCCTGTATCCCCAAGTGGGTATTTGATTAAAATTAGGTGAATGAATGACTACTACAGAAGTTAAAGCCTTAATGACCTATATATTTTCTCTTTGTCTTTTACTTGAGAATCTTGAGAAACAAATCTGATTGGCCGAGATAAGACTATGAATTGCTTCATCTTGGATTAATGGACTCACCCTGGTCCAATTAGCTACAACCACAAGGGTAGATCGTACAGTACAAATAGTGTCATCTATTAGATAAGGTCTATGACAAGTGGACATTCCAAAGGAGATATGGATTAAGCAGATATTCCAATGTGATCTCAGCCTCTAATTGTCCTTGGCTAAGGAAGTAACAAGAATCCTTCAACAGTGCACCCAAGAGAATTATCCTGCTCTGGTTTGAGTGATAGGAGCCCCGCACTGTTTTATTCTACATTGGAATAGTCACGTCTTGATTTTATTCTTGCCTTATTCTAAGGCCCTAAGCTTTGGTTTGAATTCACTCATAGTGGTTTATTTGTATGGCAGATGCTATTTCCTCCCATTTTGCTGCAGTATTATAGCTCCTTTCCTCTCCTTCCCCCAATCCAGCCTCTCTCTCTGTCTCTCTCTCTGTCTCTTCCTCCTCCCAGCTCCCTCACCCAAGTGCCCTATTGCTGTACTTCAGTCCTCTTTAGCATTAGAGTCTTTCCTGTAGAATTAATATTCTTTTGTGGAACTCAGTGAGGGCTGGTTACTGTGTTTAGGTGAGAAGAAGTAGTTATTCTGTCACATCTGAGCTGTAAATAGGCTCTCTGTTGCATAGGGAAATGTAGCCATGCTACTCTCTGTATAATGCCCTTACATATTCTGTTGGCCCTAGAAAGAGCACTTAATGGGCATTACGGTTTAATCACTCCCTTTACAATGTTACGTGGCCTCACTTATAAATGGGGTCTTAATATACAAGTAGTGATCTGCAAATCATCTAGTTATGACAACACGAGAAATGGGCTGAGGTCTGCTGGGTACAAGAGTGTGACTGGTTTGTCGGGTAGTGTTTTCCAGCAGATGCTGCTGGCTCTCACCTGGGGCACCTAGAGAAGGGCTCCTTCTCACCCTCTTGAGGTTACATACAGGCATATGATTCGTTCTGTCAAATTAAGTGTGAGCAGGAATAGAACTTGTCACTTCTGAGTGGAAATGTTAAGACCCAGCATGTGATTTCCATGCACTTTATTCCCCCCTACCATGGTGCTGGCAATACTCCAGACTGGCTGCTTTATCTATCTGGGTCCTGGAGGCAGGAGGAAAACCCTCAGCTGATCCAGGATAGATTTCTGCTCAAGCTATGGAGAGGTGGGGCTGTTTGTTATTACAGTGTAACTTAACTCATCCTGATTGATACATGGGTTGTATGTAGAACATAAAACAGCTTCTCTCTTGAGTCTATTCATTGTATCCATCCATTTGTTCAAACATACATTATGCACTTATTATGCAAACAATATTTATTTATTATATTTTTAAATATTTTTTATTTATTTCTAGGAGAGAGAGAGACAGCATGAGCAGGGGAGGGTCAGAAAGAGAGGGAGTGACAGACTCTGAAATAGGCTACAGGCTCCGAGCTGGCAGTCAGCACAGAGCCCGATGCGTGGCTCGAACCCACGAACCGCGAGATCATGACCCAAGCGAAAGTCGGACACTTAACCGACTAAGCCACCCAGGCGCCCCTATGCAAACAATATTTAAAGAGAAACGGAATTGATTGAAAAAGTGTCATCAAAGAGAGCATGTGAGTATATATGTGCATGCGTGTGTATACATATATGCACTTGAAAATAATCGCATTGGGTCCTGACTATGGATAATGTATAGTACTAGGTACTTTGCATGATGAATTAACTTATGAAGTCTATTTGCTTAAAAATTAGAACCATTTCATAATTTGGAAAGAAAGGAAAAAACAACCTAAAGCTCACAGAGGTTCTAGCACTTACCTAACACTGCATAGCCAATAAGTAGCAGATTGGGGTTTCAAACCAAAGTGTGTCTGCCTCCAATGCTATACTGCCACCATGCTATACCGCCTTTTCCCAAACACTAAGATGGTTCTGTGCTTCTTCAGAGAACCACAGGAAAGCAATGTAAAATTAAAACTCTGCCCTTTCAAATCCTTGCAGCCAGCACGCTCTCGGGTTTGCTTTGACAGGTTGTCTTCCCTTCAAAATGAAAAGAGAGGAAGCATGGACAGAAATAAAGGCCAGCTGTTCGGTGGAGCAGATATACCTGCATGCAGGCCCACAGGGCCCGCCTATCATTTCAGGAGACCCTGGAGCCCACACCTCTGGTCACACCTCGACCTGTTCTGAGGGCGCAGCTCAGGCTGCTCATTATCCAAATAGGGAAGAAGCTCCACAAATTGCATGTTTTTATATTGTCCCAGGAAAATGTGAGGGATTGTGTATGGTAGGAATGTACTGATACCATCATTAATCAAACAACCAGGGAGAGGAGATGAAGGGATGCAAAGGTAGGTTCTTGAATCAGGAAAAGACGTGTGGGAAGAGATTAGAAATACTAAGGAGACAGAGACATTTTTGGGCAAACATTTTTCCATTCTTAAAGCTTTAAAATGTATGTAGGAGTTTTCTGGCCAGAGTGAGAGCCAATAAAGGCAGCTCCCGAGATGTTCATTCATCCACTGGAACATCGCTTTCTGAACGTGAACAGCATAGGTGGCTGGGGTGGGAAGACAGAAATAAAACCTACTATGCGCCAGGCACCATTCTAAGCCTGTATTAACTCATTTAGTGCTCACAAAAATCTGAGAGGTAGCAACTCTTAACATCTCCACTTTGCAGAAGGGGAAATGGAGGTACAGAGAAGCTTAATTATCCTGCCCAAAGTCATGCGGCTTGGAGCATTCACATCCCTCCAACGCCATTCTCTGAACTGCACGGCCTTCTATGGGGCCTTGCTCCTCAAGTTCACAGATCAGGAGGAAAGAGGAATTTAGAAGCAAATCACTTACTTTTTTTTTTTTTTTTTTACTGCGAGAAAGCTATTTTGAGAGTGATCCAAAGAGGACGAATTCAGGTCTACCTGGGTACTGGAGAGCAGTACTGAGGAGAGAGACCTTTAAATGCCTGGATGCAGGTGTCAGCAGATGGGCGAGTGGGGGAAGGGTCCCTGAGGTAGAGGGACCACTTGAGCAAGTGTGCAGAGGCTGGGCTGGTCAGAAAAGTGCAGAGGCACAGAGCGAGCGGAAGAGGAGGGCAGGAGCAGATAAAGCAAGGAAGGCAGAGCAAGGAGAGGGTGCACGAAGGAGGCTCTTGTATGCCGATTGAGCACTGCTGGCAGTGGGGTCTGCCTTCTTGCGGTGCTGGTACACACAGGACAAAAACATCAGGCTGCTTGGCAGACGTCTCCCCAGCTGCACTTTAAGAAGGTGCCGGGCAGCAGTGTGGAGGGCTGGCTGGGAGGGAGGGAAGCAGATCTGTTCCAAGAAAGGGCCCTGGAATCAGCTCAGCCCCTGAGCTCGAGTCTCCCATCTGTTTCTACCTCCATGACCTTTGCCAATTAGTGAGTGGACCTGCCAAGCCTCAGCTGCCAAATGGGTGGCTGCAAGACCCATGTAAGAAGAGGTTGTGAGCTGTCACTGGCATGCTTTTGATTAGATTTGGATGTAGGTGTGCCACTTAAGAGGATATTCCTATACAGCAGATAAAGGGGAAGCCTGATACTGGTGACCTGTCATGATCACAGCTGTTTCTCCCACTCTGCTGTGGGAAGGATTTGTTGGCACAGAGTCATCCAAGTTCCCACACCAGGATCCCTTCAAGACCAAATGCAAAGCCACGTTGGTCTGTCACAGGCAGAGCTGATGTGGGAAACCAACTCATACTCTTGGCTTCATAATCAAAGGCTCTGACCCAGTACCGTTCAAACAAATCACCTGAGATCTTGTTAAAAGGCATCACAAGAATAAAAAGAATTATAACTATGGGTGGCAATAGATGTTAACTAGACTTATTGTGGTGATCATTTGGCAATGTATATATTGAGCCATTATGCTGTATGCCTAAAGCAATATAATATTACATGTCAGTTATATCTGAGTTTTTTAAAAAGCAAAAAAAAAAAAAAAAAAAAAAAAAAACAAATGTAAAGTAGTTTAAAAAAAATCTTAAAGCAGATTCTGACTCAGTGGGACTAAGGAGGGCCATGGGTGATGCCTATGCCCCTGTGCCTGTGCCAAGCACCACCCATGGGGCAGTAAGGCCTCAATCCACTGAGATCACCCCAACCAAGAGTAAAAATCAAACCCAGTACCTCTCATTAGCTGACTTACTCACTCATCCTTCCATTAAGTATTTGCCAAGCACCTACTATATTCCAGGCATTGGGGAAACAAAGATATATACACCATAGGTCCTGTACCAAATCAGCTTGCGCCCTATACAAATGGAGAAGGAAAGGACAAAGGGACTGACCATTTCTGCACAGCCCACTTCAAGTACTTCATCTTGTTTAATTCTCCCCAAAGTTCTATGAAATTGCAACCAGGCATGCCACGTTGGAAAGGAGAAAACTATAATTTAAGGAATAAGAATAACTCCCCCCCTCAAGCTGATCAGCCCGTTGGTGGTGCTGGGATTTGAAGCCAGGTCTTTCAGATTCCACTGCCTTGTTTGTGCTCTACAACTATATGTTGATTGCATTCTGTTTTTATTTACTCTGAACCTAACTGTGCCTCTTTAGGCTTAGAGAGTGAACTTTGTTTTCTTTTTCTTTTTTTTTTTTCTGCTCATAAATTTAATTGCTGACATAAAGGGAAAAAATCTTGATGTAATTGAGCAAGAAGATGTTTACAACCTTCTTCAAGCCATAGAGCTGCTGGCACACAAAATTTATGGCAGTAGGAGAAGGGAAATAAAAAGAAAGGGAAGTCCAAGACATGTGCCTATGGAAATGTCGTGTTAATATATGGGTTGATGACCCGACACTGGCACACTCCACTGGATAACTTTTTGGAGATCATTTAACCAGCTAATGAAGATTTACTTAATAAACTCTCAAACTTGCCAGAGCTACACTCCTAAAAACAACCCTATAAATTACAAAGAAGGTGGCGTGTTAAAGAGTCATCATGGTTATTTAAGGATGGAGTGACATCGCCTTAGTTGTAAAGGTCATTGTCCAGGAGTCTTGCAGCCATCACTGGAGGGCTGGGAACCTTTGAGTGGAGCAGCTCTCATGTTTGCACCCAATCCAGATAAATGCGTACAGATGTTCCTTGAACTTGATCAACTTGCTTCTCAGCATGAATACAAAATTGATTGGGCCAAATCAGAGCTCGTGCCAGTGAAGGCTGGCTGCATACAGAAATAAAATCAGCCACCTCCCATTTACTTAGAAGTCTCCAGCTTAAAATATACTGGAGGAAAATGTGCGCTTCACTTTGGAGCAAGAGCCAAATTGCACAGCGACAAAATTATTCCCATCATCATGACAGCCTCAGCCAATCGTTCCCTTTTTTAATGTGCTGAAAGAAGGCAAGTTGGCATCATTAAAAGTATTTTTTTTCCAAAAATACATCATGAAATATGGAGAAACTAGAGACAGAAGAAGGGGGCCCACGCTTCAATCTAATTCTGAGACTGGTCTATTGAGTAACGGCTGTTCTGGATGTACTTTGAGGGTCCTAAGAAAAGATGTTGTATTTATTGCTTCCTGCTTCCCTTGCTACCCTAGATTGGCAGGGACATGAATATTTTTCCTCTAATTCAGGTCCTATTTTCCAAGGAAGACCCCTTTCACTGAATGATTATCCCCAGAAATATCTAATCTTCACTGTCGCTTGATCAACTACAACTGCATCATGTCTTTTGGTCTTATTTAAGTCAAGGGCATAATGGATGTTGTGTATTTCCATTTTCTCTTCTCATATTCATTCAATGTTCCTTTCATCCTTCACCCTGTCCTTTATTACCTGAAGTTCTGGAAGCCAATCCAGGATGTGCTGATATGGAAAGTGCCTAAAATGGAAAGGTTGACTTAGCTGGTGCTCAGCTGGCCTTATCAAGGGATCCCTGTTCTCGAACTACAATGTGATGCTTCTTCACACCCATCTTTGTCCTTCATCTTCTTCCTCTGGAGAAGGATTTATGCTCAGCCCCAGTGAGTTGGCATTCTCCTCACTCGGTTTCAGCAATGCTGATGTCCAGATGTCTTATGCCCTTTTAATATCTGTTTCAGATTATCACCCTCACCACTGAGAAGTGACAGCATGCATATTTCTCTGTGCTGAATTGCAGTTTGTTCTTTTTTTGAACTTCATCCTTGGAAATTAGATTTTGCTATCTTTGGTTGTTTCTAGTACATGACTAAGAGTCTCTTTCCAGCACAGTTACTTAATATCCCTTTCCAGAATATCCCTTTCCAGAATATTACTTAAGGAGAAAAGGAGTACATTCTTCATATATCCCCGTTTTTACTTTGGAGGAAAAGGGTCACTATTGATTTTAATGATGGAAGTTGCACAGATAAAAGGGGAGAAGTTATTCAAATCAGATCAAGGGTTTCACATTACATGTCAACTCTCATCAACTGCTGGCATTGTGTGGCATGCTGTGATGAGAAGGGTTCTGAGGCTGGGGCAGACTGGATGAGAAATTACGGCAGGGTAGACAGGTAGCGTCTCCTGTGGGCTTGATGTGGAGGTGTGGTAGAGCATCCATTCACTCTTTAAAATGCTAATTCTGGTGTAAGATAACCCACAGTGTTCTGACAGACCTACCAGATGCACTTATAAAGAAGTGTCAAGAACAAGGCAAATTTTCCAGGGCAAAATATCAAGTGTTCTTTCCCTAAAGCTGTCACTTTTATCAAAAAGTTTAATTACAGGGGCGCCTGGGTGGGTCAATCTGTTAAGTGTCCAACTTCATTTCAGATCATGATCTCAAGGTTCGCAGGTTTGAGCCCCGTATCGGGTTCTGCACTGACAGTGAGGGGGCCTGCTTGGGATCCTCTGTCCTCTTCTTTCTCTGCCTCTCCTCCACTCATGCTTTCTCTCTCTCAAAATAAATACAAACTTAAAAAAAAGTTACATGTGTCATTATATGTGTCAACTCTGATTAATTAATGATTTCCAGGATTGCTGAGTTAAACCCCAGCATTAATTAATAATGTCCATGAATGAAGGAGCGGACATGGTGCTACATGTATCCTGCATTCAGCACTCCCGGCTTAGTTCAATATGCCATTGACTCTGTCTTGGGAATGTAATATAGCAATAAAGACTTTGAAAGTATCCTACAGAGTCAGGGCATAAGTTATGCCCATATCAGTTACAGAAGAAGTGGAAATTAATTGAATATGGCAAACATTAACAATCCTACACCTGAGATTTAGAGAATATACTTCCAGCTACCTATGAAATAGTTATAAAAATTGACCATATATATGTCAGAAAGCAATTATCAATAGAATTTAGAACACATTACAGAAACAATAGGAAAATAAAAGTAAGACTTCCAAACAATTTGATAGGCAAATGAAAAACGTACCATATGTTCGCAAATTTAAAATCATGTTTCTAAATCATTCAAAGACTACCTGACATGACTTACTTATGTGTATATTTTCTCTTTTCTTCTGTGAATGCAACCTTTAAGAGGTCAAAGAGCTACATTCACTACACGATTCCCAGTAAACACATAGAACTGAAGACTGAGTCACAGCAGGGGCATGTTCAATAAGTGAATGAATAAATACCAGCGCTTACAGGATTGTGTTTATGGAGTACTTTAAGGGAAATGAATACTCTTAAATACATACATTACAAAAGAAGTTAAAACAGAATACGAGCTAAAGACCTAGCGTGGGCTACCAGAAAATAAATAGTAAATTCAAAGAAAGCAGAAAGAAAAAGTATTTAAAATGTGCAGAACTTGATGAAACAAAACAAACGAGAATGAGAAGGGAAGAAAACAGTGGTTTGACCCATACACAACTCTTTTCTTGCAGGGCATTTTTAAAACAACAGAAAAAGAGCAGAGACGGCAGTTAATTTTATAAGGCTAACATAACCCTTCATATTAGGGATACAGGTGTGCTGTTCCAAAGGGACACATGCACCCCAATGTTCATAGTAGCATTATCGACAAGAGCCAAAGTATGGAAAGAGGCCTAATGTACATCAATGGATGAGTGGATAAAGAGGATGTGGTATATATATATATATATATATATATATATACATATATATATATATATATACACACACATACAATGGAGTATTACTCGATGATCAAAAAGACTGAAATCTTACCATTTGCAATCATGTGGATAGAACTAGACTGTATTATGCTTAGTCGGAGAAAGACAAATATCATATAACTTCACTCATATGTGGAATTTAAACACAAAACAGATGAACATATGGGGAAGGAAGCAAAAATAATATAAAAATAAGGAAGGGGACAAGACATAAGAGACTCTTAAATACAGCAAACAAACTGAGGGTTGCTGGAGGGGTGGTAGGTGGTGGGATGGGCTAAATGGGTAAGGGGCATTAAGAAGGACACTTGTTGGGATGAGCACTGGGAGTTATACATAGGGGATGAATCACTGGAATCTACTCCTGAAATCATTATTGTGTCATACGCTAACTAACTTGAATGCAAATTTAAAAATAAATAAATAAAACTTTTAAAAAACTCCAAACCCTTTGATATTATAACCAGATAAGGAAAATTATAAATCAATCACATGCATGGATGTAAATTTAAAATAAGCAAAACATTGGTAAGGAAGACCCACAGCATAATAAGAAATGAACAGACAACCATAACAAAGTAGAGGTGGTTTCAGTAATATAAGGATGGTGTAACATTAAAAATTTATTAATATAAATTACTACTAAAAGAGAAAAATTATGACTATCCCCATAGAGGCAGAAGAAACATGTGGAAAATTTCACATTCATTCCTGTGTTTAAAAAAGAAATGTGGGGCACTTGGGAGGCTCAGTCAGTTGAGTGCCCGACTTCAGCTCAGGTCATGATCTCAGAGTTGGTGAGTTCCAGTCCTGCATCAGGTTCTGTGCTGACAGCTCAGAGCCTGGAGCCTGCCTCAAACTGTGGCTCCGTCTCTCTCTACCCCTCCCCCACTCGCGCTCTCAAAAATAAATAAATATTTAAAGAACTAAAAATAAAAAGAAATGTTAGAAAATTAGGAATAGTAGGAAAAATCCTTAACATTTGAAGAAACATTTGTACTTGATAGGATTATCTGCGTAAGAAAAGCAAGATGTGTATGCAAACTATTAGATTTTTTTAAAATGTATGGGTATAAACAAAAATAGAATTACTGTATTTGAATACCACCAATAATAAGTTAGGAAATGTAATTTTTAATGTCTTATGCAGAGTAGCAAACAAGATATATGATTCCATGAAATAAATGTAATGCAAGACTTCAAGTCCTTTATAGGGAAATTTTCAACACTTTCTTGAAGGATATAAAATAAGAGCATTTAGAGAAATATACCAGGTTTATGGGTGGGAAAATACACTGTAATTGAGGTAAAAATGTTCAGGATTAATCTATACAATCAATGCAATTTCAAAGATTTTCTATAGAAAATAAGTTACAGAATTTGACAAGCAGACCCTAAAAATTCACAAAGAAAGACTGAAGCCAAGAATAGGCTAGACAGCTTTCACTAAGGATAAAGATGAAGTATCTGTAAGATGTGACCAGTTATCAATCTAGATAAGAGAATGTGAATGAGGTGCAGAGACAGAGAGAGAGAGACAGAGAGACAGAGAGAGAGAGAGAGAGAGAGAGAAAAGAAGAGAAGAGAGAAGAGAAAAACTAGAAAATATAAAAAGCTACAAAAGTCAATAAGACGAAACTGAGTTTTTTAAAAAAAAAAAAAAAAGGCAACAGAGGGGCGCCTGGGTGGCTCAATCAGTTGTGTCCGACTTCAGCTCAGGTCATGATCTCAAGATTTACAAGTTCGAGCTCCACATCAGGCTCTGTGCTGACAGCTCAAGGCCTGGAGCCTGCTTCAAATTCTGTGTCTCTCTCTCTCTCTGCTCCTCCTCTCCTTGCACGCTCTCTCTCTCTCTCAAAAATAAATAAACATCCAAAAACATTTTAAAAAGGCAAGAGCAATTTACACTGAAGGGAATATAAATCTACCATAAACATTTTGAAAAGGTGCATAAGGAACTGCAATTAAAAAAAAACATATCATCAAATGATCAAGGTTTTTGGAGGGATCAAGTTTTTTATACTGCTAGTGGGAGTGGAAGTTTTTACAATCACTTTGCAAAGGAAATTAGAGGTATCTGTACTGCATTAATCCTAAGATGCTTCTCAACATCCACCCAGACCTTACCCCCTACATTTTAACATTTCTGAAATTCAGACTCATTTTACAATTGTCCACATCTTAAGATTCTAAATGATAGCAATTTTGTTGCAACTTACATTAGACGGCCTCTCAGCTTTGATAAAATATGTAGTAAAGTTGAAGATGCTCACACTCTATGATGCAACAGTTTGATTCCTACACACATCTCTAGAGAAACAACTGTACACAAAGATATATATAATGCTGCTCACTGCAACATATTTACTTCAAAAAATGTTATCCCAAGAAACCAGTAAAGTTGGCTTCTTTAACTCTTATACCAATTAGAATTACTTTTACTCTTGTCAGTAAAGTGGCCTTAAGTAGAGAAAATTGTATTATCTTCCATAAGAAGTCTAGGAGAGTTGCTTGATTCTGTAACTCAGGGAGGAACTCAGATTCTTTCCATTTCTCTGCTTTGCCATGGTTGGCCTGCTGACTGACCCTTTTTCTTATAGTTCCAAAGCTGGAGGCATAGAATTCTGGACTTCAAGTTATACAAAGCTGTAATCATCAAGACAGTATGGTACTGTCATAAAAAAGGGATAAAAGACTGTTCAGCAAATGGTGTCATGAAAACTGGACACTGACATGGAGAAGAATGAAACTGGGCTGCTTTCTTATATCATACACAAAAATAAATTCAAAATGGGAGAAAGACCTAAATTTAAGATAGGAAACCACCAAAATCCCAGAGGAGAAAATAGGCAGCAATGCCTTTGACCTCGGCTGCAGCAACTTACTATATTTATTCACTTCTTGATCACAACATTTCTGATGTAACAATAATGTCTAGAGGCTTCAAATTACCTCTCTATTCCTGCTCTTACTTTGTTTCAAGTTTTTTTATTTTCAAATAATTATAGATGCACATGAAGTTGCAAAGACAGTACAAGGAAGTGCTGTGTACACACCACCCAATTCCTCCCAATGGTTACGTCTTCCATACCTTTAAGACAAAACCAGGAAGTTGGCATTGGTGCAGTGTGCCTGTGCACAGCTTGATGTCATTGTGTCACAATTGTACAAATGCAAAACTATCACCAAAGAGTAGAGAACTATTCCATCACCACAAAGACGTCCCTCATGACGTCCTTTATAAGTCACACTCCCTGTGCTCCCTCTACCCATCTTTAACTCCTGGGAACAATTATCTTGTCTCTTCCTATCATTATTTAAAAAAATTTTAATGTTCATTTTTGAGGGAGAGAGATACAGAGCACAAGCACAGGAAGAGGCAGAGAGAGGGAGACAGAATCTGAAGCAGGCTCCGGGCTCTGAGCTGTCAGCACAGAGTCCGATGTGGGGCTTGAAGTCACAGACCATGAGATCAGGCACCCTACCATTATTTTAGACAGTAAATCACTATCCTTTGCTTCCTTTTTCAAGCATCACAAAAATACGGTGGATGGATGAATGGATGGGTGGATGGATGGAAGGAAGGACTAAAAAAGAAAAAGTGACAAAACATTAGTTATAGAATTAGTTACAGAATCTGGGTATATGGTTCTTCACTGCACAATTCTTTGATCTGTCTGTATGCTTGAAAGTTTTCATAAATACAATATTGTAACAAAATGGACCCAAATGTCCATCAATAGAAGAAGAGATGAGTAAATTATATTTCTACAATGGGTTACCTGACAGCATTTAAAATGAAGGAAACAGGGGCACCTGGGTGGTCCAGTCAGTTAGGTGTCCGACTTTGGCTCAGCTCATGATCTCATAGTTGGTGGGTTCGAGCTCCATGTCGGGCTCTGTGCTGACAGCTTGGAGCCTGGAGCCTGTTTCAAATTCCGGGTCTCCCTCTCTCTCTGCCCTTCCACCACTCATGCTCTGTCTCTCTCTCTCTCAAAAAATAAACACTAAAAAATTTTTTAATTAAAAAAATAAAATGAAGGAACAAAATCCATATGTAACAATATGGATGAATTTCAAAAACAGCATTTGGATTAAATCACAGAATAACCCATGTGATGTAATAACACATATAACATCACAAGGATAATCACCACTTTGAAGCTGTTTTTCCTACTTGTTTTCACAATTGATTACATAACAACATCACGTATGACATCTGGGTACTGGTGAAGATATAAGTGCATGCCGAGTTCTTTTTATTTTGAGGGCGCCTGGGTGGCTCAGTTGGTTAAGTGTCCAACTCCTGATTTTGGTCATGGTCTTGTAGTTCATGAGTTCAAGCCTCGCACTGGGCTCCCCACTGACAGTCCAGAGCCTGCATGGGATTCTCTCTCTCTGTTCCTCCCCTACATCCTCTCTCTCTCTCAAAAGAAAAAAATAAACTTTAAAAAAAGATTTAAAAAACTCTTTTTATTTTATTTTTCATATTTGAAATCTTTTATTATTAAAGAAACCATGAATGTAAAAACAGCCCATGCCACACAGGCCTGCATTCAATGGAAGATATTGGCTCAGAGGTTTACGTCAGAAAAGTGTGAGTTACCTTATGCACGTGTCTCCTTATAGTTTCTCAAATTATGGGACACATGTGCCAGTTACTTTACTTCAAAGAACGAGGTACTTCAGTGAGAAAACACATTATCTTGAAAGGGCTTCACTCTAAGCCAGCTTTTGGTATTTACCGAGGTCCCATGGTGGCATCAGTAAACAAGGAAGCAGGTAAATTTCACACGCATTTAGTAATTATCCCTGGGAGTGTGACCTTACAAGTTGCAAGCGTGGGTTATCATTACAAAGTGAACCCATAAAGCCACTTTAAAACAAAACACACTAAAAGTTCGGACTGTGCAGCCAGTGGACATACAGAGACAAATATTTTTTAAAAATCAAAACTGCTCATGCTTTTCTTATCACAAAAGTCAAGACAGTGCTACCTTCAGTGAGGAGAAATGAGTTTTGATCTTCTGAGTACCTGGAAATATTGATTCCATGTCTCTGTCTGGTTGGCTATGACAAAACTGTTCACTGTATAATTATCCACCGAACCATTTGAATGCTTTATGCATATCTCTGTATTTTGTTGTTTTCACAACAAAACAGGATAATTTAGGTATCCTAAATTAGTGTAAATGAGGACTGGGAGCTTGGAATACAATTTTTAGTTACAACATCACATGTGAACTCAAAAAGCTGCTGTCTCTCGGGGTGCCTGGGTGGCTCATTCTATTAAGCATCTGACTCTTGATTTTGGCTTAGGTCATGATCTTACAGTTCCTGAGACCGAGCCCCATATCAGTCTCCGTGCTGACCACATGGAGCTTGCTTGGGAACTTCTCTCTCCTTTCTCTGCCCTTCCCCAGCGCTAGATCGCTCGCTTGCTCTAAATAAATAAATAAATAAATAAATAAACAAACAAACAAACTTAAAAAAACAGTATTTATAAAGCCGCTGTCTCTCCAATACTTTGGAAGGAGGCAAAGTTGGCATGCTGGGAAAAACTGAAGTGGCTCCCATCATACCAGAGGAAATCATGTAAGAAACGCATGTGAATGTTTAAGTGAAATTGTTTCCTGAAACACTGAGTGAAAAGAAACCTCATTTCCAAATTATAATCCTACATGAAATTTGAAGTATGTGTGTAACAAAACAATAAACTTATTATTCTTAAAAGAGGGGGAAGCGAGATGACATAATCTATATCCCACAGCTGTAAACTTTGTAATTTGGCTAATAATTCTGGAAAGGTGAGAATCTTCTCGTGGAGAAAATGCAGTCACTGTACATTTGGGGGCACCTTGCATATGAATATATGCAATTTTTTTGTCAGTGAAAAAGCTGTAGCTAAGGATTTTTTTTTCTCTCATAGAAGGTGTATCTCACAGACTTGTCAAAAGTTACATCTGCAAAGAGGTTTACAAACCATCCAGGTTCCCATTCTCTCAAGTGGAGCAAAGGAAGGAGGGAGAGTTTGATCTCCCTGAAGGAAAGATTACCCACCAAAGACTCAGGGATAAAGAAAAATAATAGAGCTGTCAAAAAGATTTCACTCTCCCCGTGGTCTTGATAGATATTTGTCAACTCTTGTCAGAGTGGCTTGTCATTCGAATGCTGTGCTCTTCCCTGAGAAACAAGGAACTCCCAGCACCACAGCACAAAAGCAATAATCAGATACAGTCTGCACATTCCTAAATCATGACGCAAGAGGGGCAAATAGCAGGATAAATCAGGGTTGAATGCGAAAGGTCTGCTATTTGATGAGGAAATACTTATTGTGGGTCACTGTTGCATCATTTCTGGATACTGAGGTCGGGATGGAGACAAGTGATAAGTGAATCTACCTTATGAAAATGAAAATTTTAAAAACATATGCATAATTCATGCAGGCATTATAACCAAAGAGCTTTAAGTCTTGGTATAGATAAAAACTCTCTTATTTCACATAAAGCCTTTGAAAACCAACAAGAACAACTAAAGCCCATGGTCAAGTTTCCGTAATGAATTTTAAAGAGGCGTGCTTATTGGATAGTTTAAAAAAAAAAAAACATAAATTGAGCATCCTGATAGTATATTTGCATATCCTGTTCTCAAACTGTCCATCAGGGATATCCAGAGGAAAGTTCCTTCTGATATTGATTATATAACATTGGCACAGTCCTATAGGATATCCAGTCACAAGGTGTGGAAGGGATGTGAGGTCTACCTGATGTACCCAGGAGGTTCATAATTGTCAAAACTCTGTTTTACATATTATCAGTGTGCTTAGAACTTTCTTAAAACCATAGTCACACAAGAGATTTAAAGAACTATGTGTGGCTCAGATATTACGAATATTAGGAGGGTTGCTTGAAGATAATTGGTTTGGAGTTCAAGAAGTCAAAATACTAGATGTATAGGGAGCAGGTCATATATATATGGCACTATATGTACAGCCACTAAGCGTTTATTAAATGGATAAAGAGGATAAATGGAGGCCTGGGAGTAGACCATCCAGGTTTAGAAATATACACATAAATCCAAGTATGCAAATACTCAATTGCTTTCTAGGGAGTGGAAAATTCAAGTGGTCTGTCCACTCACTCCAGAGAAGGGGAGACAGAAGCCCAGTTCAGCCAGGAACACATGCAATTAAGCCATGATTAGGACTAGGAGGTTGCCTTTTAAAACCTAATCACTTCCCTCTCGGATGAAAATCACAGTGGTTTCAGGGCACCTGGGTGGATCAGTCAGTTGCATCCGACTTTGGCTCAGGTCATGATCTCAGTTTGTGAGTTCGAGCCCCATGTTGGGCTCTGTGCTGATAGCTCAGAGCCTGGAGTCTGCTTCAGAGTCTGTGTCTCCCTCTCTCTCTGACCCTCTCCTGCTCATGCTGTCTCTCTCTCTCTCTCTCTCTCTCAAAAATAAATAAAACATTTAAAAACATTGTTTTTAAACCACAGTCATTTCCCACTTTTCTTACAATAAAGTCCCAATTCTTACTATGACCTTTTTCAGTCAACTCTTTCTGAGAATCGTACCTTGAGCCCAGGATTCTAGACCATGTGACTCATTAAGGAAGTGCTTCCAAGAGACTGGAGATGAGACTGGAGAAGGATGAGGGGATAAGGAAGAGTGATGCTTCAGGTTACACTCTGTCCCCAGTGTGACCCTGCAGGGAGCTGTGGGGCATACATGTGCCTCAGTTTGCTGTGTATCAAGACAAAGAGACTAGGAGCCTGTGCTCCTCACCACTCAGTCACTGGCTAAGGGCCACCCAGGGGATGCAAGCTGTTCTCAGTACTGAGGTGGCTCCAGTAGGCCAAGGGCATTCCTCTGAAGAAGGCCACAAATGGCAGCCAGTGGCAGCAAAGCACAGAGAGCCTCGGGTGGGGGCGGAGGGGGCGAGGGAATGGTGTGCACAGAAAGAGTAAAAGGGATGAGTGACAATGTGCAAAAGACAAAATATAAGTCTTCTACAATAGTGACATACAAGGCCAGCACGACCTAGCTCTCTGCATCTTCATCGTCCCTTGAGCTCTCTGGATTAGTCAGGGTTCTCCAGAAAATCAAAACCAATATAAAGAGGTTTATTCTAAGAAATTGACTCACATGATTATGGAGGCTGCGAATTCCCACAATCTTCCATCTGCAAGTGGAGGCAGGAAAGCTGGTGGTGCCATTCCAGTCTGAGCACAAGAGAAGTCCAACTTCCCAGCAGAGAACAAACTCTCCGTTATTCCCATTTTTTGTTCTATTCAGATGTCCAAAAGATTGGAGGAGGTCCACCTGCCCTGGGGTCCACTGAGTCTACCAATCGAAATGCTAATATCATCCAGAAATACCATCACAGACACACCCAGAATAATGCATCATCAAATATCTGGGCATTCCTGGGCTCGGTTGAGTCAACACGTAAAATCAACCATCACACACCCCTGGTCCCCCCAGTGCATGGTGTATGAATGCAAGTTCAAGCTGGCCCAAGAATAAGAGAGGTGATGCTGGCCAGGCAAGATGCTGAGTTCTGAGTGTGGTACTAGAGAAAAGGATACAATGACCTCATTCTAAAAAGAAGTTAGTGGTTTTTAGTCTTTTTTTCCCAGTAAGTGTTGTCTTTTAAAGCACAGACTAGCTTTCTTTTTTCTTTTTTTTTTTTTTTTAAACTGAGATTCAGAAGCCAAAGGAAAGGACTGGGGGCTTTATTCTACAGCATGATTTCTCAAAGGAGACTATATCCTCCCCAATGGGGTGAAAATTGGTTCTTCAGGGGGAAGTCAAAACAATCTTATGTGTTTTATGTATACAGCACAGATACACATATAGCACATAAAAAGATATACAGTGTATCTATGGTGTTAAAACTTCATGGGGAAACAGGGAAAAAATGTCTTAAATGGGTTAGGGCAGTAGAAGCAATATAATTCTAAAAAGGTTGAGAAACTAGTTCTAAAACCATAAATATCTAAAGCTGGAAGGGAGCACCTCTTCCTCCAAATATCTTATAAAAGGCACCTGAAAGACCCAGATGTTCAGAACTGCCAAGGTCACAAGGAGGGTTAGTGAACAAGCCTGGCATAGACCATGAATTTTTTTGTCCTAGACCAATGTATGTTCCACTTTTTTATGCAAATATATATATATATACCTTTGGAGCATCTGGGTGGCTCACTCATTAAGCATCTGACTTTGGCTCTGGTCATGATCAGAGGGTTGAAGCCCTGCATCAGGCTCTCTGCTGACAGCTCAGAGCCTGGAACCTGCTTCGGAGTTGTCTCCGTCTCTCTCTACCCCCTCCCCGCTCATGCTCACTCTCTCTTTCTCTCTCAGAAGTAAGTAAACATTAAAAAAACTAAAAAAAAAAAAACTAAAAAAACTAAAAAAAAATATATCCACAAGCAAGGCCCAAGCCTCCCACATCTCCTTCACCCACATTCCCCACTGAGGTGACACTATGGAAAAAAAATCAATAGCCTCCATGATGTATTTATGCAACTCTGGGGTCCTTAGGAAGAGGTATATTGTCTGAGTGGTGTGACGAGGGGCAGCTGGTGAAGAAAGAACATCAAGAGAACCAGAAGTGTGCCGGGGAACAGAAGGGATGCAGAACTTGGAGAAGCAGGGAGAATAAATGTGGCACATTTTTTTCTGACCCCCATTTATCCTTTCCAAAGTTGGATTTGTTCTACTGCCTCTTTTTTTTTTTTAATGTTTAATGTTTATTTTTTAGAGAGAGACAGAGTGAGAGCAGGGGAGGAGCAGAGAAAGAGGGAGACACAGAATCTGAGGCAGGCTCCAGGCTCTGAGCTTTTAGCACAGAACCCAACGCAGGCTCGAACCCACAAATGGTGAGATCATGACCTGAAGAGAAGTCAGACGCTTAACCCACTGAGCCACCCAGGCGCCCCTCTATTGCCTCTTAAAATCCATCTGGAAAGTTGAAGAGATCTGATAGACAAAAGAAAGAAAGAAAAAAGAAAAGCTAGTCCAGGGGAAGATACTAAGGTTTCTGTTACCGTCTGATAATTCAGGGACATCAGACTCACTTAGGAGGCTGTCAGCTTTGCCATTTTCCCCGGGGTCGGCTTCATACACTCATTAGTGAGTCGTGTGTTGAGCAACTACTACACAGCATGCATTTTCCTACGTATTGGAGTTGGCAGTAGGGAAGGTGCTGACATACAGCGATGAAAACCAGATTTGACTCTAAATCCAGGCAAATTTAAAATTTCATAAAGGAGCTAAGTACCTAAGACAGGTACAGGAACCTACATTTTCATAAAATTACCCTCCCCTCCACAGCTGGCACAGGATGAGCCTAATACCTGACTAGCAAGAGGGAAACAGGCTATGGGGCTAGGTCACACACCAAGTTCCACTCTCCTTTGGCAGGTTTCTTCATCAACGTTTAAGGGCAGTTGGGACTAAATGAAATTATGGGAACAAAAAAGGAAAATGTAAATAAATAAATAAATAAATAGAAGTTTTAATTGGCTTGACTCTGATCTCCCTGCTGCGATTGTATCACCGACTTGGCAGCTTGTCACGTGCGGTCGCTAGGCAACCGTGCGTGGTAAGGCGGACGTGACAGCCGCTTTTTCCGTCTTGTGGGTGTGAGTCTCCTGGCGTCTGGTGCTGAAGTCTGGCTCTTAACCAACCCTCCACGGGGGTCTGGGCTACCCCCCGAAGCCTGGTAAATAAGCCTTTGACCTACTGCTCAAAGGGCCTCCTGGGCACGTTCCTGATAAAACTTCAGTCCTTATTCAATGACTTGTGCTCAGGCTGTGACTTTGCGAAAAAGACCCCAGTGATGCCAGACAGCCCTTCCGAGCCCCTAAGAAGGTACATCAGCAGAGCAGGTGTGAGAGCCTGACGGGAAGAGCAGAAAGCTGTGTGCTGGTGGAGCATCACTCTGATGTGTCCTTTGATATTCCCGTTGCCGGAGCCCACAGAGCATGGGCTGTGCTGACAGAGCTGGAACTGGCTGGCACATACACGCCACGGGCCACTTTAGGCACATCACTCGGCCACTCTGTGCCTCTGTTTCCTCATCTTCAAAGTGGAGGTAACACTGTATGCATCCCAGGGTCATGTTGAGCACTCCTGAGGCCAATATAAGTAAAATGTTCAGCATCATGCCAGGTGCAGTTAGTGCTCCACAAGTTTTAGCAACTGTTCTACAGGCTTCTGTGAGGAACTCTGAGGCATCCGTAGAGTCCCAGGACCAGAACGGAAGTCAGTAATCTCCTCTTTCCTTTAGTAAGGAATCGGAGACTCAGAGTCAGAGTGATGTTCCTGAAGCCATGTGGCTGGGACTGAAGAACTAAGGACTCTGTTGCCAGCATGAAACATTACCAGGATGAGAGACAAAAAGAGCCTTCAGGTACTGAATGCATCTCGAAGGCAAATGGTACTAACATCTGTACTGGGTGATCAGCAACACTCAGTAGACACAGCTACCCAGAAAATTCTCAACAAGTACCATGTGCTTTCAGGCAGGATGTCCTATGGCAGACATCTGGGTATCTCCCTGTCACCTTCTGAGGAAAGTCCATCCTCCTTACTATGGCATCCAAGATTCTTTTTGGCCTAACTACTGCTCCCACTTTAATCCATTTCTTTCCCTCACCCCCATCGATCTTTCTGCTGATCCTAAAACATGCCAGAAAAGCTCCTGCCTCAGAACCTTTGCATAGCCACTGCTTTTTCTGGGAACGCAGATATCCACAGGCTCTCTCTTTCGTTTTCTTCAGGTCATTGCTCAAGGAATAGCCTCACTGAGGACTTTCTTAATTCCCACATAATATTGTAAACATTCTTTGTCCTGCTCATAGTACTCATCACCACCTGACACATGACCTATGTGTTTGTTTGCTGTCTAGATCCAGTCCCCAACACTACACTGTAAGCTCCATATGGGCACCAATTATTATCTTTAGTTCACTGCCATATTACCAGTGCCTACAACTGTGCCTGGGAATATTATATGCCCAATAGACACTTATTGAATAAATGACAGCTCTGCATTTTGTATGTGAAGTCTCCTCTGCCCTGCCTTTCCCCACTTTTGCCTTCCTGATTCTTCCTTTCCCTTCATAAGGTAGCAACAATAATTATCTCTTTTTAAAAACCAGTCTTCACCTCCTCAAATACGGGCCTTGCCATGTGGGTCCATATAGTCCTGCACAGTAGCCACCAAACTGTATCACCATTATCCGTTTACCTGGTGTCCCACTAGAAATAAAGGAGCAATGACATAAAGAGGGGGCTCCCTTTGACCAGTTGCTCTGGGACTAAGGCTCCTGCCCACCTTCCAGTCCCAAAGCCTCATACTATCTTCCCCTCCAGGCTGAGTCACTTGAGGGCAGGGCCAGCAGGTAATTCATCTTGGTATTTCCAGAATATATACATGTGCAGTTCCTAGCAGTGTAAGTACACAAAACTATTGCTCAAATAGTAATAGCCAACATTTACTGAGTGCTCACTCCCAGCCACAAATCAGTTTATTGGGGCTTCTCAACCTTGGCATACTTGAATTTGGGGCCGGGTAATTCTTTATTGTGTGTAGGGACTGGCAACCCTGTGCACTGTGGACTGTCAGCAGCTGTCCATGGCCTCTACTCATATGCCAATATCAAGCATCCCGGCTGTAACAACCAGAATGCCCATAGACATTACCAAATGTCCACTGGGAGGCAAACTTGCCCCCTTTTGAGAACCAATGGTCTCAGTGTCTATTATGAATTAATTAATTTAATCCTCACAACGACTTCATGAGGAGGTACTGTTATTAAACTATATTACAGAAGGGCAAAGTAAGGCTCAGAGAGGTTCAGCAACTCACTGAGAGTCGCACAGCTGGGAATTAGGAATTAGCAGAATCAGAGTATGAACTGGGCAGTCTGGCTCCCAAGCCTAGACAATTAACTACCTATGAGTTAAGGTTGGAGGGGAGGGAGCTGGGAATGAGGATCGGAAGAGGGGACTAATATGTATTGTTTATTATAACCAGCCACTATTCTAAGCTCATACATAAATTACTTAATTTAACCCTATCTAGCCTTTGACACCCTCACAGTTGTTTTCAGCATTGTATAGGACAGGAAATTGAGGCCCAGAAAGTAGCCAGCGAGTTGGAGGCCTAGTGGCCAGAATTCAAACCCAGAAAGTCTGACTCTAAAGCTCATGGCGGGTGATGGGTGGAGGTGGGAGGGGTGGAATTCCTACTCTGCTCCAAGTCTGCACAAAGTCACACTGCCCTTCACCAGATTCCCCTGCCAGGCAAGCCTTGGCACCATCCCCATGTTCCCTCTAAAAGAGTTTCACTGCTCCTCACATTCAGTGTGCCCCACTCTCCAGGGCACTAAGCCCTGAGGGCCTCAGGGAGTGCTTTCATGTTCCAAAGCGGGCTTATACACAAAGACAAATGTGTGGGGAGAGTGCCAGAGGCTTCCCCAGGGCTGGGACTTCTAAAATGGGGGCAGCCTTTTTCTCCAACTAAACCAGGCTTAACAGAAGAGCATGAGGGAAGCCTTCTGGGGAGATCTTGGGGGTGTTTTCAGAATATTATGAGAGTCTCCTCTTACAAAAAGAGAGAGAGAGAGAGAGAGAGAGAGAGAGAAGCACTACAAGGCACCTTGTCCAATTTTCTTCCTTTTAGTAGTTACCAAAGCAAAGATAGTGTGTTTCAGAGGCGTCTTCTGCTATGATTGCCCCGGTGTTTAAAATAATGATCAGATCATTTTCCCCACAGCCATTGCATCCAATGAGCCCAAATAGGATTATTGAGAAATTGCAAGGTCTTGTAGGAAATATCTCATCTGACCTTGGGTATTGTTAGTCAGGCTGACTCAGAGAAAATAAGATCCCCTTTCACTGTTAGAGATGACAGTTCTGCAGCCTCTCCTCCAAGTAGGATGACCCCAAGGTGACAGGGAAGAACCACTCTGAGAGGATGATAATTGATCACCTGTGCACAACTATCCTCTATGCCCATGGGGAAGGGAGACGCTGTGTATGTGTGCAGGTGTATGTGTGACTGTTTCTGTAATTCTGCACAGTGAAGCAATGTTAGCTTTTCTTAGGCAATACTCTCAGCTGCACCAAGATGCAGGAGAAAAAATCATAGTAGGCAGAACATAATTTATTGTCCTTTAAGATTTTTTTTCTTAAAAGCCCAGTTTGATAAGTAGACAAGAATAGGGAAGCCACATGAAAAAAAAATGAGGGAAGATTCACAATGCTACATATTGAAGTGTATGCTAAAGGTATAATAATTATAATGATAAATATGTGCATGCATGTATTGGCAAGAAGATCAATGAACCAAAATATATAGCTCCAAAACAAATACACACAATTTCTCATGTTTTCTCTCTCCCCTCTGCATCTCCCCACACGTATACACATAATAAACATGGTATTGTAAATCAGTTGGAAGATTTATCAGTATATACTGATAAGCTAAACTTAAAGCAATCCAGGTGTATCCAACAGAGAGGGACTTAATACAGGGAATTGATTACATGTATATAGGAAACCCAGAAGAACAAAGAAGAATATCTCTTATGTTGCCCAGAGACAAACACAACTCTTCTAGGGCTGGAGAATTAAAACATGGAAGGTAGTACTATCAAGAGCCTAGGAGTCTGAATTTTGGCTGTTATTGTTGCTGCAAACAAAAGAGTGGCTTTTACATTTTCCCTACCTGTTAATCCATGTGACTGCCTCCCATTGGCAGAAACTAACACCAGCTGACAAAGAACTCTGGGAAATATAACTTTCAGGCTCCTGACTGTGGCAGTGTATAATAGACCATATATGAGGACAGGTGTGGGCTGAGAGTCAACAGACAATACCTGGCATGGAGGGGTTATTTGATAATGTTTTAAGAAGCAATTAGTGGAGGGGCGCCTGGGTGGCTTAGTCGGTTAAGCGTCCAACTTTCGCTTAGGTCATGATCTTGCGGTTCGTGGGTTCGAGCCCCGCATCGGGCTCTGTGCTGACTGCCGGCTCAGAGCCTGGAGCCTGTTTCAGTCTGTGACTCCCTCTCTCTGACCCTCCCTGCTCAAGATCTCTCTCTCTCTCTCTCTCTCTCTCCTAGATATAAATAAAACTTTTTTTTTTTTTTTAAAAAGAAGCAATTCGTGGAGCTCCTGGGTGACTCAATTGGTTAAGCATTCAACTTTGGCTCAGGTCTTAACCTCATGGTTCATTAGTTTGAGCCCTGCATCGGTTTCCGTGCTGATAACTCAGAGCCTGGAGCCTGCTTTGGATTCTGTGTCTCCCTCCCTCTCTGCCCCTCACCTGCTCATTCTCATTCTCATTCTCTCATTCTCTCTCTCTCTCTCTCTCTCTCTCCCTCTCTCCCTCTCCCTCCCTCTCCCTCTCCCTCTCTCTCTCTCTCCCTCTCCCTGTAAAAATAAATAAACATTAAGAAAATTTTAAAGCAATTGGTTAGAAACTTAACAAAAACAAACATCTTCACTTCTTGCTATAAGGCAAAATAAATTCCAAATGGCATAAAGGATTAAATACATGCATAAATACTCAAAAGACAGAAAAGGAAAAGAACAACAAAATAGCCACACATAATGAAAGAAAAATCCATTTAAGGGTGACAGAGAACTTTCTAGGTTTTGAAACAATGAAAGAGTCACAAAAGAAAAAATTTTCATATACTAGAATAAAAATAATTTCTAATTATCAAAGAAAGCTACATAAGATTAGAAAGCAAATAATCTGGATAGTGTACTTACAACATGTGTTAAAATGAGGTTAAAATTTAACACATTATTTTACACATTAACATGGATGAATATCAATTTGGGGTGAAATAAACCACAGAAGGATATTAGATTATTACTCTATTTATAAACTTTTTTAAAATAAAGCTTTCCAAAGCTTTGTTTTTAGATATTTATGAGTGTGTGGTAAAACTATGAGGAAAATCAAAGAAATAATTACCACTAGTGTCAGAATTATAGTTACCTCAGAAGGAAGGAAAGAAACACACATAGGAGGAATGAATACTCAGGAGTCTTCTAAGGTATGGAAATGTTCTATTTCATGAGCTGGGTGGTGCAGAAATTAGTGTTTTATGATGATTTAAACCACATATACACATAATTCTGATTTATGTCACAATAAAAATGAAAAATGAAAAAACAGGGATGCCTGGGTGGCTCAGTCGGTTGAACATCCAACTTTGGTTCAGTCACGATCTCACGGTTGGTGGGTTCAAACCACATGTTGGGTTCTGTGCTGACTTACTAGCCTGGAGCCTGCTTCAGATTCTGAGTCAGTCAGTCTCTCTCTCTCTCTCTCTCTCTCTCTCTGTTCCTCCCCTGCTCATGCTGTTTTCTCTGTCTCTCAAAAATAAATATATGTTAAAAAGAGAAAAAAAAGGCAAAAAATTCAAAAAATGGTTAAAAAACAAAAAAATTTTAAATGTTACAAATATTCAAAAACGTTTTTATTTTCTTCTTTTTTTTGAGAGAGAGAAAGAGAGCATGAAAGGAGGGAAAAGGGGCAAGCAGAGAAAGTGAGAGAGAGAGACGGGGGGGGAGAGAGAGAGAGAGAGAGAGAGAGAGAGACAGAGAGAGAGAGAATCTTAAGCAGGCTCCTTTCTCAGTGTGGAGCCTGACATGGGTCTCTATCTCGCGACTGTGAGATCATGACCTGAGCTGAAATCAAGAGTCGGATATTCAACTGAATGAGATGCCCAGGTGCCCCAACAACATTTTCAATCAAATGATTGTAAATTTAAAATAATGGGATAGGATTTTAAAAAAGCAATTAACAAGGATTTTGATTAATGATCAAATTAACAAGGATTCCAAATCCCGTAATTCTCATTGTTAACATGAGTGAAGTGAAAGCTATCATGCCTTTGGTTACATTAACCATTAACTTGGTTAAACATTTCCTGAAAACAATTCAACAATGTATATCATGAGCCCTTATTTCATTTTATTTTTTTGTTTTATATCATGAGACTTTGAAAATGCTAGGGAAATGACTAGAAATGTGGAAATGTTTTGTATAGGAAATTGTGGTCATCTTAGTATTTTTCTGATAATGGAAAATTTAGAAACAGTACGGGAGTCAGTAAATTCATGATAGAATGACACATCACACAGCTTAATTTAAGGATGATTACAGAGATAGACTGCCATTATCAAAGGAAAATGTTCTTGTTATATTACTTAGTCAGGGAGGCAAACTACAAAACTTGATATCCAATATGATTTCATCTATTTTTTAAAAAGCAAGCATATTAGAAGGACATAAAACAAAATGTCAACAGCATTTGGGGTAGGATGCCAACATTATGGATATTTCTTTTCTTCATTTTTTCTGTCTTTTCCAATGATAGGGTGGGAAGGGTGGGGAGAATTTAATAAAAGATGAAAGTCCAGTTTATCTCATGTTTTCCTTTCTGTTCAGTCATATTACAGTGCACTTCAGCTCTTAGCTTGGCCTTATTCCATGAACATCCTCTTGTGGCAAGGAGTTGGAAGGTAAGGCCATTTCCAAATGCCATGCTTCATTTCTACCTTGATTTACATAGTGTTAGAGAAAAAAGGAACTAACGGTTATTGATTGCTGTCTTGGGCAACATGTGATTCCTACATATTATCCCTTGAGATAGAAAATATTTGTCCATTTTAATGTTGAAGAAACTGAGACCCAGTAGGCTTAATGCACTGGTTTGAAAGCACATAGCTAGTAAGCAGCAAGGAGTTATATCTGGTTTCTCAGTTGTTTCACCAAATTCTTTTCCTTCCCATATGGGGCTACACATCAAGTCTCCTATCAGAGCCTTAGTAACTTGGCTCAGGAGTCAGTCTGCCTGGGCTAAGGTACTGCCTCTACTTACTAGCTATGGGACTTCAGGTAACTCTTCTGTGCCTCAGTTTTCTCATCAGTAAGATGGAAATAATAACAGCATCTTCCTCATGAGGTTGGTTGTGAGGAAGAAGTGCTATGATACATGCAAAGTGCAAAGGACAGTTTCTGGCACTCAGTAAAAGTTAGCCAACATAGTTTTCTCTAATGGGGTCTGAAGCAAATAGTGGGGACTGATTTGAGTCATTTATACTCTCACTCTCTCAATGCCTCCAGTGGAATGCCATTAGACATGATCAGGTCTAAGACACGATTTCACAGATAGGGACACCCAGGAACAGAAAGGTGAAGTGAGGAAACCAGACCCAACAGTGGTGAGTGACTGAGGGTGCTATTAGCCTCACATTCTTTCCACCACGGTATGTAGCTTTTCTCTGGCTCCTAATCCTTGGGAGCAACAGCAGGGTGGCCACAGTGCCACCTTGTAAAGACAGTCATCGCTTCAGGCACGCACTATTCTTCACGTACATATTATCATTGGATCTCTCAGCAACCCTGGGAGGTGAGCAAGGCAGTACTGTAAGTGAAGAAATGACCTCAAAGAGTACTGGTTGGTTCTCCTTGGTCCCATAGCAGAGCTGAGACAGGATCCCCAGGGCTCTCTGTATAACACCATTGGTGCCTTGGACAACCAACCTCTGATGTGTGTCTCGCATCAGAGAGGAAATCAGGCTGGTAGATGTTCTCACCTTGATTTCTCTCTTCACCCCCATAATGCTAGATATTATTCAGCAGCATCTCATGGTTGGAGAAGCAGTTTCATCCAGCTATTCACTAGTGGATCAGACCAAATGAGTCTCTTCCAGACCTTAGGTGGCCAAGTTTGGGGACGATGACAGAAGTTAAGCCAGTGGGATAAAAGTGATGTTATCTTTTCCCCCAAATCAATCCCCTGCTTTCTGCAACCTTAGGGTTAAAATACTTGCCTTAGCTATGTATGATGCTAAACTGTGATGCAACCAAAACTCTCAAGAGCTACTAATTGGGGTGTAGATTGGTATAGCCTCTTTAGAAAAATATCCAGGTAGTACTTCCTAAGGCTAAACATTTACTTACCCTATAAGCCAACAATTCTACTCCTAAGTGTATGCCCAAGAGAAAGGAATATTCATGTCTAGTAAAAGACATGCATAAAAATATTTATGACAGCTTTATTAATAACAGTCAAAACTGAAAATCAACCTAAATGTTCATCAAAAAGAAAATGGATAAATAAATCATGGCAATATTCGCTTCATGGAATTTTATATGGCCATAAAAAAGAATGAAATACTGCTACATGCAACAGGATGGATAAATCTCACAATGTAATGATGAAATAGATAGGACAGACAAAAGAAAATATGTCGTAATGATTCTACCTACATGAAGTTCAAGAACAGGCAAAACTAAGCTAGCTAGAAGTTGTATGGTGTTTATCATTGCAGGAACTTCTGCTGACCAAGAGGCATAAAAGTAACTTCTGGGACAATAGAAATATTCTGTATCTTGACGTTGAATGGAAATGGGTACACAAGTATGAGTATATGTAAGAATTATTCAAGCTTTACACATATAAAATGTACCTTTTATCCATGTATGTAATATCAAAATAAAATATGTAAAAACAAATCCTATCAGCTGGGCCACTAAAGATTCATTCACTAGAAACTCACAATAATCCTTAAGCAAGAGCCTGTAAGATAAGGTAATCTTTAAAGTCAACCTGTGGACTAGAGTCTTTTCTCAAAGATCTGGATCCCCACAGTAGGATACGTGTCTCTTCTCTTAGTAGCCACTGGCACTATGCTCCCTAAGCGGCTGTCTGTATCCTCAGAATGCATGCCCCAAAGGGAAGGGACTATGATCCATTCATCTCCTCACCTCAGTACCCAGCAGAGTGCCTGGCTTAGAGTAGACACTCAGAAAGTATCGACGGATAGCAGCAGGAGTGGGTGAATGAAAAACTGAATGTAGCACACACAAATATGATCTATGACCACAATCTAGAAAGCTGCTCCTGGGCAGTGAGCTGCAGAGGCATTCTTTAGACAGCATCATGTAGACCAGTGGTTCTCAGCCCAGGGAAATGTTGCTTCCCAAGAGACATTTGGCAATTTCTGCAAGTATTTTTTGTTATCACAAGCAGGGCCTGGGGGAGGCTATTGCATCTGCAATGATGCTAAATATTCTACAATGCACAGAGCAGCCCCTTGTCCAACACACACACACACACACACACACACACACACACACACACACACACACATACACACACACACCATCCAACCCAAAATGTCAACAGCATTGGTGCTGAGAAACCCTGGTTCAGAGAAACAGGTAGTTGTCTACAGCCATACCACCCTGAATGCACCTGATCTTGTCTGATCTCAGAAGAGAAACAGGTAGTAAACACAGAAAGAAAACCTTGAGCTCAAATGTCAACTGGATACTAAAGAGCAGTGTGACTTTAGTTACAAAACTTCTCAGAGCTTTCTCCCTTGTACAAATAGGGCTGATGCCTACTTTAAAGGTATTTGAGAGAATTAAATGATCTAAGTTAGATGAAGAGACTGGTTAAAAATAGGACTCTGGTGAGATTTGGTTCTCTTCCCTTCCCCAGACCCAGTAATGGGAAATTTTTAATAAGAGAAACAGTCATCAAGCATTGCTTCTTTTCTCTCTGCTTAAGGAACTACTGAAGAGTGAGGCTGCCTGTGAAGAATGCATTTTATTTGCCAGGTACATCAATAGCCCCTGTTCCTAATGAAATGCATTATTAAAAGATAAAGTCAACATATTCAGAACTCAGGCCCACGTCGCATCCCAGTGTAATCCACCATTCTCCCAGCATTGCAGGTGTCCTGTAAGCCTGCCTCTGAAACACCGATTCTGATTTCCCTGCTCTCCTTCGCTTTTCTCTAAACCAGCACAAACACACTGGGTTCCCAGGAGATAGGGAGCAGTGCTTCATACAATGCCAGCACTATGTGCAAGTGGCAGAAACACCACAAAGCAAAAGCCCAGCCTTGTTCTTTGCAAGTGGGAAGTGGAATTTCCCGCAGGGCTCAATCTGAGGCTTGATTTCTTCCTACCTTTACGTATTTATAAGAGTGACTGGCCCCTAAGCAATCCTATGAGGAAATCTTGTGAACTGATTATTATGGAGTTTGCTGTCCTTGGTGCTGAAAAAGTCTCACTGTGCTGAGGGTTTCTGGGTCACTTTTGCATTTCTATTCTTCATACTGACCAGGAAATATAAGACAAAACACTAATACATATTTTCACATTACTGTAGCAGATGCTTAATATGGAATATGTGAAAAACACATAGAACAAAATAATAACAAAAATGCCTAATATTTACTGAGTATGCCACTTGCTAGACATTGTTATTTACTTTATTTCACGAGGTATGTACCATATATTCCCCATTTTTCAGATGAGGCAAAAACAATCCATTAGCTTCACCCTCCAATGGCGACCACACTGACAATGGAAAAGAGCTGGGCTCCTTCACAGGCCAACCTTTCCACTTGGCTCTGGATCCTATCTCCTCTCATTTTCTTAAAGATGTGCCTGGTCCAGGGTCCTTGAATTATCATCCCTTTTATCTTACCATCAGTTCTACTCTCCCATGCCCAGTCTTAAACAAACATGTCCCAGTACTTCTCATCTGACAGAAAATAAACAAAAGCCCTCGACCATCACATTTCTCTAGACATTTCCTCATTCATTTGCTTCTTTTCAAAACAAACAAATAGAAACTCAAGAATGATTTTTAAATCACCATTTCCACTTCTTTTTTAAGTTTATTTATTTATTTTGAGAGAGAGTGAGACAGGGAGAGCAAGCTTGATCAGGGGAGGGGCACAGAAGGGACGGGGTAGAGAGAATCTCAAGCAGGCTCCAAGCCATCAGTGCAGAGCCTAACTTGGGGCTCAAACCCATAATCCATGAGATAATGACCTGAGCCAAAATCATGAGTCAAACACTTAACCGACTGAGCCACCTAGGTGCCCCACCATTTCCACTTTTTCATTCCCCCTTGTACATTCTTTCTTCAGACCACCCATTCTAAATCAATAATGACTATCATACTGACAAATTCTATAGTCGTTTCTCTAAACTCTTGTTTTATTGTCCAGTAACATGTGATATAAAGAATTACTATCTTCTTGGAATACTTTATTTTTCCTCTTGACTTCTGTGTCACCGCAAAACCCCAGTTTTCCTCCTAACTCCACAGCCCACATTCTGAGTATCCTTTCCTAGATCTTTGTCTTTGGCTCAACTTGAAATAGTAAGTGTCACAGGTTCAGTGTTGGCAGGCCTTCACTTCTCCAAGTACACTCCTCAGCCAGTAAATAAGCTCATCTAATCCGATGGCTTTAAAAACCACCTATATCTTGGTGCCTCCTAAGTTTACATCTCCAGACCCGACGTCTAACTTGATCTCTAGACTCCTACATTCAATTGCCTACCCAATCTCTACTTGGATGTCTCTATCAACTCAAACCTAAGTTCAAAAATCAGAACTTCTAATTTTCCTTCCAAAACTACATTCTACTCCAGTCCTGGAACTATCACAACCATCCAGTTTCTCAAACCAAATTCTTAGGAAATATATTTGATTTTCCCTCACAGCTCACAACCAAACCCCTAATCAAACTCCATAGACAGAGTCTACCAAACCTACCCCAGTTCTATCAACTTCTCCCCATCTATAATGCCACTACTTTAGCCATGATCTCTCCCTGAATTGCTGAAATCCACATGTTCTATTTTAATGTTATTTGAATAGATGGGACACATGTTCAAAAATCAAACTATATCAAAATACATATGCCTTTACTCCTCACTGGCCAATTCCCACCCCAACCTTTCAACAGGTAACCAAATTATAGTTTTTACGTGTTAGCACATGAGGCATCGTGTTCTCCTCTCACTTTCCCATACCTTTAGAGATCTTTCCATGTGTATACTTAGAGAAAGCATCCCTATTCTTTATGTAGCTGCTTAGTATTCCATTACAGCTGAAACAGAATGCATTTAACCAGTAACCTATCCTTTGACAATTGGGTTTGCTATCACAGATGATACCGTAGTAACCTTTTATGTAGTATTTTTGTATCTGCAATTATATCCATATGATAAATTACCAGAAGTAGGTTTGCTGAAACAAAGGGAACATGTAAAAGCCACTTACCTGGCTCCTCTGTGTTCTCTCTTGACCCTTACATTATATTTCCAAAGGCATCTGTAGGAGTGTCTTAAAAATGTAAATATTAGGTCACTCCCTAGCTCAAAGGCCTCCAAGGCTTCCCATTACATATACATGAGATTTAAATGCCTTGCTCTAGCCTCTAAGGTCAGCTTGCTTTGGACTGTGCCTCCTCAGCCCTCACTCAGTAGGCTCCAGCAGTTGCTTTTTACATTTCTCACACACACCCAACTGTCCTTGCCTTTGCACTTATTTATCCATCTCATTGGCACTCTCTTCGACCAGATTCTCACATTTGCCCCTACCTGTCTTCAGGTCAACTTAATGATTACTTCCTCAGAGGCTTTCATGATGTTCGGTCTCAAGCCCTCTAGTCTGCCTCTCCCTCATTGTTGACACCACTAAATAATGTTGTCATGTTATGTTTTCTTTATAACTTTTATCACTTCGAGAGTGCCTTGATTGTATGTGTGTGTGTGTGTGTGTTCGAGCGTGCGCGCGTGCCTATGTCTCCTACTAAAATGCAAGCAGGCTTCATGAGGGCAGGGACTTGTCTAGTATCACTGTAATCTCTGGTTCTAGAACAGTGTCTGAAAAAGCAGTCCCTGACAAATATCTGTTTATGAAACGAATGACTCTTAATATTCCAGGATGATAATTTCCAGCACCTTTTCCAAAATGGACTTCTGATACAGGTAAGATAATGTATGCATATTACTTTATATCTTAGTTTGGTCATCTAACATTATATTTAAAGATTCCTCCAGGAAATTAAAAATTCTTTGCAAACCCCCTTTTTCTATGAATTTGGGGTAATTTCTCAAAGGGAGAGATTATAATTATTTCAATCACTCATTTTCTTAGATGTTTAGGTTGCTGTCACAAATTTTATTTGAATTAACACAGTCATAAACATATTTTAGCATGTTTGCCTATAAATTTGAATGTTCACTAAAACTGGATTTATTAGGTCTAAAAGGGTAAGATCATTTTAAGCCTTCAGATACTTCTATGAAATGGCTTGTCAGAAAGATTGCAATAATTTACATACCACCCAGCAGTAAATCACCCCATCCTCAGTAGCTTTAATAGTTTTTTCAGTATTTGCTAATTTGATAAATTATATTGTTGTCTTTTATAACTAAGAAAGTTGAATTTTTATAGGGCATCTTTTACTGATTAATAACAAAATGGTATCAACACCCATTTCTACAGGCTTAGGAAGAGTTTGGCTTTAACAAAGCATCAAGTCACCTGACTGTGAATTTCCTGAGATGAAAAAAAAATATTGAACAACCTATGGGATACCACATAGGTAATGCTTGTTTTTCACCCACTTTGAAGAAAGATGAACCTCCTTTACAGTGTAATTTCCAGGAAATGCATTACACCCCCCTTGCTTTCTTCACAGGGTGTAATTTCCAGCACCATTGCTACATCTTCCAAGAGTGAGGCATTTCTGAACCATTGATGGATATTTTTAAGGGCCCATCCCAAAATTTCTATGCAGGGGCTTTTGTTTTGCACTTTGTTAGACCAAGCTTCTGTGCAGAATTTTGATAATTTAATTCTACTACTCCCCCCCAGAACAGATTCCATAAGTGATTATCAGCAAAATGACATAACATAGCATGTCTAGCATGTCTCCTCTATAGTGTAAGCTAACCTTAAGGCTAATCTCAAAATTTTCAATAACTGTCTTCCAAAACGAGGTATTTTATCCAATGATATCAAATTAGCATGTTATAAGGGGTGCTGCACAAATAGCTCACATTGATTCACAGATGACTTTAAAAATTCAGCGAGCCAAGAATCCGACATTATTGATTCATGCTAACAAAACGATGAAGCACAGCTAATCTTTACAACACATGCTGGGCAGAATGACATTTACAAATGCAGACAGACGGAAACCAATTGGACATAATTCTTTAAGGATTAAACTGATGGCTGCAATTAGATGAGAAAAGGTGAGCACTCCTACTGCTGGGAATTCAGACAGCCTCTGGGGTCTGGATCTACTGTGGCCTCTTTCTCGGTTAACCATGATATCCCACTGACCAGCTAGCTGATCAAGTGACTAGTCAAGTCTAATTAAATTAGTTTGTAAACTGTGTTACTGCTTCAACTTGCTTCTTGGACTTTTAATCACAAAAGCTCTGAAGAAGGCCATGCCTTGGATCATCACAGTTGGATGCTATCCCTATAGAATACCAGATGAGCCCACCAAAGCGCTTGTTGGGATAGAATATGAATATATCCCTTCTCGTCTGATTCTTTATTGGAATTAAACACTGGGAGTCTGAAATATGGGGAACTCCTTGGAATGTGATATTTTTAAAAAATGATTTCCTTTCTTTTTAAAGAAACACTCAGGCCAGACTCACAGCTCCATGTCTCAGAGAACAACTCTGCCATTTCTGAGCAGTTCCAAGGTTAGC
The DNA here is from genome assembly GCA_017311185.1 of Proteles cristata cristata. Classification (NCBI taxonomy): domain Eukaryota; kingdom Metazoa; phylum Chordata; class Mammalia; order Carnivora; family Hyaenidae; genus Proteles; species Proteles cristata. The sequence goes on along the minus strand of JAESUZ010001797.1, from coordinate 534,581 downwards.
CTGATAAACATCATGGAAAGAAAAGAATATCTTGATAACCTTCAAGTAACGCTGATCGTCTTTAAATTCATAATTACTCTGGTTATCAACAAAGCAAAACAGTGATGGAATTAAGAAGTGCTTTGCAGGCATGGAGCATAAGAGAGCTGTATTTGAAAATCAGATCCCACCCCTGCACATACTTATACAGTAAGAGTTTATTAGCACATGGTATTGCTATGTCCTAGTTTCCCCAGCCCTCCTAGATCTATCTGGCAGGGTTTTTTGTTTTTGTTGTTCCTTTTGTTTTTTGTTTATTTTTTGTTTTTTTGAGACCCTATTGGGATCGCTCAGGGAAGCTCTTCTAAAAAGTATAAAACACACCATCCTAAAAGACTGTGGTCTACATTTGATTGTTTCTTGGCTCTCTTCTCCCCATCCTTCCAAAGCATTCTCTACCTTCCGTACTCTCTGCTATGCACTTACATTTGGGGAACTAGCAAGAATATACCCAAAGAAAATCTGCAGGAGAGGACAATTAAAGAGACACTCATTACCATTTCTGTAATAGTTAGTTAGTACTCTTTCTTTCTGTTGAAAGTGAGCAAAAACCAAGCAAACAAAACCTGTGAATTATCCTGAGAAACAAAAGCACATGTTTATCCCAGAGAACAGAGGCATTGCTAAAAGAACCTAAAATTTCCTTGACAGATTCAAACTTAGACTTACTGGCTTCAAAATTCATAATTATTTAGTTTCACTCAGAGGAATTGGTGTGTTTACTAGTTGTGGTGGTGTAGTAGAGCAGAAATCCCCTAACTTCTCGAATTTAACCTTTATAGAGTCAAATCCTGTCTCCTATACATTTGGGGGCAAGCAATCAAATCCACCTCGTCTCAGTCTCCTCATCTGCGAAATAGAGAGAATGATGACCACAGCATGGCTGAATTCATAGTTCAAATCATATCAGGACTTAATTTCTGTCCATCTTTCAATCCTACCTTTTTTTGTGCCAGCTTTATTCTAGAATCCAGGGTGGCCTCCACTTCTCCAGCCTTCTACCAGCTTGAAATCCAGCTGAAATAAGGAAGTCTCTTGAAAAGTCCTGGGGGACATAGGGCTGACTGAAGTCTGAGAGTCCTGTTCCATCCAATTCAGAGTCAGTGCCTCCAAAGCTGCATAGATAGAAGAGACAGAAGTGTCTCAAACAAAATAGGGGACTGTGGCCCAAAAATGGAAAAATGGATGTGCCAAAGGCAAAACACAATTGTCTGCTATGTTTGCCCAACTGAAAATCAATGGTAACATTCTCTATGCCAATGTTTCTTAACTTAGCTACAGATTAGAATCACCTGAAGAGATTGTTAACAAAACAAAACAAAGCCAAGCAAAGCAAAACAAAACACTCTTTAGACTCTAACCTCAGAAAGATTAAATCAACAGTCTGAATGAGAATCAGACATCAGTATTTTTTAAGCACCCCAACCAATTCTAATATTTTGCCAGGGTTAAGAACCCTATGTAGATTTGTATAGACACAGACCTTCATAGAAACCACCCATCCATACAAGATGGCTGGGCACAGGATTTTCTTTGAAAGCTATTCTATAGAATCTAAATCAGAATTCTCATCTAAGAAGCTTAAAAGACTTCAAATTTAGAAGAGACTAAATTCTTATGAATGTCACTATATCTCAAGTAATTAAAGATCTTAACAATTTGAAAAGATCTAGATATGAATGAATTGCAGCCTCTGCTCAAAATATGAATCAGTTAAAGTGCATTCTGATGCTGTCCAGTTTTTTCTTGCATATCTCTAACGATTGTGAACTCCTAACTTTATGGAGGGACAGAGTTCAATTTTGGAATATTTTTCACAGCTCTGACTTCCTAAGACCCACATATTGTTTAGAATTCTGATCCAGAAGCTCTACAAAATCACTCCAATCTCTCCAGCCCTCCCTCTGTCTCCCACCCTGCCTCCCCGCCCCTAACTCTCCAATCAGCACTTCAACTTTTCCCCCAGTCTAATTTCGTCATCTTATCCTCATAGAGCAATATGCTGCAACTTTTACTGGGACCACACTTGTCTGCATGCCCTCCAGGTAATCTCTGTGCCTCAAACTGTACTCCTGGTTACGGGACACAATGCCCATAGCTAGTTAAGAGAGTTGGAGCTGTTTCAGGTTCCTTTTTAGTTGCTTCATTATTATACGACTTATAGTAAAAAAAAAAAAAAAAAAAGGAGGGGGATCAGTTAATGAAACTGAGGAAACAAAGGAACAAATGATAGAAAGAAATCCAAACAAACATGCTTATGGCAACAAATGCAAAATTTTTAAGCTCCCCAGTAAAAATTCAGAGACTCTGAGACTGGCAAACTGAACACCCTAAAAACAAATAATCCAGTTAAGAAATGGGTAGAAGATATATATTTTTTCCAAATAAGACATCCAGAGGGCCAGCATTCATATCAGAAGATGCTCAACATCACTCATCATCAGGGAAATACAAATCAAAACCACAATGAGATACCACCTCACACCTGACAGAATGGCTAAAATTAACAACACAGGAAACAAGAGATGTTGGTGAGGATGTAGAGAAAGGGGAATCCTCTTGCACTTCTGGTGGGAATTCAAACTGGTGCAGCCACTCTGGAAAACAGTGTGGATGTTCCTTAAAAAGTTAGAAATAGAACTATCCTATGATAGAGCAATTGCACTACTAGGTATTTACTCAAAGAATACAAAAATAGTGATTCAAAGGGATACACACACTCCAGTGATTATCAACAGCAGCATTATCAACAATAGCCACATTATGAAAAAAGCCTATGTGTCCATTGACTGATGACTGGATAAAGAAGATATGTGTGTGTGTGTGTGTGTGTGTGTGTGTGTGTGTGTATATACATATATATATATATATATATACACTATATATATATATATATGTACACTATATATATATATATATATATATATATATATATATGTATAGTGTAATATTACTCTGCGATCAAAAGAATGAAATACTGCAATCAAAAAGAATGAAATATTGCGATTTGAAACAACATGGATTGAGCTAGAGTGTTTTATGCTAAGGGGAAAAGTCAGAGAAAGACAAATATCATATGATTTCATGCATGTGTGAAATTTAAGAAACAAAACAGATGAGCGTGGGGGAAGGAAAAGAAAAATGAAGTAAGATAAAAACAGAGAAAGAGGGAAACCATGAAACTCTTGAACACCCTTGAATACAGAGAACAAATGGAGGGTTGCTGGAAGGTTGGGGGGGATGGGCTAAATGGGGGATGGGCATTAAGGAGGGCACTTGCTGGGACGAGCACTGAGTGCTACATGTAAGTGATGAATCACCAAATTCTACTCCTGAAGCCAATACTATACTTATATGTTAACCAACATGAATCTGAATTAAAAAAAAAAACAAAACAAAACCAGATGAACATAGGGGGTAAAAGAGAAGTAAGCCATAAAACAGACTCTTTAACTATAAAGAACAAACTGACGGTTTCTGGAGGGTGGGCTAAATGGGTGATGGGTATTAAACAGAGCACTTGTCCTGTTGAGTGGGGTGTTGTATGTGAGTGATGATCACTAAATTCTACTCCTGAAACTACTATCACACTATAGGTTAACTAACTGGAATTCAAATAAAAATTGAAACAAACAAACAAAAATCTTTGAATCCAACTTTATGCTGTTCTCACTGACCAGACCAAAAAACAAAAATTACTTCTTTGGGGTATATAGAAAAAAATAAATAAAGAGGTACCAGTCCACTGCAAACTAAAGGTAAGCTGAGAGCTAAAAAATGAATGTCAGGGGGCGCCTGGGTGGCTCAGTCGGTTAAGCGTCCAACTTCAGCTGAGGTCATGATCTCACAGTTTGTGGGTTCGAGCCCTGCGTCGGGCTCGGTGCTGACAATTCAGAGCCTGGAGCCTGTTTCAGATTCTGTGTCCCTCTCTCGCTCTGCTCCTTCCCTGCTCATTCCCTGTCTCTCTCACTCTCTCAAGGATAAATACACACTAAAAAATTTTTAAAAAACTGAATATCAGGCAGTGTATAATTCAAATAAAATGTCTTACACCCAGTGCTCATCCCCACAAGAGCATTGGGTGTTATATGGAGACCAACCTGAGAATAAACTATTAAAACATAAATAAATAAATAAATAAATAAACAAACAAACAAACTCCAAAAAAAAAAAAAAAAAAGAGCAGGCAAGTCTTAGGAAGAGGCAGTCCTTTCACTGATAGAAGAGAATGTTCTGGGGAAGGACTGTGGCAGAATTTTAAATTCAGAGAATTACAAAGATCCAGCATTAATAATTTTGTTGGACACTGGGTGTGGAAAGTTGTTTGAAATATTAAATTATTAAACTGAGCACTAAAAAAAACAAAATATCTTAAAATAGAACAAGAGGTTATTTTATACTGATAAATATGCAATGTACAAGGCAGACCAGGAGTCATAAATCTTTACTTACTGAAATCATTAAATACCTCAAAGTAAATTACTAGCAATACAAGGGACAGAGGACATAAACACTTGGGTGCTGTGACATTTTAACACTCAGAGTTTTTGACACATTAAGTAGACCAAAATAAATAAGGACGTACAGGATCTCCATAATATGATATTGACTGAATAGACTTCTAAATACTATATGAAGAAGACATTGAAACTTCTTTTAAACGATTAATACAGTTTCCCAAGTTTATATAATATTAGGTCACACATACTCAAAATAAAAAGTGGTAGTTCAAGTCACATTCTCTATGAATATATACAAAATACAGAAGAGTATATAAAATATATATAGAAATTACTATTTTCTGAGCATATATAACAGAAAAGACTCTAAAATCTAAACAAACAAAAACTAGAAAAGCCCAAGCCTTTACAAATTAAAACTCTCTCTCCTACATAATATGTTGGCCAAAGAGAAAATGAAAACATTGGTTATAGATTGTTTAGAAATAAATTTTCTGAGAAGACACAGAATACAAAAATGTGATGGTCCAAGATTTTAGCCTGAAATTTTATTATTAAAGAAGAAAGGATGAAAAAAAAAATGAACTAAGGAAAGCACATTAATGAGATTTTTTTCAAAGCCAGCAAGTGAAAACTAAGGGTAAGAAAGAAATGAAGGAGAGATTTTTTTTTTAACCAGCAATTTGCGGAAACAAATGTATAACCTGCATAGTGAATACATAAACCTGAATGCTATTTCATTTGTAAACAGAAATATTAAAGGATTAGAAAACAGAATAATAGCTAACATTATTAGTTTTGTGCCTGGCCTGGTTAACTCTTATTAACAATGCTACAAGGAGGGTACTATTATTGTCCTTATTTTACAAACAAAGAAATTGAGAAAGACAACAGAGAACTGATGAGCTCAAGATCACCCCAGAGGCAAGTAGCAGAGGTGAGATTAAAATCTGGCCATCCTGTCCCATGACTGACTTCTGACCAGTGCTTTAGTTAGCCTCTCAACACTAGGGAGAAATAAGAGAATTTTAAAAACCCCTACAAATTAATAATTTTTAAGATAATGCCATGTATAATAAACACATAATCATATCCCAAATAAATGTGAAAATTTTAATAATATTGATGGTGTTCTAGAAAAACATAAATTATAAAAAATTGACTCCGTGGAATCAGAGTAGAAGACTAACTTTGGCAGAAATTGAACAAGTCATATAAAAATCACCTCTGAATAAGGCACTCGGACTAAATTATTCTAAATGTTAACTATTTCAACATTTTTAAAAAAGTAACTCCCATGTTATGTTCAGGAAGAAATAAAAAGAGAAAATGTGTCCTAATTTCTTTAGTGAGGTTGGCATGAGTCTGCTGGTAAGATCTAACGACTATGGCCAAAGAAGGAGGGAGCTCCAGTCCAATCTTACTTATTGATATAAATGCACTAAATAAAACACTAGCAAGCCTGACATAGCTATGCTTGGGAAGAATAATTCACCATGACCTAGTAGACTTTACTCCAGGAAACCAAGGATGATTTACTATTAGGAGTCATTTAATATTTAGAACTCTATTAACATAATTTATCATATTAGTGGGTCAAAGAGGAAAGACCATCATCAAAAACTTAAAAGGTTTCCAACAAAATTCAATAGTCATCTCTGCTTTATTTAAAAAGGCAGAAATCTTGGAATAGAGAAAGACTTTGCTAACCTCGTAAAAGAACAGCTTTCAGATGTCAGTAGCCAGTGTTCTGCCCGCCTATGAACACCAGAAACACACCATGAATGTCCTGGACAAAATAAAAGTCCCTGCTTTTCAACAGTTTAGATATTTTAAAAAAGATGTTAAAAAATATTAGGTTACAAATTAAAATGACAATGAGATGGGGCACCTGGGTGGCTCAGTCGGTTGAGCATCTGACTCCTGATTTCAAATAAGGTCATGATCCTAGGGTCTTGGGATTAAGCCCTGTGTCAGCCTCCATGATGAGCATGGAGATTGCTTATGATTCTCTCTCTCTCTCTCTCTCTCTCTCTCTCTCTTTCTCTCTCTTTCATTTTCTCTCCCTCTGCCCCTCACCCCCACTTGCATGCTTTCTTTTTCTCTAAAATAAAATGAAATGAAGTAAAATAAACAAAACAACCAGCTATCATGTCTTACTTGTTAGACGGCTATTACCAAAAAGGCAAAAAATAACAAGTGTTGGCGAGGATGTGGAGAAACCGTAACCCTTCCACTTTGGTGGTGGGAACACAAAGTGGTATAGTCACTGTGGAAAACTATACAGAGGTTTCTCAAAAAAATTACAAATAAAACTACCTTATGATCCAGCACTCTCACTTCTGGGTATTTATCAAAAAAAATAAAAACCACCTAAAATCAGGATCTCGAACAGATGCATGCACTCTCATGTTACTGCAGTATGACTGCCAAGAGCCAAGAGATAGAAACAACCTAAATGTCCATAGACTGATGGCTGGATTAAGAAAATGTGGCGTTTATAGACACAATGGAATATTATTCAGCCTTAAAGGAAAAAGGAAATCCCGCCACATGCAACAACATGCATGAGTGTTGAGGACATTCTGGGAAGTGAAATAAGCCAGGCACTGAAGGTCCAACCCTGCATCAGGCATCTGAAATGGTCACGCTCAGAGAGACAGTAGAAGGTTGACTGCCAGGGGCTGTGGGGAGGAGGGAAAAGTGAGCAGCTGTTTAACTTGTATCAAGTTTCAGTTTTACAAGAAGAGTATGTTCTGGAAATGTGCTGTACAACAGGTGCCTACACATGACAGCACTGTATTGTACACTCAGAAACTTGTTCAGAGGGTAGCTCTCACGTTAAGTGTTCTTTCCACAATAAAAAAGTAACTCCCTGTTTAACAAAAGAAAATAGAAATCCCTTGATACTTTGACTTTTAGTACAGTGGTTCAGAATCAAATACACATTTTTTAAATGTTAAAAAAAAATTGTAAAAAGGTTGTCTTGAAGCCAGGCTGGATGCACACCCACTGGCATTAGGTCTGGGTCTGGATCCCAACTGCCTCATTCACTAGCAATTGAACACCATTTTGGTAAATTACTTGGCTGGCACAAGTGTAAGTTTCCTGTGTACAAGGAACAGTGAAAACACCCCTTAAAGGACAGTGAGGGTTACACAAGTAAACACAGGCAGAGCCTTGGGCCTGGGGCCTGACTCCCAGCAAAGGCTGAATTCCGGAATGGTCTTAGGATTAGCTGAAAACAGTATGTGTGTAGCTCTAGAAAACACAGTAAAGTCAACAGGAAGATAATCAGAGGTATAAAAGAGTTCAGTAAGAAGACCGGAGGGCGATATAAAGACATACAAATAAGCAGTGAAAATTAGTTAGAAAATAGAAGTCCCCAAAGGTCCCCTGTTCCCTGTTGCTGGTACTTTGCACATACTGTCATCTTTGCTGAGTATCCTTCCTTAAGCCATCTTTGTCCCATCCCTGCCTGGTGACAACCTGGAATGATCATTTAGATTTCAATGAGTCATCACCCTCTTATGGAAGTTTTTCCTGACCCCATGTCAAATCTCCTATTGTGTACTCTTCTACTGGAACATCTCCTTATCAAAGCAGAAATTTCATATTTATTTGTGGCATAGTTGGATTAATCCCTATTCTCCCCTCAAGACTTAGGTGCTCACACTATGCAACCACTAAAAATTATGTTCACATAAAAGAATTTAATGTCTACATGCTATTTATAGTATTTTAAAATGTATCTTCTAAGTCAGGACATAACCAACAATCCTATTTTTTATTTATATTTTTCTGTTTTTAATGTTTATTTATTTATTTTGAGAGAGAGATCACAAGTGGGGGGGGAGTGTGGAACAGAGGGATAGAGAGAAAGAGAGAGGGAGACAGAGAATCCCAAGCAGGTTCCATGCTGCCAGCACAGAGGCCAGTGCGGGGCTCGAACCCACAAACTGTGAGATCATGACTTAAGCTGAAATCAAGAGTCAGATGCTTAACCAAGTCACCCAGGCACCTCTACAATCCTAATTTTTAAAAGTACACGGTTATATACACATGCATAAAGTAATACAAAGATATGCAACAACACAGCAACATATTACCAGTGACACTAGATTTTTTTTATTTTTAACTTTTCTTTTTCTTTAATGTTCAACAGTGCTTTCATATGTTTGGTATAAAGCAATACTTTCTCTCCTTTAAATGATACACAGGGATTTATAAAATATTTAAGTTCTCCAAAAACTTAAAATAGTTAAAAAAAATTTTTTTAACTATCTGATGACAGGTGTTCCAGTGGCTAGTCATTGATGTAGACCACATATAAACACATACATTACCTAAAAATGTCTCCTTTCAGAAGATTATGTTCCTGGCCAATAAATGATCATTCATACATAAGAGAACAAAGGACTGCACATAATAAGAAAGCATCTGCAATGATGAGAAAAGCTGGAGAAATATTTTAGTCTGTCAAATACAAGCATGATCCCATATTGCAGCCCCCACAGAATCACACCCACACACACACACACGAGCCCCAATGCCAATAGGTCATCAGGTACACAGTGGGCATCTATTATGTGGTTCCACCCTGGCCTAACTCCTCCAAGGGCTTACTCCCTGTCCTTAATGAAGTCATTGGCAACTGAGACCAACATGTTGAGGAAAGAGAATCTACAGCATAAAATGGGATAAGAACACTGACAAACAGTGTAGACAGTAGTTTTGCACATTTTCAGAGCTAGACCTTCCCACCCATCACAGGCTGCCAGCCGGACGCCCGGCGGTGGTGTGAATCAACAACCTTGCTGTTTCCACTGCACCAGCATAAAAAGAAGAATGGATGGAGGAACTCCCATGCTAAGAAAATGCAAACACCTTAATCAGGTCCCACTCTTTCACCACCTCCCCACCTGGCAGCTGCCCCTTAGTCTGTCTGCACAGCCTGCAGATCACCAAGCACTGCTTCAAAAGTACTTCTCCCAGCCTTGGCATCTGCTTCTGCCTTCTTCCCCTGCAAGAAGGCTTTCCTGGCTTCCCATGCCTGAGGCAAATCCCCGTCCCTGTTCCCCAAGTCTCCTCTGGTCATTTCATTATGGTTCTTGACATCCTACACTGCACTTTCTTCTCCACTTCTAAGATTCGCCCACTAGGTAAGACTCTTGTGATCATGTTTTATGTACCTTAATATGCCCAGGTCCTAGCTCATGGCTAGGACATACTCTGTGCTAAAGACCTGTCACTTTTACTGAATTCACTTTTACTGAATGAAGGAAGGAGGGAAAGAGTAAATGAAATCCAGCTCTGGACTCCTTTACAATGTTGAATCGTTTGCTTGAACTGTTCCATGCATCTGAGATGTCCTTCGCTCAACTAATTTCCACAGGTTGAAATTCTAATCCTCCTCCTCAAAGGTCTTACAACAGATGCCACATACACCACAAAGACTGGAAATGACTTCTTGCCATTCTTATGGTTCTTTATCAAGATCTCCTATTTGATTTTACCCAGATGTAGTGATGTTTGTGGACATAGCTTATACACCTCTCCCATTAACTGATGTACTCCGTGATGACCACGCCAGTGTGTCTCCTCTATTCCTGGCTCCCTCCAAGTGGCCACCACACTGTAATAACAAATAAACAGTAGGTGGGCAAGTGGATAAACGTCAGATTCGTGGCCTGGAGATGTTAGTTCAGTGTTCATTTCCCCCATGGTTGGATTTGGTAAATTCAAGCAGAGCAGAAAGGAAAGTGGTGAAGACATTTAGATCTTAGATCTATCTTCTTCAGAACTCAGATATTCCCATCACTGCCATCTTTTATAGGACGTGTTCTTACTTGGCCTATCAGGAAATGTATGCAATTCCGTGCATGTATCTGAATGAACTTAAGGTGTCAGAAGAAACATGAGACAATCATGCGGCGGATGTCACTGATGAAATGCTTTCTAGAAGCCCAGCCTTCCAGGAGAGGGATGCAATGACATCCGTACTCTGTGTCCTCAGAACACACCTCTGAAAAGAGAAGAGTGGATGGTCCCAGGTGAGGGGATGGTTGTTCCTGCTCCCTAACTTGGCGCCTCCCAGACACACTGTTTCCCTTCTGTCTGGGCTGGATCTTGGCAGTTCCTGTAGCAATAAGGGGAGTTATTTTGGGGAGACAGTTGATACGTGGCTAGTCCTCCTACAGATCAGCAATAGCTGCTTGAAATGTTAAATGTCTCCCAGATGGAGATACTTAGCATTTGTAGGAGGAATAATTTGGAGGAGAAAAATGCATTTGTCTTTTTGGCATCCTGTGGATTCTGTTAGAGAAGAAAGAGAACACTGTGATTCCTGCCATCCACATGTCAGTGTTTTCTTGGAATTTTGCAAGTCCCAGTGACTGTGCTACTTCTCCTCCTAGGGGCATCAAGTTTTAGATGTGCTAAAGCTCAAGGGAAAAGTGTCTGGAACTGAGTCCCAGAGGTCAGACAGTTGCCGAAGCTCCCAGAAGTCATCAGAGTTCATCCTCTTATCCTCCGGTGGCAGCTGCTTCAGTCATGTAGGCCAGATGGTTTTCTCTTTGAGTGTGATCTCTAATGTACAGAGAAGGTTGCAAAATATAGAGCAGACTAGTCCAAAACACCAGGAATTAGGATGCATGAGTTCTAGGCTTGCTTCTGTTGTTAACTTTCTTTATGGCCATGGTTAAACCACCTTGTATCACAAAGCCTTGCTTTTCCCACCTGTGAGGTGAAGGGGTTGGGTTAAATAATCCTTAAATTCCCCCCTCATATTAAAGAATGACACTATCACTCTAGCTGCTAAGGCTGTGAAGAATGGAGGTAACATTATTATAGGGAAACGTGAACTTGTCCTTCAACTAGGAAGAGAAGGCTTCATTGAATTTTCTATCATGCCCACTACTCATGGAAGGGATAGAGTGCATCACTCACAAAAAGACTGAATCCATGGTCCTTTTTTACTTACTCATTTTCCAAACACCCCTATGATCTCCATGGCTTACCAATAAAGCTCACCAGTAAGCACCTATGAGTGAGCACCTACCCTTAGCACCAGCCTGAATTAAAGCAGATAAGAAAGCTCAGCAATAACATGGAAAACCTGTAACTGGCCAGTGTGCTCCCATGACATTGGGATATATAAAGAAAAGTGTACTTTATTCACTTTCCATGAGTAGTCTCATATTCTGTAGGTCCCACCTTCCTTTGGTGGATGGGTAGGTAAATGGTGGAGTGGAGGGCTAAATTTAGCTCAAATACAATAAGCTAGGTCCTGTTCAATACTGTAAACAATTTTATAGGAAACTCTTTTTTTTTTTTTTTAAATGATATGGTCTTCCCAATTCCCTCCTCTTCTCTTGATCACTCCTGAGACAGATTCTGGGCACGAGGGAGAGGGAAGAAGCCTACGTGGGGTGCTTCTGCACTTGTGGCTCCCCTGCTCTCTGCAGCAATGCACCGTGTCCAGCTGACCACTGGTCGGGGTCAGATGGAGAAGTCTGGAGCTGCTGAATTCAGGGACTGTCTTCTCATTTTGTCAGGACTCACATTCTGACTCAACCCCGTATTGGGCTGGATATGCTTGATTACAATGTCCCAGCTCCAGGATTCCTGGACAGTAGCCCCGACTAGCGGGGTAATTTCCTCATCCTGGGACTGTTCTCTATACTCGTTTCCTTCCACAGTGATGCACAGGAAAATTCCTTGGTCCATTTTATGGCAAAGGACTTTAATGTCACTTGGGAATGCGAATCCAGTCTCTGTCTCTGTCTCTCTTCCTTCCAATCTTGTTATATTACTATCACTTTGAGACAGAAGTCTCCATATTAATATAGGGGCAACTTAGGAGGAGTCAAGTCCCCAAATCCCAACCTACCTCCAAGCTTGATCCTAAAAAGAGATGGGCATGATCTATGTGTCTTCCGACATACTCTTTACTTAGTTTTACCTACTCTGAGCCAGGAAAAATGTCCCTTATATTTTATCCTGCTCTTTTCTGACGTAAAAAGGGTTTTTTTTTTTCTCTTGTTTTCCCTGGGGCTCTAATGGTACATTGGCTCTCCGGGAACATGATACTTATGGTAGGAGATTGCCTACCAAATTCTCATTACCAAATTCGTTCTTCAATTGATGAAAGAGATCTGCTTGACTTGGGGGAACTCACTTCCCGTCTGTGAGCCTTCCAACTATAACATGAGGTGGTTGCACTTTATATTCACTAAAATCCCTTCCAGATCCTATATCCTGGTCTCACTCCAGCCATGAGATGCCGTAAGAGGTTTGCAACTATCCATTCCATGCCATCATAAGCCATATTAGGGTACTACTAAATTTCTTTGGCATTTCAGCTATGAAAGAGCTTATCAGTGTTTTGTCTAGCTAAACTCCACTAGGAGTTGTAGGCTTTAACAACTTAGTGTTACAGTTATTTTAATAAAAATAAAGAGGAGAGAAACAAGATGGCAGCCAACAAGAACAATTAAGTTCCCTTCTCACTGCCTGAAGCTGGAGGCTGGTGAAAAGGGACGGGATCATAGATACATCAACACAGAGGTACTGATACACTCTGTTGTACAAACGATTCAGTCAGGTGGAGCAGAGAAATTTCCTGATGAATTTTTAAGATTTGGAAAGCTGAAAGACTGGATATGGTGACACATACACACAAGTGGCTGAGGGAGCGATGACTGTTCTCCAGATGGACATGGTGTCAGTTATTCCGACACGTGTGTGTAGTCACCCCACTGTACACACATACATTGTCTACAATTGCTTTTTTAACGACAACAAAAAAATTGTGCTAAGCATGATTGTCACATTTCAGCTATTCTAAGTAATAAAGGACGGAAAGGTGGACCATACCACTCAGAAAAATTAAAAACAAAACAAAACAAAACACAGGTCTGGGGAGAATGTGCCGTGGAGTTACAATATTCTGTTCTTTTGGTCTATCAGGAAATATTTATCAAGGCTGCTGTGTGCCAGGTCATCTGCCAGGTGGTGACATATTGTATTGCACAAGACAGGCACAGTCCCTAACCTTGCAAAGGTAATAATCAGGAAAGGAAGTTGAAAAATAAACCAACAATTCCATTTAAGCACAGCTACTGCTAATACTCATGCTACAAAGGAATTAGAGGGGGTTTCCATAAAAGCCAAAAGCTAAACACCTAACCTATCCCACGGTTGGGTATGTGGGCAGTCAGCAGAGGCCTCCAAGAAGAGATGTCCTTTGATGAACAGAATTATTATTATTCCAATCTGGCCTGGATAGGGGTGCTTTCCACTAAAAGGAGAGAACAGAAACCACCAATTCTAGGATTCCCCAATACCAGTCCCAACTGCATATGAGTTGTCAGACCCAAGAAAGTAGGACACAGTATGTCTTTCTCAAGGTCTTTCTCCCTCTTCATCTGTCTCTATTTATCAACTTATAGATTAAACTTCTAGCAGCCCTGTCCTGCTGCCTTTAATGGCAGGAGAGAAAACAAGAGGTTGGCATTTCTTGGGGCAACCCAAACTACAAAAACTCCTGTTAATACTTGAAATGGCAACGTTTACAAAGATTTGGATTTCTGGCATGGAGCCCATTTTATTTATTTATTTTTGAAAGGGAACGAGATTTAAAAAAAAAAAAAAAACTCTAAAAGAATGCCTCAAAACTCCCCGGATCCCAATGCAGTCAGACATCAATAATGTATTTTAAGGCTGTGGATTTCTCACTCCTTGCTGTCTTCCAGTAGTCCTCAGGGGCCACCATATTGAGTTGCAGCAATAACCGTCTTAGCCACAATGGAGATCGTGCCTGGAATCACGCAGTGAATAGCTCAGAGCCCCTAGTCTCATTCACTTAATGAGGGACTTGAAGAGTTTACAGCACACCCGACTCACTCTAACTGACCTCACAGAAGGCTCATAAGGGGACTGTTATCTGTCAGAGGCTGGTTTTCTTTAACGGATTTTTTTTTTAAATGTTTTATTTATTTCTAGGAGAGAGAGAGAGAGAGAGAGAGAGAGAGAGAGAGAGAGAGAGCGTGAGCAGGGGAGGGTCAGAGAGAGAGGGAGTCACAGACTGAAACAGGCTCCAGGCTCTGAGCTGGCAGTCAGCACAGAGCCCGACGCGGGGCTCGAACCCACGAACCGCGAGATCATGACCTAAGCGAAAGTCGGACGCTTAACCGACTAAGCCACCCAGGCGCCCCTTTAACAGATTTTTACATAGCAAGCAAGGACTTACTCAGGAGAAAGAGGAACACCCTGAGGTGTTAAGACAGATATGTGTGGGTTCGAATCTGGCTCTATGATTTGCCTACTGTCATGCTGGGCAAATCACCTTACCCTTCTGAGCCTCAGTTGACTCCTCTGTTCAATGGGAAGCATTTCTTTCCTGGAAGATCACAAAATTAAATTTTGTATCTGCCAAATATACACATTTAAAGAAAAATCAGAGTGCTAAAAGTCTTATCATGAAAACCAGCAGTTTCAATCCTCCTCACTCCTGAATCCTGCTCCCTGGGGCAGCCACTCTCCACTGCTTTAGTTGATCCTTCTAATATTTACCTCCACATATTTAAATACTGCACATTTTTCTTGTTCTTGCCTTGTTTCTTGCTTATTTGGGTCTTTCCCTTTCAGCCTGGAGATTTCCTGCACTGAGTGGTGATCAGACTGAAGACAGGACTCTAGGAAGCCCTTTGTGAGTTCCAGGCACACGGGGGAGGGTATTGGCTGATGGAATTCCTTGCAGGATGATGAGGCAGTGAATCAGCCTGTCCATTGGAGAACCACAATATTTCAGTATCTTGACATCCTTTCTCATGGATCTGCCAGTTTCTCCAGATAAAAATCCTCTAAGCATCTGGGTGAGGAGCACAAGGGAGCTGAGAGGTCCCAATGTTTTCCCATTTCTCTTTCCAACTGTCTGCTATTCCTGTTGACCCCATGAGTCCTGGGCTTTTCTTGTTTATTAATATAGAAATTCTACTTCTGTGTGGCAGGGGCAAGGGGTGGGCAGAGAGGGAGGTGTCTGTGTCAGGGGAGGGGCAGGGGGATCTGGAGGGTCAAAGTTTCATATACAGTTTCTAAGTACCAACTCATTCCCACCTTCCCTAGTACTCTGTGCCTCACAACACCAAGTATAACTGTCTTTCCTCTTTGATGTCACTCATCATCTTTTCTGTTTTCTACCTCCCAGGATCCATCTAAATCTCTCCTGGTCTGTTCTGTGCTCTTTACAAAATAATATCTCCCTCCCTCATTTTCTCCCCTCCTTTCTGCTATCTCTCCAATGGGGTTTAAGGAGGGAAAAGAGATAAATTCTGGTGGCCAATCTGCCAATTTGCTTTTCCCTCCTTACTTTACAAACAGAAATTCTGTTGGAAGACCTACCTGAGATAAAGGATGTAGAATGTCTTGCTTAATGCCTGGCATATATTTAAGTGCTTAATAACCATACTGTGTCTTTCACCTTCACCAAGGACATCCTCTGACATCTTCAAAGGAAAGGGTCTGTGGCCTGAGAGCTGTAAAATTTTTAGGAGCTTCCTGGAATCCTCAGTACATCCCAGGGGAGTGTGAGGAGTCTGAAATGCTCTGCTTCTCTAGGTCAATTAGCTCCATTAACTTAATTAATCCTCAAGACAAGTTCATTAAGCAGGTATTATTATCATTCCCACTTTATGTCCATTGTCTTAATATCAAGGCACTGTAACAATGGCCTGGCTCAGTCTCTTGTTTGGGAAAGAAAGAAGAAAAACATGCCTTGACTTTCTGCTGGTGACCAGACATCAAAGAAAGACATCCACCTTGTCCTGTGAAAGCCTTTCCAAGGCCAAGACAAACACAACTGGACATTAATTAAGGTGGTAAAAACAGATTTTATTTTATATTTTATTTAGTAACTGCTGACAGCAGGGTGAAAAGCAGGACTCCATTCTGTTTGTGCGAAAATCATTTGGGCATTCTGAAGAAAGAGTGAGGGGGAGCAGGGGCTCAGTTGAGTCAGAGAAGAGGAAATTTACAAAGGCTTGGTCAGGATAAATGCAATTAGGCCAGCTGTGTCTGCTAGCTGGCCATCATCAAAGTTAAGATTCTACCCTCCTACAGAGACTAGAAGACAGAAGCCCTATCCTTCTGATCAGAATATTTAAAATGAAAGGCTTTCAGGTCCTTGAGAAAAACACTTGAGTCTTAAGAGATGCATATTCACAGTTATAAGACCTTTTTAGTAAATGGTCTAAGAAAGAAAAGTCAGCAGCTTACGTCAGGTGTTGACTAGAACAAACAGTAAATCTCTGGGCAGTACTGAGCTTTCTCAAGCAGCCACTTTAATAGAGGGCTGGGGTCAGCCTACGGACATGGCCTTCTGCTGTTAGAAGCCACATTTGGACAGAGCTGTTATCTGCAGTTTTCTCCAACGGGTCCCACAAAAGCCTAGAATAATCATCCCAGCACGCTGACACACACACACACACATGTGCACGCATATACACGCACACACTCACTGTGGAGAGTGATAACTAATAAGTGAAACTCGGTCCCTGAGTACGCTGGTGCCTAAGCTCCCCTGCAGAGATCCCAATCAATGCAGGGTTGGCTGTCTGCAGCTTGACTGAGTTACTCAGATTACAAATGAAAACCAGCCCCCAGAGGGTGAGGCTGCAGCACAGAAGGAAAGCATAATTCTTGCTTACATTGGGCTTTGTGATCAGTTTCTCCCCTGGCAGCTACTCTTGTAACTTCTTTTTAGTGCTGCCGATTTCATAAACACACACACACAGCCCAAAACTTCTGCCAATCAAGTCTTTCTCATCTGTCTATGGTGTTCTCTCCCTGACCAACTGCAAGATATTCTTTCACCGTGGCTGTTTCAAATGAAGCAGCTTTTTTGATAGTTTAAAAAATATATTGAATAAGTAACAATAACAATATTATCTGTTGTTATTATTATGTCCAAACATTGTGTCAGATATCGTGCTGGGCACTATGTAAACATTGCCTCTAAACCTCCCCCAAATTAAAGCACTCACACATGGGCATCATTTCCTGATAAAAAAGGAAATGGGACTCAGAGAGTAAACCACTTGGTCACACAGTCAGCCCTAGAGAGATTCAAACCCACATCTATCTGCCCAAAGAGTTGAGGTTGTCCCATGACAGTAAGATGCTGACAGGACCACACTGTAGGCAGGAAGAGTTGGCTTGTTTTTTTATTAAAATTTCTTCTCAAATTTATTTATTTTTAGGGGGAAGAGCAGAGACAGAGAGGGAGAGAGAGAATCCCAAGCAGGCTCCACAATGTCAGCACAGAGCCTGATGTAGGGCTTAAATTCAGGAACCATGAGATCATGACCTGACTTGAAATCAAGAGTCAGATGCTCAGTCGAGGGGCCCAGAAGCCCAGGGGTCCCAGTAGAGCTGGCTCTTTAACTGGACATCATCACCATCAACAGAGGTCAAAACTTCATCAGACAAAAACTCAGAGCATCTTCCACTACCCAAGAAATACTACATATGGAACTTTCAGGTTTATCTCATAAGACAGACAGAAGGAATGATGCCAAGCTATCTCCAAAAATCAGGGTGTGGGTAAGCTCTTGGAATACTGGCAAAGCTCAGAGCATCTGGTAGCTAAGGAGAAGCCCTAATGATTTAATGTAATGTCCTTTCTCTATCATCCCTCACAGAAGGACCCTCAAAGTGGTAATCTCCTCTGTAACACCCCTGACAGATGGTCAGCCTGTTGATATTTCAATGTCTGAAGTCTAAAATGTTGACAGTCCCAAAAGATTATTCTATCATCTTTTATGAACTCTAGCAATTTTTTTAAAATGTTTTCTGCTCTGATAAACAAGTCTACCTTTCTCTTCCTTATGCTTGTTGATAATAATACAATACTAAGAGCTACAATTTACTGTCAACTTACCGTGTGTCTACGTGCTTTATTGTATTATCTGAGTTCATCTTCAAAGCAGCCCTTGAATGTAAGTATAATTATCGGGTTGTTTTTTTTTTTTTTTTAAGGAGTTGAAGAAACAGACTCAGAGCAGTAGCACACTCTGCTTAGAATCACAGGGGTAAACAACAGCACAGCTGGGATGAGCACCTGTCTCCACCAAAGCCCATGCTCCTGACCACCATGCCAAGAGGATGGAACGAACATGGTCCTTTTGTCCGCCTACTGCCCTTCTGATTTCTTAGGAAAGAGCTTGTGTGTTCTTTTTTCCCTCCTCCCTTCTCCCTTCCCTCCTGGCTCATTCAACTGTTGATTTTCTGAAAGGATTGGCAATGGAAATAATCTGAGGTCCACATGCTAAGATGCAGAGCAAGAATGGAAAAGCCAGCCTTCTTTTTGTAGCATCCTAGCGTTTTACTTGAGATGGCAAATGGAGACTATCTGGACAGTCCATCTGGTCCCATCTGGAGGAGTAACATTTTGCTTTGAGAGCCCTGGGTTCTTTGGATGCCGGGGAGTAGACGAGTGCTGTGGCTATCTCCAGGCTTCTCACCCTGTGAATCTCAGAGGGAGCGGAGAGGTGAGGCCCCTCCTCTAGGGTGGCTTGGCGGAGCTAGATGATGGGGGCTCAGATGAGGTTGAGGTGAAGGAGGAAAAAGTGAGACTTAAACAGGGTAGTTTGCAATAAGAGTGTCCAAATAGGTTTCTTTCCAAACCAGACAGCCGAATTCGTTTTAGAGACTGAGAAATATCTCTCCAACACCACACTGGTGATGCTGGCTTCCTCTCAGTCCCTTGCACTCAGCCCATTTCTTCTCACTACAGGGCTTTGAACATGCTGTTCCCTCACTCAGAAATGCTTTTCCTTCTTTTTGCCCCAGTAATTTCCATTAGTCCTTCAAACTGCAGCTCAGGTGGTCCATGGATTTTCTGAAAACTCTACATTTTAAGTTTTCCTTTCTGTGCTACCCATGTCCGCAAATTCACACTTATTTAACATTTGGCTTCTTTGGTAGGCATATAAGCTTTGTAAGAATAGGCCAGATCTGCTTGTTTTTCACCGCTGTTTTCTCAGGCCCTATCAAGGGGTCTGGAATAGAGCAATGGCTCAAAAAATAATTTTTGAATTGGAAGATGAATGAATGAATAGAAGTGGGGGTAAAAAAGCAAGGTCAATAAAGGTAGTTGCCAGAGAAGCTTAGAAGAGCATCAGGGATAGTTAAAATCACCAGGCACTTCTCACGGGGTTGTCACACATGGTCATTTTATGCAACTGGCACCTCCTGGCTTTACACAGTGCACAACCCAGACAACTGTACTTGGTTATTCTGCCAGGGCTTCCAAATGGCCCAAAGCTCTTTGCACAGATGTGCCAGGTCTATTTAAGAGTCAATGGTGCAACAGACACATTTTGTCATTTGCTATCCTTTATAGAAGTTCTCTAATTACCATATTTGTTCTCACTGGCTTACGTAGTTCTACAAACACCATTCCCAATACTAAGAAAAGACTGATATGACCAAGGGGTAACTTCCACAAAAACCAAGCTGTCTTCATAGATTATGCTGATGAATGTAACTCAGAGATGATCAACTTTATTTATGCCTGATGCCACCATGCTGCTTGGTTTCTGGTTCCATCATCCTCAAAGCTCAAGTAAAAAGCCAACTGCCTTCCCTCTGGAAAATTCACATCTCTGGAAAGGGTGATAAATATCTCCAAGTTTGTATCCATATAAGACACTTGTCAGAGTTCTCCTTCATGGGCCCAGTCAATGCCCCATTAACCTTGTAGCTCCCTGATGTATAATGCAGGGAGGAAAGGGGCCTGGCTCTCTCCTTAAGCTCAGATTCATTAAAAGACCCAAAAATACAACTCTGAGACCAGCTCTGGAAACGAGGACCAGGCCATCTTGGGTCCCCCCAACCCCCATCCCTACTATAGGACACACACTAGTGATTTGAGAACTAGGCATGCTCCTTTAAGAGGTAGGCCTTTGAAGACATGCCTCAGGAAATTCACACAATTCATTTGGGAACGCTCTAGGCTGCAAGTAATAGAATGGCCAATTAACAAATAGGTCCCTCCTCTCATATAACAAGAAGGTTGCTGACTTGGTTCAGTGATCCCATGCTCTCAAGATAAGCATCTCTGTAGCTCTCTTAGCTTTTCTAAGAGAGGTCTGCTCTGCTCCCAGCCCTCATATCCACAAAAGAAGTAACTACAGGAAAACACGCATGTGTGTGCATGCAAGTATGCGTGTGTAGTAACAACAGCGGTAGCACTGAGTAGTAGTGATGAGTAAAAGGACACCTGCCCTCTTCTACCAAGAAAGCAGAAACTTTCCTGGAAGTTTCACCCAGCAACTATTTTGATCTTCTTCGCCACGTCTGTATCATATGGCTACTCCTAGCTTCAAGGGAATCTTGGAAATCAAGAGCTTTAGTTGGGTACCCTGAACAAAATTGGAGTTCTACCCTGAACAAAATTAGAGTTCTGTTAATAAGGAAGAAGAGTAAATCAATGTCAGGTAATTATCTTTCTGAATTGCTGGCACAAAGCAGTTTCCTTATTCTAAATTACAGTATTCTCCAAGCATCTCCGTACTTGACAAGGACTTCTTCCTATTGAGGAAAACCCCATGGTCTCCTTGGGAATTTTTCAAATAACAACAATGGAAGAGGAGAGCTGAGATATGCATGGATTGTTGATCAAGGCTTTTACTCTCTGATTTTTCTACAGAAATGGATATACGATGTACTTTTCTTGGTAACTGAAATCTAATTTGTGCACCTGATGATTTAAATAAGTAATTCTGCCTTAGGACATATCCATCACCCAGCATGTAAATGGAGATCAGCCCCGTCGTGGTGGAATTAGAGAGGGAAAAACCACCACATCTCAAGGAGACCCTCACATATATGTAGATTCTGATTCAGCGTCTGCCTTTCCGGGTTTGTCTGCCTGAGTTCTTGTAACAAGTCTGCTAGAAATCCTTCATCTAGGAGATTCATCCCATGTTGAGCCCACATCTCTGGCTAAAGCAAACACAAGTGTGGAAGAGAATTTAAAGATCAACTTGGCATTCAACCAGCTGGGATTGGAACCTGGGTCTTGTTGCTTGCTTGCAAGTTCAATAAGATAATGTTCATAAAATGTCTAGCACGACCCCTGGAACACAGATGTTCGGGAAATGTTACTCTTATTAACACTCCTTTAACAAAGGAATTTTGAAAGAGATTAAGGCACTAAATTCTAATTTTCATCCAAATTTGGCAGAATCAAAACTCCAGTTTCAGAAAACAGAATTTGGTCTTTGGAGTCCTCTAGAAATCAAGTTCTAGTTCCTTCTCCTCCACATGGTGACTGTCACTCTTTAAGTTGCCATTTTCTCACCTATAAAAGTGGGGGAGGGGGCAGAAATAATGCCTACCTTACTTAGTTGATTATTCATTCAACAAACACACATATGTGCCTGCTACGTGGGAGATACTGGGGATACAAATATTAACGAGACATAGTTCCTTTCCTTGGGAAATTCAAAGTCTAGTGCATGAATGTGAAGAGTAACATTAATTGCTTACATTGACTAAAAATCTACTAGATGCCAGATGTTTTCATCACATTATCTGAACACTTACAACTTCCCTACAAGATCCAGAATATCAACCTTATAGTAGAGTTGGGGAAATGGAGCTCAAGGAATATAAGGAAATTGCCCAAGAACACACAGTAAAGGGCCCTCTCAACATCTGCACATGGGTCTGTGGTGATGCAGCACTGGGCACAACACTGAGCACATGGCAAATGCAGTCTAGTTAACCACACTCCAGGAAACTGCTACCGCATCACCACTGAGCTCCCATACGCACCTTCAGCCTCATGCACAGGGGAAGTCTCACATGACTGTGACGACTGCAGTCACCTCCACCTGCCTTTCGACACAGATGAACGTGGGTTTGCTTTCATCAGTCTTGCAGATGAGTTGCAAAAATGATTATGTAGCAGAGGTAGGCCTTATAAGACAGCAGAACAAATATAAATAGCCTTTGAGACCAGCCGCCTGGCATAAATTACTAGCGACCCTTGGAGAGCACAGCTGTATCTAAAGCATATGATTGCACAGATACACACAGAGAACCTGTCAAGAATGTATGATGACTATCCTTAAAGTTCCCTAAATAGGTACACTAGAAAAATGGGTCTATACTCTGCCAAGAGAATGAATAGTGCTAATGATAACAATTACATTTATTGAGCAATTAGTCGATGTTGGATATGTTATTAAGCAATTTACATGCACAGTCTCATTTTCCCATCAACAGTTCCTTGAGTTGGGTACTGTAACTATCCAAACTTTATGGTGGGGGAAACTGAGGCTTGGGGAGGTTTAGTCACTTTCTAAGTTATCCACTTGGTAATTGGTGGAGTTCAAAATAAGGTACGTGTGAGCCTCACACTCTTAATTACAAACTTGACCCCACACCTCTGTGAATGGAGAGACAATCAATACTCTACATGCCTATCACCTTCCCTGTCCTCATGTGTCGCATCCACCCATTGTCCGTCTTCTCCTAGCTTCATTGCTCTGTCTCCATCACCAAAGGTCACATCTCCAAAGGGAATGATTTTCCTGCAATGTGACCCTTAGTCGTGCACTCCTACAACATGTTCAAAGTGTGCCCAGGCCTTTTCACATCACTCTATCTTTGCAATTCTTCCCTTCTAGGGGATCAAATCCAAAAAATCCTTCTCATACCTAGGCTTCCCTCCTCCCTGCTGTGTAAACTTGAACCTCTCTGAGCCTGTGTCATCTGTAAAATGGGGTATTAATATCTGTTTCCTACAGGTTCTCATTAGAAATAAATTAAATGAAAAATTTTATGCACGAAAATTTGAAAGACCTGAAAATGCCTAACACACTAGAAGCAAAATAATTGTTATTCGTCTTCTCAGGAGAGCACATACTCATCCTTGAAAACCCAGATCAAAGTCTCCTCATTTTGTCACAGCTGGATTTTGTCACTCCCTCCTCTGTATTCTGAGAACTCTACATCTCTCTCTGATTAGCCCTATTCACATTGTCCCCCGCCCCCACTTTTAAAATCTGTTTACCAGACCATCTTTTCTATTAAAAGGTGAGCTCGTCAAAGGAAAAGGCCTTGTCTGGTTTCTGTGTGTATCCAGAGGGCCTATTGCTGCCCCACCACAGTGTGGGGTAATCCATTATTTGCCAATTGAATGCATTAAGCTGCATTAACACTCACTCATCCACACAACCACCTGGAGGAGGCATGTCTTGGAAAGCAGACTCGCTGTTCTTTCTCTTTTGCTTTGTATTGTCTCACACCCAGCATAAGAGCATCTGTCCAAATCTAAAAGAAACCAAGGATGACTGAAAACACAGCTTCCTTCCTTTGAGCCCCTATCCTGTGATATGCACTTGCTATTTTATACATGCCTTCTCTAATTCTCGTGGTGGCCTTGCAAAGTTTTTGAGACTGGATTGAGAGAAAGATGTGTTAAAGTCTGTTTGTGATAGAATTCCCCTGCCTGTTAAGGGGAACAAGTCTTCCTCTAGCTCGGGAGATCCTCTTTATTAGGCAGTGTGATGGTTAATTTTATGTGTCAACTTGACTGGGGTGGGGGCAGGCATCTGGTCAAACATTCTAGTGTCCCTGAGTTTGGGGGATGAGATTAACATTTGAACAGGTAGGCTGAGTAAAGCAGGTGACCCTCCCTAATGTGGATGACCCTCATCTCATCAGTGGAAGGCCTGAATAGGAGAAACAGGCTGGCCCTGACTGTTTGGAGCTGGGACACGGGCCTTCTCTGCTCTCTGGACTTGAAGTGAAACCAGACTGCAATTTGTGCCTTCGGCTCTCCTGGGTCTCCAGCTTGCTAACTGCAGATCTTGGGACTTAGCAGTCTCCATGACTGTATAAGCTGATTCCTTTAAGTGCCCCCCCAGATAGATAGATAGAGATAGAGATAGAGATAGAGATAGAGATATAGAGATAGAGATAGATAGGTGTGTGTGTGTGTGTATCTCCATACACACGTCTATCCTATTCTTTCTCTAGAGAATGGTAATCCAGGCAGAATCCACATGATGGTAAATAGGGTAGAAAAATAAAGGAATAAGAGAGGCTTATTTGATACATATAAAAATAATTTTTAAAATATAGGAAGAGAAGTGTAAAAACCAAAGAGCTTCCCAGCTTATATATCAAGAAGCATTGGGAGCAGTACAGAGAAATGGGAAAGACAGTTTTGTAACAAATCATTCCTAAGTATGAGACACTGAGTCAGAGAAAGAGAGGAGTTTTATGAAATAGGTAGGAAATTGAAATTTATTCCCTTCTTTGTCATTCTCTCAAGACTGTGAATGAAACTTTGATTTGCTTTCAACTCTAATTCTGATAAAAATGAGACATTATGCAAGACAAGGGCACATAGGGTCCTGGCTGTATGTGGGCTGCAATGTACTCATGTATTCGTGTATAAGCTGAGCATTTGGGGTGGGTTATGGGTTTGTGAGAATCTCTCTAACCTTCTCTTTCTCTGTATATCTTTCGATATTTATGCCTCTTTCATTCTTTACCTCTTTTTCTCTCACCCTCCTCCCTGATGTAACTAATATATTGAGCTAAAGATACCTATTGGAACCAAAGTGGTTACAAAGAACAGGGGCCATTGCAACGTGTCTCCATTTAGTCTCCCTTGGGCCCCAGGGTCTCTAAAAGGTACACATTTACATGCACCTTTTAACTACAATCCTTAACTGTTCAAAAGGCACACATCAGAACAGCAAACTAAATTTCAACTTAAGGACACTTTTGTAAAAACAAAAACAAAATTAGCTTTCAAACCCAAATTCAATATTGTCAGAGGTAATGGGGGGAAAAAAGTAGACAATTCTTCAGTCACCCTGAAAAAAACATCTCTGCCCCTAGCAATCCAAAACACGTGTTTCGCTGCCAGCAAGATATAGTAACGTCATCGGGGTGGCTCAACTTATAGACAGCAAAGACAAATTTGAATCTGCGTCTATCCAACCCTAAAGTTCATGGTCTTAAACTCTCATCTCCACACAGCCAGAGCTCCTAGGCCATGTGACAGTCCCACAAGTTAGTGCAGCTCTGAGAAGTCACCTGAACAGTAACTGGTTTTCCTAAGGATTTGAAATGGAGCAGCCCATGCACCTGTGTGACCAAAGCCTTCAGGTCAGGTCCAATCAGATATGGACCCAACTCAAGCCAGCTCTGAGGTCAAATAATTCTTCAGACAAATGCTCAGTTGGCACATGGGAGGCATAATATAACCTACCAAAATTTATTATGGAAAAAATTACTAGGTAATTCGGTCTCCTTTGGGGCTTTGGGTCAGAGATTTTAAGTCTAAATTTTACTTTATTTTGCTCTGAATAGAAACAGGCAATTAAAGATGTCCAGAGAAATTTGCTTTGCAGGTAAAAAGGTGCTAAGACTATATTGGAATGTTCTAAAGCACTCCAAATGTCAAAAAGCAATGGTCATAAAAAGGTAAAGTTGAATGTTAACCATAAATTGCTACAATTCAAATGCCATAAAACATGATAGCCTCTTTCGGAATTTTAATATTGGTGGAGGATTAGAAGTGCACAGAGCCCTTGAGATGTCCTCCCACATCGTCATCTCCAAATCCCCACAGCTGGTAAAACGGAGGCTAACACCAGAACTTGAAGCTGAACTTCTTGACCCTCAGGCCAGCGAACTCATTCATTAAGTTTTGAATGTAGGAATAGAAGATTTATGATGGAAGACTTAATTTTTACCCTTATGTCAAATTTCACTGATACCATTATATATTTCAGGAATGATCACCAGAAAAATTCCTGGCACACTCCACAAGGGAACGGGTTTAGGAGGGGGGTCACAGCTGGTGTCTAGGGATAGTGTCTAAGTCAGAATATGTTCCCAGAATATGAGCCCTGGTTAAATGCATTCAGATAAATCATATACTATATTCCCTTCTTGGAGATTCTCAGTTCTCTCTAGCTTATTAAAAGTTCTGAGAAGTTTAGCAGTATAGAACACACTTAGCATTCTCTGTCATCAGCCTAGTGATCTAGGAGTACTCTGTAAACTAATTCTGTCAAAGTAACTCCTGAACACCTCTGAATTCCCAAGCTTATGTCATGTCTTCCCTTCCCTTCCCTTCCCTTCCCCTCCCCTCCCCTCCCCTCCCCTTCCCCTCCCCTCCCCTCCCCTCCCCTCCTCCCCCTCCCCCTCCCCTCCCTCCCTCCTCCCCTCCCCTCCCTTCCCTTTTTTCTTGTTTATTCATGTTAGAGAGATAGAGCACGAGCAGGGGAGGGGCAGAGAGAGAGAGCGGGAGACATGGAATTCGAAGCAGGCTGCAGGCTCTGAACTGTCATACAGAGCCTGATGCAGGGCTCGAACTTATGAACCATGAGATCATGACCCAAGCCGAAATTAGGCACTTAACCAACTGAGCCACTCAGGAGTACCCTATACTTTTCTTTTTTGATAGAAAATGGAATTCTTTGGACACTGGGATGTGACATTATTCCCTCCAACACAAAGAACAGGACACTGCCAAGGCCAGCAGAGTAAGCTTACCCCAGAAAACATGCAGGAGAACCAGCCTTGTAAAATTGCATGTGAGGTCAGGGAGAGCACTGTGTTCTCAAGAGTTTCAGTCCCTCTTGTGGAGCCAAGAGTGCAGAACCAGTGATGGCAGGGCAGGGGAGGGGGGAAGATTAAGGAAAAGCAAATATTGGAAGTGAAGGAGTAAAGGAGTCTCTGAACATCTCCTTAACACTCCGAATGACTGACGAGGCTGCTGGTTCTCCAACTTGTGCATGCATGGGAATCATGTGGAGGCCTTGTAAAAACAGACTGTTGGGCCCCACTCCTGGAGTGTCTGAGTCAGAAGGTCTGGGTGGAGCCCGAGAAGCTTTGTGCCTAACAAGATGCCAGGTGGTGCTGATGCTGCTGACGCAGGAGCCAGGCTCTAAGAAGCACTGACCTGACCAATGGCTTACTGAGAATGTCTAGCATGAATACTCAAGACCCAGCAGGTGGTGAGCTTCTTCTTAGCAGGAAATCCTTTCAATAAGGCATCTCTGTTGTCTTCCTGACAGCTGTTTGGCCCCACTTAGCATCCATGGTCACATCCTTTGGCCACATCATCTCAACCTTCCTTTAGCAAACCACTCCTCCCACTTTGTCTTGAGAATGTCGGTCAAGGTATTTCCGCTTTGCCCGAGGCATACAGGGGATTCTACATCCAAGCCGTGGAGATACAGCCTCGGCTACAGCTGGGCTACAGCATAACTGGGTGGCAGGTAAACCTGGAGGAGCAGCGGAAATGTCACCGTTTGTTGCTGGAAGACGAACGCCAAAAACTGGTGCCATGATGTGATCACTTTTCATACATCTCAAGGTCCTGCTTCTTTTATTTAGTAGCTTCCAATACAGTCTTATCACTACTATCCATATAGTACCTTAACCTTTACAAAATACTTATGAATGAGCCTACTTACTCAACTCAGTTACCCTTCCAATCTAAGCCAATCAGACTCTGGCTCCTCAGAATTTAAACACAAATTCCAAAACCATTTCCTAACAAACAGAAAGACTGGAAGCCACTGAAGCCCAACACTGAAGCCCTGAAATGTGAGCCCATTTAATTCCTGCTACTTAGATCCTGGAGTTCTCCCAGGTACAAGCTTCCTGCAGACTGCGTATCTCAATTCTCTTTACTAAATTCCTTTTTTGCCTCAGTAAGCTAGTCTGTTCCTAAGTCTTAAAACCTGACATGAGGTTCTTCCAAAATAAGAAGACTAGAACTCAAAATTTAACCCAGATTTTAAAAAAACACAAAAAACCAAAAACCCAGGATGTCTCTGGATAAAGAGGGGAGTTGGGATTCAAGATCCAGACCATTTGGCATTCACCACACACACACACACACACACACACACACACACACACACACACACACACACCCTGCCCCAGCAACAGCCCCAAAGAATTTCTGAAGAATCACAGGGTTTGTCAGACACAATGTAAGACCATGACTTATAACACCTCCTTGTGTTTTGGGCTCACTTTGGCAACCAGCAAGAGATAAGGGCCAGACGGACCTAGTCATCTCAAAGAACAGTAGAGAGAAATACAGCCTGCCTCTCTGAGGGTTTTAAGTATAAATTCCTATTTTAAATCATCCCTCAAAGAACCCCCGAAAAGGTCTAGTATGTTCATGTATATGCTATCTCCCTGGCCCGTGGGGCTGTATTTCTCATTTCATCAGCAGAGAAAGAATCAGATCTTTGGCTCCACGATTATAACATGCATCCAGGGTTTTGCTTCCTCCCAAAATATACTACAGGAAATAACGGCAGCAACTGAGTCGACACATGTTAATTTCAGCATAAATTGTTAAAGAGCAGACCTCAGCATACATGCAGCCGCGGAGGAGGCCCACCCAACAGAACCAGAATGCTTTACGGCATAGCTCCAAACACAAGTTGCTTCAAAGAGGTTTCCAAGAAGGAAAGACATGCACGTAAATAATCTTTGTCTTAAGAAAAAAATGTTTTCCCATCCTACAACTTCCTCTGCAGAACAGCTCAACTGAAGCAAGTCACTTTCTTTAGGAAGCAAGGCCCCTTTACCAAATTTAGGGCGAATCTGCCTTTAGAGATGGATGTTTTACTTCAGAGCACAGGGACTCCAGGAAATGTGAATCTCACAAGTTGAGGGCCAGACCATTCTAGCCAAGAGACTGGAGGTTCAGACTTTTGAAATACTAGACCAATTTTTTCTCAGGTATTAATTTGACTGGGGCAGTATACTCAAAAGATGAGGGTCTTGGACCTTCTGATTACTAAACCAGCCTAATCAGACAGTTGGGGTATAGACCCTTTGAAGGTTAACCCATTTAGTAAAGAAAGAAGGACTCCAAAATCCCTACGATTCCATCTAGGGGACAGAATCACAGAACTAAGGGACTGAATCAGTCCATTTAGGTGGTAAGCCATTCAAAGGAGAAAAGCGCCAGGTAATCCTGTGATGTGAACTCAGATACTCTGAGACCAAGTCTACCTTTACAGGAAATAGGGGGCTCAGACCCACTGGAGAACTTCAACCATGTCATAGAGATAAGTGTTTTCTATAGAAAACTTCCTAGCTTGGTACACTAATCTATAAAGGGGCGTGAAGGCCAGAAGGAATTCTCAATCCATCTCATGCATATTTCTTAGATAAGCATGAGAATAAACCATTCTTGACCCAGGCTGTAGATGAAAACAAGTAAACAAACCAAAACAAAACAGAACAAAAAACCCAGAAAATAACCCTTATGTAATACTGAGCAAAGAGTAGAAATATGAGTCCCCAGGAAGTGTGACATGTTTAGAAGGAGTCACTGATCCACCAACTTTGTCAACACATTACCACCCTTTCTTCCAACCTTACATTCATTTAATTCTCAAATAATCACTGAACACATGTCCTGAGATGCCCCCACATTTTATTATGAACTGCCATTTTATGCAGACTTGGTTTCTGTTACTGGCAGCCAAAAACAATTTCAAGGTGTTGAAAACACACACCCTTCGTTGTCTTATCCCGTTTCCCAGTGCCACAGAGTGCCTGCAAATGCACGCTGCTCTGTGTGAAGAAATGTAGGCTCTCCCATTATATTTCTGCATCCAGACATCTGCACGGCATCGCATAGTTCACAAGCATTTGTACAGCTTCACAAACTGGGAGCCTTTATAGGGTTAAAAAGAAGAATGGTTGGCGTAGATGTCCCAATTTTATAGATAAGAAACAGAAGGTCAGAGAGAGTCCTCAGTTTGTCCCAAGATCTCATGGCTCAGATGTGCTATAGCCTCATTTAGAACCAGGCATGCCTGAGTCAGCCCCTACAGTCCAAGCCTTACCATCCACCTCTAGAACCTTCTCCTTTAGTGCCCTCCCACTCTGATCCAACCACTCCCCCATATATTATCTAGAACTGGATTCTGGCCCAAGCCCTGCCATGAAACTGCTGTGTGATCTTGAGTAAGTTACTCTCGTACTCTAAATCAGATTCTGCATCCATATAGAAGTCCTACAAAACAACTGCTGGCACAGCTTAAATGAAATCATATGCGAGAGTGTGTATTGCACAACAAAGTCATTCAAAAATGGAAGACCCTGAGGTCACTCATTGATTACCATCCTTCCATGGGGCCAGGTGGATTGTCTTTTCATAAAGGGCCATAATCACTCCTAAAATGTCACTGGTGGGGTTTTTTGTTTGTTTTGTTTTTGGGGGTTGTTTGTTTGTTTGTTTTCCCTCAAAAGGGAAATACTAATACAAAAGACAGATACTAATACTCATGAAGTGCCTCAATCTTTCTTTTTATAATTTTTTATTTATTTTTGAGACAGAGAGAGACAGAGCATGAGTGGAGGAGGGGCAGAGAGAGACAGAGACACAGAATCTGAAGCAGGCTCCAGGCTCTGAGTTGCCAGCACAGAACCCGATGTGGGGCTCAAACCCACAAACCGTGAGATCATGACCTGAGCCGAAGTTGGACACTCAACTGACTGAGCCACCCAGGCGCCCTGGAAGTGCCTAAATCTTAATCTAAATCTCTAGCACAGATCTGCCCTGAATATAGCCTCAGGAGACTCTGTGTCCTGAGGCAGGGCTGAAACTTTCCTATCTGGGGTCAAGAGATTTAAGGCATAGGCAAGTGTCATTTTGAAAATGTTACCAAGGAAGGGTTAATTCCTTGAATCACTGTCAGGTTACCTACAGTAATTACAACATTAGCCAATTCAAAAAAAAGATCTCTAAGAGAATGGGACACAAAGTAGGTAAGTTTTGATGGAGACATAGTATAAAAACACTGTCTTAGTGTTTTTCTCCTTGGAGGATTGGATTCCTCCCAGCAGGGAAGGCTGAACAACCATGAGGCCCCACAAAGCCTTGTAGGGCATGAAAACAGAGGAGAGCATAAAGAAGGAAACAGGTTCCTGATTCAAGATCCACTTGATTCCTAGATCCTGATGGTCATTAACTACCAGTGTGCTTATGGGTGAGTTTCTTAGTTTCTTATCTTCAAAAAAAAAAAAAGATTAAGATACTGCACCACCTGCTCCCGAGGCTTCTGTAGGGAACTGGGGAGCTAATAGAAGAGGAAGTGTTTGGAAAGGCACTGGGGCTTTCTGGATGTAGAAGGTGGGGAGCAGGATGTCACTGGAGGTCTTGCCAGTCTCTGGCTCAAGAAATCACATGAGAGAGGCGTTGACAGGATACTTTGGAAGAAAAACACTGGAGAAGCATTCAGTATGGGTCACACTGAGCTTCCCTAGCTAGTGGCTATTCAAATGGAGAAGTGGGGTTAGACCACTGTGTTTACAGAGCTGGGGCCAGATATTCTCAAGAACCAGACCAATAGTCAGACACTGCGTCCCACTGTCAGCTGGAGCTGCTATGGCTTTGACAGCTGCTTCTCCAGGCATTTCATTTCTTCTCACTAATCCTTCAGGGCCCCGAGACCCCTCCACAGGATCCTCTCTCATTCCCTTGCAGATAAATCAGCAGAACCCATGCTAAGTCCCAGGTGATAAATGAAGCCCTTCCCCAAAGAGTTTGGCCCAAGCCCAAAGCAGCAGCTTGCCTGTCGATTTATTGTCCATTTAAATCATTTCTTGCCTCTTATGACAAAATGTTAATGACAAAATATAGGTGATCCTACAAGAGAGGGAAAAGCTATATTTTTGCAACGGGAAATTAGAAATGTATTATTAATAATGAACATTAATTATATATTTTAATGCTCGCATGGGAGAGCTGACGGGGGCATAATTTGCAGAGAGGTTCAGGGGAGCCCTGGAACCCAGAACGGCCATTTTATTAAACACGAATCCTATTTCCTGCACCCATGAATATTTCATTTGGAATATTTACTCCATCCTCTTATGCAGCCATTCCGTCTTAGCTAAGCCACAGTTTTAGACAAGTCTTTTCTCTTTCTTGATCTTGTTCTTGAAAGAATGACACTTATCCAGAAATGATGTATGATTCTGAAAAAGAGCTTCCCGAATACCATATTAAAATTTACTCAGTGCCCAGGAAAATCCATATTAGCAATAGAAGGAAGCCCCATGACCACTGAAGGCTGTGAACAGCTCTATGGGAAAAGAATGAGGGGGGTTGTTTTTAGTACTGGTATCACTATCCCAGGAAGACTTTCCAATAATCTAATTCCTGGGTCCAGGTCTGCCTAATGTTCTTCCTCAGTGGCCTGTCCTGTCCCTATTACAGCCCCCACCAGGATGTTCCAATTGCCGGTGAAAGACACACATGTCCCCTTCCAAATGCCCAGATTCTGAATGGAGGGCCAGGCACAGATTTTGAAAAGATGCACAGCTCATCAGAAATGAACATTTTAATAAGCTTAAATGTACAGACACATGACTTATACTGCTGCAAATATAATCAAAGTTATGAAGACAGATGTACTTGCCTTTTTCTTTACATGTGACATGTCTCTAGTCTGTAGATTAAGATCAATCCTAGGGTACATGAGTGGCTCAGTCGGTTAAGCATCCGACTTTGGGTCAGGTCGAGATCTCCTGGTCCATGTGTTCGAGCCTCGTGTCGGGCTCTGTGCTGACAGCTCAGAGCCTGGAGCCTGCTTCGGATTCTGTGTCTCCCTCTCTCTCTACTCCTCCCCCTCTTGGGCTCTCTCTCACTCTCAAAAATAAATAAACATTAAGGCAAGATTTAATTTAAAAAAAAAAAAGACCAATTCTACTACTTCAGTGTATTGTATTAAAGGAAATCTTTCTCCTCCTTTGATTTAGAGAACACAGTATCATTCCTTCCTCCCAATCTCACAGCAAGATTAGACAGACGTTTTTCATAGAAGTAAACTGACCTTCAGAGTGACTATGGAAGAAGCTCTCAAGCACAGTATACTGGCACATGCTAGAACTCAATGTGAAGTGAAGACTGATTCCCAAGCTAATGTATGTGGCTGCTGTATACAACACTACTCAATGTCCCCATCATTGGGTGAACTTGGGAAAGACAATGATAATCTTAACTTTAAGCAAGTACTACCAGTTACTTACGGCACACTGAATGCTTTGCACGCAGCATCTCATTTAGTTCTCCCAACAATCCTGTAGATATAGTTATCTTCCCTATTTTATTGATGAGAAAAGTGAGGCTCAGAGAGGTTAAGCAACTTGCCCAGATACACACAGCTTGTCTATGTAGCATCAGAAAGAGAACTCAAATCTCTCTGACTCCAAAACAGGCGACTTTTCACATTGGCATTGAAGCAGCAGTCTCAAAGGCAATGTTTATTTGCTTACCAACTGCCCAGAAAACAGCTAACTACCTTGCGCTGCACTTCCTAAACTCCTCCGTTCCTGCTTGTGCCAGACTGCAAACTCAGAAAAACCCAGGGCTCAGCTCCACCACTGCCTCAGGGCCCCTCTGGGTTTTGGGGGCCAAAGAAGCCACTTCTCTAGTCCAGAAACACTTCCCCACTTAGAAGTCCAGTTTTATCTGGGTAAAGAGCTCTACTGGAGAACCATCTGTAAAGGACTTTACCTGTGGCTACCTTCTGGGACAGGCTCAGAGGCAAGCTTTCTAACGAGTGCTAAAGGTCAGTGTGGTTTTCGTGGTAAGCGCTAAGAACTTCCCATAAGAGTATGATGGAAACCCTAGACAAATGACATTATGTTTAATTGTGTGTGCAGGTATAATCGTGTAAACCTCCCTAATGTGGGTATGAAGTTTGAAAGACCATTTAGGTTTCATGAAGAGTTTTTAATGACATGAGAAGATTGTCACACGAGCATGTTAAGGAAAAAGAAAGGAGCAGGTGTGAAATTGTGCATGGGGTGTGATAACAGTTACGTAAATACCTAAAAGGTGTGTAAGGTAAAGTGGGGAGAAACTGAAGATAAACACATGGAAATGCTAACAATGGCTGCTGACAGATGGCATTATGGAGACTTCAAATTTCCTTTTCTTATACTTCGTTGAATTTTCCAAATTCTCCACAATGAAAATATTTGCCTTTGTCACAGGGGAAAATAAACACTGAAGTAACTACAATCTGTTAGGTTATAATTTTAAATTTTACATGGAGATCTAACATAGATTTGATCATGAACTTGAAAGGAGAATAAACTGTCAGATTTTGCTCCTGTGCCCATTCACCATTAGAGAACATTTTCTTTTTATGTTTCCTCTTTGTTCCTTTCTTTCCGAGATCATGCAGTTTGAATACCTGGGTTAAACAAACATGTCTGAAGGCCTGGGAATCAATGATAGCCCTCCTCCCAAGCCCAGATGAGCAGGAAGGAGATGCCTCTACTCTGTCACATACAGATATGTAGGCTGCGCATAGACGAACTTCTCTGGACAAAGGATAATACTGCAATCGCTCCTGGTTATGTTCCTGCCACCACCACACGAGTGTTCGCAGTGGTAGTTACTGTAGCGTGCTGGAAGGAGGAAAGAGGAGGAGACGTGAAAAGTTACTATAATTTGAACTCATAATATCTTCATGAAAGCCTTTTCCTCAGAATCAGAACCCCCTCTCCTTCCTTCAGAATAGCCATCAGTGGGGCCCCTGGGTGGCTCAGTGCGTTAAACGTCAGACTTCGGCTCAGGTCATGATCTCACGGTACACAGGTTTGAGCCCCGCATCAGGCTCTGGGCTGACAGCTACCTCAGAGCCTGGAGCCTGTCTTCAGATTCTGTGTCTCCCTCTCTCTCTGACCCTCCCCTGCTCACGCTGTCTCTCTTGCTCAGAAGAAAAAAAAAATAGCCATCAGATATTCTGAGTATGAGATATGCCACGTAGCGGGCAAAATTTGTTAATTTTGTTAATTTTCTGTGGGGCAGAGTGTCTATCTTAATTTACATTTTTCCCAGAACATTAGAAGCCACAACTCCAATGAAAAACAAATAGGTCCTATGGATTGTTAAGAAGGAGGGTCTATGTAATTTTCCACTGACATTTTTTTCTGCAAATATCAACGAGGAAAGTGTACTTTTTTTCAAGCCTGTGGTGAACTTTGTATCCATTTTCAGAGCAACTCTGTTTTTGAGAGCCACTCTTAATTTTGTACTAATGAAAACTTGATTTTAAAAAAAATCAGGAAGGTATGTTATGAGAGCTGTCAGTCTACTTTCTAATGACCCAGATTCCCTTCTTCAAGGCCAAAGCCATAA
Organism: Proteles cristata cristata; assembly: GCA_017311185.1. Lineage (NCBI taxonomy): Eukaryota > Metazoa > Chordata > Mammalia > Carnivora > Hyaenidae > Proteles > Proteles cristata. The sequence goes on along the minus strand of JAESUZ010001797.1, from coordinate 498,848 downwards.
CTCTAATACGAAAATATATGTTCACAGGGTCCTTACCAATGCCTATTAAGCCAGGGATGAGATAAGAAGCAGAAAAGATCGACAGTATATTTTCATTCAATCTCTCTTAAAATAATGATGCATGCAACTTCATGTCATTACTTTTTAATGATCTTAGCCTAGTTAATAGCACAGTAATATTCCAAAGAGGAGCAGGGAATTATTTCCACATTTAATTTTCATTGCAAAAGTGAAAGGAGCTCTCTCTCTATTTTTTTTCTGCCAGAGAAGCTGTCTGCTGCCTATGACTGCATTAGCTCTGCTACATTACAGCTGAGCTAATGGATCAAAACCAAGTGATTAGTTTCCTACTCTTTTGAGCATTTCCAAGTACTGACTGGCTCCCAGAAACCTGGACATGGGTTTTCAGTGTCCACATGAAGCTGGCTTGGGCCTTTTGACCTTCAACAGACTTGACTTGGGATTCATTATATGTGCTCTTTCGGGCTTCTGGGTTGCACTGAATAATTAGGAAAGAGGGCTTCTGGGGAATATAATAGAGATCATACGCTCAGTTCTTCAATCCTAGTCAAAAGCCTAGAAGATCCAAAATGGCGTCATGCAAGGACTGACACTCATTCATTCATTCATTCCTCCATTCATTCATCAGTTACTGTGTGCCAGGCACTGTCCTAAGCCAGGCACTGTCCTAAGCCACTGGCGTGCTATACTGAATGCCACAGAGATGGGTCCCTGTGTTGAAGCTCATAGCAGCAACATTTTGAGTATGGGATTTCTTCAATAAAAGACACTCTTGATTGGAACAAGTACAATGGATTTAATGGGAACTTTTGTTTGAGGAGGAAGGAGAATAATAAGCAGCAGACCAGCCTAGATTGTAAGATGCATCCCAAATAACATTAAATGTGGCAAAAAAGAAAAGCCTATCTTTGAAGCACAATGAGATGTGACTATACACCCAACAGAATGGCTCAAGTTAAGAAGGCTGACAACCCCGTATGTTGGCGAGGATGCAGAGCAACTAAAACTCTGATACATTGTTGCAGGAAGGTAAAATGGGTCAACCACTTGATAAAAAGTTCTGAGTTTCTTGCAAGACGAACCACACAAACATACTAAGACCCAGCAGTTCCTCTCCTAGGCAGATATCCAAAAGAAGTGAGAGCATATGTCCACAAAAGACTTGTACAATCATGTCATAGCAACTCTACTCATAACGGCCAAAAGCTGGCACCACTGTTCATCAACAGGAGACTCAGTGAACAAACTTTAGTGTCTTCATTCAATGGAGCATGACTCAAAATGCCAAAGAAACGAAGGACTGACATGCAACAATACATACGAATCTCACAGATGTTATGCTGAGGGAAATGTCAAACACAAAAGAGCATATATTATATGATTCCATTTATATGAAACTAGAGCAGGAAAGTAAGCTGCCATGGGGAAAAAGTAAGCTACTGTGGGAAAAAATCACAATAGTGATTGTCTCTGGTGGAGAAAGGAGAAGGGCCCACAGGGAGGAGACCTCAAAAAGCTTCCTGGCATGATGCCCTGTGCCTTGGTAGGTGTATACGTTTGTCAGAACTCATTTAGTGCTACGCTTAAGAACTGTGCATGTCACTGTATGCAAATTTTACAAGAAAAAAGAACTATAAACAAATACTGAACTCTGATTAATGATATGCATGCTGATGTCTGCAAATTGCTTTGAAGATTTTTGTTTGTTTGTTTAGAAAGACAGCACGAATGTGCGGCTCAATTCCAGGACCCTGGGATCAAGCCCTGAACCAAAACCAAGTCAGAAGCTCTACCGACTGAACTGCCCAAGCAGCCCTCCAACCTACTTTGAAATTCATCAAAAATATAAGCTGATGAATGAAGGGAAGGAGGAAGGAAGGAAGATAAAGGGATGATGGACGGATAGATGACAAAGCAAGTGGAGTAAAATACAATCCTAGAAACTAGGCGGTTGGTATATGGCGATTTTCATCTTTCATCCAATAAACTGAAAAATCAACATGTGTGAACTCATTAAGGCTTTAAAATAGGTAGATATGGGGCGCCTGGGTGGCTTAGTCGGTTAAGCGTCCGACTTTCGCTTGGGTCATGATCTCGTGGTTTGTGGGTTCGAGCCCCGCGTCAGGCTCTGTGCTGACTGCCGGCTCGGAGCCTGGAGCCTGTTTCGGAGTCTGTCACTCCTTCTCTCTCTGACTCTCTCCTGCTCTCTCTCTCTCTCTCTCCCCCCTAGAAATAAATAAAACATTTAAAAAAATTAAAAAAAAAATAAAATAAAAATAAAATAGGTAGATATGCATGACCTTCACACAAGGGTATTTATAATTCAATCCAAAAATTCATTTAACACTCACTAATTATCTTTTAAATTTCCCTACTGCCTCATCTATTTCCTCATCTTTCCATATAGTAATTACCATGTTTTGAGCAACTTCTGTGTGCCAGCTACTATGCTAAGTGCTTTCATAAATTATTATTATCATTGCAAACAACCTAGACGTTTAGAGTGTCACTATCACTATCGCTGCTTTATGGATGAGGAAACTAAGGTGAAAGCAGTTTCGGGAATTTTCTTAAGACTGCACACCTGTCATATGGCAACGCCAGCATTCACAACCTGGTGTGTCTGATTTTGAAGTCCATGCAATTTTAACAAGAAATAAAAGATGATTTTTAAGGTGTTTTTCTGTTCTAGAATCTGATTCCAGAAGGTAAAAACAAAAAAATTTATATAGAAAAACAAAACAACACTGTACTAGACATTGTTAGGCAGAGCTGTTAAGTTTAAGGGTCAAATGAAGCAAGAAAGGAAGGAATGAGTGGGTGGATGGACAGATAAATGAACGAAAGAACAAACGAACGAATGAATGAACGAATGAGTGAATTAAATATTTGAGGCATTACCAGCAGCAACTCCTGCAGATGGGTGTGTTCCCTTTTCCCCAAACACACCTTGTTTTTAAACATAACAAAATGCAAGAAAAGACAATCAGGGATAAGTCTAGAAAAGAGCATACTAGCTGTCAACAGGAACATGAGATCAACAGATTGTTATAGCTGATGTTGAATGTGTTTCCTGGAAGCCACAGTGAAGGGGTGGTGGTGAAAATCCCTAGCATTTGCTTTCAGATGAAAAATAGCATACAAATATACCTGCAGGGCTGAGTATTCTTTTTCTCCTGGACAATTGGGTGGGAATCTACCATATCCTTACTCAAGGAATGTTAACAGTGAACACTTTCTTCGTTTTTTTTTTTTTAAACAGAAAGATACGAAAACATCGTTCAAATGGACAAACCTTTGGGAAAACTCCTTCAAGCAGTGTATAACCTTAAATAGGAACTCCATGAAGGCTCCACTGTGAGGCTGAATATTAGTTTCATAAGAATCCCATAAATTATTGATTTAGAGCTTGGAGACTCAAGATAAATGACTAAGTTAACTGGTCTTTTGGTTGATATTGGGCTGCAATTGATTCATGGCTGGTTTCTCTAACAGAAATTCATGGGGCAGAAACTCAGACTTTTGGGTTAGAAAGCACATATTTCTCGTTTTGCCGTTAAACACTGCAAATGTTTCTTTCTTATCTAGATGATCAACTAAATTGTAACAGCATCTCCTTATATTATACAGCACTATATGGTTTTCAAAGGCCTTCACCCTCCCTCTCTCTGCAAATTCTCCTCATCGGTGTACGACAAACACCATTACTTCACTTTACAAATAAGGAAACAAAAGGAAACACCTTTGACGAAAATTACAAACTTGATAGTTGGGGCAGCTAGGATTTGACCTTGTCCCATGCTCTGAATAGTAACAGTCATTGTAATGGTAACTGTAACAATAAAAGGAATGATAGTCGTAATAGTGGTGGTAGCAATAGCAGTGGCAGTGGCAACAGTAACAGTTGTGAAGACATCACAGCTTCTAGCCAGAGGCTTTGCAGCCAGGGGTCGGGGATTCTCCAGTCCACCAGGAGCACAGAGGACTTCCCAAGCTCAGCAGCTCCCTCTCCTGGAGGACTTGGACACCAGAGCTTGTCTATTCTCTGCTACCATTTTGTTAAGTTCCTCAGCAGGGCTCACTGCTCACTGCCCTCACGGCAGCACGTACAATGTAGCAGAGAGGCTCCTACCGAAATGAATTACATGCTCAGATTTCCTACAACCTTCCGGAGGCTGGCTGCAATGGGAGACTCGCAGAAGAGGACGTGACCCTATCATTCCTGGCCAAGACCTGAGATCAGGTTTATTTAGACTCACCTGTTGTTTATATCTGTTCTATCCCTCCCACTTCAAGATGTGCCGAAAGGATTCCCAAGTGGTGTGGGGACCACTGATCATTTATTTCCTCCCTTCGTATACCTTTATACTGAAAGGAGTTGGGAGGGCGGTCAGAATAAGGTAAAAAGTGTATGTCCCATGTTAGAGTTTGTGAGCTGTAGATGTGTTCTCACCCTAAAGTGAATGAGAACAGGCTCCTTGTAACTTGCATATCCAGCACAAGCTGCCAGAGCCAGGCTCTGTGACTCAGCTTTAGGGTTCCCTCTGTCCCCCCACCTCCACTGGCTATAAACTAATCAAAATACAGTGACTTTGCACATCATGAAAAGAAAATCAACATGTCTTTTATTGAATGGCACACAATTCCACAGATTTCTATGTTTTCACATATGACTGAAGCTAATTACCCTCAAGGCACCAAATGAGCTATTAAGAATTATAGATGCTGGTATTCAGGAACTAACATCACTGTGTTCCTAGAGTTCTCCAAAGATGCTAATTCACTATTTTTGAAAGAGGGGTTGAGCCTCGCAGAATCCCTTAGGCCCCTTCTCACACGCAGTAGAGGGGTCTCTGGTGGTAACAGGCCCAGGAAAAATGATGTGAGTTGCCAGAGTTGAGGGGGAAGAAAGCATACTGCAACTAACCCCCCGGATTCCTATCCTGGCCGCTGCCACATGACCTGTTTTCCTTCCTCTCAGGCTGCTCATTTTCTCATTACCACCAACTCACCTTCCTAACGTCACAGGAAAATCATGTCTTTCCAGCGATGCTGTGACCCTGCTCTCTGACTGCCTGAGTGCAGAAATGTGGAAGCCACGGCAGAGGGCATGGAGTGGAGACAGGGGGTGGGGGTGGGGGGAGCTTGGCAGTCAAAGAAAGAGTGGAAGCAGAGTCTCTGGCTCATCAATTACCAGCTTCAAGGGTTGTTCATTAAGTGAGATGATTTATATAAAGCACCTAGCACATAATAAATGTTCAATAAACATCAGACCCTTTCCCTCCCCCTTCCACAATCCGTTTTCTACCTGCTGATTAATTAGCAAGAGTGCTGCATTTCTGAGTGATGCGCCGTACGGAGCGTGGACAGTTGATTCATCATGAATAATGTAATGTCACAATCTGGACTATTTATATTCAGATGAATTGTACATAATACGCCACACATGCTAAAGAGGAACATTAATATTTAGCATTCCAAGCTAAGCCATGATGATTAATTTGGCTTTAACTTTGTATCTTTTTTGCAGAATTCTCAATCTTCTCTTTTTAAAGGGACATTATAAGAAATGTTTTCTGAAACATAAGTGGAACTTGCTTATGCATCTTTCAAAAGCCTTAAAAATCTCCATAACTTCTTACCCAATATTTCCGTTTGGAGGCTTTATCCTAAAGAAGCACTTACAAATACAAGGGGAAAAATCATTATGCACAAATATGTAATGATAGGTGATTGGTTTGGTAAATTCATCCATTACATAGAACATTATGCACACATTAAAAATTACTTACACAAAGCATTATCAACAACAGAGAAATATACTTGTTCATATATTTAAGTAAAAATAATTAGCAAACACTAAGGGACTGACATCAAAAACATCAAGTTGTTTACAATGGCTTTTCTGAAAGAGTGAGTCTACTGGTAATTCCTCTTCCTACTTTTTCAAACTTTTATAGATAGATTTCCCCAACCATTCTTTCATTTTTATGTTTTTTAATGTTTATTTATTTGTTTTGAGAGAGAGAGAGAGCAGGGCAGGAGAAGAGAGAGAAGGCGAGGGAACCACAAGCAGGCTACGCGCTGTCAGCACAGAGCCCGGATGTGGGGCTTGATCTCACAAACCGTGAGATCATAACCTGAGTCGAAATCAAGAGCCCGACGCCCAACCGATTGAGCCACCCAGGTGCCCCGACCCCTACCCCGCGCCAACTAGGCTTTTAGTTGGAAAAGCTCTTTTATTTTTTTTTTTAATGTTTTATTTATTTCTAGGAGAGAGAGAGAGAGACAGCGTGAGCAGGGGAGCGTCAGAGAGAGAGGGAGTCACAGACTCTGAAACAGGCTCCAGGCTCTGAGCTGGCAGTCAGCACAGAGCCCGACACGGGGGGCTCGAACCCACGAACCGCGAGATCATGACCTAAGCAAAAGCCGGACGCTTAAGTGACTAAGCCACCCAGGCGCCCCTGGAAAAGCTCTTTTAAAAATAAATAAAACATCACTGATTCTGAGATCCCTGAGACTGGAGTCTTTGTTTCTCTTTCAGTACCGTGACACCCAGTGTTAGTACAGGACCCTACCACATGAACAGCCATGCAGTGATTTTTATTGACTCAGGCTGATTTTTTTTTTTTAATGTGTGTGATATTGATTTGCATCACACACTTTTTTTTATGCTGGCAAATTTCTGAAGTCAGGTAAATTACTGATGAGGAGGAGGAAGGTAACAGCCACCAGCGACCATGTATTGAGCACCTATTATAATGCCTGTGCTGTGCTAGCCATTTAACCTATTTTATTTCTAACCCTTTTAATAGCCTTGTGAGTCAATGTCATTATCTGCATATTCCAGATGTGCAAACTGAGGCACACTGAGAGAGCTAAGGAATTTTCCCAAGTCCTGTAGCTGGTAAGAGCGACTAAAGTATAGTTGTGTGACTCTAGTGTTTTAACTCTTTCCACTAGGACTCACCCAACCACATGCATTATTCTCATCAATTCTGACAGCAGAAGCTCTCATAACCAAGATAACAAACTTCTAACATCTCAGTTTCCCATCACAGATGTTCCTCAGTGATTACTGCTCCTCACAGCCTGGTGCCAACAAGGGTCTACATATTGAAAACTGGGCATCTAATGATCTAGGTTACCATTCTCTCACCCACCCTGCTCTACAAATCTATTCAGATTCCTTCACTAAAGACCCTGGACTTGGGCCTTCTTGGGTCCCCTTACCCTCCAGCTCTCCATCTGGCTCTCTTGTCCACCCATGCTACCACCAGGAAGGCAGACACTGAGGGTGTCTGCAGAATCTGACATTGAAGATCTCTGATGGCCTTACGGTTTGTCGGATTTGCAGGTTTACAAATGTGCTTTCCTTGCAAGGAGTCTTCATCATTCTTTCGGCAAGGCCCGTTCAGTGCTTCCACTGCACAACACAGTCCTAAGCACTGGAGTTCGAGGCGGGTGCAAACATACGAGGTCCATGTCTGTCTGGAACCCACATCCCCCCTGGGGAGGCAGACACGGATGGTTAGCATCACACAGAGAGTATGTAAACTGCCAGGTGCCCTGATGGAAAAGTATGTGGAGGCACAGCAGGGGCATTCTGGAGGCCACTGAGAATGTACCCATCATCAGAAATACGAAGAGTGAGTAGAGATTAATTTAGCAAGAGGGTGGGGAGGGAGGAAACATGGACTAGAGGAAACCTGGCACCTCTGATAAACAAAAATGGTCAGGTTTTCCCAGAGCACAGAGAAGCTAGTGAGAGGACAGACCAGGGGAAAAGGTGGACGATTGATGCAGGCAGGACACTAAAGGCCATGCTGGGGGGGTGGGGGTGGTGCTTGAATTTATCCCCAAAGGGAAGGAAAGTCATTGAAGTCCTATGAAGAGGCTCAAATTACGTGCCTAAAAACAGTCCCCCTGGCTAGTGTGGGAAAAGAAGTGGAGAGCGGTGACTGACAGTAGACGCCCCTCCTTCATTCCCCGGCACAAGCAGCATCTCTCAATTCATCCATCACACACACCCAGGACACTACCTCCTTCATGAAGCCTGGTCTGCACTCGCACTTCTGTCTGAGTCACCCCCTCACAGGTCCTATAATACTCTGCACTTACCCCATCTGAGCCCCTGTCACAATACATGCATACTGGAATCTCCTGTTTACTTCGCAGTAACATCGTCTGTCTGTGAGCTCTACCAAGGCTGGGATCACGTTTGTCTTGTTCACACTTACATCCCCAGGGCCACCAATAGCGCTGATCCACAGTAGGCATTCAATAAATACTTACACAACAGCTAGCATTTCAGTGAGTACCTACATGCTAAGCATCCCGACCCCTTCCATATGAATGAACCCATGCAGCTCTCCCAATGCCTCTACGCGGAAGGTTCTGTCAGTATCCCCACTCTAACATATGAGTAAACCGAGTCACAGAGAGGCGAGAAAACCCAGTCTAGGCTTATGTGGCTGCTGCGAGGACGTGGCACCACTGAGCTCCAGGGTCCATGCTCCCAACCACAACACTATAATGAATAACAAAAGAATGGAATTCTGTTAGAGCCAGCACTTAATTATCTGTGTTAATGGTCTAAAGCAGTGGCCTGCACCATCCTCAACAGTGACTAACTGCAAAATAATCCCTGGTGGACCTGGGGATACATATGGATTTTTTTCAGTAGTTTGACCTTCGTAAATTACCACTTAAAATAGCCAATGACAAAACCAATTCCTGTACCCTAAGTAGCAATCAAACTAATGGACAGAAAGTAACTAAGATCTAAACTGGCTAAGCCAAAAAAAAAAAAAAAAACAAAGGCAATCAACAAATTTAATTAGCACTTATTTTGTCTTCAAGCTCTTGCCATCTTCCTCTGCCCCCCATCACTACCCCTTTTCTTGAAAGTGTATCCCCTACCACCGTGTTTACTTCCTTACCTCCTACCCACTTATCCTGAAATCAAGTCTTTGTTCCCACAACTCTCCTGAAGTCCACTTGACAAGAATTCAGCAATGACCACTGTATTACCACGTCCAGTGGCTTCCTGCCACCTCTGGAGGTGTGGTGTCCACAGCACTGGATCCTCTGCAACATCTTCTCCTTAAAAAATCTTTTTTCTATCACCTTACTGGGGAGAACAGTGAAGGACGAGAAGTCCAGAGGACCAGATTTTATTTCTCATCTCTCTACAACTGCTGAAATCAGTCTCCCTCTACTCGAGTTTTAACCCACTGTGTGCTACTGTGAGATTAATAAGTGCCGGCTAGGACTTTCTTTCTCTTTTTACCTCTCCTAATCTTATAGGGACATCACAAAGAATTTTGATAAGGCAGCAAGGACTTCAAGTCAAGTGGAAAACAGACGAATCAACCAAACATTCATATTCAGCGAGTTGCAAGTCAGTGTCGGTGAAACTTAGCCTAATCCCCTCAAAATGAGTTTTGTTTTGTTTTTCATTTTAGCAAGGGGTTTCATTTAAGAATGTGAGAGGCACAGAGTTTCAGAGATGAGAGAAGCCAGCCATCACACAGACTCGGAGATTCCTGTAGCTGCATTTAAACACTGCCATGGAGGACAAAGGGCTTGGGCTTGGGCATCAGACACCTGGGCTAAAACTCACGTTCAGCAAGTTACCAGTGGTATATACTTCTACATTCGCACTTAACTCTCTGGGACTCAAAGTTCTTATGTGAAAAATGAGGGTGATAGGAGGAGGAGGTGAAGAACAAATGAGATCATGTATGTACAAAGGTCTCAGCATGTAATACGGGCTCATTTCCACTACTTACTATGTTGATTCCAAGGGTTCAGAGGCTGCCATCTTCCTACTATCAGAAACAGTCCTCATGGCTCACTGCATAGCCGTGAGCTTCCTCATACTTCCCCACCTATTGAAGCTGGGCAGGGACATGTGCACAATACCATCCAATGACATGGGAGTAGAAGTCCTTTGTGTCACTTCCAGGCTGAAGCATTCGGGAGCCAGTGCGAGATCCTCCAGCAATCTACCCCACGCTGATTAAATACATCACTCCCTGGGGGTTCCTTGTCTCAGAGGGGGTAGAAGGGATCAATTAAGCTCATCGCTTTTCTTACCCAAGGGCTTCACTATCAGCATCTCCCCCTTCCATCCTCACCTCTCTTTCACACACCAGAATCCCATCTTTTCATTTGACCTGTGAAGAACCTGAAGTCCTGAGAGGTGAAATGACATGTCCAAAGCCTCACAGCACGTATGTGGCAGGGCCAGGCCAAGAAGCCAGGTCCCCAGACTTCCCCAGAGCTCCTCTACCAGCCACACTATGCCACCATCCGGTGGCTTGCAACTTCAGCTGTTAATAATGCTCTGAGCTTGCCATTCCTTTCAATCACTGTAAATGATACAATCCATGCTACATTAATGCACTAATTACCAACAGCTCACATTACCATGCCCTAGTCACTAAGAAGTATTGTCAATTCACCATTCTGTTTGCCAGTACGTGCAAAATGTTGGCAGACTCATTCTCAAGGTGTGGCATGAGGAGAGAAGCTACGATATGATGAACAACAGATTCATTTCATATTGATAACCAGTCAGGTGGCCCTTCTATTCTTCTTTGTCAGCTAAACAAAATCCGAAAGAGCCCCAGAAGGAAGGTGGTCGATAGGCTAGGTACTGTGGATGAGCTCTAGAAATAAAACTCCCGCCTACTTTAGATTCTCATCCTTCCCTTTGTGACCTCCATGGGTTCTAAAAGCCTCAGTCTCTCAGTCACAAAATGGGAAAGAAAGTAGCTCCAGCCCCATGAGGTTGCCCTGAGAATTCAATAGTATCACGGGCATATAGCCCTGAGCAAGGTGCCACAAACAGAGTGAGGTGCTCAATTGATGCTGGCTGTGATTATGACTATGATTTAAGGATCGTTCTCCCCATGTCTTAATAATTATTTTTTCCCCAAAGGCTTAAAAGAAAACTTGTAAAGGAAGGAGGGATGAAGGACCTTTAATTTATCACTTATGAATCATCTACCTATTCTGTGACATGATTCTTGGTGGATACTTTGCTACATTCTATCTTCTGATCCTTATCACAACCCTATGAATTAGGTATGAATATCCCTATTCATAGACATGAAAACAGAGGCTCAGAGAGGTTAAGTAACTTGTTCAAGGCCACAGAGCTGATAAGCAATAAGCAGCAAAGCTTGGATTTCAATCCAGGGTGACCTGCATTTTGTATTTTTTTAATACACAAACAATGTGCTAATTCAATTTATTCCTCATGGATTTTCTGACTCCATAGATCTTGTATTTTGGGAAACCTAAAGGGAATTCCACTTGAGAGCACAGGGATGGGCACATTCCCCAGGACTGTCATGTGACACATACGGAGGCCCATGCACTTACTGACCCTTTACTGCGTGCCCAGCACAGTATGTAGTACTGGGATGGTAGAAACAGATCAGATGCGACCCTTGCCATCAAGGCCCATCAGGGTCCCACAAGGAAGATGGATACAAATATAAGTCGATTACAGTAGCCTCAACAGCACAACAAAATAGGAGAACACTAGCAGAGAGAGGGCGGTCAAGAGACACTTCTTAGAGGAAGCAAAACCTCAAGCAAGTTTTGAAAGATCAATAAACACCTGCATGCAGATTTGGGGAGAAAGGGCATTCCAGAAGTGAGATCAGCATGTGCAAAGTCATGGAGGTAGGAACAGGTGTGCTGTTCTCAGGAAAGACAAGCAGCCGGTTCTGCTGCAATATACTAAGTGTATGCGGGGGAGGGGAAGGGCCAACAGAGCATGTTGGGGTCCTGTCACTTCCGAGGACCTCTCACTAGACTGGGAAACTTGGAGCTGTAAGCAGGGAGCGACACTGCTGGGCAGGCTCTATCGTAGATTCCTCTGCTTGCTGCGTGAAGCCAGGGAGGTCTAAAGCCGTGATTCTCAACCCTGGCTGCAGGGGAGCATTTAAAGAAACCAATGACAGGATCCCAACCCAGACCAATTACAGCAGACACTCTAGAGGTTGGGCACTGGTGTATGTGAGAGCCTCTTTGGGCAATTCTAATGCAGCAGGATTCAGGCTACTTGTATCCAGGCAGGCAGAGCATCTGTGAGCTCGTGCTAGGGAAGCAGAGTCTGGAAATAACAATATTTTAGGAGATTAAATTGACAGTTTTGATTGATGAGATGTGAGTGCTAAGAGAGAAGAGTAAGAAGGTAGGTGGGAGGAGGCACTCCATACATGTGTCTGTGTATGCATGTCTGTGTGTGTACGTATATATATAATGTCACATAATATTGCCAGACGGTCTAACAAGCCCATCAGCAATTATATATGTTTTCCATCCCTATGGAGGTTATCTATGAGAGTCCAAAAATATTACAATAATTCAAGAAAACATGCTGCATGCTATACACACCATCCTCAATACTCAGGGGTCCACATTCATTCTAGTTGCCCTTCATGATCCAGAGGGATTTGCACTGAACCCATCCTGGTCTCCCGCAAAAGAATTAACTAGAGATTTCCAGGGGAGGAATGAAATTGCTGTCTCGTTAGTGCATTATTTACTCTGACGCAGAATTCTAGCAGCTGCAGCTCGGGCCCCATGGTTCACATGGTTGGGTAGGAAGTGTAATGGGAGTACCATTAATTTGATAGTTTTAAAGGAGGTGATTTCCAATGTGAATTATTCTTAAGTTTGTGAAATGAGTCTGAGCCGGTTTGTAAAACAGCAAAGAGTCAATGCACCGTATAACCTTGATCTTTTAGAGTCCTAATGCCACGCAGAAAAAATTCCCCTGTGAACCCAATATAAGGGAGTAAAAAAAATGCCACCACCCTCCCACCCCCTACGCAAATTAGCAAGACAAATGTTAGCAAACCACTCTGCAGACGCACCATTATTTACAAAGGGGAGAGCGAAGAAGACGCTCTGAAATAAATCATGCTGACAGTTCAATCAAAAAAAATCAGAATATATTATTCATGCTGCTTCTCAAGAGTTGGAAAGAAACCGGACAGGGAGAGCCAAATATGTACTCATGTGCTTTATTTACCCATAATAACAATTAGAATTCCTAAGGAACCTCCATTTAATGAAATCTGCATGCTAACTTGACATGACAGGCTTGTTACACACACACACACACACACACACACACACACACACACACATTTTAATCCCAACCTGGAGCCAGCGCTGTTCTAGGTACTGAGAACACAAAGGTGATGAAGAGAGGTGAGACCCCAGTTCCGAGGAAGGTGAAATTCCAGAAGTAAGCTGGGTAAAGGGCAGGCCACGCATAGCAAACAAGTGCATGCTGGTCAATGCAGGAGAGACCAGCCAGGGACTACTTTACATTGGGGATTGAGTGAGACTTCTCTGCTGAGGTGACACTTAAGTTGAGTGACAGGCAGAAGCCAATCTAGGAGAGTCCAGAGAAAGAGTGCTACAGGGTGGGGTCCCCTGAGTGCAGAGACCCAAAAGTAAGGCTCGGGTGGTAGTGTCCAGCACCCATGAACATGGTCCAAGGACCCGAGAAGAAGTGAGCAAGGTGGAGCAGGTCTGAGAAGGAGACTGGAAATCTGCACCCAGACAGGACTTGAAAGGCTGCGGGAAGGAGCTCGGGTTTTATTCTGAGCGCAAGAAAGCCTGCTGGTGGTTTTACAGAGGGGCAGCATGATCTGATTTAAACATTTCAAAGACCCCTGTGGTTAGGTCAACAACTTGGTGTTGTGGTTGATTCCATGAGGGAGATGGGTGGGATACAGTTATTATGAGAGGGTGAGGAACACAAGCAGGCTTAGGGGTCAGAGAGAGGGGATCCACCAAGTGGAAAACCTTGGGGAAGAGGAGCTAAAGACATTGATGGTAAGAGGACAGAGTGGGCCTGGGAATCACTTTTTTTTTTTTAATGTATTTATTTATTTTGAGAGAGAGAGAGAGAGGCAGAGAGAGAAAGGGGGAGAGAGAATCCCAAGCAGACTCTGTGCTGTCAGCACAGAGCCCAATGGGGAGCTCAAACTCACAAACTGTGAGATCATGACCTGAGCCAAAATCAAAAGTTGGTCGCTTAGCCAACTGAACCCTTCAGATGCCCTGGGGATAGCTTCTTAAATCACCAACATTAACACATCTGAGAAAAATGAAAATGTGTGGGCTGAGGGGCTGCCCTCACCTCCAAAAGGGCAAACATGGACGGGCATATCTTGGGAGGGGTGGAGAGTAAATCCCAGAATGATGGGAAACCTGGTCACTAGGTATGAGATGGGGCAATGAATGCTAGAGGCCTCCAGTCTGGACCTGTGATTCTCAACAGGGGGTGATGCTGCCCGTAGAGGGACAATGGGCAGAATTTCTGGGGTCTAGGAGAGAGGATACTACTGGCTTCTAGTGGGCAGAAACTGCGGATGCCGCTAACCATGGCACAATGCCCCAGAGAGCCCCTACAATGGAGAATTATCCTGCCCCAAATGTCCAAGGTTGAGCAACTCTGAATGCACTGCAGCAGCACAATTAGACAGTTCTGATTTCAATCTGCACTGTATGATCTTAGGAAATGTCCTTAATCTCAGTGTGCCTCAGTGTCTCCATCTGTAAAATGGAAATGACATTAGTCCCTACCTTCCATGGGGCTGTGAGTATAAAACTGGGGCCATTGAGGCAAGAACCACACTTGAAGACAGAGGCTATATCATACTCTTTGGAATGAGGTCTCAAAATACCTATGTGAGCATGGTAGGTGGGGTAAGGCTCTGAATTGGGCATCAGAAGATTGGGGTGCAGATCTGGGCACCCTCACATCCAGACTTTGAAAAGTGGCCCAGTCTTCCCCTGCTTTCCCTGTTCTAATTCACACGTGGATTTAGAAGCATAGGGCTGTGTCCGCATGACCACCCCAGGGGACAGTCTTTCCCAGGTTCCATCCTCTAAGGCGGGCTAGGGCCAGGAGAGAGACCAGGGATGATTACCTGATGTCCCCAGCATGTGCTTGCCCCAGATAGCTTTGCTAAGTAACACCTGAAGGCATCTTTATTTAACTCAACACAGAAGACATGGTCAAAAAGCAGTAGCTAAGAATGTCTCAACTAATGTGGGGTTTCTCAACCCCAGCACTACTGACATTGGGGAGTGGAGGACTCTTTGTGGGGGGTGGGGGATTGTCCTGTGCATCGTAGAATATTCAGCAACATCCCTGGGCCTCTAGCCACTAGATTTAAATAAACCCCAGTGGAGAACCACTGAACTAGCATGGGATAGTAAAATAATCTGTATAGAAAGATAAAAATTGGAGTCAAATCTCATCTCTTCCCCTTACTAACCACGGGGCCTTAAGCAAGCTATTTCCTCTCCTCAGCACTCTGTTCTCTTATCTGGGTCTAGCACTTCCATGTAGTGGGAATGAAATAATATGTAAAGTCCTCAACACAGGGTCTAGCACATGGCTGGTTCTCAAAAAGCTTATTATTCCCTTCACATGGTGAAAAGTTAGAGTCAAGGCAGAACTTAGTGGCTGGGTCCCCTGAACAAATTCCCTCAATAGTAAGAGAAGCCACACACAGACAGCATGCACAGTCTGGTGCCTCTTTAACCCTGTGCTATGAACATTTGCTCTCTCCTCTGTGGAATGGGTATCAGTAATATCACCATGGTCATCACGAGCAATCTGTTGTAAGTCTTCTGCCTATCTGGAAGCTGTCTGGACTCCATTCTGACTCAGAGAACACTTGAACCTTCAAGTCCTCCCCTTTATGGGAAGGGAGACTATGAACATAAACTCTTTACAAGGTTGACCAGTGCACTGGGAAAGACAAGCATGGCAGCAGGCCAGGGTAGGGCATGGGTGGTCTCCTGACAGCTTGTTTTTAAATACTTCCAAACGAAAATGAATATGCCTCCAAGGAACTGTCTATGCAGCTCCAAAAATGGAAGCAAAGCACTCATGGCCAGCTGCAGGCAGACATTCTGATGAAGAAGTGCTACTAATTTAAGCCTATTTTACAAGGTGCCCAAGGCCCCAGTGGGAAATTACCACCATTCTCTGGAGGGGCCGGTTAGGTACCTTACCCATCACAGGGTTGGAGAAAACAAAAGCCTCTCAGAAAGGGGGCCTCCCAAGGGGCATGTTCAGCAGGACACTACGCCCTAAGCACTTTCTTCCCATACTACCTTCACTGAATGCAACAGACTATTAGGATTTAAGATGTTTTGGGTTGCTATTTTGGTGACAGAGAGCCAATTATGTCCCTAGTTCTGCTCTACCTTTTATTCTTCCTCTTGGTAGAGCCCCTGCCCTAAAAGCAAAAAACTTTAGCCAAATGGAAGCAAAGACAAGTTTGTTGTTAGCTGGACCACTGCCCAACACTACCAGGCTGTACTTTCTAGAAAGGCTAGTCTATGTAGCATGGACTTGACATTTACCTTCTTGTTAATGCAAATAGGAATCACGACCAGATACAGGGATGAGGGTCTCTAGATACTAAGCATATAGCCAATGCAACTCACCTGATAGACCACCCAGTGTGTGCGGGGGCAGAGGGACAAGTTCAGCGAGAGGACTGGCTGGGCTGGCCTTCCTCTCCTGGAAGGAACAGGTGAGAGGGAGCATAGGGAGGTGCATGGGCCCCCAGCAAATGTCACCCATTCTACACCCTCCTCCTCCCTTAGAGGTGGGAGCTCAGGGGGGAATGTACTGAAGAAGCTTCCAGGCATGGAGAGACCAAGGCTGCTGAGAGACTCCTTCCTACTAACAGGGATCTCTATTTAGAAGTGATCCTTTCGGGGCGCCTGGGGGCTCAGTTGGTTAAGCATCTGACTCTTGGTTTCAAGAGTTTCAATCTCACAGTTTATGAGTTAGAGCCCTCTGTCAGGCCCTGTGCTGGCAGCATAGAGCCTGCTTGGGATTCTCTCTCTCCACCCCTGCTTTCTCTCAAAATAAATAAATAAACTTAAAAAAAAAAGTGATCCTGGGGTGCCTGGGTGGCTCAGTTGTTTAAGTGTCTGACTTTAGTTCAGGTCATGATCTACTGTTCGCGAGTTCAAGCCCTGCACTGCGCTCTGTGCTGACAGCTTAAAGCCTGGAGCCTGCTTCTGATTCTTTGTTTCCCTCTCTCTCTGCCCCCTCCCCTGCTCACTCTTTATCTTTCACTCTCAAAAATAAACGAACATTAAAAAAATTTTTAAAGTGATCCTTTCTAGGGATATAAACTAAAATTGGTCCTCCCACTTCCAGTGCCAAATACTAAGAATGGGCACCGAAGAAATGAGCTCCTAAAGATGCATGCAGACCTTGGAAACATTGCTTTGTTTGTTTGGTTTTTCCTTTATACAGCGTAACATACAACAGCTTCCCTGTCCACATGTGTGAGTCAGTGCTTGTCTTAGGAACAGGCCCGTTTATGAACCAAGGTCAGATCTGGGTGGGTTAAGAAACCATCTGACCCACCGGCTCTGCTCTCTGATGTATCTCCAGCCTTTTCCACGCATGTCTCCTCAAGCTTTGCTCTAACTCCTGCCATCTTCTCTGTGCAACTCAGCATCCATCTATCCATCCATCCATCCATCCATCCATCCATCCATCAATCCATCCATCCAGTAAATATTTAGTGCATGCCTACATCTTGGATGGGTGCCTACGGAGCAAAGGCTGAGACAGAGATGTGGGGGCACTTGAGTTACTTACGGAGAACTCTTCAAAAAGAGCCTCTAAGGGAGGAATCAAGCATAAGAGAGGACAAGAAAGACCAGAGCAAGGATGTGGTCACAAGTAGAGCTAAGGCTTGGCCTGATCCACAGGGGACAGCTCTCAGCAGTGACTGGCAGACCCTCTCTTCAAAGGGCTGGACAGTAAATATTTGAGGCTTTGCAGACCATATGATCTCTGTCACAACCACTCAATTCTGCCATTGTAGTAGGACAGCAGCCAGGGCCAACACACAGATGCACGAGTGTGGCCATGAAGTTGAGCAACATGTCCATCTTGACCATCAATGCACCCCACGCCCAGTCATCACAGGCAGGAGTAAATGCCGTCAGTGACCCTCATGGATGCTCTCTAAGGAGGCAGTGCACCAATGCTCCAGTCACTGGATGCTAATGGCTGTCAGTCACTCTCTTTATACAGAAAATTGCCCACAGCTCATAGAAACCATCTTGCACTGAAGATCACACTCCCTCCCCTCATCTACCCAGCAGCTAGCCAACGGGGACAATAACGATCAACCCCCTTGCCGGGGATACTTCAGTGGTACTGTATATGCTGTGAAGCTAGGATCAGCAAGCTATGGCCCATGGGCCAATTAGGCACCTCCATGCATTCAACTCCAATCCCTGTGCCTAGCAGACCCCGGAAGAGAGCAGACAGAGCAGATGTTGACTGAAGAGAATGGAATAAAATTAAACCTTGAGATATCAGGAGGATTTGGGCAGGGTAAGGAGAGGAAGGCATGGTTTCAGGTCCTCAAACCAAGGACTTCATTGCACTCTGTCCCATCTGCCACCTACATGAGCCTGCTTCCCCCACACCACTGTGCCTGACTAAGCCACCTCATCTCTCAACCTGCAAGCCTCAGTTTCAAAATACCTGACCCCAGCCCGAGTTCATTGCCCCTATCTGTGCTCCTCAAGTCCTTCTGCCTGCCCCTGGGGGAGGAGCTCTCCCTTCCATTTACTTCTGTCCTCCCACCAGAAGGCTGGCTCACATGTCTCGGTCACCTCCTCAGTCTTCACATTGGACACAGTGCCTGGCACATGGTAAGCCCTCAGCACCACCCTGGGGGAGCTCAAAGTCTACTTTATTGCCATTTTGACTCTGTATTTCTTTTCATCCAACTTGTATCATAAAATTCCCCTCAACATGCAGGAAAGTTGAAAGGTTAGTATAAGGAAAACCCCTTAGATTTAACCCCGATTGATGTTTCATATCCTATAATTCTGTAAATAATAGCAAACACTTTTTGGGCATTTACTATATGCCAAGCACCTAGCAGGTGACATACAGCATGGAAGACAAGCACTATTCTTCTTCCCATTTCAATGAGGAGGAAACTGAGGCTTTAAGAAGTTAAATCACTTTCCAAATTCAAACAGCTGCTAATTGTTAGAGCCAACCTAGAGTGGAATGGGAGCCTAAATCCCACTGTTGTCTGACTGCTTGGGTCGTGCTGTCTTACGATCCCCGAATGTATGACTGGAGATTCCCAGAGGCGATGGGGTTATTTCTGGGGTGTCTGAGGCAGCTCATGGAGAGACTGCTCCAGAGCGCAGCTGAAAAGCAGACTGAGAGCTAAGGAAGGAACACACTCCTGAGGTCCGGTAGCCAATCACCGGGGAGATTAACTCCAACGGCATCTACCCCAATCCTGCCCTTGCTTGCCATACATCTCCAACATGACCATTATTAGTGACTGGGCTCAGAAGCTTGCCACCTTGTATGATCTGAATTGATCCAGTAAAAAATTCTCTGAAAAGCACCATTAAGATGATTTATAGTCTAATTTTGGTTGCTATAGATTCTGAGTCAGACTTATGACTGGAGAGAGAAAAAACTCCCCCACTCGCTTGGAATTCAGGCACAGGTTTCCTATTGATAGAGAAGCATGGCTGGCTGGGAAAAAGTCGTATTTTTTAAGTTTACAGCTACCACTCCTGGTTTGGAGTTGCTATGGCAACTGAGGGCCTGGGGGGTGGGGAGGAGGCTCTGCCTTATGGAAAGCTGATTGATAGGTCTCCAGAACACTGTTTAGACACTTCTGTGCTAGGAGCCAGATAACATTAGTTTATTTATTAAAATACATGTTAAAACACCGGTTGTCTCTCTTACCCTGGCATTTCATTCTCATCATTGTCGTTAAGGAATTGTTAACAGGCTACTGATAGGAACGGAAGGCAGGTCCCATTAGGGAGCTTAACGCCATTTTTCAGGGGGGCTGGGGGGAGACGTGCACAAGGGCTTCGGGCAGCCCTGTGCAAGGTGCATAATCATGCTAACTTGGCATGATTGATTGCTTCCCTCTCCCCGATACTGGCCCCTCCTGGGCTTCCAGGGAGTCTGAGGCATGGCTAATCCCAGCAAAGACTTTGGAGCCTGGCTGAGAAGGGCTCTGGCCAGCCTTGCATCCAGCTATGGCCTCTGGGTTTCTGTCTTCTCTGTCACCAGGCTGACAGCCTGGCCTGGGTAAGTGGCAGTTTGCACTCTGAGCAGAGCGAGTGTCATTGGGCACAGGGAGCTGGTGTGTACGGCCTGTCGAAGGTGACAGGAGAAAGCCTCCAGCTGCGATGGGGACAGGTCAGGTGGGGATCCCTGTCCTGCTGGTTGCTGGACTCTCTACACTAAGCCCAAATACCAGACAACACTGCCAGCCCATCCCATCCCGTATTTGATGAGAATCATTATCACGCCCATCTTAGATTCCTTCTTTGCTCATTTATTTATTCTTTCACTCACCTACCCATTCACTTGGGAGAGAGGCACTAGAAACTTATTTTTTTTAAGTTTTTTCATAGTGGATCCTAAGAATTATAAAGGAGAAACAGGATTCTAAAAGAGAAATCTGAGACCCTATGGGAACACATAACTGGGCCAAATAGGAATTGCTCTAGCAGAGAAGATGCTGGAAGGCAAGAGAGGCATAGCAGATGTGAGGGGAAAAGCATTCCAGGGAATGTGAGCAGCATGTGCAAAGGTCCTGTAGTCAGAAAGAACTCAGCATGTTTGTGGGTTTAGAGAGAGGAAGTGAAAGGGAGTGAGAGATTTCACTGGAATATTAAAAAGTCAGAAAAATCCCATTCTTTGCCTCTCCTCCAGCTTCTTGCAAAGCACACAGAGAAGAAACAGAGTCCTGGATGGAGCACAAAGGTTGGAAACAAGTCAGGCAAATAATTTCTTCTGGGCCTTGATCCCTGAATATGTCTCTGACTCTTGTGTTTGTGCCACCACTGCACCTTATTTAAGCTGACAACTACGTCTCCCCGAATCACCTTCCCTGTAGAGTTCTAGTTTAAACTATCCAAAAAGAGAATTGTGGGGGGGGAGGGTTTGAAGGCAAAGACTGAACTGCAGTTGGTACGCCCAGGAAGTCATCGAGTCTGATATGGCAAGGGACACAGATGTTCTCCGGAGGCCCAAGTCACCCTTCCTCGCCTCTGTGCCACAGCCAGTGTGCCTTCCTGACTGAAGACCCTGTGGCCCAGTGGCAGGTGCCTGGCTGCTGACTCCCAGAGGCAGAGCCACACACAGTCCACTTCCCCACACAGCACTTCAGCTGGATGCGCCGAGCCTCATGTGTGCCATCCAGGCCGGCGCTTGAGGCAAACCGGTTAGTGGCTCCTCCTGAGGCCCTAGCTCCCCTTCCCAGGCCTTCCTTTCCCAGCTCCTCACACAGCTGGGTGAGGTCCAATTCCTGTAAGAAACACTCATTCCTGTAACACTCATTGTGACTTTGTTTCCCAGCAAAGCTCAACCTACATTAATCCAAGAGAAGGGAAGGGAAGAGAAAGGAAAGGAATGGATAGAGGGGAGGGGAGAGGAGGCGAGGGGAGGACACAGAAGAGGAGACATTCCCACTCTTAGATCTCATCAAGCTTCCTCGTCCTCCCCCAGGAAGGGATGCCCAGTTAAGGCCTCCTATTGCGGGTACCCGTGTTCTTTTTCTTGATGTGAGTGAGTCACTGCCATTGGCCTGTTGACATCCATTTCAAAATTGAGGACAAACAGGATGCCTTTCTGCCATCAGGAAATAAGACGCTGATGTAAACGAGCGCTGAGGTGCAGTGAGAGCTGAGGATGAAGTTCTCGCTTCTCCCTTACTCATTTCCGTGTGTCCAGCCCTGGCAGGGCAGCCTGTGCCATGGTTCTGCCCCTCATTCAAGGGTCAAGACCTGGCATGGCACCTGGAGTCCCTCTGCCTGGGCCCAAATACCTGCACTGCTGCTTCCTAAAGATGGACCTCAAGTCACCTCATCTCTTGTGTCCTCCTCTGAAAATGAAAGCTGTCACTGTGGCCCAGAGAAGCATCCAATGACATAGTGGAAAGTTCTCAGCACAGCGTATGACATTTAATAAGAGCCACTGATGTCCTTGCCCTTGTTACAGCGAGTCCAAATTCCTCTCCCTGGCTTTCATCTTTGAATGCAATAAAATATGCAAAAGTGGTGCCTATTTTGTGCAACAGCTTCTCACAGCAGCACGTACTGCTTACGCTGAGAGTCCTACTGCCCTTCTCCTTGGGTTCTTTCCCATGTTCCTTAGACAGCCGGTGAAGCAGCAGCTGACTCTCCTGTTTGGCTATCCTAAAAGCCATGGCCAAACCTCACATCCTCTGTTTATCATCTCCCAATGTACACAGAATGAAAATAAACCCGATAGCCATGCTGCCATGCTCCCTGCACCTCACAGTGGACACACGACTCGTTTCTGGTTAATGAAACGCCACGGTACAGATTCCTAAAGCATGGTGCCTGGGAAAGCTTTACTTTCCTGGTGAAAGGGGCAAGGTTTATTGTTGCTTCCCTTACTCCTTCCTGCCTTGAATGTGGGTGTGATGACTGGTGCCGTGGCAGCCATCTTTGACACACGGGGATGAGAAGCTTATAACAGAGCATGGGAGAACAGAGATAAAGAAAGGGCCTGCATCCTTGACAACACAACTGAGTTGCTGAAAAAACCTGGAGACACATATGTGTCCTTATATTTATTCAACTTCTCACTGGGTAGAGGTTTGTGATTGCCATTTTTCATCATTTGTTACTTGCATATAAAAAGATTCTTAACTGATACCAAGGTATTATGTCTCTGTTACATATGGAGGTGGGGAGGTTCAAGAGGTTAGGCAAATTCCAAAAGTTTTCACATCTTTTAAGTAGCAGAATCAGAATTCAGTCCCAAAATCCTCTCCAGTTCCAAGCTCTTAGCCAGTACCTCTCTGCTGTACTCAATGAATCTAATTTCCTCTACTCTGCCTTCTCTCCTCCATTTATTTAAATCCCCTTCTGATTTCAAGTCTGAGTCCTAGACCCTCCATAAGCCTTTGTGTGATTAATCTAGTCCACAGAGAACTCTTGCTGTACTGATGCCCATTTCTCCATTTATTTGTTTTATTTTAAAACTTTGTATTTATTTATTTACTTTGAGAGAGAGAGAGAGAGGGAAAAAGAGGGAGCATGCATGGGGGAGGAGCAGACAGAGAGGGAGAGAGAAGAGAATGCCAAGCAGGCTCAGCACTGTCAGTCCAGAGCTCAAAGTAGGACCCAAATTCACAAACTATGAGATTGTGGCCTGAACAGAAATCAAGTCAGATGCTCAACTCACCGAGCCACACAGGCGCCCCTCCATTTCTACATTTAAATGGGGCATTTTGCAATTTTCTAATTCTTCAAGTGCATTATAGTTTTGACCCTCTCCCTCCCCACACCCCTCTAGATCATGGGCTTTTTTTTTTTTTTAATGTTTATTTATTTTTGAGAGGTACAGAATGCAAGCAGGGGAGGGGCAGAGAGAGACGGAGACAAAAAATCCAAAGCAGGCCCCAGGCCCTGAGCTGTCAGCACAGAGCCCAATGTGGGGCTCGAACTCATGAACCAAGAGATCATGACCTGAGCTGAAGTCTGACGCTTCACTGACTGAGCCACTCAGGCGCGCCAGGTCACATTTCTTAAGGCCAGAGAAGCCACTTCAAATAAAAAATCAAGGGATTTGGAATTGCTTCAGATTCTGGTTTCACCTCTTCCCCGTTGTGTGGGTTTAAGAAAAAGTTCATCTGTATGGATCTCCCATTCTGATTTAGGAAATGAAGGTTATAGTATTGCCTTAAGGTATTAATGAGGAAATTCTTTGTAAAGCAATTAGCAGAGTGCCTGAGTCATAACAGACTCTCAGAATGATGGCTACCATTGTTATTACTGTGCATTTTATTTCTTGTGTACTGTCTTAGTGTGTGACAGAGGGACAACAAATAGCATGAGTTCCGTAAGCAAATGTTCATAGAATGGTCCATTGACTATTTCATTAAGAACTTACTGAGATGTCATTTTATCCCAGACAATGTGCTAAGTATTTGACTTGAAAGATTTTTTAAAAAATTTTTTTCTTGGACACATGAATGGATACCAATTTGACAAATTCAATAATAAAGAAACTCAGAGGGTTTTATGGGGACATAGAGGAAGAATACTTACCAAACCTAGGAAGGCTTCCAGGAGGTAGTCCCAACTTATATCCTAAAGAGTAGAGAAATTTAAATGAGAGGTTCCATGATTGCCTTCCACCCTCCAGAACTTTGTTATTTTTGCCTGAAGTGAGTCACGGAAACAGCAGACACAGAAATGGTGTTTGCACATCTACGAGTGGGGACTCATATTCATGTTTATGATAATCGCTCTTACATCTTAGGACCCCTGTATCGAGGCACATTAGTTAGAAACAAGCTCCTTTTCAAGCTCACTTTCATTTCGGCTTTTACTCCTTTGCAGTAAACACGCAAGCCATTCTGTAAGCTCTCTCCCTTCTCTTTCAAGCACCGTGCACATTCTTAGAAGCAGCCTGCCAAGAAACAAAGGTTAATTCTGCAGGGAATGAATTGCCAAAGCCATGTTCTTATTTTAAGTTTGGATTGAGAGAAGCAACGTGAGTTTGTCTTTATTTTGCAAAGTTCCCTCATGTCTCCAGAGGCAGATCCGTCAATGCACGTCCGTATGTGGGCCAAAGTCACGGGCAAGATTTTGATCCTGCGACTCTTAAAAGGCAGAAGATTGGCTTTGTGAGTGCATCCAGGCCCTCTGGTAAGGGGTGCTCCGAGGGAAGGCTTCGGTCCTGCGATGCTGGCGGCGCACGGGGTGCTGTAAAGTCACCGGGCAAGAAGAAGGCTGACAGCAGGACTTAGATATGAGCCCCAAGGTTGATGCATTCAAGAACTATCAGAAGATCACAGAGTCCTCCTCTGGGTCACTGTGCTGCCTAAGGGCTGCTGTGTTCCAGTTGGGAGCCTCCGAGTGCCCCTGCCTGGACTGGAAGGGAATCGAGCCTGGTCTGAAAAGCCTTTCCAAGGGCTTTTTTGTGCTCCCCTATTAAGAATATTGCTGTATAATATGGAGTGTTTGGAAGGACTTGCTTCATTCATTCACTGAATATTAATGACTACCTGCTGTGTGCCACCGGCAATCCAAATTCCAGATACAGACAAACAGGACTGCCACCATGTCTCTGAAGTTCCTGTGCTGCACACAGAAGGACACTGAGGGGAGAGGGTGCTAAAATCCACTCACCCAGCTGTGGACTCACACAACTGTGTTTGTCAAAAAGGTGAGACCTTTTCTAATACACCTGGTTCAAGAGAGCAATTTCCTCCGATTCGCACAAACGTGCAGTCTCCTTGGTGTACAAGACAATCACAGTGCTTGCTTTTATTGTAGAATGAGATGAGGAAGGGGCCAGAAGATGTGCACTGTAAGCAACTTGAGAACTGGATCCATGCATTTTTCCACACTTGGGGAGGCTAGTATGAGCTGCCCATCATGACTTCTTAAAGGACCCTGTTAAGAATTTATGTTTGTAAATGCACTACTGAATGATGTAAAATTTACTGGAAATTTCCATGGGGTAAACCAGCAACCTAATAATCTGTGAGATGACTTCAGATGATGCCCAGGACTAAAAACGAAATGAATGGTGTGGCATTAATGTAGTGACGGGGAAGGGTGTTGCCTTAAATAAGTGGTCGATAAGGTTTTCCTGGATGATTAGCATTTGAGCTTAGAAGGAAGGTATAAAAGACCTAGCCATTGAAAAACTGGGGCGCCAAGGTATTCAAAGAGTCCAACAGTCTAACTAGAGGAAGTAATAATATGCTCATTTCCCAGGCCACTTACTGGAGAGAAGGAGCTTCCCGGTGACAGCAAGTGCACTTCCATCTGGGTCCCGACATTGTTCTTAGGCTCAGAATCGATCGATGCCTTGCTATTCTTGGTGGGCAGAAAGTCTTTGCAAAACTTGACCTTTCCCAAGTGTTATCAATAGAGCTAATAGAGATGCTGTCAGAAATGTCCACTAATCATCACACATCAGGGGGCTTTCTGAGTTCAATGCTCTTGGTTCAGAATTTCTGCTGCCCTTGGAATGTGTCAATGTTTGTTGAAGAGTCTTCCTTACAGAAGTTCAGTTATGGTATCATATTGATTCATTTTAGGTCTTATATTTTTACATGTTTATATGTCTGTGTTCACAAAAAGGCTGTGAGTCCCTAGAAGGAAGGCCCTATATTTTTCCATTCTGTGCTCCCAACACTAAAATAGTATAGAATTAAAAGGAGATATTTAGTCAATGCTTTTGTGTTCTGAGGATCCTAAGATGATCCCATATCACCCAAGAGGTTTGTTGTTTTGATACTTTAATTAACTTATAAGATTGACAGATAATCAGAAAATCCAAAGTCACTCTCCTGGACTGACTACGTCCACCTATGCATTATAAACAACTTGAAAATGGGGCCCATGCATTTTTCTGTATTTGGGTAATAGAAATATGTGCTCCCTTGTGGTGCTCTCTTAAAGGACCTTGAAAATAGTTTATTCTGATATATGTGTTAGGGAATAATATAAAATTTAGTAAAGATTCCATAAGATAAATAAGATATTTATATTGCAAACCAAGTTCAACAGTCCAAAATCTCCCTTTGAACTGTCTTTTAACTGAAGTTCACTCTCCCATACTGTCTCAAAACTGTGTTTCTTTCCCTCTGATTTCCTAAAAAGCCCCAACATCACTGAGGTCTCCTCTTCCTACTTCTTGGAGCATCTGCGTTGGACCAAACCATTCATCAAAGCTTTCCTTCTAAATAATTGCCATGCTTTCATAACATGATAGAATAGTCTCCATAGCAAAGGTGCTATAGCCTTTGCAGTGTTTTTTGTTTGTTATTTATTTTGAGGGACAGAGATAGGCAGAGAGAAAGGGAGAAACAATTAGCCCTCGACAGTGTTCTGAACATAAGAGATGTTCCATTAATAGCTAACCAAATCCTCAATAGCACAGTGCAATCTATGACATGCTGCGTGATGAATAAAACAAAAGCTTTGCACCTTTCTCAGACTACCTGAAATCTATCCCATTTTTCTATTGCTGGTGGAACCATTGCCGAGCCCTGTCATCACCAAATGGCAAAAAAAAAAAAAAAAAAATACTTTTTTTGGCCCTAATAGTAAGTAACTTCTAGGTTTATGCGTGTACATGTGGATGGGTATAAAACTTCTTAACTAGTTACCTTATGGTTTAGAAGCTGTTTTAGTGCCAAAAGTCAATAGAGCACTAGGACCCCAGGTAGTGACTCTTCTGCCAATACTCCTTCCTTACAGTGGCTTTTTCAAACTCTACCTTGCCAAGTCCAAAGCACCCACCTGGTGACCCTGCTCCTGGACTCGACTAACTGTACAGAGCAGGCATATGACTCTAATTGAGCCCATCACCCCTCTTTTCCTAGGTATCTGGCAATGGGGAATGAAGAAGGAATTCCCATTACAAGCAGATCTATATATAAGCAGATGGGCCAAAGGATAAGCTGGGCTGAATTAGAGAGAAGAAATGATGTAGTCAGAGAGACCAAGTGGGAGTTCCTGATGATGTTACAGTTTCCATGACACCTCTGGCATTTGTTTTGATCAGATTCTCTCTATATCTTTATAAAACCTTCACTTTCCCTTTTTCATGTGTGTCTAGCCCATAAACCAAAATATTCCTGAACAACCACCCCTTCCACCAATCAGAGACAACCATTCCTTCTCTGTGGGCTCCCCATGCACCTTGCACCCAGGCTCCTCTTAACACACAGGATGGCGATGTGTCATTTACAGATATCCTTCTTACCAGGCCGTGCACACATTGAAGTCAAGGTCTATAAGTAGAGGTATCCCTACTACCTCATTCCACCCTCAGGATATAGTAAGTGCCCAATAAATGTTTGCTGAATTGAATTAAGAACAATGTCATCTACAGAATAAAATCAGGTACGTATCGATTTGTTCTAAGCCCTTACTGTTTCCACAGAAGACCAGGATTTCACGATCAGCCTCACAGCCATGCCTTTATAACATGCACCAATCACAAGCCACATGGGGACTCTTTTCTAAAAACAGCCCATCCCCTTAATTATATCACTGCCTCTGCAAAACCACAGCACCCTCTTCAGTAGGAGCTTCTGAATGCAAACTTGGTTGCTACTGGAGCCACTTTTCACTACTGAATAAGCCTTTGACCCACCTCTTCAGGCTAATGGAATCATATAAGTAGAGGTGTTAGTCATTTCTTTCATTTTCTTCTGATTACAAGGGTAATATAATTGGAGATGATGCTACAAGGGCATCATAGGTAGCTCTGGTACTCGCCTTCCCAGATTAGAACTCATTTGCCCACAACATAAATCTTGCTCTGCCCCAGCCTTCAGCACCTCTTCATTCAAGTCTGGGAAGACACATAGTGAAATGCACCAAAGTTGCCTTTTCTACCATTACAGATGTTATCGTGTGGCAAGGGCAAGCAGATTTTTTTTTCCTATAGTCTATGTACGTAGTTCACCAAAATGCTGCTGGATGGAATTTCATAAAAAGCTAAAATGAAATGTAAACTCAGGAAACAAAATTTATAGGGATAGCAAATAACAAAATCCATATTTATTTATTTTTTTTTAATAAATATTTTTATTTATTTCTAGGAGAGAGAGAGAGAGAGACAGCATGAGCAGGGGAGGGTCAGAGAGAGAGGGAGTCACAGACTGAAACAGGCTCCAGGCTCTGAGCTGGCAGTCAGCACAGAGCCCGACGCGGGGCCTCGAACCCACGAACCGCGAGATCATGACCTAAGCGAAAGTCGGACGCCTAACCGACCAAGCCAATCCATATTTAAAACAAGAATATGAAATGTTTATCCAGAAGTATGGCATAAAAAAGCCATGAACACAACTGAAACTGGGTTAGCTCTGTAAATCATTAAACACACCATCAAGGATGGTCATTTCTACTCACCTACCCTCCATTTTGCCTGGGTATTTCAAAATGATCTAGGAAAAAAGCAGCAAAGCAGGTTCTACCCTGTAGTTTTTCTTTGAGAGAATCCACAAAACCTTTATACATTGTAAAATCAAATACTTAAAACATTGCATGTGTATTATTTTCACACAAATGGATAGGAGTTTGATTCTATCTTACATAGAGTAATTTGAAATTCGATATCTTACTTATGATGCCACTAGATCTATGTGTGCCTTTTCCTAGAGTGGTGATTTTCAAACTCAAATACACATTAAAATACCCAATGGAGATTTAAAAATGTTTGCCCACACGAATCAATTAAATCAGAGTCTCTAGATATGAGACCCAGGCCTTGGAATTTTTAAAAGTTCCTCAGATGATTCTAATACACAGCCCAGACAGAGAGCCACTGTCCTCAAAAACATTTGGGAATGCAAATCATCTGTATCCATTAAACAGCAAATCTCTCACCTCAATCTTGGGTCTCAAACAACCTGATTCAGACAAGCAAGACCTAGGCAGGATAATGAGGACCAGATTTGGGGAAAGGGCTGTATAGGCGGGGAAGTATAGTTTGGTAAGCATCTCCTTATAAGCTATTTAGGTCACATCTGTACAAGTCAGATACCCCAGCAAGCACATCCACCATTATAAATTCACAAAATATACTTTCTGTCAGCCTATGGAAATTTGGTTGGGAGTTAGAATAAAAACTGCAGGCTGAGTTACTGTCAGTTTTGGATATCCTGGGGGCAGGGGGGCGGGGGGCAGAAGGGTCGGCTCATTGGTCACCATTAAGAACTGGTCACCACTCATTCTGGTTGTCCTAGACTCTTCTCCCTCCTTACAACAAAGTACAAGCTATAACAACATGAACTAATGCCAATAATCCTTCAAGCAGAATTTATGAGATTTTTAAAAGCTATGGGTAAGACTTTATGTCCTCCCAATATAAAACACTTAACATTTCGTTGGTCAACAGCTCACATTGTAGAGATAAAAAATAAATGGGTATAATCCAACTGGAGGAAAGTCTATATATCCCTGGAAATAAATTTTCAGGTTGAGAGATACTTTAGAAGTCAAACATTCTGACTGCTATATTTTTAGGTATGAGGATTCTGAAGAGAATCCCCTTCCTGAAGAGAATCCCCTTCCAGAGAAGACTACTAAGGATCTGAATTCCAAAACCACCACGCTACTTTTCTCTCAAAATCTTTTTTCTTGGGCCCATCAAGGGTTGACCACCATGGTGGATTAATAATATTTCAGAAAGAACATGGAGGTAGGAGAAAAAAGGTTTTCCATAGTTAACTTGGGCAGAGCTAAAATTTGAACACTAGTCTCTCCCACCAAGTCTAGGATGAACAAACAGGTATTGGCCCCAAATAAAGTAAACATATTCTAGTTTTAACTGCCAGCTCAGAAAAGTATTAACTGAATTGTCTTGGGGGGGAAAAAAGTTCACCTCTTGGAGCCTCAGTTTCCTCATAAATAAAATACATATAACCAAAAAAAAAAAAAATTGTCCTGCAGGACAGTTGAGAAGATAAAGTGAGATCACCAGGGTTTGGTGGACTTTTTCTATAAAGAGCCAGAAAGTTAGTATTTGAGGTCTTGTGGGCTATATGAGGTCTCTGTTGCAAGTTTTCTCTCTCCCTTTTCTTGTAACACTTTAAAAAAAAGTAAAATAAAACATTATAAACTCATAAGTCATACAGAAGCAAGTCACTAGCTACAGTCACCATGGCTGATCAACACCATATGATCCAAGAACAAAGAAAGCAGGCATCCCTTAGCATTGCACATTTACAAATAAGGCAACACTGGATGTTTGGGTATTTGCTCAGTAAATCTGTTAATGAATAAAATATGTAAAGGTTTTGGTCCAAGGTCTAACATGTAAAACTTACTGTATTTATTTAATATTGTTACTATGAGACAATATGAGGCATAGAAATATACCATCTGGTATAAGAAACAGGTGAATTACCTAAAAGAATAAATCAGAGGAAAGAAAAACAGCAACTGTGATCTGGAATATCTAGAGAAAGTATTACTGACAAGGTGGCATTTGCTTGAGTTTAGGGGAATGAAAATTTTTTGAGAAACAGAGAAATGAAGAAAATTATAAATGTATTTATAAGTAAGAAGGAAGTTATTGTGTACCTGGTGTGCCACGTTCTATATATGTTACTAGAACAAGGTTATGGTTCGACAAAAAGTGCCTCATTCTATGACTCCTTGGGATGTGAAGTTCAATACCTACTGGAGAAGGATATAGGCAAATTCCCATAGGGAGAACAGTCCCCTTATAATTTTGAGTTTCAATGACAGTAGACTACCACTGATGAGCAAAGATGGCCAAATGACCAGTCAACATGAAAAGATACAAAAGTCCCCCACGATTCACTATGAAATAAAAGGGAAATTTGATCAGTTACCTTGGTTCAATGTCAAGATCTCAACAGTCATAGGAGCTGATTCTGCACAGAGACTGTGGCTAAGCCTGGAAACTTCAGGTGTCCCAGCCCACTGAGCACTATAGTTGCATTTCGGATTATTGACTGTGCATGTGCATGTAAACTGAAGACATGTAATTGAGAAGCCAGCCTGAGGATAGCATGGAGCAAGTGTGGTTGAGTATCACATTAGGGAGAAATACTCTTCTTCTTCCCCTCCCAGTACATACACCCTCCAACACACACTCAGAGTTATTGCCAGGAACTGGGGCTTAGAATTACACTGATCATGTCATAAATGGAAATCTTACCTAATTTATCCCTCCCAGCTTGTGAATGGCTATGTACTGGCAATGTAAATGTTATCACACTTAATTCTCTCACCCTCTTTAGCAGATGAGGAAATAGTTTCAAAGGTGAAATAACTGGGTCTAGTTTACCCAGCTCAACAGTGGACTTAGGTCTCTCTGTCTTTTTACTAAGCCACACAGTTCACCTAAAGGATGAATTATAAATGACTAGCATCAGCTCACTTGCTAAGAATGGATTTTGAATGGCGGAAGGCTTTGAGTCTTTGAGCAAGGAGGTGACACTCAGACAGGGGAGGCAGAAAGAGTGACGGTAAGCTTCAGAGTTGTTTTCCTTGGTACAGAAACCCCAAACTGCATCCATCAAGTCAACAGGATCTCAGGCCCTGACTTGAGCACTGGAGTTTGGATGAGTTGTTAGACCACTGTTACAGTAAAAATGTACACAATGATCAGGATCAGGGTTGCAGCTCAGGCTTCGTGAAGCTGCTGTCATAAGGAGTCCAGAAGAAACAGGCATGGACCAGGGAGACAAAGCATGACCCACTCCCTCATTCAGAATAATTGGCCATGTCTATTAAAATGTAACCCCTAGTTTCATCATGCTAGATAGGATGTGTCAAGCACAGACACTAGTATTTGGTCTGTTTCATTCAACTCTTTGAGAATGATCAATAAAAAGATGTATATGGTGCCTGTGTGTCTGGCAAAAAGAAAGACAAGAAAGAAAGAAAGAAAGACAAGAAAGACAAGGAAGGAAGGAAGGAAGGAAGGAAGGAAGGAAGGAAGGAAGGAAGGAAAGGAAGGAAAGGAAGGAAGGAAGGAAGGAAGGAAGGAAGGAAGGAAGGAAGGAAGGAAAGAAAGAAAGAAAGAAAGAAAGAAAGAAAGAAAGAAAGAAAGAAAGAAAGAAAGAAAGAAAGAAAGAAACAAAGAGAGAAATTACCTCAGTGAATATGATCAGTGCTTAGATTTCTTAGAGCGCCTATGAGACCCTAAGTAAAACAGGCAGGTTCAGGTATGTGATGGATTTCAGCTGTCCAAATTAATATTTAATATTTTAATATTTAATCCTAAAGCCGTGTGCCCCATTTTTTACGTTACAGAATATTAAACAGTGAAGCAGTAAGTGTTTTAGTTCAGGAAGAGAACACAACCCACTCTAAGTGACGGGTGACTCTGGGTGTCTTCCTTTGTTTTTGAAAACATGGATTTATATCTTAACTATTTATTATTAATGCAACAGCTACACTACCCAGTATTTATATAGTACCTTGTCTTCTGAGGGATATTCTGGTTCATCTGTTTTGATGAACTTCATCTTCAGGAAGAGTACTGGACAGACTTTAGCCTTCTCTCAGATGAGGAAACAGAGGCCCGGAGAGATTAAACAGGGTTTCCCAAGTCGCAGAGTAAATCTGCTGGATTTCCTCACAGAGAAGCTGCCCAAACCTATGTTGGCTGGATATAATAGTAAAATCCCCACTGCAAGTGCTCAGGGCAATGTCTTTTCTACCCTTTGTTTACTGCTTAAACGTTTACCCACAGAGGATGCGTGTGGGATAGACACAAACCTTACATTACAAATCGCTCATTCACTCCTTGATAAAATATTTATTAAGTTCCTACTATGTGTATGGAAGCCTTAGAGCCATGTAGTCCTCTCTATGGCAGCTGTAACAAATTACCACAAACTGAGTGGGTTAAAATGACACAAGTTTGCTGTCTTCTGGTTCTGGAGGTCAGGAGTCCTAAAATCAAGTTGTCAAAAGGGCTGTGTTCCTCCTGCAGGGAAAACCCACTGCCTAGTATCTTTCAGCTCCTGGAGCATTTCATGCTCGTGGGAACCTCCCCCACCTTCAAAATCCAGCACCCCAATCCTGCCTTCCTCTTACAAGGACCCCATGATGGTACTGCGCCCACCTGGATAAGCCAGGAGAACCTGCCCATCACAAGGTCCACAAAGTCCCCTTTGCTCTGGGAAGTATCCTATTGACAGGCTTAAGTGACTGGGATGTGGTCTTCCTCAGGGAGGTGGGTCATAATTCAGCCCAGCACAGACTGTAATGAGGCACGAGACTTGTTCCAGCCCTCACAGCACTTTTCACTGGGTGGGGGAGAGGCAGACAGTGAGTGAGGACAAAACAGGCCTGTAAGTGACATGAGATGTAAGAGGGGAGGCTGCTAACCCAGGCCAATGGGTGTGACGGAGACTGCCAGGGAAGATGACAGGATTGACGGGAAATGATCAGGCAGAGGAGCAAGGGGGGAGGTGGGAAGTCAGGTAGGCCAGGGAACAAGGATGCTCCAGGCAAAAGACACAGCATAGGCAGAGAGCAGTGTGGGGGTGGTCTAGTTCATGGACCTCGGTGTCTGCTTCCCATGGGTCTGCTTTGTTGCAGAGTTACGCTGCGTGACAGATGGAAACAGAAACAGGCTGTCCAACCTCACAGTGAAGAGCAGGAGGCCTACAGTCAGATACCCCAGACTTTACCCAGGCCCTGACCCTTCTTAAAAGTCTGACTTGTCTGATCTTGTTTTCTCATCTGTCAATTGGGAGTAACAAGGGCACCTACAGGGTCGCTCCAAACGTCAAATGAAATCATGAATATAAATTTCTTACCACACTTTCCCCACAGTAGAAGTTCGACAAACATTAGATTTCTGTTGATGTTGCTTCAACTTTGGGCCTCTTCTGGAACGCTGCAGTGGGGTTCAGACCAGGAAGCCCCTCTAGGAAAAGCAGGTGACTCTTTCCTGGAAGACTCTGATCCCCAGGGAGCTGTCACCACATGTCACTTCATGAAGGTTACGAGGACTTCTCCAGGAAGTTACATGGGGTACAAAATACAGTTCACAGGAAGCAAGGCCATGCCTGCACACCCAGACCGCCAGATCTCGCAAAATCTCCACTGCCGGCATTCCACTTTTCTCTCTTCTTGAAATAGCCAGATGTGGTTATTGTTGGGGATGAATAAATAGCTGTGATTTCTGTTCACCGGAGGAGCCCTAATTTCCTGCCTTTTCCCCTACAACGTCAACACTGTCATGTAGATGAAAAGAAGCTGCAGAAGCTGGGCCAGGTCAGCTGCTAATAATCAAATCTCTTCAGTCGAGAGACAGAACCTCAATTTACCCACTGACAAAATGAAAGGTTTTGAACCGGATGATGTATAAGGCTCCTGGATTTAAAATTCTGTGATTCTGGTGAGTCTGGAGCATAGATAGACATCACCTACAGAATGGCATGACTTTAGGGTTATGTGTGCTTGAGTACATGCTCTGAGATTGACTCACAAGGTTACTTAACTTCCCTGAGTCTTCAGTCTCCGCAAAATGAGGACGAAAGGGCCCACCTGAAAGGCTGATATAGAGACTACGTGAGACCTCATATGTCACAGAATCTGGTACAAACGCAGTGTTTAGTAACTGTTGAATGCAAAAGTTGAAAGGGGAAGTGTTTCCCCAAAGGTTCATCTTCAAATAATGGTGGCCAGTATCCTGTTCTGAAAGAGCGTCTTTTTCTAAAGTTAATATCAACTGTTATCAAAGTATCATGTGTTTGTACTTCACAAAGTCAGAATATTAAAAGGCTTAAATTAAAAAAAAAACAATCAACAAAACTAAAAGGCAACTGACAGAATGGGAGAAGATATATGCAAATGACATATAGGATAAAGGGTTAGTATCCAAAATCTGTAAAGAACTTAATAAACTCAACACCCAAAAAGCAAATGATCGGCAGTGGAGAAATGGACAGAAGACACAAACTGACATTTTTCCAAAGAAGACATCCAAATGGCCAACAGACACATGGAAAGACATTCAACATCACTCATCATCAGGGAAATACAAATCAAAACCACACTGAGATACCATATCACATATCAGAATGGCTAAAATTAAGCACTCAGGAAACAACAGATATTGGCGAGGATGTGGAGAAAGAGGAACTCTTTTGCACTGTTGGTTGCAAACTGGTCCAGCCACTCTGGAAAATAGTACAGAGGTTCTGCAAAAAATTAAAAATAGAAATACCCTATGACCAAGCAATTGCAGTTCTAGGTATTCATCCAAAGGATACAAAAATGCTGATTCAAAAGTGCACATGAACCCCAGTGCTTATAGCAGCACTATCAACAACAGCCAGGGTTGCCTGGGTGGTTCAGTCAGTTAAGTGTCTGACTTCAGCTCAAGTCATGATCTCACAGTTCATGAGTTCAAGTCCTGCATCAGGCTTCAGAGCCTGAAGCCTTTTTGGATCTGTGTCTTCCTCTCTCTCTGCCCCTCCCCAGCTTACTCTCTCTGTCTCTCTCTCTCAAGCATAAATAAACATTTAAAAAAAAAACAATGGCCAAATTATGGAAAGAGCCCAAATGTCCATTGACTGAAAGAGATATAGTATGTATACATATATATACACAATGGAATATTACCTATAAAAAAGAATGCAATCTTGCCATTTGCAACATGGATGGAGCTAGAAAGTATTACGCTAAGTAAAATAAGTCAGTCAGAGAAAGACAAATATATAATTTCACTCATACGTGGAATTTAAGAAACAAAACAGATGAACATAGGGGAAGGGAAGGAATAATAAGGTAAAAACAGAGAGAGAGAGAAAAACCATACGAGACTCTTTTTTTTTTTTTTCTAATGTTTATTTCTAGGAGACAGAGAGAGAGACAGCATGAGCAGGGAGGGTCAGAGAGAGAGAGTCACAGACTGAAACAGGCTCCAGGCTCTGAGCTGGCAGTCAGCACAGAGCCCGACGCGGGGCTCGAACCCACGAACTGCAAGATCATGACCCAAGCGAAAGTCGGACGCTTAACCGACTAAGCCACCCAGGTGCCCCACGAGACTCTTAAATACAGAGAACGAGTTGAGGGTTGCTGGTGGGGTGTTGGGTAGGGGGATGGGCTAAATGTGTGATGGGGATTAAGAAGGGCACTTGTTGGGATGAGCACTGGGTATTAGATATAAGTGGTAAATCACTAAATTCTACTTGTGAAACCATTATTCCACTATATGTTAACTAACTTGGATTTAAATTTTAAAATTTTTATTTTGAGGGATAATTGCCAAAAGATGTTGTATTAGTTTCAAGTGTACATGGTAGTGATTTGACAGTTCTATAGTCTATAAATAGTTTTCATTATCTCTTCACTCTTGAGTAATAGTTTCGGCATCAAATTCTGGGTTATAATTTAGAAAACATGGATCTATTGTCTTCTAGCTTCTAGTATTTCTGTTGAAAAGTCCAATGTCAATTCCCTATTCTTAATCCTTTTCATATGACCTGTTATTATTCCCTTGAAGTTTTTAGGATTATCTCTGCATCCTCAGCATTCTGTGACTTAAAAATGATGTGCTTTATAATGAGTTTGAAAATTTATTTTACAGGATAGTCAGTAAATCTCTATAGCCTGGAGCTTCATACCTTTTACTTCTGGGAAATTTTACAGCATTCATTCTTTGATAATCTTCTCTCTGACATTTTCTGTTTCCTCTCTCTGCAATTTCTGGGAGTTATATATACAACTTCTGAACTATTCCTCTCCCTTCCTGAAATCTTCCCTAATTTGCATTTCTTTGACTTTTCTTTCTACCTTCTTAGAAATCTCAACTTTCTCTTTAAACTATGCTTCTGAAAGTTTGTCTTATCTTTTATAGTTTTTAATTCCTAAGAGTCGTTTCTTATGCTCTAACAGCTCACCCTTCATAGCACCCTTCTCTTGTTGCATCAAAGAAATATTTTCTCTAAATTCTGTGATGATCATAATTATCAATTATTTGAAGTTTTCTTCTGCTTCCTGCATTGCCTCTGTTTTTCTCAAATTCCATTTTACTGCTTGTGTGTTTTAGATGTGTTACCCTGTTGAAGACTCTTCTCAGGTGGCTAACTAAGTTTTGCAATGCACTAATAATTGAATGAAGTAAATACAATCACACACATACACAGACACACACACGTGCACGCTCTCATGGTGATTGGAGGATCTGTAGACAGAGTTCATCAGATGAAATTCAAAAGAATTTCACTCTCATGGACCAAGCTAGTCTCTGGAGATAATCCCAAATGTTAGTATTTGTAGTTATTTTTTCCTGGGTTCTTTCTCTTTCTTTAAAGAATACTCTTCTAATCTTTGGTGGGAAGAATAGTCTCAGCTGCCAACAGTCCAGAAGCCTGCAGAAAGTGCTGGGCACTTGCCCACCACTCTCTGTGCTATTTGTGAATAAAGAACCATCCTGATTCAGTTTTTCTGAATCTTGCCTTCCCATTCCCTGCCTGGCTTCCCAGGATGAAGCTGGGTGTCTAGGGGTCTATCAACTGACTCTCCTCATATCATTACCCCCTTTTCTGAGATAGCTGATACTGATACCTCAAATTCCTAAAATAAGATTCTGTGACCCAAATCACCTTGATTTTTATTTGTTGCTCTTTGAAAAGTCCTTAGATTTTCCTCTTCCGTAATTTGTTACTTTAGTTGCCACTCACTGATCCATATCCCATTGCTCAAAAAAACTTGGTTGAGACACCTTAACCATTATTGTCTCCTCTCTCATTTTAATTTCTCACTCTATTTATACCATCCAGTGTCATTTACATGCAAGTCCCCAGGGAGGAATGGAGAGCAGCAGACGTGTTCAATCTGTCACGTTTAACTGGGAGGTCTATTGGGGGTTTCCTTCAGGGAAAGATTCTGTATGTGGGAGACACAAAGAAAGAATAGAGAGAATGTGCTTCTCTGATAAAGTCTCTAGGTTTCTAATTCACAGTGGCTTCATTTTCTAGAGTAACAGAAATCATCTAGGTCACTCTGCCCTTGCTAGAGTTCTAGATGAAATTACCTTGAACTCCCAACTTCACATCCTGTCTTTCCTTAGAGTCCCAACACTCCCATAGTTTATACTCTTTCTAAGCACCCTTTTCCCTCCTCTGATAGACCAGATTTCTTTTGCTTCCTTCTTTGTCTGCCCTAGGATCACCTCAAATCTGGGGCACAGGGTTTTTTTCAACCCATCCTCTCCCTTCCCCAACCACAAAAAGGAAATACCCTTCCGAGAAGTATTTCTGCATATAAGAGACTTATAGTGAAGACTGGAAAGCAATAGTCTCTTCTCTAAAATGACATCTGGAATCACACGGTAAGATTTTAATTTTGCTCACCTTGCTATTCCATGATCTATGTATAACTTTATTTCTAAGATGAACACAAAAATTCAAACTGCATGGGTCTGCTGTGTATCCTGATAGAAGAGATGAGGAAATTATAGTTTTCAGTCAAAGAGGAAGATGGCCTACAGCCAAAATCCTCATAAATAAGACTTAAAAAGATATCGTATATCTGCTTTTGGTTTCCATACCCCAAGAAAGAAATAAGATATTTATAATAAGGCCAAGAGGTAACAAAGGACATCTGTGTACATTATTTCATTTAATCTTCTTAACAACTTTGTAAGATATCAATTCTTCCCATTTTACAGATGAGGCAACAGAGTCTAAATGGCTTACTTGAGCCACATAGCTAAAGCATGGCCAAGTTAAGAACCATAATAATAACTTCCACTGACATCACTGTGATTACTATTCATACAAAGTAGATAGTTAGCTACATAGAGATGTGTATACATATAAATGGATTTGTGTGAGTATATGTATATATGTGTAAGTCTTCACTCTCAGGATTACAAACAGATGTTATTATTCATCTATCTTATATTGGGAAACAAAGATTCAGAGAAAAGTAATGTGCCCAAAGTAACATAAATACTGGGAGTATAAAATACTGAAAGGCTCCTGGAGGGCAATTTGGCAATATATATGTCTTATAATGTTCATGCTCCTTGACCCAGAGGTAATTACTTCTAGGCATTTATCCTGGGGAGCCATAAGAGACATGTATATAGAATTTTTCCTGTAAAAAGAGTTCAGCATTGTACTCTTTATAATAGCACACTTAGAAAAACTAATAGAAACAAGGAGAGAGAGAGGGAGAGAGAGAGACCTTAAATATTCACCCAAAGATTTAGGTAAATAAATAATATTTTGTTCACATAGTAGAAAATTATTACTACTGAAAAAACAATGAAAATGTTTTTCAAGGCATGGAAAAGAATTTGATGTTAAACAAAGCCATAAATAGGGGTGCCTGGGTGGCTCTGTCAGTTGAATGCCCAACTTCGGCTCAGCTCATGATTTCACAGTCCATGAGTTCAAACCCCACATCAGGCTCTGTGCTGATAGCTCAGAGCCTGGAGCCTCCTTTGGATTCTGTGTCTCCCTCTCTCTCTGCCCCTCCCTCGCTAACACTGTCTCTCTCTCTCTCTCTCAAAAATAAATTAAGTATTTAAAAAAAATTTTTTTTAAAGAAGAACAAAGTCATAAACACAACTATGTAAACAGTGCTACTGTTTTTTGTAAGCAACACCAACAATTATAATACCAATACAGAGCTTCCTATATACCAAGAACTTTTCAAGGGCATATCAAAGTAAATGATGACGATCTCTTATTAGCATGATTATTTCTTCTTCACACTTCTTAATATTTATTTTAAATATTTTATATTTCAGTAAACATATAAGAATTTGAGTAAACATATAAGGACGCCTGGGTGACTCAGTCGGTTAAGCGTCTGACTTTGGCTCAAGTCATGATCTCGTGGTCAGTGGGTTCAAGCACCGCACTGGGCTCTGTATTGACAGCTCAGAGCCTGGAACCTGCTTCAGATCCTGTGTCTCCCTCTCTCTATGCCCCTTCCCTGCTCATGCTGTCTCTCTCTGTCTCTCAAAAATAAATAAACGTTAAAAATTTTTTTTAATTTTTTAATTAAAAAAAGAACTTTAGTAAACATATAAGAATATAAATACCAACCAAGCATAGATTTAATTTTTAAAACAGAATGGCAACTTTGAGATTTCTGGCATGATTAAAGAAAAAACAGGTCTGCCATTCTGAGATTGTCATGCTCGCTCCACACATTCCCAGGGGAGCTTTTTTAGATAGTAGCTTGAGCCATAATCTTGAGCTAAAGGAGCCCCTGGTCTCATGTATGTTTTTAGTGTTTCATCTTAGGTCCGTTCTGGGATATCTCGTGGCTACTTCCCCATTTCCATTTCTGCCATATGCATTAGGCAAGCGATTCCAGAGTGCTCACTACTGGGGTTAACCAAGTGAACGTTCAGTTTTATTGCATCCCAGAAGTTGTAAGCTCTCCGGGGATTCAAAACACACTGCTTCCTTATGTTCTATGAGCTTGGGGAGCAGGGGTCTCTCTGCATTCTAAACTGACCCTCCTGCAATTAGAAATGAGATTTCCAGCAGGAGCTCTATCTTGGTGTGAACAGCAGACAATAGCCTTTGGCTCTCTCTAACAAGATCAGCAAGTCAGGCTCTTCAAATTGGCTAAATTTATATCGCAAGCTAGGCTCTGTGAATAAATAACAAGGAAATTCTTTTGTTAGCTTAAAAATAATCTATACAAATTCTATCTTAATAACAGTCCCTCAATAGGCCACAAAAGTGCCAGCAGGCAGGAGCCAGGTCAGAGATAGGAGCAAGATCTCAGAGCTGGGAGTGACTAATGAAATGTTACACCTGCTGCCTCTCAAAGTAGAATCGATTGGATAAAAATTTAGTACACAAGAGTCATCCTGTGCTTGGTTCCTAGCCTTTCAGTGTCTGGAGATTAAGGGCCTATTTCCCTGGAACCTGGAAGATGCTTTGAATTTCTAGTAAGATAAGCAGTGGCCAGGCACATGGGAGGTGCTCTGTGTTTAAAAATTAAACAAACTGGGGGGTAGGGGGGGCAATAACTGTTGGTCACTCTGTCGGTTGATATTCATTTGGTGTCACACAAACCTCTTTTCACACTGCCCGAAGCACAAAGGGAATTTATTCACTTATGTAAGTGAACATTTCAGGACCTGGACCATCTGTAGGCATGACTTGATCAGGGGTTAAAACACCTAATTCTGCTCTTTCTTTAAATTGCAACTTGACTCACCTCATGGTGGCTTCATTTTCTTTTTTTTTTTTTTTCTTTTTTCTTTTACCCCTCCTCTACTTTTTTTTTTAACAAGTTCTTCTGTTATGATCAAAAACAACTGCAAGGGTTTAAAAACTTCTATTCTTTCAGCTTCAAATTCCTTGTGGAAAGACTGAGAATCTCTGTCCCAAGAGGCCCAATGAAAAGCTCATTTTGCTTCACTGTCTCTGTCTAGGTCACATAACTGGCCACTGAACTAACCACTTAGGCAAATGAATAGATCTAAGTATGAACCAACTTAGACTGGGTTCACTGGTCTTCCCTTGTAGTCAGGCAAAGTGGGAGGGAGATCTCATCAGCACCCAAAAACATGAACTGAAATGAGCTAACTGATCCAGAGCTAAATCAGAGTATGCTTAAAAAGAGGAGCACACCTAGATCAGGTGGCAAAGAACTCAAATCCAACACAGACATTAAAGAAAATGCTCATTGTGCCCTTTAGAGGAGCTACTTCAAGTTCCTTCTCTGCAGAGTGTCATGATCCACCTTGTATTTCTTGAAGCACAAGCCATGCGACCCTGCTCTT
Organism: Proteles cristata cristata; assembly: GCA_017311185.1. Lineage (NCBI taxonomy): Eukaryota > Metazoa > Chordata > Mammalia > Carnivora > Hyaenidae > Proteles > Proteles cristata. The sequence continues at coordinate 456,469 of JAESUZ010001797.1, read as the reverse complement.
TGTGAGCCTTCTCCCTTCACTCCTTGCCCTCCCCCGATTCTTACATATGTCCTAAGGAAGGTAGGGAGTTTCCTCTACATCGTGGTATTTATGGTTTACTTGGTATATATAACTTACGGTTTACTTGGTATATACCAGGCATGGCACAACATACTTTTATGCTGCAAAAATCCCATTTAATTGTCACAAAAACTCTAGGGCATCATGTCTGCTGTTTATAAGATGGGAAAAATGAATTTCCAGAAGATGATAAAACTTGGGTAAGATCATACAGCTACTAACTGGGAGAAAACGAATCTAATTGTAATATGATTTCTGAGAAACAGTTCCGTTATCTCCTTTCTCCACCATACTGAACCAATTCATGGCAAGGCTTCTGCTTGCTCCCTTTTTCTTAGATCTGATGGTTTCCCAATCTAGCCTCCATTCCCACACTTCTTGTCTCGTGATGGTAAATATGGTTTAAACTCCAGACCATTGGCTGAGAGCCCAGTGCCTTCTAGCATATCTAGCTGGCCTTATGGCTATGTTTTCTATGCTTTCTACTTGAATATGCAGCCTGCTTGGTCCCAGGAATACTACCCACTGCTTGTGTTCTTCATCCCTCTGCCTCCGTATTAGGAAAATCCACTTTGACAGGATTTTGCTTTACTTGCTACCTTCCCTGACAATACGAAGTTTCCTCCCAAAAGGTAGGTAAGCCCAACAAGTGCCCCATAGCATTATGCAAAGATGCTCAATGTCAGTGAGAATAAGAGATGCAAATTAAGACTACATTGAAATAACCATATAGGTTGGCTACTATAAAAAAAATAGGGGTGCCTTGGTGGGTCAGTTGGTTGAGGGTCCAACTTCGGCTCAGGTCATGATCTCATGGTTCATGAGTTTGAGCCCTGCATCAGGCTCTGTTGCTGATATATCAGAGCATGGAGCCTGTTTCAGATTCTGTATCTCCTCTCTCTCTCTGTGTCTCCCCCAGCTCATACTCTGTCTCTCTCAAAAATAAACAAACATAAACAAAAAAATATTTTTAAATAAACAACATATTCTGTTGGTGAGGCTATGGGTAAACACATACTATCATCTACTCTGGTGAGTTTGCAGAAGGCTACAACCATTAAGGAGAGGGAACTGCCAATGTTTACAAAAACCATGTACCCATTTATCCTTCGACCAGCAATCCGACTTCAAGGACTCCATTCCAAGGAGAATTTGTCAAAAATCTGAGAGCACAAATGTATAAGCCTATTCACTGTGGCATTATTTGTAATAGAAAAGACCGGAAAGTACCCAAGTGTCCATCAATAGGGGACCAGTTTTTAAAAAGTCAGAATGTGCACATAGTGGAGTACTATGCAATTGTGAAAAAAGAATGAGGAATACAATTACTCCTTATTATCTGCAATTCTGTATTTGCAAATTAGCCCACTAGCTAAAATTTATTTGTAATCCCCAGCACTTTTTATAGTCATTACCAGGCATGCATATGCACAGAAAAGCAAAAACACTGAATAGTCTGATGTATATATTCCCAGTTAGGGCCAAATAAGGAAATCTCTGCCTCCTTTTTTCAGTCTCATATTGTAAACTTGTGTCCTTTATACAGTATTTAGTGTCATATTTTTCGCACTTTTGTGCTTTTTGGTGATTTCACTGTTTAAAATACACCTACGCATAACGCCAAAGTAGTATCAAGAGGTCCTAGGCAAAAGAAAGCTGTGATATGCCTGGCAGAGAAAATATGTGTGTTTTGTTAGATAAGCTTTGTTCAGGCATGAGTTATAATGTCTGAGTTCAACACTAATGAATTCACAATATACATTAAATAAGGGGTCTTTAAACAAAAACACACATAAAACAAATTCATGTATTGATTGGTTGACAAGAAATTTGTGACCAGAGGCTCACAGGAATCTAACCATGCATTTCCCCTAGGAGCAAGGATTGAGGATTTTCTGGTCCAGTGTTCATGTAACTGTATAGAAAATAGCTACAACAAATGATGAAAATTTCCTGTATTTCTACACAGTGATAAGGTGGGATCTCCAGGATGCATTCTCATGTAAAAAAGTCAAGTGCAAAAGGATGATTATGGACTGCTACTTGTTTAACCTAAGAAAGAGAACAGATATGAATAGATACCTATTTGTTTATATATATAAGAAAACAATGAGGTGCATATGGGTGGCTCAGCTGGTTAAGCAACCAACTCTTTGTTTCAGCCCAGGTCATGATCTTGCAGTTTGAGAGTTTGAGCCCTGCTGTTAGCACAGAGCCTGCTTGGGATTCTACGTCTCTCTCTCCCTGCTCCCCTCCTCTATCATCTCTCAAAAATTAAATAAATAAACTTAAAAAAAAGGAAAACAATGAAAGGATACACAACCAAAAAAGGTTACCTAATGGAAATGGTAAAAACAAAAAAACAAACAAAAAAAACATGATGTGGGGGGCGAGGAAAGGAATGGACACTAGACTTCCCTGAATACAGTCTCTTCCAAATATTTAACATCTTAAGAAAGTATTTGTTTTTTTAATATTAATATTTGTAAAACAATATTTTAACAAAATTATATAGTAAAATTAAATCAAACTTTTAAGAAGCAAATCCTCAAAATCTAAAGCAGAATGAAATAAGTGAACAAAAGTGTATATCATGTTGGTGGCTTAACAGTGAAGAATTATGTTAAGCCATTTTAAAACACAGTAATTTGCCTCATGTCCCCACTAGGATACAGCCTAAGGTTAAAAAGAATTGCAAGGAAATTGCAAGCTGTTTTCAGAAATCATATTTTTGAGTTGTAATATTGATTTTGTTATTCTGGGACTACTGTAAGAATGCTGGAGGATACGGCAAGCGAGTATTTATGTTGCTGCAACCAGGGCTGAGGATTTTGTGACAAGGAAGCAATACCCAAGTACAGAATCAGAAAACCTGGGCAAGCCCTCTGACCTTAAATGTTAGTTGAAGATAGAGGGAGGAACACATGATGTGGTTTTTTTCTTGTAAAAATACACACTTCTTAGCTCCATCTTCCTAAAGGGCCCGGAAATAGTGACAAAGCCCAGACTGTAGTTTCTAAACACCATTTCCCACTTCGGGAAAGTGGCCAAAAAGTATAAAATGTGAGCCCAGAACATCAGACTGTACCAGAATGTAACAGAGTTAGCAAAGACCACTGGAGTCCAAAGCATACAAGAGGGGTTCCAAAAAGATATTCCTACTGATCAAAGATAGTTCAATTTTCACTTGAAAAAGAAGAATATACACAATGAATTAAAATAATTAAATATGTTAAACATCAGTGAATTCAAAATAATAGTTAAAAAAAGAAGCCTCAAGAAAAAAATTTTTTAGAAGAATCTCAACTAATAATGAAGGAATGCTACATTTAGAATACCACCACTTTCTGCCTCTAAAAAAATAATGGATCTAGGCAATGATTTCAAAGGTGGCTAAAATAATTGGGTGAGACGTTACAGAAAAATTTTATTATGGGTGGACCAGGCTGACACTACCTATTACTCACTGGTAAATCTTAAAGGCAGTCAATCAAAATGGATATGCATTTTTAAGTAATGCATTATAGAGTACACGATAGCCCACATAAAATACCATTCCCCTCTCCCTCCAAAAATTGAAGCTGGATATAACCAATTTACCAATTTATAAGAAATAGACAGGATAGAGGAACGGGACACTGCAGGTATGAATCAGAGAAATGTGGGATGTTGGAAATGCTACCAAACAAACAAATCAGAAAGTTAAAATAGATAAATGGAGAAAAACATGGTCTCTTTAAATTAAGAGACCCAAGAGATATATCAGTGTAATGCAGTATATGGACCTTATGCAGAATTTAATTCAATGAAATCAATGGTGTTGCACGTGCGCGCGCGCGCACACACACACACACACACACACACACACACACACACACACACACACCCCAGGACAGCTAAGGAAATGTGGACAGTAACTGGACATGTATGATATTAATGAATTATTTTTAGGTATGATGCTGGTACTGTAATTATGTTTGTAAAAAGTTCTTATATTTTAGAGATATATTCTGTAATATTTATGGATAGAATGGTACACCTTCTTGGAATTGCTTTAACATCATCCAAGGGGGGAAGCCATACTGTGGCCATTCATCTTGATCTGCTGGTACTGAAGGGATTCCAGGACAAGGGACATCATGGCTAAAACTGGGAAAGTCTGGACAAACCGGGATGGTTGGTAACCCTGTGAGTGACAGTAAAAGGGTAACAAGACTGGCCCCATAATGATGATGATGGGCTTCATTTTAGGATTCTCTTGACTCATGAATTGTTAGAAAATTTTCATGGAAAATAGAACAAGATACTATCGCTTCTCTGTAGTTGGACGGATGGAGTACATGGCTGTGTCACTAACCCCAACTGCTACTCTTCTGGCATCTGGACTATCTACTGGCCTCTGTCTCCCCATCTACCAACCCCTCCTCCCCACAAAACACACACAGAGCAGAAGCTATAAGCAAGGCAGTTAGAGAAGGTTGGCCCTGGGATTATTAGAACGAATGGACAGTGACCCAGAGTGGTGAGGCCCATAAAGGAGGCAGTCAAGGACTTGGGCTCTGAATCAATTGGTTTGCATGATAAAGGCATGCTCTCAGTCATTTACTATCTCTAGGATAGTGCTGGGGGGGGGGTCCCCAAGATGTCCAAGCATCAAAGGCAGAAACTAGAAAATGTGGTTATTATATTATTGTTTATATCAGAGAATTCTGGATGTCCAACTTCGATTTTAAGAAAGAGTTCTGAGGCGCCTGGGTGGCTCAGTCAGTTAAGCGACCGACTTCAGCTCAGGTCATGATCTCACGGTTGGTGGGTTCGAGCCCTGCGTCAGTCTCTGTGCTGACAGCTCAGAGCCTGGGGGCTGCTTCAGATTCTGTGTCTCCCTCTCTCTCTGACCCTCCCCTGCTCATGCTGTCTCTCTCTCAGAAATAAATAAAACATTAAAATTAATAAACATTAAACAAAAAAAATTTTTTTAAAGAAAGAGTTCTGATTTCAGAATGTTAAATGTGGAAAATGAAGAAAAGCATGTGTCTTACACCCAAGATGGTATGAAGAGGGTCAAACACTAAGCACTTTGCTCACATCTCCTATTGAACACTTGTAGCAATCCTTCAGGACAGCCTCTACACCCCAGAACCTGCTGAAATTATTCAAACTAGCTAAGCCTGCTTATCCTCCTCCACCTGCCCTTTCCCATAAAAACTACAATAAAGGCTCCTGCCCAGTCTGTCCGCCAGCGCCCCCTGCCCTGCCATGCCCTCTGCCTTCTGCCCAACCCTAGTATTGCTGCAGGTGGTCCTGCATGGCACACTGTACCTGTTTCTAGGGACCAATGAGTAAAAACTTCTTCCTTCATGGCAGTCACTTCCATATCTCTGTGCCTTACCACAATGAATTAAAACAAATCCCAAGTACCCTTGAAACAATCAGAAGCCAACTCCAGCATACTAAAAAAAAAAAAAAAATATAGCAAGAAGCTCACAGATGTTAAAGCTAGAACATGCAAGCAGATTCAGAAAATAAGCAAAGCCCAGAGAGGTTTAACAGCCAAAATGTTTCACAGAAACATCCTTTTGAGGATGCTATCACTGACGCAGCCACCACTGGATGCTCAGTGCAGGTCCCCTGGGCTCTCAGTGTCGCCACCGCCACTGGACACTTGATGTTTCCATTACTAGATCCTCGAGATTGAAGGTCATAGGCCCGAACTTCTAGGTGACCAAGGCTGTATGATTTAACTATACTCCAGGCGCCAGGAGGTGGGAGAGGGATTATCCGGCTCCTTTGGCTTCTAACATTCAAGACAGTAGTTTCCAGTGGATACACAAAGGAAGAGTCTCCTAAAAATAAGTATGTTTACACCTTGGGTATTAAAAATGTCAAAAGATCATAAGAGAAGCAAAAAACAAAAAACAAAAAAACAAAAACCCCAACTTGCTAAGAAGATGAGTAAGCTTCATCTTACCATTGCTGAGCACATGCTAACTTCGCCAAACACCTTGACATAATAAATCATGGAATTATCAAAGCCAGGAGAGATTGGTGTTAATTGATTAATGGGCCGTGAAGGACTAGTCAGGGGCTGTATATCTATCTATCATAAAGCTTCCAATGACTTTTCAGAGAAGCCTTTTAACTTCTTCAGTATCTAATTCAATTAAAGGATTACAAGTTTCACTGAATAGAAACTGTAGATGAGAAGCCAATACTCTTCAGTTAGATTCAAAATTATATTATCAATCCTAAGAACATGAAAGAGGTCAAGTAGCACGAGTCGTGCTAAAAAGCAGCACATCAAGATGACTCTGCGGGAATGTCTGCTGCCCAAAGTCATTCAGGAGAGGCTTGGGATTCAGAATACAAAGAGGTTTGACTTAAAATGGATTGTGGTTTTTAAAGAAAAGGGAACAAAATTTTAAAGACAAATTAAAGCTATTTTTGGTGAGTAAAATAAAAATTGTCTACAATTTAACAGTACTTCTCCTTCCATCCTATACCCTCCCCCCAAAAGTTGTCATTAAATCTGTGGTGGATTTTAGAATCAATAAGAAAACTGTAGTGTCAAGTAAACTTTGATTTAAAGATAGGGCCTTGGGGTGGAATCATCCAGACCTAGCTAGACTTTCTTCTTTTCCTTTCTTGACCAACTGCTCTTTGCCTGAACTTCCTCATCTCTATAGAGCATAGAGCATAGTCCCACTCTGTGCTGAGTCAAGTACAGGGACCAGAGCATATCAAGTCTTTGATTACCCCACCCCACCCCCACCTCAGGCCCTACCTATAAGCAAGGCCAGGAAGCAGTCTCTGCTGTACAGTGAAAGAGACTGCTGGGAAGAAAGGGTAGGTAGGCAGACTGATGGCTATGGATTTGCTTCTTAGCCTCAGCCCTTGATCCACTGAACAGAGGCTCTGATACCACTTGGGAAATGTGTCCTTCTTTTCTTCCGAGCCTACTACAGCACAGAGAAATGGGAGCTGGGGTTCAGCAGGAGAATGCAGTGGCCCTTGGGTCCATCACCTGTAACATACTCAAGGCCAGGAGCCATGTAACACTAAAAACACCCAGTTCTTCTCCAAATCTCATTTCTAAAAATGGTGAGCCTTCCTCTATCTGACTGTATTTGAAATTTATTGCATTCCATTTTTTTTGTTTGCTCATTATGTTTCAGAACTGTTTGAAGACTACCTCATTTAAGCCTCACAAATGCTCTATCAATACTGGTATTATATCTCCCGCTACCCATTTTACAGATGATGTAATTGAGCTTTGAAGGTGGAGACAGGATTTGACTCCAAGCTGTGTGTGTAAAGCTCATTTGAACTTATCAGCACTGGACTGAATAATGAGCTTCCCCTCCAAATATGCTTTTTCCTTTACCAACAGCTTTACTGAGGTATAATTCATATACCATATGATTCACCCTTTTAAAGTATATGATTCAATAGTTTTAATGTATTTACAGAATTACACAGCCATATCCAATTTCTAATTCCAGAATATTTTCATCACCCCAAAAAGAAATTCTGTATCAATTACCAGCCACTTATTCTCCCTACCCCAGCCTCTGACTACCACTGATCTATTTTCTGTCTCTTTCAATTTTCTATTCTGGAAACTTCACATAAATAGAATCATAAAATATTTGGCCTTTGGGCCTGACTGCTTTTACTTAGCATAATGTTTTCCAAATTCATCTATGTTGTCACACAAACGAGTACTTCATTCTTTTTTACAACTGAATAATATTCTATCGTATAGATATAACACATTTTGTCTATTCATTCATCAATGGATGTACATTTCAGCTATTCCACTTTTTTCCTGCCATAAATAATGTGCCATGCAAAGCCATGTATAAGCTTTTGTATGGACATATGTTTTCCATGTTTTAGGTAGACAGCTACAAGTGGAATTCTGGATTATGTGGTCAGTCTATGTTTATCTTTTGGGGAGCTGCCAAACTGCTTTCCACAATGACGGTAACATTTTACATTCCTATCAGCAATGGATGACATCCCCATTCGCCCCTATCCTAGCTAACACTTCTTCCTGTATTTTTATGAAAGTCATCCCAGCAGGTATGAAACTGTATCTCATGATAGTTTTGATTTGCATTCTCCTAATGATTAATGATGTTGAACATCTTTTCATGTTCTTAATGACCATCTGTGTATCTTCTTTGGAGAAGTATCTATTCCATTTTTCCCCCAATTTTAAATTGGTATATTTGTCTTTTCATTGTTGATTTGTGAGAGTTCTTTATAAATTCTCAATACAAGTCCCCTATCAGATATATTAGTTGCAAACATATCATCCCATTCTGTAAGTCTTCTTTCCACTTTCTTGATAGTCTCCTTTGGAGCACAAAGTTTTTAATTTTGATGATGTCCACTCTATTTTTTCTTTAGTTGCTTGTGCTTTTAGTGTCATATCTAAGCAACTATTTCCACATATGAGGTCATGAAAATCTATTCCTATATTTTGTCCTAAGAGTTTTATAGCTTTAGCTCCTAGATTTAAATCTATGAACTATTTTCAGTGGATTTTTGTATATGGTATAAGGTAGGGATTCATTTTCCCTCTTTTGTATGTGGATAGCCAGTTGCCCCAATACCATTTGTTGAAAAGACTATTGTTTCCCTTACATAGAATTACCTTGGTAACACAGTAGAAAACTTAAGGGTTTATTTCTAGACTCTCAGTTATCTCCCATGGATCTGTAAGTTTACCCTCATGCCAGTAGACATCGTCTTGATTACTACTGCATTGCAATAAATTAGCAACAGGGAAACCTGAGTCTTCCACCTTAGTTGTTGGGGAGGGGGGTTGCCAAGAACCCTGAGTCTATTCTGGATCCCTTGTATTTATTTCCATGTGAATTTTCAGAGCAGCTTGTCAAATTATGCAATAGAGGCAACTGGCATTCTGATAGGGATTGTACTGAAATTTTTTTTAATGTTTATTTATTTATTTTGAGAGAGACAGAGAGCACGAACAGGGTAGTGAGGAGCAGAGAGAAAGGGAGAGACAGGAAGCAGGCTCTATACTGTCAGCACAGAGCTGACTTAATGCCACAAATTGAAAGATTATGATCTGAGCCAAAATCAAGAGGTGGATATTCAGCTGACTGAACCACCCAGGGGATCCTGCACTTAATTTTTTAATCAATTTGGGGAGTATCAATATATTATATTAAGTCTTAACATCAATATTAAGTGTTCTAATTCATGAATATGAGATTTATTTCTATTTATTTAGAACTTCTTCAATTTCTTCCAATGATATCTTTTAGTTTTCAGTGTTTAAGTCCTAAATTTCCTTTGCTGAATCTATTCCTAAATATTTTGTTCTTTTTGATGCTGTTGTAAATGAAATTTTCTTAATTTCTTTTTGGATTGTTCACTGCTACTGTATATAAATACAATTGATTTTTGTATATTCTCCTTATATCATGCATCCTTACTGATCATATTTACTACTTCTAATGCATTTCTGCATGTGAATTCTGTTTGTTTTTTAGGAAGTCTAAGCTTTCTTCATTTCTGCATATGAATTCTTTTAGATTTCCCATCTACATTCACCAAACACTGCTAAGTGAAAGCCTGAATCCCTGGATAGTCCCTTCAGATACAAACTTCACATTATTTATAAGAATGACCCTCTCTTACTGGATGGTTCTAATGGACATTTTTGTTTTTGTTGTTGTTTCATTAATTTCGCCACCTAGTAGCTATTCCCTTAACTTCTGGAAATAGTACCTTAATTTTTCCCAAGAATACACTCCCTCTCCTGTCTCAGTCCCTAGTCTTTCGGGCACTCCAGTTCCAGGGATGGACATGCAATACAAACCTGGCCCTCACATCCATCTGGCCATTGTAACTGGTTTGAGCTGAGCCTATGGCACAATCATAATCAATGAGTTGCATTCTCAAGACTGAAAAATCCCCCCACAAGGTCACACACTTTTCTGTTGGACTTGGGGTCAACACAAAGACAAGAGATGGAGAAAGGCTGGTTCAGATTACATCACTTTACCCCAGGATCACACCAAATCCTCAACTGTTCAGGTCTGTGATCCAATAAATTCTCCTTAGCAATTAGCCAGTTCAGAGCTGGTCATCTGTCACTGGCACTGATGTTATGTTGGATCATGGGTCAGGTACTGCTATTCATAAAAGACCATACTGTCTTCCCATTGTAATTCCTAAGAGTTCTATTTTAAATAAAAGGTATAGCAAACACTTTTTTTAAATGCTATCATGTTTTACTTTTCCATTCCATGAAGGAGGCTTAATTCAAGAACACCGATTTTCATGTGGGGCACACATATTTGAATTATTTAGCTTTGCATATGGCAATGCCTTTTGCTTAAACTCCATGTGCAGCCTCTCTGGTGATTAATTTAATAAATAACAGCCCAGGCTCCCTGCTCTCCCAGTGGTTTCTCTAATGGTGACTTTGTTCTCAGAGGATCTGAGGTCATGAAGACTCATCATCATAGTATTTTTTTAAAACTAATTCCAGTAGATGGAAAACAGCCAGTTTATTTTATTAGGAGACTCTTCTGGAAGTAATTTTCCAAAATAAACAACAGTGTTAAGCAAGGAAAAAAAAATACTGCTTTAAATAACCAGTTCCACAAGGGAGGCCCTTTACTTTTATACCTTTGTACATCACATGAACTCCAACCTTGAATTCCAGAGAAAGAGAGAGAGAGAGAGAGTGCTAAACTCAGCTTATGATTTCACATTCACCAATAACTACAGAGGTTTTTCAGCTCTAGGTACTAAAAACTGTCCCTCTGGTTAAATTATTTTAGCTGATAGAAAATAGGAAATTACTCTGGTAAAGGAGGCTGTTTTATTTTCCAGCTGTAGAATGATTTAGAAAGAGGGGATTGGGAAGGTCAGAGACTGATCCCCAGACCAAATGGGGTTGATTTATCATTTGCCACCTTTATAAAGTAAAGGCACACAGTAGAGCTTAGCAGTTTAAAAAAATTTTTTTTAATGTTTTATTTATTTCTCAGAGAGAGAGAGAGAAGGACAGCATGAGCAGGGGAGGGTCAGAGAGAGAGGGAGTCACAGACTGAAACAGGATCCAGGCTCTGAGCTGGCAGTCAGCACAGAGCCCGACATGGGGCTCGAACCCACGAACTGCGAGATCATGACATAAGCGAAAGTCAGATGCTTAACCAACTAAGCCACCCAAGCGCCCCAAAGCTTAGCAGTTTGGACTTGTAATTTCTCAAACATGGATCAAAATCTTGCCTCCACCACTCACTAGAATGTGCCCCTGCGAAAGTTACTGACCTACACTGAGCTTCAGACTCCTGAATCCTAATCCCATCTGTAAAATGGGATTAATAATAAAACCAATTTCATAGGGCTTTTGGAGGACTGAATGGGATGACATAAAATGCACTTAGTTCCTGGCACCTAACAAGCAATTAATAAATATTATGGTATTGCTGTTACTTCTTTACCTCAACAGAAAAAAGTGAGTATCAGACATCCCCATCTCCCTCTAAGAAGGCATGTTCACAATTCATTTCCAAAGCCCAGATGGCCAAGGTGAGAAGCCTCACCAGATGTGACCTAGGCTGAAAAAGCTGGCATCACCTTCTCACGATGCTGTCCTTGTAAAAATGGTTATGACAGAACATTTCTGTGTCACAACCCTCTAAACATCAGGGATTTCAACTCTGGAAAGAAGAACTGGTGGTCAGCATCTAGATTTTTAAATTTCGGTTGTTATTTTTTCTTTCTGCCTCCCTTTTCTTATTCCTGAGTTTTACAAGTGTCAGAAGATAACCATCATTAAACTTTCTAGATCTCTGTTGTTATCCCCCTGGAATACTTAAAACCCTCTCTTCTGAAATTTGGCCAGAAATGACAAGGAATCATGAGTTAATTCCACCAAGCGTCCACCAAGAATGATGACTTTCAAGCTAAAGGCGTTTTTCACCCATCACGGCAGAGTGAATGATGTGGACATTAGTGTCCCTACTTACAGTCATTGATGAATCTGCTCTTAGCGGCTGGAGCACCCAAGAGTGGCGACAGCCATGGTGAGGAAAAGGTTGTAAGGGGGATGAATGAGTTCATCGTGCCTGTGTATTTTGGAGGCCAAGACTACTGCCAGATGGCTCAAGAAATGGGATGCAAGAAAAATTACTTTTATCACCTAAAAAGAGTAAAGGATTCAACAAAAGCAAACTCTGGGAAGAAAGGACAGCCAGTATTGCTCTAATCCTAGCTCTTCTAATCATGGCATTGGTCAATTCCATTACCCTAGCCAAGGAAAAATGCCTCCTGTGCAAGTATGTTCTGCTGGAGACAGCCATTATTAAAGCAATGTGTTAGAGGCAGATCACGTACATATTAAAGCAAGATAATCATACTGCAGAGCTGGTGTGAAGTACGCCTCAGCTGAAGAGGCCATTGGGCATAACTCCATTTTCTAGACCTAGGTAAGGATGGCCACACTTAGTGGCTGAGCTGCAAAGCCTGATTTAATGGGATTTTCCCCAAAATACATGTGTTAATGAGATTTAGTCTTCTTGAAAACTAGATACTTCTGAAATCCTGCTTTAAGAGAGGAAGGCTTATCGGTCAGATCATAGCCTCTTTTAGGAGAGAAAGCTTTCAGTCTGTCCCTCAAGTTATTTACTCACCAGTCAATATTTATCCAAGACATACTCTGCAAAGAATGGAAATATATGCAGTAGAGGAAAATGTCTATCTTTGCATGGTTTCTGCACTGGTGGGAGAGACCACACAAGGCATTATGCAATTAGATATTCAGCTTCAAAGGAGAACTACAGGGCACTTCGTATACGGATATTAAGGGCTCTCCCTAATGGGGTGATAGAGAACAATTCCCTGAGGAGACGGCATTTGAGCCCCAACACTAAAGGATAAGAACTAATTAAGAAGTAGGGTGGAAAGTGGAAAGTGGAAAGGGCAAAGAATACGGCCCATGCCAAAGTCCCAAAGTAGGACCAACAATGGAAGATGGTATGAGTGCAGCTCAGGGATGAGCAAGGGAGAGGTGCACCAAGGACCTAGAAAGGTTGCTAGATGAGGCACCTGGGTGACTCAGTTGGTTGAGTGTCCAACTCTTGATTTCAGCTCAGCTCGGGTCATGATCCCAGGGTCATGGAGTCGGACCCTGTGCGGGGCCCCAAATCAAGCTCTGCACTAAGTGTGGAGCCTGCTTGAGATTCTCTCACTCTCTCCTTCTGTCCCTTCCTTGCTCGTGTGTGTGCACGCTCTCTCTCTCTCAAATAAAAAAATTAAAAAATAGGGGCGCCTGGGTGGCTTAGTCGGTTAAGCGTCAGACTTTCGCTTGGGTCATGATCTCGCGGTTCATGGGTTCGAGCCCCGCGTCGGGCTCTGTGCTGACTGCCAGCTCAGAGCCTGGAGCCTGTTTCAGTCTGTGACTCCCTCTCTCACTGACCCTCCCCTGCTCACTCTCTCTCTCTCTCTCTCTCTCTCTCTCCTAGAAATAAATAAAACATTTTAAAAAAAAATTTTAATTAAAAAAATAAATAAAAATTAAAATGTTGCAAGGTCCTTTGCATGTGCTGCACTCCTTGCTGGAACACACTGGAAGGCTGGAACATGCGTGCAGGGCCATGGCTAGAACGTGGCTCTACTCTGAGAGCCAGGGGGAGCCTGTTGAACAATCCTATGCAGGAGGTGTGACAGTGCTTAAGCATCTTCAAAAGCTCATTCTGGCTGCAATGTGACAAGCAAGCTGCATGGCGCAAGAAGAAATGTCGTGTCAAGAGGTATTTAGGACAAAAACACAACAAAACTTGGAAACCAACTAGATACAGAATGGCCAGACGAATCTCTATGATATATTGCTAGTAGAAAAATTTCATTTTAGAATGAAACTGTAACACAGAGGAAATTTCCTGTAATTGTTCTACAACTACTCACTCATTTTGTGAGACAATAAAATCAGTGTAATCCACACTGAACATGATCTTATTGGACATGGTTGTAGTAATCCTGGAAAAATAAATGTGGACGTGCACAGCGCACTTAAGGTGTTCTCAACTTTTTTCAAGGTGTCAACTCCCAGAAGGGTGGAGTGTGGCTTCTCTGTGTGGTGAACCGAAGGCCCAGGAGCCAACTGCACAGAGAATGCCTAGAAGCCAGTTCTAATGCTGAGCACTGCAGCAAAAAGGCAATGCCTTGGACTTGGGAAGTCAGCTCTTTGTGAGCTGATGGTCTCATCCTGTCCCTTGTTTGGGATAGTTTGACTTTGAAGTAGTAACCTTACCCTTCCTAGTTTCTCCTTCCTTATCTGAGAAATTGAACTGAAAGGGGCATTGTGTATAAGGGACTCAAAGTACTTAGCTCAATAAATATTAGTTCCTGTCCCCTTTCTCTAAAAGTAATCATACGACACCCAAGGTCCATCATCATTCTCCCTCTCCCCCACCACCCATCCACCCTCAGTTTGTTCTCTGTATTTAAGAGTCTCTTGTGGTTTGCCTCCTTCCCTCTCTGTTTGTAACTATTTTTCTCCTTCCCTTTCCCCATGATCTTCTGTTTGATAGTAAATTATATTTAAAAAATAAAATTTTTAGCCACAGGAAAAAAGTAATTATAAATATCGAGCAAATAATCATATACACCTAGGTGGCTCAGTCAGTTAAGCGTCTGACTTTTGGTTTTGGCTCAGGTCATGATCTCACAGTTTGTGGGATCAAGCTCATGTCAGGCTGTATGCTAATAGCGTGGAGCCTGCTTGGAATTCTCTTTCTCTCACCCTCCCTCCCTCTCTGTTTCTCTTTCCCCACACCCACCTCAAAATAAATAAACATTAAAATTTTTTTTAAATAAAAGTAATAGCTAACAATTATCAAATGCCTACAACATGCCAGAAACTTTTCAAAGCACTTATGTTTATATTCATTAATTCACTGAGTCTTATAACAATGCTCTGAAGTAGGTACTATTGCCATACTCATTTTATAGACAAGGAAATGGAGGCCATTAGCTCAGGGCCACCCAAGTGACTGACCCAGTCAAGATGCAAAGCCAACCAGTCTGAGTGGTTATTTTTTAAAAAAGTTTTCATACAACTTATGAGGCAACAAGAGACAGAAACAGAGGTTGAAATTTATGTTAATCACCTTCTATGGTTCCATACTCTCAATAAATCCAGATAGAAAAACCCAAGTTGACTGCATAGAGGCTCAGTGCTCTGAAAAATTTAACACTGTGCCATGCTTATGAAGGATGAAACCCGCTGGATGTCTATTTCACGGCATTCCAAATGTTCCCCCACCCTTTGCCTTACAATAGAGAAACAACAGCTTCAATTTATACGACAACTAATCACACCCCAGCATTCCAAGGTACTTTGTTGGGGATGGACTGCAGTGGTTTAATGGCGCAGTATGTCATGCTGGGTTAATGACAGAGAGCGGCCATGCCAGCAAAGTCCCCAGCTGGGGGACTCAGTCAGGGATCTGGGCATGCCGGCCAAGCCTACACTGGGAAAGGCTGAAGGTGTGAACCAACCTCCTCTTCTGCTCTTCTCTGGTGAGGGGCAAAGAAATCCTGCAAACCAAAAAGCTTTCAAGTCCTGTGGAAACCTTCTATCTAATGCAGAACGCTTTAATCACAGCCGCTGCCATGAGAACAGCTGGAATATATAAGGTAGAACTTTGAGATCTAAACTTTTGATTCCATCTTTTGGTACAGAGGTCATTGAATAATGATGCTCAGTAATGCTGTGTGCTGTTTTTAACACCCGCTTCCCCCAGTGAACTCCAGGAGGGCAAGAGGGAGTCAGTCTGCATCATTGCTACATCATAGCATTTAGCATGGTATCTGGAAAAATCATAATAGTAGTAACAACCACAATAACAATAATGAAGAGGAGGAAGAGGAAGAAGTAATAGTTTACATGTAGTGTGTACTTACCATATGTCCCTACCAGTCTAAGTACTTTGAATTATTATTAGTACATGAATTATTTTAATGCGGACAATAATCCTATGTGACAGGTTTTACTGCTATCGTATTTTACAAATGAAGAAATGGAGACAGAGTGAACTTCAGCAGCTGACTCAGCTAGTAAGTGGTAGAGGTGGGATTCAAACCCAGGCTTTGACTTCAGAGTCTGTGCTTCCAATCACTCTACACCATGATGCTTCTTGTAAAGAGAAGAAAATAGTCAGTACTTGCGCAAAAAGCAAGCATTCCAGAAACTCCAATAATCCAATGGGATGTGGATGGGGAGGAAGTATACCTTCTTTTTTTAAAAAAAATAGCTTATTTGTTTTTGAGACAGAGAGAGACAGAGCACGAGTGGGGGAGGGGCAGAGAGAGACAGAAACACAGAATCTGAAACAGGTTCCAGGCTCTGAGCTATCACTACAGAACCTGACGTGGGGCTCGAATCCACAAACCGCGAGATCATGACCTGAGCCGAAGTCGGACACTTAACTGACTGAGTGAGCAGGCCAGGGACCCCGGAAGTATACCTTCTTAAGAGGGCATATTAGAATCCCCAGGGAATTGTTTCAAACTACACATCCCTTTCTTAGCCATTTCCCATTCCCACTTCTGGATGAAAATCTTGGCCACAGTCAGTCACTTTTAGTGGTAGGAAGTGTGTGTTCTCCCTCAAGCCTATTGGTGAGAAAAAGACTTTAATTGCTCTAGACCAATGGTTCTCAAACCCAGCTGTACTTCAGACTAACCAGGGAGCTCTTTTATACCATCTAAATTATTTCCTTTATTTATTGTTGTACTTTTGAACAGAACATCTATTCTACCAATGATATTATCACCCAATGATTGATTCTGTTTAATAGAATTTTATTTTTGGAATAGAAATTATTAAATATTTGAGTATTCAGGGCACAACATATATTTTGACTTTTTTTTAATTCCTAAGAGACTGTAAATCTAGAAGAGCAGTTCTCTAGAGCATGAGAACTAATAGGAACATCAGAGAAATTTTCATCTCTTGGTTTGTAACTAAAGACAAACCAGGAAGCTTTTAAAGAGTGATGCCATGCCCCCACCTTAGGTTGATTAAAGGAAAATTGCTGGGGATGAATTATGGGCATTAGTATTTCTTTTTTTATTTTAATGTTTATTTAATTTTGAAAGAGAGACAGGGAGAGAACACGAACAGGGAAGGGGCAGAGAGAAAGACACAGAATCTGAAGCAGGTTCCAGGCTCTGAGCTGTCAGCACAGAGCCTGATGCGGGGCTCAAACTCACAAACTGTGAGATCATGACCTGAGCTGAAGTCAGCTGTTTAACCAACTGAGCCACCCAGGCACCCCTGGTATTTTTTTTAATGTATGTGGGGGGGGGGGTCTCTACCAGGGGAGGGACAGAGAGAGAAGGGGAGAGAGAGAATCCCAAGCAGGCTTCACGCTCAGTGAGGAGCCTGATATGAGTCTCAATCCCATGAACCATGAGATCACAATCTGAGCCAATATCAAGAGTTGGACACTTAGCCTACTAAGCCACCCAGGGGATGAACATTGGTATTTCTTAAGAGCCACCCAGGTAGATCCAACATAATGGTCAAGAGTGGAAGCACTGGTCCATTCTCATCTAAACGCAACCTAGGGAGTCTCCAGGCCTCATCCCCCTGCCTTAGGTATTAGCTTAGAGGTACAGTTCTGTGAAGAGATACCAAGGGTGTCAGACATTCTAAAATTTAATCCAACAAACATTTCACAAGTACCTCTTATGTGGAAAAGACAAGCACAAAGCACAACTTTGGTCTTTTATGGCCTAAAGCTCAATAATGAGATAATAGAAGCCTAGAGGTGAGTATACAATAAGCTGTAATATGTAAGAAAATATCACAGAGATGGAAAGGAGTAGGAGGACTGACAGGAAGAGAGGTCCTAATGGAAAGTGGAAGTGACTCTCTGGACAGTTAAAAAAAAAAAATGCCATAGAAGCAAAGAAGAAATGGATGAGGAAGAGCAGAGAAAGCCAAAATGCCCTTTTTTTTCTTTTCTTAACTTTCTATTTTGAGATGACTGGAGATTCACTGGCACTTGTAACAAACAATACAAGAGAAATCCCATACACCCTCCACTCAGGGCATCTTCCTCAATGATAACATCTTTCATGACTATGGTGCATAGCACAACTGTTTTATTTTTGACAGAAGTCTTTAAGAAGCAGTTATTTTTTAAGTTTAAAATATTCTATGAGATCATTTAATTACAAGCATAGATCAACATTTTACTACAAGCTTGTGGCAGAAGAAGAGATCTTGTTTGACCTTGGAAAGGACATTTTAGAGTAAGAGGAATGTGAGATCATCACTGTACATGTATGTAGAACATCTGGTTAAGATCATTAGACTGTCAGCTGACTGACAGTCAGCTAAGGAGGTGGGTAGGTAGTTTCCCAGAAGAAGTCTTAATCTCATTAAAGTTTAATATAAAAATGCTTAAGCATTTTATCACAAATCTTAATTTCCTTCTTAGTAGAAGGTTGTGAATTACATCACGAACAAATTTCTGTCTCTAACCAGGTTTGAGACTGCTTTTCTTTATCATAAGCCAAGGAATTAAATGTAGTGTTGAGGACCCACCTTTAGATTTAGAAGGACTGAACATGATACCCTAGAGCTGAGCACATGGGAAAGGTAACCAAAGAAGATACCCGTAAGTGACAGACTAGCAACATGGGGACTTCAGCTCTTGTGTGACATAAATGACTTGATGTTTGTTACATATTACTTCCATATTAGACTTTGTTTCCTCTATAAAACAAGCTACAGAAGGGCAGGGATTGTTGTCTGTTAATTACATTTTTTTCCAATAGTAAAATCAGTGTAAAAAAACTGACATTATCAGGGTGACTTTGGTTGAGCATCTGACTCTTGATTTCATCTCAAGTCGTGATCCCAGGGTCATGGGATCGAGCCCTGTGTTGAGCTCCGTGCTGAGTGTGCTGCCTGTTTAAGATTTTCTCTCTCTCTCTCACTCTCTTTCCCTCTCTCTCCCTCTGCCTCTCTTCCCTGCTCTAATGCTCTATCTCTCTAAAAAATAAAAAATAAAATAAAAAATAAATAAAATAAAATGGACATTATCAAGCACATTGATTGAATAAATTAATTCCCAAGCATTAAGATAACCAGTAATACAGCTAGCCCTATATTTGAGTCATGCTGAAGGTTAGAATTATTAAATCATGACTGCATTTCATGAACTAATATTTGGGGAGCAGGTATATGAGTGCATTAATACACATCAATGCCACAACTGTGAGGAAAATTTCAGTCTTATCTCAGACACAGTGATGTGGATCCAGGAATCATTCAAAAAACCCTTCAAAGAACAATGCAGTGTTTGCTAGGGATTAAGATGGGGGTGTAACTACAGAGGGATGGCATGAGAATGGTTTTTTGGGCTATTCCATATTCTGATTATCATGGTTGTTATACAACTCTTTACACCTATCAAAATTCATAGAATGCTGAACAATAAGTCAATTATTTTAAAAATAAAATATTTGCCATTAAATCCCTACTAAATAGATACCTGACTAAATGGCCAGCCAATGAGCTAATACTCCTTTCTCTTGGACTAACTCCTGCCTCCATACTTGATTAGATGTCCAGGAATGCTACTTATATTTGATATTCCATCCCCATCCCACCCTTCAGGACAAGTGACAATGAGAAGGCACCACCCTGGAGCCATCAATTGTCTCTCATATATTTAAAATTGGGATTGTTGCTACAAGTCAACCTCCAAGAGTAATTGCAATGGTAACAACAACCTACAGTTGCAAACCAACCATACTGTACTAAATAGATGCAGAGACTGAGAATCCAGCTTGCAGAATAAAAGGAAGAAGGATGGAAACCCACCAAAAGTGGAGAGGAAAGAAATGAGCAAAAAACAAAGAGAATCAGACATGTTGATTGACTCATTTAATGGCTTCTCTTCTGGTTCCTCTTGTTAAAGTATATCTATTTTCTTAGTCCTCGTTTCAATGAGCTATACTATGCTGTTATAATAGAAACTTATTTATGTTTCTATTTAATCAAGATCAAGTAATCCTGTTTCTAGGATCACAGACTCTAATCTGTGTGCCATTAAATATTAGCTCCACCGCCTCCAATCCAAGAAAATTTGGGCAACTCAACCTCTCAATGCCTTGGTTTCTTCATCTTTAAAAGAAGGATAACATTCTCCTCCAAAGGGCTGTGAAGATTAGATTAGTGCAGGTAAGGTTGTTAAAGCAGCACCTGACATATAACAAGAATCCAAATATTGTTGTTGATATTATTGTTTTCTTCCCCTTCTCCTTTGTGTTGACATGACTTCATCAGAATCTGTCTAGATCTCCATTCTTATTCAAAGCAAAAAAAAAAAAATCATGTTTTGCGAGGTGATAGGATAAAGTATGGGAACATATCTCATCCACTCTAAGAACCTCAAGACCTGCCTCAAAACATGAAAGAGTCCCTTTAAATAATAATTCTAATATAATACAAAGTTATGAAGATCAGCAGTTTTATTATATTTCACTAAATCCTGGTAAGATTTCCTGCAGAGTTATACTCACAGTGCCAAAATGATATTCAAGACCATTCACAAATGCCCATCAACTTGCCAGTCGCCTATAGTCTGCTGCTTTCCTGATATTGAAAATGATATCCATACCATCCTGTTATCAGGTTCCCTGAGTCACCCACTCCTTTGAAATTCAAACGAAATTAGCTCAAGCCACATACCATATGCTGTGGGAAAGCTCAGTGTCGATCCCCATCTCTGTGGAGATTCTTGAGATCTCGGGACAGGACTGTCACAATCACTTAAGCCCTTCTAGCTCAGAATCCCATAGTTCAGGGGAGACCATCCAGTTTACGGATAAACACGCTTTCTGCCCATTTCTGTACTGTCACCAGATACCGATCTCTACCCCTTCAATCCCAATTTAGGGATGGCAGATTTTTACTGAAAGTTTGGACAATGAGGAGGATTTTATGCCATAGCACAGTCAAAAGCGTAGCAGAAGATCATCTGTCTTAAAATCCCTTCAACCTCTCTGCCTGCCAGGAGGATGCTCATGGGCCATGCAACTCAGCCCCATTCTATCTCCTTCCTCCTCCTCACCTTCCCTTCACTCCTTGCAAGTGGTAGCTAAGTCACTGCTAATCTCCTATGCAAGTCAGTTTTCACGGTGCCTTTATTTCACTGTCTCCTTCCTAACCTAACATCTCACTACCCTCCAAATCCAAGGGGTCTATTCTCCTAAAAAGTAGGAAGTCTCTCCCAAAAAGAAACTTGGCTTCCAGATATGAAAGTGTTCATTTTCACCCTGCTTCAATCTTTCTACTTCTAAATGCACCCAGTAGATGGAAACTGATTTGCATCAGGCACTAGTATATAGTGGGTAAACACAGTAAAGTTCCTAATTTCATTAAGCTCCCAAGCCCAGGGAGCTCAACAAACCCTTATTTGTTTGGAAAAAATACAGTAAGGTCTTCTGTATTAGTGAATGAATACAGAGCATCATTTCCACATCTGTGATGTGGAACTTGGACTTTTATACATAAAAATGATTCTTTCTTCTCAGAGTATCTAGCCAGCCTCTCTAGGTCCATAGACAGGGGAGCCACAAACCACAGAAACAACATTCCCAACCAACCTCCACTAAATCCACCTTCTCAAAATAACCACCACTCCCCAGTTCCTCCACAAAACATACAGACTGCTCTACAAAGAAAGCTGGAAGCTCGTGGCTAATAGGCAACTCTAATTCTTCTGCTAGATTAACCAGCCAACTACCAGTACTAATTATATCAGATAAGAAGGTTTGACTGTATTTTTCCAAATAAAAACAATTTCTCACCAAGTGGAACTCTAATGCTGACTGTTGAAAAAGGTACTTCTGTTTTCCTCCTAATACAAAGATGGCTAGATGCTTCAGAAAGACTTTGCCAGGACTACAAAAAAAATCTACCTCCTACTTACAGTAGAATATAATTCAAATCTCCACTTTCAGAGAAAAAACTTAAGTGGTTATATCCGTTGTACCAGTTACCTATTCCTGAATAACAACAATAAGCATTTATTATTGCTGAAGAGTATGCTTGTGAGGAAGGAAATTCTGCTGATCTGAGCGATGCTTGGGTGATTTCTTCTTTTATCTGCAGCCATTGGGAGGTAGCTGGTCAAGGAAAGCCTCACGTTTCTTAGAGGTGGTTGGCTTTTGGCTGGACGAGAAGGAGTGACTGAACCCTATAAATCTCAGGCTAGTTCATACCAGCTAAACAGGGATCCAAGAGAAAAAGTAGAAGGTACAAGGCCTACTGAAGTCTAGTCTCTGTACTGACACATTGTAAGTTCTACCACATTCTACTGTAAGGGCCCAGATTCAGAGGAAAGGAAACAAGGTTTACCTATTTATGAAAGGAGCTACATGCAAAGTCATATAGTAATGGTTGTAGATATAAGGAGAAATGGAAAACTGAAGCCATTATTGCAGTCAATGTACCACACCGGTTGAGGGTGTATTGTCAACCTTTTTTTGTACTATATCTCAAATTTATCTGGAAATTTTAGTCCTTATAAGAAAGGTAGTGGGTTCCTTTCCATTCCAGGGATGGAAAGTTATGAGAGATAGTTTTCTCACCCAAAGAATCAAAACAAGTCATTAAGCCATACCAAAGGGCTGAATACATGTGCATGTATACACGCATGCAGGCACGCACACTCACACAAACAAACACAACAAAAGAATTAGCCTCAAGAAAGTAAGAGGCCCTTTATACAATCGAGACTCAGCACTACCTTAACCTCTGGAGATGCTATAAAGAATGGGTAAAGGGGAAAACATCAAATTTCTAAAAAAGTTTAGCAGCCATGGAAATGCTGGCCTGAAAAATTACTATTCTAAGGAGCTCCAGCCACAGAGCAAGTTTCAACACATCTAATAAATACTTTCTCAAAAGTGCTGGTGGGAACCGTGCACCAAAAGTAGGAGTAGAGAAAGAAGTGAAATGCATCATTTCTCTTCACATGCAATAATATTGCTCTCTAAAAGGAATAAAGAAGCAGTTAAGAGAGTGTAGACAAAGCTCTCTTCCACACACACTAGATTTCACCTAGGAAAGACTAAGGTGGGGCAGGAGAACTGAGAGAAACTGTAAGACATTCCAGACTTTAAATCATTAAAGAATGAGGAAGAGAGAACAGATGTGATAAAATCTCCCTTAAAGGCATTCTAGTTCTTTATGATGATTACAGTTAGAACTCTCAGAAGACGCAGAGGAGTAAGGCAGGGCTGAAAAATTGCCTAAACTAAAGCACGGAGCAGGCCTGGAGAGCAAAAAGTTTTATTCCCCAGAAACCCAATAAACTGGTAGGTTGGTGAGAGATCAAGGAAAGATCTCCAGAGCTCTGAAAGCTGGCAACCTGTTTGTGCAGCGCAGACCTATTTTTGTAATCTCACCAGCACCCAGACCCCAGGTCCTACTCTTTGGAAAATGCTGATCTCAGAGTCAAATCATTAGGAGCCACGGGTAAATTAAATCAAATAAACGCTGCAACAAAACCCAGACTGAACTTAGAGAACATATACAATCAGCCTTCACTCTGGTATAAGAAAGGGTGCATCCATTTTTGGAGGTAAGCATTATTTACTTCAGTCTTTATGATTTCTTTATGTCTATCATACCATCAAAAAAAAAAAAACAAGACACACCAAACAACAACAAAGAAATATAATTATGATAAGAAAATAAAACAAAAAATTGAAACAGACCAAGGGATGAACCAGAGGTTGGAATTACCAAGTGGGGACTGCAAACTAACTGATTTAAAATGTTAAAGTATCTAAGAGAAAAGATAGATAAGATGCATGCCAAGATATGTAATTTATCAGAAACATATGAACTATACAATGAACCAATTAGAAATACAAAAATGAAAAATAAATTAGGAAAAAAAGAATGTATTAGTTTGGCTGAAAAGCAGACTAAACATAAAAGAGGATAAAAAAGTGAGTGAGTAGATGAGTCAACAAAAAGTACCCAAACTAAAACACAAATAGAAAAGGAGTAGAAAGGGGCACCTGTGTGGCTGAGTCAGTAGAACATCTGACTCCTGATATCAAGGTTGTAAGTTCAAGCCCGATAGTGTGTGTGGAACCTACTTAAAACAAATAGGGGGAAAAAATGGGCATTTGAGATTTGTGACACCATATCGAATGGTCCAACAGGAGTGTAATTGGAAATTTAGAAAGCAAGGAAACGTATGATGTGAAAACAACTGAGAATGGCCTAAAAAGATTAAAGATATGAGCCCACATATCAAAATAGCTCCATGAACATCAAGCAGGAAACAAGCAGGATAAATATAAAGAAAGATGTAGGCCTATCACAGTAAACCTGCAGAAAACTAAAAATAAAGAGTAAATCTCCAGAGATAAAACAAAGAATACATACAATGGAAAAAATTATATGAATGACTGCCACATAGCAGAAACAATGAAGACCAGAAAAAGAGAAGTGCCAACATCTATAAAGTATTAAAAGAAAAAAATAGCCTAGAATTCTTTATCAGTAAAAAATATCCTTCAAAATTCAAGAGAAACATAGAAATTCTCAGACCTACAAAAGCTAAGAGAATTAATCTCTAGCATATAAGAAATGATAGAAGATGTGATTCAAGTTGAAGGGCAATAAAACTACAAGAAACTCTGAAAATCAGTAAGAAATAAGCAGCAAAGGGTTAATTATTTAGTTCAAAAAAAACCATTTTATTTTAGTGCCTTTATTTTATATAAATACATTTTCTTAAGTCTCATTAAAAGACTTAACTAAAGCACATATAATAACAACGTATTGTGAGGCTTACTAAATATATAGCAGTAAAATATAACATGATGGAAGGAAGGACACAAGAAAGCAATTGGAATTTAACTGCTGTAATGTTATTATACTTTCTGTGAAGTGATCTAATGTTATTTCAAGGTAGGCTCTCATCATTTAAAACTGCAAATTGTAATCTCCAGAGCAACTACTTGATACTACTAAAAAGGATTAGCTAAAGCTTATTACAGAAAAAGTAAAATATTCACATATTCAATTTACCCAAAAGGAAGCAGAAAAGGAAAACAGAACAAAGAACAAAAGGAATAAATAAAAATCAGAATGGAAAACTAAAACTCAGGCATACTGTTAATTACATTAAATATAAATGAACAAAACCAATTTAAGGGCAGTTCTGTTGGGCTGATGTATGCTATTTACAACACACACACACACACACATACACACACAGAGAGACTTTAATTATAAAGAAAAATAAAGGTTGATAGACAATGTATACAATATAAACATCAAGCATAACAAAGCCAGTGTGGCAATACTAATATGAAACAAAGTAGAATTACAAAAAATAGTACTATTTTTTTTTATTTTTTTTAATGTCTTATTTATTTCTAGGACAGAGAGAGAGAGACAGTGTGAGCAGGGGAGGGTCAGAGAGAGAGAGAGTCACAGACTGAAACAGGCTCCAGGCTCTGAGCTGGCAGTCAGCACAGAGCCCGACGCGGGGCTCGAACCCACGAACCGCGAGATCATGACCTAAGCGAAAGTCGGACGCTTAACCGACTAAGCCACCCAGGCGCCCCAAAATAGTACTATTTTAGATAAAAAGGACTATTTCATAATGATGTAAGTATTAATTCATAGGAGCGCTTGGGTTGTTCAGGCAGTCAAGCATTTGACTCTTGATTTCAGATCCCAGGGTTATGAGATTCTGTCCCACGTCAGGCTCCACACTGAGCATGGAGCCTGCTTAAGATTCTCTCTCTCTCTACCTCTGCCCCTCTGCCCCACACACTCTCTTTCTCATAAATTAATAAATACATAAATAAATAATCAATTCATCAAATGAACACAGCAGTCCTACATGTTAACTGAGCTCTAACAACAGAACTTCAAACATATAAAGTCAAGTGACATGGAACATTCTCTAAGAATTTAATAAATATTAAAAAATTTAAGCCATACGAAAGGAAATATATCATACAAAAGCTATTCCCTGAACACAACAGCATTAAATTGCAATCCAGTGAAAACTAAAGTATCTAGAAAAATACTCGATTTTTAAACCAAATGACACCTTTAAAAAGAACTCGTAGATCAAAGAGGAAATGATGAGGAAAATTACAAAATATTCTGGAATGAGTAATAATGAAAATGTTAGTACATATCAAAACATATGAAATGTATCTTAAAAAATGCTTACCAGATAATTTAGGATATAAACTGCTAATTATTTGAAAAGTAGACAGTTCTAAAAATCAATAATCTAAGGCAAGAGTCGCAGACTATGGCCATGACTTAAATTCAGTTTGCCGCCTGTTTTCATAATTAAAGTTGTACTGGAACAAAGGCACACTCATTCATTTACATTTTGTCTGTGGCTGCCTTCATACTGCAATGGAAAAACCTGGATAACTGTAACAGAGACCACATGGCCACAGAGTATTTACTTATAATCTAGTCCTTTATTTATCAATCCTTGTGTAATTTTTCATCTTAACAAACAAGAACAAAGTAGAAGAGACAAATTCATAAAAAGGAAAAATTAACAAAATATAAATAACAGGAAGACAATAAAAGAAAATTATAGAGCTTACAAGTTGGTTCTTAAGTGAAATTGATAAAATCCTACCAGGAATGAAAACTAAAAGAGGAGAAAATATAAAATACCAAGAATAGGAACTAAAGAGGAACATCATTACACATCACACAGACTCTTTTGAAAATGGTCAGGGAGTTTTTTGAACAACTTAATGTCAAATTCGAAAACTTAAATGAAATAGACTCCTTGAAAAAAAACAAATTATCAATCTTAACGTTAAAAGAAAGAAATCTAAATATCCTCATATGTGTTAAAGAAATGAGAGTTCACAGTTAAAAACAAAAACAAAAATTTAGCCATAAACAAAACCTCAGGCCCAGATGGTATCACCAGGGAATTTTGCAAAACATTTAAAGAAGAAATGATATCAATTCTGCACAACCGCTTCAGAAAAGGGAAGATGAAACACTTTCCAACTCATCTATGAGGTCCACATAATCCTGATATGGACACTTGACAAAGATTATTACAAAAAAGAACATCACAGGTCAAAATATCTAATGAAAAAATGCAAAACTCCCCATGAAAAGCTTAGCAAACTGAATGCAGTAATATATTTTTAAAAGTTAATGCATCATGGAAGGGGGAGGGGCAAGATGGCGGAGAAGTAAGGAGCTCCGCACCTGCACTCGCGCCCATACCTCACACGGAAAAGATCTGAAGCCATTGGAAACTTTACGAAACCTGAGAGATTGGGAGAAAAAGGATGCAGAACCCACTGAGAAAGCCTTCTGACGTGAGTACGAACTGGGGAAGATAAAATCGGGCCGGGCTTGGAGACTCCAGTGTTGGAGGCGATCCCCCTCTGCGGGGAGTGAGAGGAGAAAAAGAGAGAGTCCGAAACAGAAAAGCCTCTGCTCGGTGGGGAAAAACCTCCGCTCAGGGCATAGAAAGACCGTACTTGCCAAATACCTGCACGCCAGGTCCCCTCGCGCCAAATGGTCCGGGGCGGGGAGCAGGGGGCTGAGTGTGCAGACTGCTCCTTTGTGCGGGCTCCTGGCGGGCTGGACTTCAGAGCAGCGGCGCGCCTGCCGCCATTGTCCTCCCAGCAGGCTGGGGCCCCTGGAAGAGCCGCGCGCGTGGACACAGGGAGTCCGCGCTCCTGGCTAGGGCTCTAGAGGGAAGGCAAAGAGCTAAAAACTGGGAGATTTGCCTGTGAGTTCGTGTTTTGGGTGACAAGCAAAGACTGACCTGCTTTTCCTCACTCCAGCGGACTCGGGCTCCACGCACCCGGCAGGCAAGCCCCCGCCCATGCGCGCCAGCCTGACCCAAAGGAGGAAGCAGCGATTCTGACTCCACCCCCAGAGCTCATCAGGGGGCCTGGAATTGCCCAGAGGGGGTTGCCTGGGAAGCTGTGTCTAAGGCAATTTCAGTGGGGCACGCGGACTGGGATTTGGAGATTGGAACTGGACTGGAGTGAAGAGTGCAACCAACTTCGGCTGCGCCCCCGGTACAGGGAGTTTACACGCCCAAAAAAACGTGGTGCAGCTCTTGCTTCAAGAAGGGACTGGAGCACCGTCACTCTCCTCCCCACAACCGCCAAGGCAGAGCTCCCGCCTGAGGCACTGGATCACGCCACGCCCATCCCTGCCTGAGAGCTGCCCTCCTCCCTTTTCTTTTCTTTTTTTCTTTTTTTCTTTTCCTCTTTTCTTTCTTTTTTCCCCAGAACAATGACCAGATTAACTCCGGTCACCAGCTTGCTTAAACAATCACAACGAGCCCATTCTGTAGATGTAAATTCTACACTTACTGACATTTTCATCTCTTTCTCTCAGTAGTAATTACACTATATAGTCTCTCTGGACAATACCAGCGTCCTTCTCTCACCTCTCAAACCATATTCTACCCTTTAGCCCTTTGAAAAAGGCTTCTTATCCCTTTTGCCTGTTCATTCTATTTCCAATTGTGCCTCATCCCCGCCCTGTCTTCTCTCTCTTGCTCTATGCTCTTCAACCAGCACTGCATATACACGGCTATTTAACTGTAGCTGGGAAATCCGGTTATATGTTTAAACCAGTCTTTGTCCATCAGTTTTCTTCTTTTTTCCTTTTCTTCTCTCCTTTTTGACGCTTTTATGTATTTTATACTCTCTATTATTTGCCCTCCCTCCTCCATCTTTTCTCTTAACTTTTTCGTTTTCCCTCTGGTTTGCATGTTAGTTGAATTACTCTGTGCATTTGTGTGATCCTGCTCCCTGTATGTTTGTCTGTCTGTTTTCTTTCTGAGGGCTACCTCAAGAAACAAGCTAGAGTACACAAGGTGGAGAGTCCCAAATATCACTACGAATAAAATAACCAAGGTACTAACAAGAGAGACCAAGAGACACCATACAAAAAACACTCTCTGAAAGGATAGGCCCTGGACAAAGAGTCTTCTTGGATACAGCAGCGCTCATAGGTGCAGAGAGAATAACAGGTCATTAAAACTAACAAGAGCCAGGGGCGCCTGGGTGGCTTAGTCGGTTAAGCTTCCGACTTTCGCTTAGGTCATGATCTCGCGGTTGTGGGTTCGATCCCCGCGTCGGGCTCTGTGCTGACTGCCAGCTCAGAGCCTGGAGCCTCTTTCGGTCTGTGACTCCCTCTCTCTGACCCTCCCCTGCTCACGCTGTCTCTCTCTCTCCTAGAAATAAATAAAAAAAAAAACATTAAAAAAATAAAATAAAACTAACAAGAGCCAGAAAGCTAAATAAAAAGACGAAACGAAAGAGCTCTCCTCCAAAGAAACTCCAAGAAGAAATGACAGCTAATGAACTGCTCAAAACAGATATAAGCAGATTAACTGAACAAGATTTTAGAATAATAATGGTAAAATTAATAGCTGGGCTTGAAAAAAGCATAGGGGACATCAAAGAAACTATGGCTACAGACAGAATGGAAAATAAAAATAGGCATGAAGAATTTAAAAATGCGATAAATGAGATACATAATAAATTAGAGGCCTCCAATGCACGGACTAAAGAGGCAGAAAGGAGAATAAGTGATTTAGAAGACACCATTATAGAAAAACAAGAAGCTGATAAAAAAAAGAGACAAACTGATCCAGGAACAGGAAAGAAGAGTTAGAGAGCTCAGCGATACGGTCAAATGCAACAATATCCGTATCATAGGAAGCCCAGACGAGGAAGAGAGAGGGAAAGGTGCTGAAAGAGTCCTGGAACAAATTACAGGAGAGAACTTCCCCGACCTGGGGAAGGAAATAATGTGGAAATACAAGAGACTCAGAGGACTCCCCTCTGACATAACTTGAATCAATCTTCTGCACGGCATATCATAGTGAAACTGGCAAAATATAAGAACAAGGAGAGAATTTTGAAAGCAGCTAGGGAGAAAAGGGCCCTAACATACAAAGGGAAACCTATCAGAGTGGTGACAGACCTGTCTACTGAAACTTGGCAGGCCAGAAAGGAATGGCAGGAGGTCTTCAATGTAATGAACAGTAAAAATATGCAGCCAAGAATCCTCTATCCAGCAAGCCTGTCATTCAAAGTAGAAGATGAGATAAAAACTTTTTCAAGTAAACAGAAATTGAAAGAATTTGTCACCACTAAGCCAGCCCTACAAGAAATCCTGAGGGGGATGCTCTGAAGAAAAGGTTGCAAGGAACAAACATACCAGAGACACCACCACAAAATTGAACCCTACAAAAGATACGAAGACTCTAAACCCACATATTTCAATAATAACACTGAATGTAAACGAGCTGAATGCTCCAATCAAAAGACATAGGGAAGCAGAATGGATAAAAAAACAAAATCCATCTATATGCTGTCTACAAGAAACTCATTTTAGACTGGAAGATACCTTCAGATTAAAAGTAAGGGGATGGTGGGGCGCCTGGATGGCTTAGTCGGTAAAGCGTCCGACTTTCGCTTAGGTCATGATCTCGCAGTACATGGGTTTGAGCCCCGCGTCGGGCTCTGTGCTGACCACCAGCTCAGAGCCTGGAGCCTGTTTCAGAAACTGTATCTCCCTCTCTCTCTGACCCTCCCCTGCTCACGCTGTCTATCTCTCTCTCCTAGAAATAAAAATATTAAAAAAAAATAAAAATAAAAATAAAAATAAATAAAAGTAAGGGTATGGAGAAATATATATCATGCTACAGGAAATCAAAAGATAGCCGGAGTAGCTATAGTTATATCAGACAAACTGGACTTTAAATTAAAGACAATAACAAGAGATGAAGAAGGGCACTACATAATAATTACAGGGTCCATCCATTAGGAAGAACTATCATAAATGTCTAAGTACCGAATATGGGAGCACCTAAATATCTAAAACAATTAATCACAAATAGAAACAAGCTTATAGATAAGAATGTGCTAATAGCAGGGGACTTTAATACTCCGCTTACAGCAATGGATAGGTCAACCAGACAGAAAATCACTAAAGAAATAATGGACTTGAAAGACACGTTGGGCCAGTTGGATCTGACGGATATATTTAGAACTTTACATCCTGAGGCCAGGGAATTTACTTTCTTCTCAAGTGTGCATGGCACATTCTCCCAGGTAGATCACATACTGTGACATAAAGCAGTCCTCAATAAATATAAAAGAATTGAGATCATACCATGCACATTTTCAGATCACAATGCTTTGAAACTTGAAATCAATTACAGGAAGAAGTCTGGAAAACCTCCAAAAACATGGAGGTTAAAGAACACCCTTCTAAAGAATGAATGGGTCAATCAGGCAATTAGAGATGAAATTTGAAAATATATGGAAACAAATAAAAATGAAAACACAACAATTCAAAATCTATGGGATGCAACAAAGGCAGTCCTAAGAGGAAAGTACATTGCTCTCCAGGCCTATTTCAAGAGATTAGAAAAAGCACAAGTCCAAAATCTAACAGCTCACCTAAAGGAACTAGAGGCAGGGCAACAAGAACACCCTAAACCCAGTAGAAGAAGAGAAATACTAAAAATTAGAGCAGAAATAAACAATATAGAGACCAAAGAAACAATTGAACAGATCAATGAAACCAAGAGTTGGTTTTTTGAAAAAATAAACAAAATTGACAAGCCTCTAACCAGACTTATCAAAAAGAAAAGAGAGAGCACCCAAATAGACAAAATTATGAATGAAAATGGACTTATTACAACCAACGCCTCAGAAATACAAGCAATTATCAGGGATTACTATGAAAAACTATACGGCAACAAATTGGACAACTTAGAAGAAATGGACAAATTCCTAAACACACACTCACTACCAAAATTCACACGGGATGAAATAGAAAACCTGAACAGATCCATAACGAGTGAAGAAAAGAGAATCAGTTATCAAAAATCTCCCAACAAATAAGAGCCCTGGACCTGAGGGCTTCCCTGGAGAATTCTACCAGACATTTAAAACAGAATTAATCCCAATTCTTCTCAAGCTATTCCAAAAAATAGAAATCGAAGGAAAACTCCCGGACTCATTTTATAAAGCCAACATCACTCTGATTCCCAAGCCAGACAGAGATCCAGCAAAAAAAGAGAACTACAGGCCAATATCCTTGATGAATACGGATGCAAAAATCCTCAACAAGATCCCTGCAAATCGAATCCAGCAGCACATAAAAAGAATCATCCACCAAGATCAAGTAGGATTCATTCCTGGATTACAGGGTTGGTTCAACATTTGCAAATCAATCAATGTGATACATCACATCAATAAAAGAAAAGATAAAAACCATATGATCCTGTCAATAGATGCAGAAAAAGCATTTGACAAAATACAGCATCCCTTCTTAATAAAGACTCTTGAGAAAGTTGGGATAGAAGGAACCTACTTAAACATCATCAAAGCCATCTATGAGAAGCCTTCAGCTAACATCATCCTCAACGGGGAAAAACTGAGAGCTTTCACCCTAAGATCAGGAACACAACAGGGATGTCCACTCTCACCACTGTTGTTTAACATAGTGCTGGAAGTCCTAGCATCAGCCATCAGACAACAAGAGGAAATCAAAGGCAACAGAATTGGCAAGGAAGAAGTCAAACTTTCGCTTTTCGCAGACAACATGATACTCTACATAGAGAATCTGACAGACTCCACCTAAGCCTACTAGAACTGATCCAAGAATTCAGCCAAGTTGCAGGGTACAAAATCAATGTACAGAGGTCAGTTGCATTTTTATACACCAACAATGAAGCAACAGAAAGAGAAATCAAGAAGTTGATCCCATTCACAATGGCACAAAAAACCATAAAATACCTACGAATAAACCTAACCAAGGATACAAGAGATCTGTATGATGAAAACTATAGAAAACTTATGATGGAAATTGAAGAAGACACAAAGAAATGGAAAAACATTCCATGCTCATGGATAGGAAGAATAAATATAGTTAAGATGTCATTACTACCCAAAGCTATCTACACATTCAATGCAATTCCAATCAAAATTGCACCAGCACACTTCTCAAAACTGGAACAAACTATCCTCAAATTTGTATGGAACCACAAAAGACCCCGAATAGCCAAAGTAATCCTGAAAAATAAAACCAAAACGGGAGGGATCACCATCCCAGACTTTAGCCTCTACTACAAAGCTGTCATCATCAAGACAGTATGGTATTGGCACAAAAACAGACACATAGACCAATGGAACAGAATTGAGAACTCAGAAGTGGACCCAAAAGTATACAGCCAACTAATCTTTGACAAAGCAGGAAAGAATATCCAATGGAAAAAGACAGCCTTTTTAACAGATGGTGTTGGGAGAACTGGACAGCAACATGCAGAAGAATGAAACAAGATCATTTTCTCACACCATGCACAAAAACAAACTCAAAATGGATAAAGGACCTGAACGTGAGACAGGAAACTATCAACACCCTAGAGGAGAAAGCAGGAAACAACCTCCTTGACCTCCACCGCAGCAACTTCTTACTTGACACATCCCCAAAAGCAAGGGAATCAAGAGCAAAAATAAACGATTGGGACCTCATCAAGATCAAAAGCTTCTGCACAGCAAAGGAAACAACCCAGAAAACTAATAGGCAACCAACGGAATGGGAAAAGATAGTTGCAAATGACATATCAGATAAAGGGTTAATATCCAGAATATATAAGGAACTCACCAAACTCCACACCTGAAAAACAAACAACCCAGTGAAGAAATGGGCAGAAGATATGAAAAGATACTTCTCCAAAGAGGACATCCAGATGGCCAACAGACACATGAAACGATGCTCCGCATCCCTCCTCATCAGGGAAATACAAATCAAAACCACACTGAGATACCACCTCACACCAGTCAGAGTGGCTAAAATGAGCAAATCAGAGAACTCTAGATGCTGGCGAGGATGTGGAGAAACGGGCACCCTCCTGCACTGTTGGTGGGAATGTAAACTGGTACAGCCCCTCTGGAAAACAGTGTGAAGGTTCCTCAGGAAACTAACAATAGAACTCCCCTATGATCCACCAATAGCACTGCTAGGAATTTACCCAAGGAATACAGAAATGCTGATGCATAGGAGCACATGTACCCCAGTGTTCATAGCAGCACTCTCAACAATAGCTAAAACATGGAAAGATCCTAAGTGTCCATCAATGAACGAATGGATCAAGAAGATGTGGCTTATCTATACCATGGAATACTACATGGCAATGAGAAACAATGAAATCTGGTCATGTGTAGCAACATGGATGGACCTTGAGGGTGCTATGCTTAGCTAAATAAGTCAGGCAGAGAAGGACAAATAACACGTTTGCATGTATAGGAGGATTAGGAGGAACTTAACTGAGGACCGTGGGGGAGAAGAAGGGGGGAAATGGCGGGGGAAAGGGAGAGAGGCAAACCATGAGACTCTTGAATGCTGAAAAACAAACTGAGAACTGATGGATGTGGGGGGGAGGGGGGAAGATAGGCATGGAGGAGTGCACTTGTGGGGATGAGCACTGGGTATTATATGGAAACCAATTTGACAATAAACTATTGGTAAATAAATAAATAAATAAATAAAAAGTTAATGCATCATGATCAGGGAGGATTTATCTTAGGAGTATTAAATTGATTTAGCATTCAAAAAATCAATTAATGTAATATGTCATATTGGCAAAAGAAAAGACAATTTTCACATTATCATCCCAATAGATGCAAAAATCCAATACCTTTTTATGAAAAAAAAAAACTTGGCAAACTAAGAAAATGAAAAATGCTTTAAGATGTAAAGCAAATCTATGAAAACCCTACAGCTACCACCATACCTCATACCATATTTAATGCTAATCCTTTCCTTCTGCTTAAAAACAAAGCAACGATATATTACCACCTGTATTCATTAATATCTTGGAAATCATACACAATGCAATAAAAAAAACAAAGAAAAGTTTAAAGATTTGAAAAGATAAAATTCTAGCTATGTGCAGACCACATGATTATGTATTTAGAATGCCCAAAGGAATCTAACAAACCACTAAATCTAATTATCAAATTTAACAAGTCATAGGACACAAGGTTGATATAGAAATTAATTTTATAACCACACATAAGCAATAAACAATTGAAAATTGAAATTTAAAAACATACTAGCTCTTTTCTTTTTCTTTCCCCTTTCCTTCCTGAAAAATTCTGTCAATAAGCCATTAGGTGGGCCTGAATACAGTTAGGCCTCTCTGTAGGGAGGTAAGGTAAAGTAGTTATGGGACAGTGCATGATGTTGACACCAAAGCATACGAAAGAAAATATTTATAAGAGAAGCTGGCCCATTGTAAAGTGTCAGAGTCTGAGCAGAGTGAAAGGGTTGTCTGCACAGGGGAAGGTGGCAAGGGTTGGGGCACCAAAGCCCATGTAGGCTGAATAGGGCATCCATGTGAGAGGGAAATCCAGCACAAGGTGTTTGCATCTGAGTAGGGCGAACAGGGGTGGCAGCAATGACCGGAGAATGGTAGACACACGGGGAGTGATCAAGTAAGCTGAGGGTAATGAGTGTTTGGTTTCTCACTATCATAAAAAGATGTACAAATGTGAAAAGGAATAAAATTAGAATGAACTCTGGGGTCAAATGGAATTAAATGCATTGATATAAACCAGTGTTTTTCCATAAATATAGACAGGTATCCGTATAAACAAAATATATAGTAATAAGCCCACCTAAGGCCCAGATATTGGTTGTTAAACACCATTCTGAAATAAAAGGATTAAGGGCTTCTTGGATAAGTAGCTGAATCCAGGTCTCAACCAAGAAAAGTAAAAGATGAGTGTAGAACATTTTTTTGTTAGAGAGCAAGGAAGCAGTCAAAGAACAGTGCAAGTATGTCAGACATTCAAGCCAGCTTGAAGGTGATCCTCTCAGCCAAATCTGGGATAATCTGAGCACTGAAATAAAGAATGATATTAATGAATCAAGGCCTATTATGGTGATAAAAGTGAAAGAATTTGAAGTCTGATGAAAAATAAGACACTCTCAAAATATCACTAAATATTATTACAAAGGGATAAACAGTAAATTTACAATGGAAAAGTCTAATAGACATCATGTAATCAATCAAACATCAAAGTAAAAATCGTCAGTAATAGAACAAATCAAAACTATGTGCCACTTTGTAGGATGCAATAAGAATAATACCCCTTGGCGCTTGGGTGAGCTCAGTTGGCTAAGCATCTAACTCTTGATTTTGGCCCAGGTCATGATCACATGGTTTGTAAGATCAAGTGTCTCAGTGGGCTCTTCACTGACAGCACATAGCCTGCTTAGGATTCTCTCTCTGGCTCCCAACCCCACGCCGACACTCGCTCTCAATAAAAATAAATACATATACTTTAAAAACAAAGAATAATACAGCCTTGCTTCTGTGATATTTCTGCCAAAGATGAATAACCTAAATCTAATCAAAAAGAAAAATCAGACCAATCCAAAGTTTATAAAATAATCATAAAATTTGTCATAGTCTTAAAAATCAGAGAAAGATCAAAGAACTATTTTAGACTAGTACAACAAAATACAACATGTATTATGGTCATTAAGGCAAACACCTTTGTTTTTAGGAAATATATGCTGAAGTACTAGAGGGTGACATGATACCAGGTTGACAAGTTACTCTCAAAAGCTTCTAGAAAAAGTTTCTTTGTTCTCTACTTACAACTTTTTGGAAGCTCTGAGATTCTTTCAAAGGAAAGAGAGAAAGAAACAGTATAATTTTCAATAATATCAGAAGTACTAAATATGCAGGGATAAATCTAATTAAATATGCATATAGCATGCCTATAAAAACACAATATTTCTGAGAAAAGCTAAAGAACTGAATAAATGAAGAGTTATACAATGTTCATAGATTGGAATACTCACTGTTGTTAAGATAGTCATTGTCCCTAAACTGGTATACAATTCAACATCATTCCTACCAAAATTTCAGGAGGTTATTTGTTATAAATACACAAGATAATTCTAAAATTTATATAGCAGTACTAAAGATCAAGAATAACCAAAACAGTATTGATAAAGATTAACAAAGCTGAAGAAATAAAACTATTTGATTACAAGTCTTATTCCAAAGCTATAGTAATCAAGGCAATTTCATAGGATGGTAGGATAGAAAACTAGATCAACGGAAAAGAAAAAACAATGTCGAAAGAGACCAACACTTATATGGTCAATTGATTTTTCCTAAAGATGCTAATTCAGTTGTAAAAACACCTTTTTAACAAATCTGCTAAAATGACTGATATCTGTGTAGGGAAAAAAATCCTTGATCTCTTTTCCTCCACATAAAGAAAAATTAATTCAGCATGAATTGTGTACTTAACATAAAATTCAGAAATTTAATATTTTTAGGGGCACCTGGGTGGCTCCATCGGTTAAGTGTCCGACTTCAGCTCAGGTCATGATCTCACAGTTCGTGGGTTCGGGCCCTGTGTAGGGCTCTGTGCTGACAGCTCGGAGCCTGGAGCCTGCTTCGGATTCTGTATCTCCCTCTCTCTCTCTGACCCTCCCTGCATGCTCTCTCTCTCTTTCTCTCTCTCTCAGAAATAAATAAAACATTTTTAATTTTTTTTAATGTTTTATTTATTTTTAGGAGAGAGAGAGAGACAGCGTGAGCAGGGGAGGGTCAGAGAGAGAGGGAGTCACAGGCTGAAACAGGCTCCAGGTTCTGAGCTGTCAGTCAGCACAGAGCCCGACGCGGGGCTTGAACCCACGAACCGCGAGATCATGCCCCAAGCGAAAGTCGGACGCTTAACCGACTAAGCCACCCAGGTGCCCTGGGAATTACTGTTTTGGGACTTTCTTAAGATTTTCTTTTTAAGGCACCTCTACACCCAACACAGGGTTCAAACTCACAACCCTGAGATCCAGAGTCCTCAGCGCTACCAGCAGAGCCAGCGAGGCGCTCCTTTAATTGTTGTTGCTAACACAGTAATAGAGCCAACAGTGCGCACTGTGTGCGTCCAGAGGAGGTGCTGGTGAGCTCAGTGCCCGGCGCACAGTAAGCCCTCAGCACCTAGTAGTTACTTTACTGTCCAGTGATGACGTCATTCCCCTCAAAGGTTGAGGGTGGGTGTGGAGTTAGTGACGTCACTGGTTGCTGGGCAGATTAAGCCCAGCAAGTGGGCGCTCTGAGGTGAGTTACCATCAGGCGGAAGGTCTCGGCTCCCTCAGTGCCTGGGGCAGTGGATCTCACCTCGCTGAGCCTCAGTTTCGTCATCTGTCAAATGAGGATAACGGTAATCTC
Source organism: Proteles cristata cristata (assembly GCA_017311185.1). Classification (NCBI taxonomy): domain Eukaryota; kingdom Metazoa; phylum Chordata; class Mammalia; order Carnivora; family Hyaenidae; genus Proteles; species Proteles cristata. Next base: position 418,061 of record JAESUZ010001797.1, on the reverse strand, counting down.
TACCTCATGGTTTTAATCGGACCTGAGGACTCAAAGAGATAATATAGGTTAAGCGCTTGCCTTCTGATAACCACACTCCCAAGACTGAGCTCCCTTCAGTGGGCGGTGCTATTTTGGTCCTTGATCTGACAGCAACTTGGAGAAATTTCCTCCCCAGTTTACGGGAGAGGAAAACGGAGATGCCAACAGGGAATAGATCCTGTGGCTGTCAGGAGTCCCTGAAATAGTCTCTGACTGCATACATGGATAACTATGAGGGCGCCCCCTTCCCCTCCCCCCTGTCCCAGCATTTACAACCTGCAAATCCAAGGTCCCTAAGCCCCACCCCAGGAGGCTGCGATGGAATCCCGCAAGGCCTGGCGGGACATGGTGGGTGCTCGGCTGGTATTTGACTCACTGAATGAATGTGGGAGTTCGGTTCATTCATTCATGGAATGAAGGAAGGAATTTCCCCGGGTCCTGCGCACGGAACCTCACTGTGTGTCCTCAGACAGGTGCTGCCTTCTCTCCCAACCTCGTAAGTCACACTGGGCCCGCTGGGTGACAAGCCAGTGTCCCCACGCCACGTGCAGGGCCTGGCACACAGCTCTCGCTCGATGGGAGCAAGAGGCACGGAGATACCTATTGAGCCGGGCCAGAGGCCTGCAGGAGAAACAGACAGCGAGCTCTACAGCCCACACGATGGGCAACCGGCCGAGACCTACGGAGCCCGAGATCAAAGGTTTTCTTTTTTAACAGAACACAAAAAATGCAAACTCTAAAAATTAAATTTTGAAAAATTAAGACTTCACCAAAATTAAAACTTTCAACTCCTTGAAAGACACCATTATGACAAGGCATAGTGCAAAGATTAGGAAATACATGTATAATATGTATGTAACAATGGACTTGTATTCAGAATATACAAGAAAAACATAAATCAACAATTTAAAAAATAAGTAACCTCATTTTTAAAAATTCAAAAAATAGGTTAACAGATGCTTTGCAAAAGAAGAAATAGGAACAGCCAGCACTTCAAAAAGGATTCAATATCATTATTCCTCAGGAAATGTAAATTAAAGACCATAATCATCACTCAGTGCCCACAAAAATGGTTAAAATAAAAGACTGGCAATGCCACATGGTGACCAGGATGTGGAACAACTAGAACTCTCATACACTGCTGGTGTGAGTGTAAAAATGTTACCATTATTTTTAGAACTATGTGTCAGTTTCTTATAAAAGTTAAACAGATGTGTACCCTCTGATCTATTTGTTCTTCAACTAGATATTTAGTCAAAAGAAATGAAAAAATGTTTACTCAAGGGCACCTGGGTGGCTCAATTGGCTAAGCATCTGATACTTGATTTCCACTGAGGTCATGATCTCATACTTCATGAGACTGAGCCCCACTCAGGCTCTGTGCTGACAGTATGTAGCCTGCTTGGGATTCTCTTTCTCTGTCCATTCCCTGCTCATGTTCTCTCTTTTCCTCTCTCTCAAAATAAAAAAATAAACTTAAAAAAATGTTAACTCAAAATCTGTATTAAAACATTTTCTGGGGCATCTGGGTGGCTCAGTTGGTTAAGCATTTGACTTTGGCTCAGGTCATGATCTTGTAGTTGGTGAGTTGAGCCCCACACTGGGCTCTCTGCTGTCAGTAAAGAGCTTGCTTTGGGTCCTCTATTCTATCTCTCTCTGCCCCTCTCCCATCCATACTCTCTGTCTCTCTCTGTCTCTCTCTCTGTCTCTCTCTCTGTCTCTCTCTCTGTCTCTCTCTCTCTCTCTCTGTCTCTCTCTCTCTCTGTATCTCTCTCTCAAAATTAAATAAATATTTTTAAAAAAACATTCTTGGCCACATGGATAACTGTCAAAAAGTGGCAACAATGTCAATACTCTTCAGCTGGAGAATGCTGAAGTCTTATAATGTATTTATTACTACACAACAATAAAAATAATGAGCTACCAATACACATGACAATATGCACGAATCTCAAAAACAGATAAGTTAAACCAGAGAAGCTAGGGGAAAAAATCCAAACCATAAGAATAACCATATATATGGAAACAGTACAGAGACAAAACTAATAATCTAAGGTGACAGAAATCAGTAGTGATCACTGGCAGTAGGAGGTGAGGAAGGAACTAACTAAAAAAGAGGCTGAGGGTTTCTGGGACGGTGGAGATCTATTTTGTTTTGTTTGACTGTTTTTAATGTTTATTTATTTTTTTATTTTAGAGAAAGAAAGAGTGCCAGCGAGGGAGGAGCAGAGAGACAGGGATAGAGAATCCAAAGCAGGCTCTGTACTGACAGCAGAGAGCCCGGTATGGGGCTCGAACTCACGAACTGTGAGCCCATGACCAGAACTCAAGTCAGACACTTAACCACTGAGCCTTCAGACGCCCTGAGACCTATGTCATTTTGAGCAGTGGTTACACTGCCATATAGAATTGTCAAAACTCAGTACATTTTCCTGTATATTTAATTATATATGTCAATGAATAAAAGCAGGTCCTGTACTCTAAATGTAGTTCAGGACCTATCTCAGATGAGTGAAATGGTCAGTGTTTAGATTTCTTTCCTCCAGAAGAGCACAATGTTTGAAAAATTAAACATTTGGGATATGTATAATATATAAGTATACACATTTGCAACTCAGTGCTTCCAAACAGTTGATGCCCAACCAAACAAATCAACCAAAGACAGTCATCACAATCCATGTGTCATCTACCAGATCCCCATGATGTCACAGGTTGTATCCAACTGCCAACACCACCCTATCCATGATCTGAGGACCATGTAGTCACAACTATATCGCTGAGATTAACAGCACTACCTTGGAAGTCAGGCAGACATAGACCCAAATTCTGCCTCAGAAAATGTCCTACTATAACCTCATAATCTTCCTTCAATAGCCTTGTAAGCCCCAAGTCTAGTGATGAATGAGTGGATAATTCTTCTAATTCTAACATGTTAAAGGGCTTTACTCAAGACCTCCTCATCATAGGTCTACCTTAAGGCTCACGAGATGTAGCATCAGCTCCAGCGACAACAAGCCACACCAGAATTATAAATGCATACCTCACTTAGCCCCCCACACCCTCAGCCACCCTCTCCCCTCTTTGGGAAACACCAAACAAATTACAAGATGTCACACCAAGTGGCGTGGATATCGGAAAGTGCAGCCAGAATGTAAAACGCTTTCCTTGAACAAGCCTGTCATGGGGCAAATAGACATTCACTTATTTTTGGGTTATGCATGATTGAGGATGCCACTCTCCGGCCCTGCATTCTCATTTAACGCCCCTCAGGCATGCAATTGTTCGACAGGCTTAAAACACATGAATCTATTTCCTAAGATGGAGTCAGACATCAAGACCTTCCTGTCGGAATGTGTGTAGAAGAAAGAGCAAATAGCAGAAGAAACCAGCTACAGAGGGTGAGCCCACAGACAGCTGTGGTGGCCTTCGTCTTAGTGGAAAGCCAGGAGCGCCGACTTTGGCAGCACATCTACTAAAATTAGAGCGGAGGCAAGGAAAATACTCCTTTGACATCAGAAAACTTTCCATACTCTCCCCTTTAAGGGTCAAGCCACCCCAGACTTCCTCACTAAAGTCCCAGATGCCTATACCTTCCCTCACTCCAGGAAACAGACATGAGCCTCCCATCTTATTTTAAGGCAAGGCATGACCTCCAGATTTAGGCACTAGTGCTACTGGGACCCACGGATGGTTTGCTGAACCAGGAAGAAGACTGAGCAATGGCAGGGTGGCGAGATGTTCCTTCCCATAGAGCCCGGCCTCACAGTTCATTCACTTGCTTTCCTCTGGGCAAGGCAACCATTTAACATCTTCCAACATGGGTCTTCCAGGAATTATAAAAATGGGAGTGCATCCAGATTTGAGGATTTGTCGTCCCCTTCACCCCAGCTGGAAGACGGCCAGAAGTGGTTACAGAGTCGCTTTGACAGAAATGGAGATTAGCAGGTGTTAAAAGACAGATTAGCAACCAAATGAGTTTCTCACTGGCATAATTGGTATTCAAAAAGGAAGGGTTTGTAGAGAGAAGGTGAGCAGCTGCTGGGGGTCTTCTCTGACAAGAAGCTTGCCTTCACTTCCCAGGCCTGTGTACACTCAAGAAGGCAAAGCACAATGGTGGCCTATAACCGAATCTGTAGCAGGCGAGCATGCAGAGAGAATGTGCATCTGAGAGAAGATTGGGTCAGAGCTGGTTTGGTTTTTGTGATCTGGACACTTCCTAGGGATGAGAAGGAGTAAGTTCATTTTTGCCTCTTCTTTTTTGTCCTGACCCGATGACTCAGGCTCTGACTCGAGTTCCTATCCTCCTGTGGCTGGTACGGTACATTCTTCCTGCCGCCTAAGGTTTGGCCATTGGGCTGGAGGGCAGAGGGAGACTTTGAACAGTCTCGGAGGAAACAACGTCGTGTTAGTTAGTTTGGGCTACTTTAACAAAAATACCACAGACTGGGTGGCTTAACCATCAAACCTTCACTTACAATTCTGAAAGGTGAAAAATCTAAGATAAGGCTGCCAGCAGATCCTGTGTCTGGTGGAAGCCCTTTTCCTGGCTTAAAGACAGCCATATTCTCCTTGTCTTCTTACTTGGAAGAGGAGAAAGGACATCTCCCTTGTCTCTTCTTAAAAGGGCATGAATCCCACCCATGAGAGTTCTACCCCTTATAACCAAATTACCTCCCCAAAGCCCTACCTCCTAACACCGTTTCACTCAGGGTCAGGCAGCAACATACAAACTTTGGATGGGACACATTCAATTCATAGCAAACACCAAATATATAGTCAAATAGATTACTAGAGAGAAAGAAAGCACCTACTATGTGCCGTGCATTACACAGGACCCTTTCATCATTTTATATTAACCCCAAGGACAGATTAACCCAAAAGACCTAGTCCGCATTAAGAGCTTTGGCCTAAGAGAAACTAAAGACAGATTGAGTTCCTGTTTCTTTCCTTCCCGTGGTTTTGTGTTTCCTTCTTAATGTTATTTTGAATTTGTTTGGGCTCAAATTATATTACACCCTTGTCATCTCCATTAGCTAAAATGTATTTATGGCTGATTATGCATGCAGAAAATAAATTAAATATCTGAATAACATTACCAGTAATTGGTGAAATTGCCTTATGTTTTCACATCCTTACAACAAAAAAGGCATCAACAAATGACCGGGAAAACAAAAGGATAATCCATTATAATTGTCCGTATTACCATAGAGATAGGATAGACACAATTATGGGCCATTTCAGTGTCTAAAAATCAAGTGTGATGAAAATTATATTGAAGTTAACAACAAAAGAATTTACTTTAACTGGGGCTCTAAAACAACTGCTAGTCAGGATAAAAGGGAATAGCCTGTGATCTGAAAAATCAGCCACTGACTTGGAAGTTGACACTGAATCTCCTGTTTCTACAAAATATAAACCACAGCCGAGGCGTTCATTTAGATCTGGTTGAGTGATTCTTCATGATACTGTCTCCCTTCAGACACCACTCGTTTATTGGTGAAATATTTATGCTGAATTAGAAAAGACTCTAATGTGTTTTAGTTTCTAAACACCTAAGTACCACTTCCCTCATTGTCCAATATACATACTCAATCAGACTGGCTTAATCTCTCCTTTGGTTGCATATCTGTGCTTTTTGAAAATGATATAAATTCAAATATTTACCATAATAACTATCATGGTATAGATATTGACCAGTTGGGAAAGATGCCAGTTGCTGTATCAGAGAAGAATTCTGGAGCCCCTTTTGTGCAGGCAGGGGGCCCCAGTCACTGGAGCACAGAGAACTGCCATATACCAACCAATATGGAAGTCTTTTAAGAATTTAACAATGGGGCAACTGTACCAGTGTCCTGCTAAATGTCAGCACTGCACAGGCACACAGATCAAAGACCAAGTCTGGCCTCTCACTCTGCCTCATTTATACAGGTGGCTTCTCTCAGCATCTTGCCAAATGGACACCCCAGGAACCTATATCCCTGCAGACCTTTGGCAGGTAATATGGCAGCCCAAGCCAAAGACCATTAGTGCAAGAACGCACCTTCACTTTCAGCACTGACAGCATGAAAAAAAACCAGAAAGCCCCAGTTCTGCTCACAGAACACAGAAGTTGGGACCCAAACACAGAGAGCAGCATTTTGATTTTTAAAGCCAAAAATGTGTGAGAGTTAAAATAGAAAGGCTCCAAATCTACCTAAGGGAATCTAAAGAATAAGATAAATCAACAGAGAAGATTTGGCAGGGCCTGTGTTTTGAGAAAAACAGAACCCTTCCATTTACAGTCAGAGTGAACTTTATGAAGTGCAGATCCAGTCATGCCATTCCTCAGAATTCCTCAATCACTAAAGCTTTAGTGTGGCATGCAAGGGACTTGCCTCCCCTACTTTCTGGCTGCCTATACCCTCTAGCTAAGCAATACTGAACCAACTGTGGTATCAGGACACATCATATACTCCCACTCCACTGAGTGGGAACACATTACAATCCATGTCTTCAGTCTTGGAATTGTTTGCTAAAAAATGACCCAAATACCTTCCTTCAAGTGTCCTGAATAATACAAGGTTTGGCACCTATTATGACAAAATAATTTGGGCTGGATAGGTAATTCAACTTCATCACCACAAATGGTGGCCACATTATCATAGATCTTTGGGGAATCCAACAGATTCAAAGATCACATGATCAAAAATGAGCAGACCTTAAAAATTAAAATTTTTTAATGTTTTATTTTGTTTTATTTATTTTTGAGAGAGAGATAGAGACAGCATGAGCAGGGGAGGGCCAGAGAGAGAGGGAGACACAGAATCTGAAGACAGGCTCTAGGCTCTGAACTAGCTGTCAGCACAGAGCCCAGCACGGGGCTCGAACCCACGAACTGTGAGATCATGACCTGAGCTGAGGTCGGATGCTGAACCTACTGAGCCATCCAGGCGCCCCAGAGCAGAACTTAAAAATTAAAAGACCAACCAAATCACAGTGGAGTGGTAAAGATGAGGAAGAACTGGGACTCTCATGCGTTATTGATAGGAATGTAAAAGGGTACAGCCACATGGAAAAACAATCTGGGAGCTTTTAAAAAGTAAAACATACACCTACTATGTGAACTAGCCATTCCAGGCATAAGTATTTATCCAAGAGAATTGAAAGTATATATTCATACAGACTCTTTACACAAATGTTCATAGAAGATTTATTTGTAATAGGCAAAAACTGGAAACAGCTAAATGTCCTTAAACAAGTGAATGAGATAAACAAATTAGGGTACATGTATACAATAGAATACTATGCAGCAATAAAAAGCAATGACCTAGTAATACACAAAAAAATGGATGAATCTCATAGCAGTTGTGCAGAATGAAATTAACCAGGCAAGAATAGTGTATGCTGTATAATTCCATCTATGTAAAATTCGAGAGAATGCAAAGTCATCTACAGTGACAGAAAGCGGATCAGGGCTCTCTGGTGGATGGAAAGGGGAGGGGTAGGAAGGAGAGACTATAAAGGGGCATATGAAAATTTGGCTTCCTCATTCATTGAGATGGCACTGGCAGGGTGTATTTGCTAGTAGCAAACTCCCTGTTACTGATGCTCATGAAAACAACCATTAGGAATTTTCCTCAAGAATAAAAGAAGTGAAAATAATTCAAAGGACTAGGACTTCAAAGAAGAGTTGAAAGGAAATCAGTTCTTCAGATATAGGATTACAAGTGAGTACAAAGAGATCAGTGATGGACGGAACTTGGGAGAGAGGGTGGCTGGGTGGCAGAAAGTCTGTGAGAATATTGCTGGGGAGAGGGCAGCACTGGGGTCTAGATAATCTAGGGTGTTGATGTAAGAGACTGAAAACCAGAGGTCTCAGCAGGGGTGCCGAGGCTGGGGTTTAGGGACATTTTGAGGCTGGGGTTTAGGGATGTTTTATCATAGATGTGGATGGACTTGATCTGGAATCATCTTTTAAAGAATAAAATACAACCCCATGTTCAAAAGCTTCTAATAGCTTCTCATAGTACTTAAAATACCATTAAAATTCTTTACCAGGGTTGCATGGGTACTGCTACATGCAAAGAGCAAGATGCAGAGAAATGTACAACAAAAATGGGATGGTATTAAAAACAAAGACAATAAAAATTCATTGTGTGTGTGTGTGTGTATTCTACATGAGCATTTTACACAAAGGCATCACTCTCAATGATGACACTAAATTAAAACTTCTCCTAAAGCCTGTCCCAGGTCCCCTATAAGCTCCACTCTGGCATATGGTGCTTCTCCAAGGGGGAGACAAGGATAATTGCTGGAAGCAGAGGGGGTCCTTCAAGGAGCAGTGGTGATTCCCACCAGCCACCTGGATGAAGCAATTAAATGATGGAGTGAGTGAATAGTAACAAGATGCCAAAGGGATGAAAATTGACTTGGGTAAAGGGAAAGTGAGGTCAATTTCCTCACTCCTGAAAAAACAAGGTGAATGTTAAGGGCAGATTCTTCCTCTTATCCCACATCTCCTCTTTGGCTCACAGGGGAGAGGGCAACACTCCAATATTATGGGAAAGAAGTTGCCAATTCTCTCCACTCCTTTGTCTTTCCCCAAAGAAAAGAAGAAAGGACTAAAATGAGTGGTCACAGGGCAACACCTACTGGATTATGGTTTCCTAAAGGACAGGGACGGGGCGCCCCACTGTTGACCGCTTCTCTTTCAACACACCCCAGACATCACTTTGCTTCTATCACCTGTGTCCCACAGGCCTAGGGGGCTCATCCCCATAGTTGGATGGGTAACTCAAGTCAGACCTGACCTATAAATCAACTGTCTCCAATAACATGGAGACACAGTAGGAGGCTCTACTCAGCCTCAGGCCACGTTGCTATTTAATTTTTAACTGGAGACTATGCTTTGGATGTGGTTGAGGGGTGCTACATAGCTGTCCACAAAATAGAACCATATGCTTTGTGGGGGAGCCCATGAGTCAGAATCCGGGAAGAGAAGTGAAGAGACTGGTAGGATATGATCACCATGAAGTCTTTTTTTTTTTTTTTTAATTTTTTTAATGTTTTTTATTTATTTCTAGGAGAGAGAGAGAGAGACAGCGTGAACAGGAGGGTCAGAGAGAGGAGTCACAGACTGAAACAGGCTCCAGGCTCTGAGCTGGCAGTCAACACAGAGCCCGACGGGCTCGAACCCACGCCGTGAGATCATGACCTAAGCGAAAGTCGGACGCTCAACCAACTAAGCCACCCAGGCGCCCCATCACCATGAAGTCTTAAATAGTGAGAAGAACCACTGGGGTTGCACAAAGTAACCAGCAAATTAGCCTAGGAATATACATCAGCTGCAGACACTGGTCTATCCCCTGGCAACACCACCACCACCACCACCACCACCACCACCACTGTGAGGTACCTACTCTCATCTCCATTTCACATATGATTAAGAGGAGACACAGAGTGCTGTGGACTGAATGTGTCCCTCAAAATTCTTGTGTCCAAACCTAATCCCTTAAGTGAGAATATTAGGAGGTGAGGCCTTTGGGAGGTGATTAGGTCATGAGGGTGGAGCCTTCATGAATGGGATTAGGGCTCTTATAAAAGAGACCCCACAGAACTCCCTAGTTCCTTTCACCATGTGAGGACACAGCAAGAAGATGGCCATCTATGAATCAGGAAAAAGGCTCTTGCCACATACCAAGTCTTCTAGCACCCTGATCTTGGACTTCCCAGCCTCCGGAACAACGACAAATGTCTGTTGTTAATAAGCTATCCAGTTGGTGGTACAACATTATAGCAGTCCAAATGGATGAAGACATGGAGACTTAAAATGACTGGTAGAGACACGGGAATAGTCCCAGAGAGCTCTTAATCACTGCACTATTCTACCTTTCTAAATGCATGAGAATATATTATAACAATTATTATGATATTACTGCAACCTGTAAAAGAAAAACATTAAACCCAGTATGCCCAGCAGCTCTCTAAGCCAAAAATGGGCAGAAAAAGCAGTGTGGTACAGTGGGCAGAGCTCAGAGCATGGTCCCAGAGCACCAGGGTTCAAGTTTCAGTTCTACCATGAAATTTCACCTCCTTCAGCTGGGAAATTCTGTTCCCTGACAAGGCTCAGACAAGATCACACACACGAAAGCATTTTACTTTGAACCAGTTTTCCCAACGGCTCTCTACTCAGGGTGTCACAACTTGGGGGGAGTGTTGGCTACTGACAACTTGGGGGAAGGGTTGGCTACTGACATCTAGGGTAGTGGCCAGCGATGCTGCTAAAGGCCCTACATTGCACAAGAGAGCCCCCTAAACAAAGAATTATCCGGCCCAAAATGTCAAGATCACCAAGGCTGGGAAACACTAGCTTGGGATAAATTCATGTGTTAACAACAATTCAGGAACAGACTGGATACTCAATATACACTTGTGGAACATTAGTATACAAAAACAAAGGAATAATCAAGCCCTGCAAAGTGGATAATCTGAGAGGGCAAAGTCACAATAAGTAAACAGGGTATAAATAAGCCCTGAGAGATAAGCTATACCCTCACTACTCAAAGTATGGTCCATGGACAAACTTCACCCTCACTTGGATACCCATTAGAAAGAATCACAGACTCTACCCCAGATCTATTGAACCAGAATCTGAATTTTAACAAGAATCCAGATGATTCACAGGTATGCTAAAGTTTGAAAAATACTGTCCTAGAGTCTATACCTGATGGCAGGTTTCTTACCCAAACCAGTCTTACATTCCAACTGACTAGTACAGAAACTAAGGTCTCTTTAAGATGAGCCCAGCTGAAGTCTCCCCCCTGGCTCTAATCCAGCTTGGTCCACAGGTGGCATTTCCACCTGGATACTCTCCATTTGGATAACGGAGTGTCCCCCAGGCACAACACCAGAGCCTTCTCTCCCTCTGTTCACAAAGTAGAGCGCTGACTATAATGAAATATGGCACATCATCAATACCCCCCATGCAGAAACTGCAAAGAATGCCACAGCTGAAAGATTCTTTGAAGAGGAAAAGAAAATTCTATTGCAACTTTTATTTGGAGTTTGATTGCTTCATTGCCTCTTGCCCTCCAGGTGAAGGGGCAGGCAAGAAAAATGCATTCTGTGTGAAACTATGAGCTTGGATAACGTTCTGAATGTTGCTCAGAGTGTGCCTTGTTGCACTGGGAAGGGAAAAGAGGTGCCCTGCATCAGCCCCAAAGCCAAAAATTTCCCCCAATCGGGATTATCTTATTCCTCCTTTGAGGAATAAATGATCATAAGAACTTCGTATTTATCAACCTCTGCTAAATATCATGGCCCTGATGGAGTTTTGGGGTGACAGTGGGTTCCAGAGCCAGCAGCAAAGAAAGAATTCTTGAGAAGTCTCTGGTACAACAAGGTGATTTTATTAAACATGGGGACAGGACTCCTCGGCAGGAAGAGCTGCCTGGGATTGTGAAGAGTGTGTGGTTATACACTATGGAGCTGGGAGAGGTAAAGGCAAAAGGAAGGCCACCAGAAGGACTTTCATATGCTAAAGAGGACTCATAAAATACCCAAGGCCTTGCTGTTGTCAGACAAAGGCTGTTTACCCTCTGGTAAGGTATTAACATTAGGACTGTAGGGGATTCCTACAGAAATGTTTTACTCTGTCTTTGCCTCAAGTATTTGTCACTGGGCTGCAGGTTAAGAAGAAATTCAATGTTACCTGCCATTTCCTTTTGCCTCTGTTCCCCACATCACTTTGGAAGACAGGGTGATGTTGGGGCTCCAGGAAACAGGTTTCTAGAGATGAGGCTATTGCCTTTTTCTTGTAATTTACTAAGACTTTTGCAGACTGATAGAGACTCAGTTCCTGAATAACTGTGACCTCTTATCAGTTAACCGTTTGATTTCCGCTTTCCTTTGTTCTTGGGCAGCCAGGAGTGCCAGAGGAATGTCACACTATCCCACCTGTGGGCAGGGGGAGGGCGGGTTGTGGGGTGTCAGCTTACCTCAAGCTCCCTCATCAGCTCTATTCTAAGTATGTGACATATATTAACTCCCTTAATACCTAGGAGGTATTACCTATCCTATGAGGCAAGAACTATCAATATCTCCAATTAACAGATGAAGAAACTAAGCACAGAGAAATTAAATTACTTCCCAAAGTCAAAAGTGACAAAGCCGAGATTTGAACTCACTATGTCTGGCTTCAGAGCTGGAGTTCTTAACCCCTCCACCATACTGATGACCTTTAACTGTGTATTAGGGACTCCCCAAGGATTTGATGAAAATCAGTAAGATGGAATTTCTTCCCTGATGCAATACTCAGCCTGGTAAAGGGAGGGAGATAAAAGAATATAACATAGCATATTAGGCACTTAGAGCAAAATGTGCCATTTTCCCTGGTTAGCACCATCCCATCCCTCTTTACTCTCTGTCGTTATTCTAATTTCACTCAATGTTTGGAGCTGAGAAACATGTTACAACTTATCAGTTACCTTCTAGGAGGTCATTAAACAATGGTTGAATGAGTGAATAAAGTAATTCATGAACGAATGTGGTCCTGAGGTGACATATGGAGAAAGTAAGGCACTTTGAATACTAATAGGCTCTTAGAGTGAATATCCACTTTTTCCCCCCTTTCCAACACTATTTCCCAAACTCTATGCTTATTCGTGGAATTGCCTCTTCACCCCAACTGCACCCACGTGGTTCCCACTGGAACTCCCATGGCTTGCACAGTAGGATCCCCAGCCTTAGGTGACTGACTAGGGGTGAGCTCCTAAGATGACCTAGACCGATAAGTTCCCTTCCTCAGGAATTTTGGAATTGTGAGGGAAGAAAGTCCAAACAATCTCTCTAAGGTAATTAAAACTGTATGATGAAAATAAAAAATGGAATATGTTGGCATCCAAATTTTCAACCCCAGGGAGAAGGCTTGATGAGTAAGAGAGCTGCATAAAGCTTTGTCCTAATGTGCAGCCAAGAGCCAAAGAAGAGAGTAGGGGAGAAATTACTTCTGACATCGTTCAAGTCTCTGCTTCTAGACATATAACCTCTTTGAGCTTTCATTTCCTCTTTTCTAAAAATAAGAGGAGGGAAACTACATCTCAAAATGCTTTCATGCCACCAGCATTGAAGGAAGGAGGGTCTCCAGCCAGACATCCACGGAATGGAGAAGTTGACCCTCCCTCCTGTCTTCACATTCACGGTCCCTCGTTGAAAGAATCTAGGTCCTATGGCTCTTGAGTTCCAACAAATAGCTTCTGACTCCTGACCACAGGTGATTCGGAGAACGAGTTGCTGACAGGCAGTATGAACAGGTCAGTCTCTATGTCAGGTAAGTCTCCTGTTTCTCATGAATAAAATGGCAAATGGCATTTTTAAAAAAATTAATGTTTATTTTTGAGAGAGAGAGACAGAAACAGAGACAGAGTGCAAATAGGGGAGGGGCAGAGAGAGAGAGAGGCACAGAATCCAAACTAGGTTCCAGACTTCGAACTGTCAGCACAGGGCCAGAGAGGGGGCTCAACCCCACAAACCTCGAGGTCATGACCTGAACCGAAATTGGATGCTTAGCCCACTGAGCCATCCAGGTGTCCTGCAAATGGCATTTTATTTTTTTATTTTTCATTTTATTTATTTATTTTAATGTTTTATTTATTTCTAGGAGAGAGAGAGAGAGACAGCGTGAGCAAGGGAGGGTCAGAGAGAGAGGAAGTCACAGACTGAAACAGGCTCCAGGCTCTGAGCTGGCAGTCAGCACATAGCCCGACGCGGGGCTCGAACCCACAAACCGCGAGATCATGACCTAAGCAAAAGTCAGACGCTCAACCGACTAAGCCACCCAGGTGCCCCTACAAATGGCATTTTAAATGTACACAACTTCCCTGGTGTCTTTGGATTTCTCAGAGTCTGCTCACCAGGATGGTCTCAGCATTCTAATTCTGTTCCTGTAGGGCTGCAGGATTATGCCCTCTTAACTCCCACCAAACATCTGGCCTCAACGAGGTGGTTTTCCACATCTGTTACCAGGCTGCGCTGCTCCTCAATGAACAAGCACACGAGCTTCAGTGAATTTCAACCACAATTTGGTCGATGGAAATAGCCCTTAAAATTCCTTAGACCCATGGTTTTCCAATATTATTTTTAAGGATCCTCAGAGGTCACCTAAGGAGAAAGGGGAAGGTTAAATAGGACGGTCCCTCTACTGGCTTTCGCCATTGTAGTTCTTTTCTGATGTACTTTAGTTAGGTTTAACATGTATTAGTGTTCACTGGGGAAACAGAACCTATAGGAGACAGACATATAGATATTGAGAGAGAGAGAGATTTATTATAGAAATTGTTTCATTGGTTATAGAGACCAAGAAGTCCTACAGCTTGCTGTCTGCAAGCCAGAGAACAAGGAAAGTCAGTGGTACATTTCAGTCAAAGTCCAAAGGCTTGAGAATCATGGGAGCCAGTGATGTAAATCCCTGTCGAAGTCTGAAAGCCTAGGAACCAGGAGCACTGATGTCTGAGGATAGAATACAGATGCCTCAGCCAAAGCAGAGAGACAGACTTTGCCCTTCTTCCGCCTCTTGCTCTACTCAGGCCTCCAGTGGATTTACATTGGTAAAGGAGAGTTTCTTCACTCTGTCTGCTGGTTCAGATGCTAATCTCTTCTGGAAATATCCTCAAAGATACATCCAGAAATAATATTTTACCATCTATCTGGGCAACCCTTAGCCCAGATGAAGTTGGGACATAAAACTAACCATCACATAACATGTAATACATTCTGACACTTCCTATTCTATTTAAAAATTTTAAAAGGCAACCATACCTCACTAAATTAATGTCATGATCTCCTAATGGGTCTCAAACTTAAGTTTGAAAAACATTACTCTAACATGCCCCCAAAGCACTTTCCAGGTTGGATTTACCTGAGTTCACTGTAACAAGATCACAAACTAGTTTCTATCAGACAGCAAGGAACATGTTTAATTTAAGTCCCACATAGTTGGCTAGCACAATGTTTAAAACAAAACAAAACAAAACTCATTCCCAAAGTTGTGAATGGAGACATGTACATTCTAGGACTCTAGCCTTCCCTGTGTGGCAAGGGTGGGTTGAGGGTGGGCGTAGGGAAGAAACACAAGGTGGGGCACCATGGCTTCTCTATTCCCACAAAACGACAACTGGCTGAATCTGAATGGTGGCCACAGAGTGACGTGGAGCACTCCCCTTCAAGCTGGCCATGGCCCTTTTGGCTTATGACAATCCCAACAGTATGGAAAAAGATGCCTGATTTGCTCCCTCCACTCAGACCTTTCCGAAAAGATAAGTCGGGACAGGAAGCAATTCCAACACCACCTCGGCTCCCCCCAAGGTGCCCTGACTTGCACATGGCAAGCCTCCCATGGCAAATCCCTTCTCATTGGCAATTCGGGAAGCAGAATCAGCTCTCCTTTTGATAAATACACTTTGCTAAGATGCAGGTCAGTGTAATTTTCCAAAAGGTTAGGAGGAGTGACTGCTCAGAGAGGGCTCGCCTATTATTTCAAATGCCACACGTCCCATTCTCTAACATTTACTGAGTTATTTATGACTTGATTCCTGCCACACCTGCCACAGTATCTGACCTACTCCTGTCTCCCCCCACCCAGGCATCATCTCTTCAGCCCTGAAATGGGAACTGGAGGCCACAGGGCCATGCCTCCTGGAGCCGGGGTGGTTTCTAAGCTAAGAAGATACCGTAATGGGTAATTTTTGCACCAAGTCATGCTTAAAAGTCATCAATAAAATTCACCGATTTTGAGAGATGCCAGGTTGTTAATTGTATCCATGCTGCTGGCTGCAAATGTTTAGTCCATCTGCAATTTGCTCAGATTAAAAAACCAATACTAATGTTTTAAACTAGCAAGCCTCAAAAACACTTCATTACTTCTTTAAATAACACGGGGCATTTGTTTGGGTCAGTTATTTCAGTTCCCCCCCATAAGCCTGCTAAAGTTTTAATAAAAATTATAATAAGAGTACCATCAAGTATCATCTCTTCTGTGTGTACTATGTAACCAAACAGACATGCTGTTCAGCTCTTCACTATGCAGATAGACAGAGAGAGATACAGATCATTGTTTAACTCACAACATTTCTGCAAGTGAGATATCAAGAAAGTTAATTCCTTTTTACAAATAAAAATCCAAGGCTCAGAAAGCTTCAATATTTCCCCCATGGCCACTTAGCGATCCTGCTTCCATCCCTCAGTAGCTATAGGACCTTGGGCAAGTTATTTAGTCTCGCTAAGCCTCGGCTTCCTTATCTAAAGGAATGTGGGACGCTAATAGGGTTATGGTGGGAGAAAAAGTACTGTGTATAGAGCACATCACCCTGTGGCGGGGGCTGTGAGAAATAAACGTTTAGGTACCATGAGTGTCTGAGCTGCTGTTTGAGCAGTTATTAGAGCCGTGATGAGAAGCTACAAGAACAGAACACGATGGCTTTTCTACTGGGACAAAATGACCACCTTTCATCCCTCTTCATATCCACTGTCCTACCCCCCTGGCCACCCACCAGGCTACCACAACCGCCTCCCGCACCACAGAGTGAAAGCTGTCAGTCAGGTTTTGAAAAGTAGGCAAATGAAAGGCAGCCTTTGTCAGTCAGCTGAGTTAGCCCAAGGAAGCCTCGGGCTGTGTGTGTCCCAGGCTTGTCCTGAGATGTGCAACCTTCTCTGCTGGGCATCAGCTCGGGGCTCTTTGCTCCTCACTCTTCATGACTAAGGAGCCTCAACCCCCTGTACATTTGGGTCCTAATGATAGTAGATCGATTCCTCAATCTCTCCTTCCCTTCCCCTTCCTCTTTCTGCCCTTTCCCCTTTCCTTGTACATCCCTTTGTCAGTTTTTATTCCAGGATAATCAGGTTGCATTTTGACCTATGAGTTCTCAGATATTCCCAACGTTATCTGCTTCTCCACCCTGGTTCAGTACCAAGTGTGGGCTGGAAGGAAGGAACACTCCTGTCCTCTTCTCATAACATCCCTGTTCCTCAGGCTTGGGTTAGTTTCCTAGGGTTGCCATGACAAATGACCACAAACTTGGGAGGCTTAAAACAAAAGCATTTTTTTCACAGGGGTGGAGGCCAGAAGTCCAAACCCAGGGTATCCAGAAGCCACACTTCCTCCAAAGTTTCCAAGGAAGAATGCTGCCTTGTCCCTCCAGCTTCTGGAGGGTCTGGGCATTGGTCTGGTTTGTGACAGCACAACTCCCTCAGTCGCTGTTCCCATCTTTTCTTCCCTCTGGGTCCTTTCCTCTTCTATCTCTTAGGAGTATACATGTCATGGGGTCCCTGGGTGGCTCAGTCGGTTGAGTGTCCAACTTTGGCTCGGGTCATGATCTCAAGGGTCATGAGTGTGAACGCCACATCGGGCTCTCTGCTGTCACCACAGAGCCTGCTTCAGATCCTCTGCCTCCCTCTCTCTCTGTCCCTCCCCCACTTGTGTGCATGCAAACGCATGCAGTCTCGCTCTCTCTCAAAAATAAATAAACATTAAAAAAAAGAAGATACATGTCATTGGGGTTAGGGCCTGACCTAATCCAGGATGACCCCATCTCAAGATCCTTACATTGATTATATCCTCAAAGACCCTTTTTCCAAGGAGGGGCCTATTCACAAGTTCCTGATAGACCTCCCTTTTAACTGAGAACCACCAATTTAAGCTTTGTCATGAATGAGTCCCTGGAGAGGTGGGCATACATACCTTCCTTTAGTCAGTCAGCTCACCTCACTCCTTTACCAAAACAATGCCAAGACCTAGAGAAAAACCTCTCATTCTATTAATGCAAGCCAAATCCTCCACTCCCTTCCCACAAGTCTGTATTATGCAGAAATCCAAGCCTGGAGGAGGAGTTTATGGGAGTGATGTGGAGAAAGGAAATAGAACCCCAGGAGGGTTGGTTTCCTCTCCAAAGGAGTCCTTGGTTTCCTCTCCAAGCCAGTCAGCTTCCTATAGGACAAGAACCACTCCACTGTCCACTAAACCCACAGGACAGAGTCTGACAAAGAGCAGACATTAGTGCTTCCCAAAGCCCATTTCCACTGTGGTAACAAAATTTCTAGTTTCAAATAAATCTAGAAGTGCAGAGTTCAATAAATTCAGACTCTGGTTTCTTCACTGAAGGTCTTGCCAAAGCTCTCAATACAGTGACTACAAATAGAGGTAAACATAATTTGTAGTATTTCCCAAACATATACCCCAGAGAACCCCTTTACTTGTAAGGTATCTCATAGCCCTGGCCTTCTTCCAAATATGTAATAGGAGACACTGGTACAAATCACTCTATGCAAATAAGTAGCTATCAAGTCACTGGGGAAATGCAAACTGAAACCACAATAAGGTACCACTTCACACCCACTGGGATGACTCTTATCAAAAGACAGACAATGACAAGCTTTGATGAAAATGTGGAGCATGGGAACCTCAGACTTTTCTGATAGGAATGTAAAAAAGGGGCAGCTGCTTTGGAAAGAAACTTTAGCAGTTTCTTTAAAGGGTCAAATTTACCCTGTGACCCAAAAGTGTCACTCAGAAAGAAAAAAAAAATTACAGCCCCAATGTGAATGCACACAGCAGCACGATTCATAATAGCCAAAACCTGGAAGCAATCCAAAAGTTGATGTAAATGGATAAACAAAATGTGGTATAGCCACACAATGCATTATGATCCCACAATAAGGAGCAAAATACTGATACATACTACAATACGCAAGAAACACAACATGCAAGAAACAAAACATCACACATTATATGATTCCATTTATATGAAATACTCTCAAAAAGGTAAGCAGAGAGAGACAGTAGATGCGTGGTCACCAGGGGGTTACAGATGGGATTAGGAATTAATTATAAATGGACATGAATTTTACTCAAGTGATGACATTATTCTAAAACTAGATTATAGTGGGGTTGCAGAACTCAGTAAATTTACTAAAAAGTCATTAAATTGTACCTTTAGAATAGGTGGATTTTACAATATATAAATTATGCTTTGATAAAATTATTTTTATTTGTTTATTTTTTAAATGTTTTATTTATTTCTGAGAGAGAGAGAGAGACAGCAAGAGCAGGGGAGGTTCAGAGAGAGAGGGAGACACAGAATCTGAAGCAGGCTCCAGGCTCTGAGCTGTCAGCACAGAGCCTGATACGGGGCTTGAATCCACAAACCATGAGATCATGACCTGAACCTAAGTCAGACACTTAACCGACTGAGCCACCCAGGAGCCCCTAAAATTATTTTTAAAAAGTGCTATTACTGATGAATGAAATAAAGTGTTATTGACCAAAAAAAATGCCTATCAGGCAATATGCACAGCCCAATGCTTACTCAAGTGAAGGCACTGGGCAAGTTTTTAGAGTAAAGAAGAGCAAAGTTTCCAGTGCACTTGGGCGAGTTGAGCATCTTACATATATAGTCCCTACATATTGGATTGTGTTTGGAAAGACACGTTGGAAGTCTTTTTTATGGAAGGATGTATGTAAAGTTACTTGCAAACCAGAAATGCATACGATGAATCTCTATTTGCAAACTGTACACTCAACAAAACAAAACCCAGCCCACAGAATTTAATAAAATGGTGGAACTGATTAGGATTCCAGGACCAGTGTGATGGAAGTTCCAAGGGAGAGGGATTGGGCTCTTTGATCTGCCTGGTTCCACCCTGACTTCTTTCTAATTAGGAAAGCTTTTGAGGCTGACTGATAAGCATTCTGGGCACTGCATATGTCTGGCCACTGACTAATTAATTAATTTTTGACTTTGAGCAGTGACACTTAATTTGAAAACTTTCTACCATCCATGGATAAATGTGGAAAAGTAGGACAAAAGATTTAAAAATATGCTAAAGGTGCCATTTCAAATCCAGCTCACTCCCAAGAGAGCAGAGAGGGTCAGTGAGTTAAATAAAGAAATGGATGCTGGCAGGGACAGGCCTGGGAAGAGAGTACTAGGCTGGCTTTGCACCCATGTTGCTATGTGTTTGGGCTTAGCCACTTACCCTCTCTGTTCTCTCAGTCATTTTATTTTATGTGACAATTAGGAGCCTCTCCTATGGTCTTGTTTATTGAGAAGTGACTGTGTGCATTGCTCACAGAAAGAAAAGGAGTGGAGAACAAAAATGACCCCAAGCGGGGAATGAGACGATGGGCAAAAGTTACGAATCTATACAGTGGTCTTGAGATGAACACTGTTCAGATCAAGGGTCTGCAAACTACAGAATCCATCCTGTAGTTCACAAATCCAGCCTGTCATGTCTTTTTGTAAATAAAGTTTTATTGGGATAAAGCCACACCCATTTGTCCATGCACTATCTTTGGTTGTTTTCATGCTACCATGGCAGAGGTGAGTGGGTGCAACAGAAATTATTTGAGCAGCAAAGTGGAAAAGATTTGCTCCCTGACTCTTAACAGAAAAGTTTACCAACCCTGGTCTAAATGGAGTCAGCATTACGCTTTTTTTTTCTTTTAGTATAATTAAGGGAACATTGGAAATTCTTCCTTTTTATCTTAAAAGACCTCCTTTTTCTGACAAGAAAGGGACTAACATTTTTTTAGCACTTCTATGTGGTTGGCACAAGGTCCCTTCCTCAAAGATTAGCATCACTCCAAATTTCGAGGCAACATGTTAATGCCATGTTTCAGAGGAGAGATCTGAAGCTCAGGAAGCTACTAACTTGCTCAGCAGTTACAGCACTGGTATTTGAAACCAGTCCAACTTGTCTCCACCACTGTAGCATGATGCCTCCCTACTACAGCAACATTAAGGCAAACAGTTTGGCAAGAGGCTCCCTCAGACAACCCTTTTGTAAAGAGTCAGAAAGCTTTTGAAACAGATTTTAGAGTGATGTATTTAATAGCACTTATTCAGTCATTTCCATGTCAACTTTATCCTCCAAGCTTGGAAAAAAGCCTATTTTTTAAATATTTATTTATTTCAGAGAGAGAGAGAGAGAGAGAGAGAGAGAGCATGCAAATGGGGAAGTAGCGGAGAGACAGAGAGTGACCATCTCACACTCTGTGAGTTCGAGCCCCATGTCAGGCTCTGTGCTGACAGCTCAGAGCCTGGAGCCTGCTTCATATTCTGTCTCTCTCTATGGCCCTATGCCACTTGCACTTACTCTCTCTCTCAAAAATAAAACAAAAACATAAATTTTTTTTTTAAGAAATGGAAAAACATTCCATGTTCATGGACTGGAGGAACAAATATTAAAATGTCTTTACCACCCAAAGTCATCTACAGATTTAATGCAATCCCTGCCAAAAATACCAACAGCATTTCCACAGAGGTAGAAAAAAACAATTCTACAATGTATATGGAAACACAGACAAATCCCCAATAGCCAAAACAATCTTGAAAAAGAAAAGCAAAGCTGGAGGTATTACAATTCTGGACTTCAAGTTATATTACAAAGTGGTAATGATCAAGACAGTACGGTACTGGCACAGAAACAGACACATCTATCAATGGAACAGAATAGAAAGCCCAGAAATGGACCCACAACTATATGGTCAGTAAATCTTCAACAGAGCAGGAAAGACTAGCCGATAGAAAAAAGACAATCTCTTCAACAAATAGTTCTGGGAAAACTGGAAAGCGACATGCAAAAGAATGAAACTGGACCACTTTCTTATACATATACAAAAAGCCACTTTCTTGTAACATATACAAAAATAAATTCAAAATAGTTTCAAGACTTAAATGTGAGACAGGAAACCACCAAAATCCTAGAGGAAAACACAGGCAGCAACCTCTCTGACCTTGGCCAGAGCAAATTCTTACTAGACATGTCTCATGAGGAAAGGGAAACAACAGAAATAAACTATTGGGATTTCATCAAGATAAAAAGCTTCTGCGCAGCAAACGAAACAATCATTAAAACCAAAAGGCAATCGACAGAAAAGTAGAAGATGTTTTCAGATGACATATCTGATAAAAGGCTAGTATCCAAAATCTATGAAGAACTCAACTCAACACCTAGAAAACAAAAAAATCCAGTTAAAAAATGGGCAGAGATATGAATACGCATTTTTCCATAGAAGACATACAGATATCTTGCCAACAGACATATGAAAAGATGCTCAATATCACTCACCAACAAGGAAACACAAATCAAAACTACAATGAGATATCTCCTAACATCAGTCAGAATAGCTAAAATTAGAAACACAGGAAACAAAAGATGTTGGCAAGGATGTGAAGAAAAGGAACTCTCATGTACTGTTGGTGGGAATGCAAACTGGTGCAGCCTCTGTGGAAAATAGTATGGAGGTTCCTCAAAAAGTTACAAGTAGAACTATTCTATACATGCACCCCAATGCTCATAGCACCATTATCAACAACAGCCAAATTGTGGAAATAGCCCAAATATCCATCAACTGATAAATGGATAAAGGATAAAGAAGATGTGTTGTGTGTCTGTGTGTGTGTCTGTGTGTGTGTGCATGTGTGAAATCAAATATAATCAAATATTGCTCAGCCACAAAAAGAATGAAATCTTGCCATTTAAAATGATGTGGATGGAGCTAGAGACAATTATGCTAAACAAAATAAGTTAGAGGAACACAAATACTGTACAATTTCACTCCTATGTGGAATTTAAGAAACTAAACAATCATAGGGGAAAAAAGAGAGAGGAAAACCAAAAAACAGACTCATTATCATAGAGAACAAACTCACAGTTACCAGAGGGGAGGTCCAGGTGGGGTAGGGATGGGTGAAATAAGATGGGGATTAACAAGTGCACTTGTGATGAAAAGTGGGTGTTGTATGGAAGTGTTGAATCACCAAATTGTACTCCTGAAACTAATATTATAGTGTATGTTAACTGGAATTTAAATATAAGTAAAAAGATAAAAATTAAAGATAAAAATTTAAAAAAAGATAAAAGTCTGGGTTATTTGCTACCCTGGAAGGGCTATGTCTTCTGAGGTCGTCTAGTTCACATTCAAAGTACTTCCTCCAGCCTAAGGTAAAAAGATCAGCCCTGACCATACTGCCCTCCCAACAGGATTCTGCACCCCTAACATCCATGAACAAACTCCTAGGAAAGAACACACATACACATTTCCCATGAAGAAATAAGTTTCAAGTATCATTCAGCCTAAATCCATCTTTAGAGAGGAACAAGTTTCCTCTAACTTGCAAAGGTGCAGCCCTGCTAAACAGAACATCACATTTCATCACTAAATGGAACTCTGAGCAATTCAGACCATAGCTTCTGCATTTAAGTTCTTAATGACCAAGGTTATCTTTGTGCAAATTAGAAAATGGCCACTTCCTCCCAGCAGGTATATCAATGGACAAGTGCACAGAGCATCTGTGAGTTAGAGCAAAGGACTCCCTCCTCTGAGTGTACACTTGTCACCCTAGGGTGCAAGGCTAGGCAAACAGGTTGTTGTGGCCTGGGCTTCAATGTTACCTCTGTAGAGTGAGCAACATGTACAGCCATCCATGACTTGACATGATTTTCTCCAGGAATACTGGTCATTTCCTTTATATCTATTTAACCAATAGGCCCATTCCAGTGACATTTTCATAAACAGAGCTCATGTGCAAACATTAAACTGATATCTACCCTTAGAGAAAATTAAAATCCTGAGATCTTCAATAAAACAATTCAGAAGACCTGGGTTGAATTTACAATTCAGCCAACTGCTAGGTGTGTGATCTCAGACAAGTCACTTGTCCTTCCTCAGGTTTTCATCTATCAACTGGAGGCATCGATACCAGCAATACCAACATCTCAAAGAAGTTGAAAATCTCTAATTACATAATTCAGAGTGACTTAGAAAACACAAAAGACCACTGTATATTAAGCAGTAACCACCTAAAAATGCAGAAACAATAAATGGTATCATTCATGCTTCCATCCAAAGCCAGTCTTCCTGTTCCTGCTGTCTCTGACCACAGTATTCTTCCAGCAAAAATATGAGACGGACCATTAGTTGTCCTTGGTTTTCCAAAAAGGTCACCCAACCAATAAAGGGTTTCCAATGTGGAAGGTAATTAGCTAGCAAAGCCTTTCCATCCCACCTGATCAATTAGACAAAGCACTAAACACTCCCATCCCTAAAGTGCATAAAATTGAATTGTATGTATGTTTTATTGTTACAGAATGATAATGTGGAATCTGACACACAAGCTGGGAAATAACCAACATTTTTTTAAGTCCGCACCCTGCCTAGTAATAAGATATTTGACTGAAATTTTTAATTTTTGGAGAAAGGAACAGAAAATTTAAAAACTATGATATAGGCTTCCGTGTGACTCATCAGGACTTCCTTCAGGGCTTCTGCGGAATCCAGAGTCAATGGCAACTGGGCTGCCTTGGCCATGCCTTTCCACTTCTGTGACCTGCCTCGCAGCCCCAATGACTAGGTTGAATGTGAGCACCAAATGCAAGGCCCATTTTTCTTTGTCAAAGTCTCCCTGTGGTAGGAGGGGATGTCAGACATCTGGCATGGGATTTTTCTCAGCAACCAACCCAAGCACAGATGTGCACCCTTTTCGTCCCCTCCTAGAATACAAGTTATTTAAAAGATGTATTTTTGAAAACGGTCTTCTCTCCATGTAATATCAACAACAACAAATAAAAGGGGAGGGAAGAAAAGGCCACAGGAGGGCCATCCAAATTGAGGAGGGAGGTGCCTCCCTGAGCAGTTTAGGGAATGATCGATGTGTGTGTCAAAGGCTGTGATAAGACATGCTGAGCTTATCAAAAACTGAAGCTCAGATGACAGAGTTCACATGTGGCAGGAAGATAAGAGAAGCTGGGTTCTTCTCTCCCTCTTTGCTCTCCCCAAAGACCCTGTTTTAATTTCCCACTCTGCATGTTACATTTTCAGTCCCAATGGAGACCATCGAACCTCACTCAATTCCTTTTCTAATTTCACTGTAAAGGTTTCCAGGAGGCTGTGATTAGCAGACGTCGACCTCTGTGCTACTCGGGGAAATATTATGTGAGTAGTGTTGGGGATCCAAAACACAGCTGAAGGTTTTGGAAACACTCAGAAGTGTGGGGAGGGAATTAAGCCAGATGTCAAACACACATATACATCTTGGCTCTGCCACAAATATGCTTTATGAGTTTGCATAAGTCAGGTCATCTCCCTGGAAAGGAGTTTCCTTTCCTATAAAATGAGAGGAGATGGGCTATGTTATCAAGAATCTTTCCATCTAGAACAATCCCATCTTCATCCTTGCTCTCTGGCAACAAGGCTGAGAGGATGCAAAGCTCCAAACCTGAGCCCACCATCTTCAGCCCTCTGCTAATGATACTGTATTAGTCAGCATGGGCTGCCATAACGAAACACCACAGACTGGGGGGCTTAAACAACAGAGATGTTTTTCTCACTGTTTGGAAGGCTAGGAGTCCAAGATTAAGGTGCCAAGAGATGTGATTCTGGATAAAGGGCCTCTTCTTGGCTTGCAAAAACCATCCACTTCACAGCTATGTCCTCACATCGCTGGGAGAGAGAAGAAATTCTCATGTCCCTTTTTCCTCTTATAAGGGCACTACTCCCATCGTGGAGACTCCACCCTCATGACGTCAACTACTGCTAATCACCTCCCAAAGACTCCACCTCCTGGTACCATTTCACTAGGGTTAAGGCTTCAATATGTGATTTAAGGAGGACACAAACATTCAGTCCATAATGAGTCCCAAAATTATTCTAAGAGGACCAGAAGTTTGATATGAAAGCAGAAGATGGTCATTGGTGTATCTCTACACCACTCCTTCCTCCAGTTTGGCAGGTGTTGCCATGCAGTCCATCCCTCTACACCCTCAGAAAGGCTGTGCTAGCCCCTTTGGTAATCCCCAAACCATGAAGATATCTCTGGACCTTTATCCTAACTTCAGTCTGTTTTATTTTTCCTTGAACCATTACCAAAACTACTTTCTGTCCCCTTTAGCCAAGCCTGAGATGAAACTAACACTTTTCAAGAAATGGATTTCTCTCAGTTTCCCCACTTAAGGCTCCTCCTTGGAATTCTGCCCTTGGAAGTGACTGCTTGGCATTGAGAAGGATCCTGGGGCCAAGTTCAGGCCAAAATGGAAAGAGAATTGGGATTGATTAGTGATTCCTGCCATGGATTACTCCGTGGGAGAGCAGCAATAGGCACATCACAAGCTTGTCATCCCTGACACCCAGAGCCTAAAGCAATGGTCCTCCAACCCTGGTATGCACCAGAATAATCTGGAGAACACACCAAAAGTATAGGTTCCCAGACTTCAGATGAGGATTCCTGATACAGTAAATCTGGGGATGGGGGAGCCCATGTTCCTCACTGTAAAAATGCCCCGAGGTGACTCTGGTGGGTGCCAAAGATTTGGGAAGAGGCTTGTGTCCTTCCCATCTTAGGAGCTTGGGATTCTTAGTGGTCCAGAAACCCTTTAAAATAGATAAGGCAGAGCTCTGTGCCTTGTCCACATGCCTCTGGCCTTGTAACTTCAATGCAGGTAGGACTGGCCTCCAACTGCTGGCATTTGTACCTCTCTGCAGGACACCTTTCTGAGGCCACAGGATCTTGCTCTGCTCCCACATAAGGCACAAGAGAAGTACCAGTGAACTTTTGTGCTCCCGAAGCAGCAACCAACCAATGAACCTGCACAAACACACATAGGCGATGCTCCCAGAGTTTTCTAGTGGGGTCAATTACCAGTTGCCCACAGCAGTGCCCTGCTTGGTGACACAATCTGTACCAGCCACCTTCCCTTCCCTGACTCACATTCCAACTCTCCTCCCCCCAAAGCATGAAGGATTATCATCCAAATATACTATCTGCCCTGCAATTCTTGTCCTAGCATCTGCTTCTGCTTGTGGAAAACCCCACATGATGACAACATTTGAAACAGAACTACATATGCATATCATCCAGCAATCTCTCTTTTGGGCATACAGCCAAAAAAGAAAAGAAATCAGTATCTCCAAAAGATATCTGCGCTCCTGTGTTCACTGCAGCACCACTCACAATAACCAAATATGGAAGCAACCTAACAGTCCATCTGGATAAATGGATAAAGAAAAAATAGTAAATAATACACAGTAGACTATTATTCAACCTTAAAAAAAAAAGAAGAAAAATCTGTCATTGGTAATGATGTGGATGAACCTGGAGGACATTATGTTAAATGAAATAAAGCAGAGAAAGACAAATACCGTGTATCTCACTTATATGTGGAATCCTAAAAGGTAAAACCCCTAACAAAAATAATAAAATTTAAAAAATGAATTAAACAGTCAAACCCCTATGAGCAGAGTAAAATGGTGGGTAACAGAGAGGAGTGCTGGTTCATAAACTGGCCCCTTTACCTGGAGGACAAGGAGAGACCCAAGAAAGAGATAGCCACTCCGGATGAGTAGATGACTGGTTTCAATAAACAAGGGAACTTACATACCAGGCTTGCCTTGGGCAGCTGCAAGCCGAGTAGATCTCTCCACCTGCCCACCAGAATCTTACAAATTTCCCACTACAGAAGTCCTAAGTACAGCCTTAAGTACAGAAGCCTTAAAAATATTTTTTAACATTTTCTAATTTATTATTGAGAGACAGCGAGAGACAGTATGAGCATGGGAAGGGCAGAGAAAGGAGGAGACACAGAATCTGAAGCAGGGTCCAGGCTCTGAGCTGTCAGAGCCTGACGCGGGGCTCAACCTCACAAACTGTGAGATCATGACCTGAGCCGAAGTCGGGCGCTCAACTGACTGAGCCACCCAGGTGCCCTCAGAAGCCTTAATGGGGTTCAGTCACACATACCGTCTACATAGTCTCATCAACATCTTACTGTCTCAAGGCTGTGTCCTTGAAATGGCACTGGCTATGGGGAACAGTGGGCTGAGCACAATCCTAAGGAGAGGTTAAGGAGCCTCTAACTGCTCAGGGCTAGTCTGAGGGTCAACAGGGGGCCATACCCTCTCAATGACCTCCTCCGTAGAGAAGACAAAGAGAAGTCAGGAGATGTTGGTCAAAAAGCACAAAGTTGCAGTTATGTAGAATGAGTTCCAGAGATCTAATGTACAGCAGAGTGACCTCTGCTAATGATAACCATATTCTATGCTGGAAATTTGCTAAGAGAGTAGACTTCGTGTGCTCTCACGACACACAAAAAACTGGTAACTATGTGAGTAGATGGGAGTGTTAATTAGCTTGACGGTAGTGATCATTTCAGTATGTATATGTATATCCAAACATCATGCTGTACATCTTAAATACATGCAATTTTCATTAAATTAATAAATAAATAGAGTTTGTCTTCGGACATAAACTTTATGAAAGAATATGGCTCAGCATAATAGAATTTTTTCTTTAAATTCCCTTCCCTTAAAACATGAGGCTCCAATTCCTTCTCCCCATCCTTTTTTATTTTTTTAATGTTTTATTTATTTTTGAGAGAGAGAGACAGCATGAGCAGGGGAGGGTCGGAGAGAGAGGGAGACACAGAATCCGAAACAGGCTCCAGGCTCTGAGCTAGCTGTCAGCACAAAGCCCAACGTGGGGCTCGAACCCACGAAACGTGAGATCATGACCTGAGCCAATGTTGGATGCTTAACCCTTCTCCCATCCTGACCAGCCTGCATTCACAATGATTCTGTATAGGTGTGTAGCAGTTTTAACTTTTAAAAGCACTTACATATTTAAACATCTTTTGGGTACTTCTAGAGATCTTCCAGGTAGGATAGGTAATAACATTATTCTTTTTGGGTAAATGAGATCAGCTTTTTGAACACACACTCAGAGAAGTGAGTCAGACAATACAAGATCACACATCATATTGGCCTCCAGCCTGTCACCAGCATCACAGCTTCCCTGGGGTGGCATTATGCGCTGTGGATTACATAATCTCAGACCCCACCAGAATAGAGGGTTACCATGAGAGCACTTAGTAATGACAGTCATTGTCTGTTTTCATTCTGGGGCAAAGAAATTAAGAGAAAACTGTTGTTCAGATACCATCCTTGATGGGAGAGACACACTAACAGCCAGAGTTTGCTAAACTAGAGTCAGCCTATGGTATTCAATTCTCTACCTCTATTCATGGAGACAGGACACTTGCAGGGGCAGACAGAAGTGAAAGAGCTTCTCTGATACGGTAATTCAAAGGTCAAGCCAGTGTATTCACAGGTATAAATGTCAGATACAGATTAGCACACCAGAAAATGAAGGGAGGGAGGGAGGGAGGGAGGGAGGGAGGAAGAGAACTCTCTCCAAATCACTGGTTTTCAAACTGGAATGTGCATCAGGATCCCCTGGAGGGCTTGTTGAAATCCAGATTGCTGGCCCTGCACCAGAGCTCCTGATTCAATAGGTCTGGACGGGGCCCGAGAATCTGCATTTCCAACAAGTTCCTGGGTGAGGCCAAGATTCAGTTCTGACTCTGAGGACCCTTGCTTCAGTGCTTTCCAAACTTCCTGTGCGTAAGAATAACCTGGAGCCACAGTTGAGAGGCAGATTTGGCCTCAGGAGGTCCCAGCTGTCTCTCTAACAAACTCCTAGGATGCTGACGCAGCCAGTCAGTGGACCACAGTGACAAGAAAGGCTCCAAACTGGCGTCTCTCAAAAGGATGTGCCACACTCCTCCTGACATCAGTCACCAGTGAGCTTATTAAAAATGTAGATGGGAACTCCGTGGTGACAAACAGGGGAAGTGAGACCAAGTGGCCCCTCACTGTGGGATGAGCGGACTCACTGGCCATCAGGCTCAAAGCACAGCCCACACAGGCTGCGCGGCTGGTTGCCATGTCAGGTCCCAGCTCAGTCTCCCCAGCGGGGCCATCGCAGGGCTTTGAACTCAGCTCTGGCTCTCCTGTGTTTGCACCTAAGGTGGAACCCTCCAAGTGTCTTGGAAACAGTCAGATGGCAGAAACCCTCTTAAAAGAGAGAGTGAGAGTGAGAGAGAGAGAGAGAGAGAGAGAGAGCGCCAGTGATGCTGCTTGGCCAAGGAGTGACACAGCCCTCACGCTGGAAACCAGCTGGGACCTTTAGCTGAGCTGAGGACAGTTCACAATCCCTGAGGCTATCAAGACAGTGCATGTGCCTCACCTCCAGTGAAAAGAGGGGAGAGGGAGGGATGGAGGAGGAGGAGGAGGAAAGAGAAAAGAGGAAATTGTGCTCTCATTACAAGATGGTGTTTGGAATAACATAGAAATTCAAAACAAATATTGAACAACTTGCAAACTGCATTTTCCTGGGACTTTTCTCTTGGCTTTTTTGGTTTGTTTGCTTTAATTGAAAGCTGTGTGCTTCAGTGAGCTCATGTGACATGCCATGTTCAGTTATTCCAAATGACTGGGGCCACATGATGCTCTATTTCTCATCAGATGCACAGCACACTTTATGTTTCAGGAGCTACAGTACAATCACTTTCTAACTATCATATTGCACAGAAATGGCTTTGGCACTCAGGTACGATGGCACTTCCTGAGTGATTGGGAGGGTCGTCCCTGGGTCAAAGATGAGCAGGGATCAGGAAAAGCAGATGGCTCCCTGTGTACCCCCAAGGGAAAAGGACAGAAAATTGGACTGGGAAAACCAGCTACAGGAGAACAGAACACAGCACCCAGAGGGCCCCCTGACCCTGGAGTCAGAAAAACGGGGGTAAAAAAAGCCCAAGAATGTGGCTGGAGAAGCTGGGCCAGGGAGGAGACATGAAATAACCTATTTTACATCTAAAGACATTCCAACTAGCCCCCTGCCTTTTACATGCTCAAGACTGGAAGGTTGTACCAAATTGCCTCCCCCCGCCCAACATGGGGTACGTTGTACTAATGTACTGAATTCAAATATTAGGGGTTTTCCTACCTTACCGCAGAGAAAATATTTTCAAAACAAAACAAAACAAAAAAACCAAGCATAGATTTACTCACAGTGTGTGCTAAGAGCTAATACAGAAATTGCTCTATTGATAGACGGCTGGGCCAGTGACCTGATTTACTGCTCCCAACCACCATATCAAGTAGGTATTATTTCCATTTTACAAAGTCTGTCATTGCTGAGCCATCAAACCAACGCCAGCGGCCACACACCTCTACACTTGGTGACATCTGGATTTTTCTATTACTTGTAGGTGAATGCATCTCTAACTAATATTGTTATTAGAAGCTAAGCCAAAGCAGTAGGTTTTTGTTTTCATTACTGAAATGCTTGAGGGTGTCCTGCTTTGGTGTCTCTCCCTTTCTTGCTGATTCTTCCAAGCCACACCTATGTTCTTTGTTGTGGGACTAGAAGGCTGAGGGGCATGTCTGGGCAGTCCCTACGTTAGCTCCAGTTCTAAAGAGCAGCTTGGCAGTCCTCTTTCCTGGTGCTGGGGTGCTGGATTCATCAGAGATGCCCCAAAGCAGGTGCCCCAGTGGGAAAGAAAAGAGTCTGATTTCAGAAGAGACAGGCCTGTCTTCTCTCCTCATTAGCAACGTCATAGTACGATTGTAATTCCCAATAATGATAATAGGCAGTTAATACACATTCACGGTAATCAGTGCCTCGCAACGGGAGCATTCTTCATTTCTCCCATCTCCAATCCTCATGGAAGAGGGAGATTTCAGTGTCCTATAATCCAGAAACCTGCAATGCCCCTTCAGTTGGCCACTCTGATTTCCATTCCTTCAGTTTTTTCAGAACAGGAAGAGAGGAAACTGAGTGATCACCAGCAGTACCAGCGTGTCCTGCCTCTCACTACAGCAGGGCCTACACTGTCCTGATCTCAAGCAGGCTTGATTTAAACTGATAACAAGAGGGGCATCTGGGTGGCTCAGTCAGCTAAGCGTCTGACTCTAGATTTCAGCTCAGGTCATGACCTCAGGGCTCATGGGAGATGGAGCCCTGCGTCAAGCTCTGTGCTGACAGTATGGAGCCTGCTTGGGATTCTTCCTCCTTCTTTCTCTCTGTCCCTCCCCTGGTCATGTTCTCTCTCTCTCTCTCTCTCTCTCTCAAAATAAAATAAAATAAACTGACAGCAGGAAACAGCTTCTCGTTGGGCACCTGGGGGAATCATGACAGAGAAGCTCCTGAAATCTGGGGACAATAATATTCCGTGGTGGGACCAGGTGCAGGGGGACCTGAGTGGCAGGGGGATGTACCCCTAGAAGACAGTGGGGACTGAAGAATGGGTCAGAAGAGAAAGGACCAGGGAGGGGAGCAGGGTGTGCAGCTTCTGACATGGTCTCCCAGTGATCTCCTCCCTTTTGTGCTTGAGCCAGACCAGGAGATTCGCTGCTGACAAAGAGAATGAGGTAAAAGTGATGGGATGTCACCTCTGTGATTAGGTTACAAAAGACTGATTTCCATCTTGCTATTATTCTCTCTGGTTCCTCTCACATGCTTGCTCCGATGGAAAGAGCCACACACTGCAAAGACGTTGAGTGGCCTCTGGCCAAGCCAGCAAGGAACTGAGACTCTCGGTCAAGGAACTGAGACAGCCAGTGAGTTGCTAGATCCTATCAAAAGCCACCCGGTGGGCTTGGGAGCAGAGTCTGCCGCAGCCGACCTTGGGATCACTGAGACCCCAGCACACCCTTGACTGCAGCCTGTGAGAGACTGAAGCACAGAATCCAGCTAAGCCATTCCTGGATTCCTCACCCTCACCTCAGAAGCTGTGTTGGTTAAAACTTTGGGGTCATTTGTTACACAACAGGAGATAATACAGTAATGCAGGGAGAGAGTCCTTCTGATATTTTAAAAGTGGGGAAAAGGGAGCATCTGGGTGGCTCAGTCAGTTGAGTGTCTGACTTCGGCTCAATTCAGGATCTCAAGTTTCATGATTTCGAGCCCCGTATCATAGGCTCTCTGCTGTCAATGTGGAGCCTGCTTCAGATCCTCTGTGCCCCCCGCCCCTCCCCCACTCATGTGCACTCTCTCTAAAAATAAACATTTTGAAAAATCTTTTAGAAAAATAAATAAAAAAATAAAAAATAAATATAAATAAAAATAAAAAAATAAAAGTGGAAAAAAATAAATGCACATCTAAATGTTCCAGTACTCAGAAGCTTTCTCTACTCCACATTGTAAGAAGGTTCCTGTTTTGCTCTGTTTGAGGATTTCTCTTTGTTGGCTTAATTTTGTTTCGGAAGCTTTCCTTTCTGTTTCTTTTTTGCTCTAGAAGCTGCTGACTGAATCTGGGCCTTTCCTGTGTTAACCTGGACAGTACAGATCATTGTTACCACTGCTGCTGATTGATCAGAGTTTAACATGTCAAGCACTGTGCTGAGCTTTGTAAGTATTATCTCATTAAATGCTCACAACAACCCAGTGAAAGAGGTACTATGATCACCATACGGAGATTAGAGAGTTATGGTCATTGTCTGAGTCACTTAAGTAGTTAGGTGTAGAGCCAGGGTGCACAGCTAGGGAATGCGACACACAGCCTGTTCTCTGAATCACGCAGCAGGGAAGAGCTGAATAAGGGAGGATGCAGGAAGGCAAGCATGAGGGCACGGATCCAGAAGGCTGGGGGTTGGGGCCCCAGAGGCAGGGAAGAGCTGACAAGACTAGGTTTGGGAAGAAAAAGCTTGGGAAGGTGGGAAGGAATAAATGAGGGAGTGGGATCACTGCCATGCACCCTGAGGAGAGCAGGAAATGGAGAGAGGAACAGAGAACACGGGACAGAGGAGAAAGAGCAAGAGAGAGAGAGATTGAATAATTGTGCTGTACACTATGCACACAATCCCTTATCAGCATGTGCAAGTGATGTAGTAAAGACTGAAACTACTTTCAAGTAGTAAGAGATGAACCCTGCATTAGGATGCCTTCTCTGTCTCTCTGTCCCTTCTTTGTTTTATGTGGATCTGAGGTTCTTCCTTATTCCTAATGCTTCCCGTATCTCCTGCCTCCTCTTTAATACCACCAATGATGCCCCAGTCTCAACCCTCACCTTCTCTCCCCTGGATTGTGCCAAAAGCCTCTCCTGAAAGTCCTTTCTGCTTCAACTCTTATCCCTGCAGACCTTTCTTCTAGACTTGTGACTAGGCTATCTGTTTAATTATACAAACCTAACCGGGATGCTTTCACATAGAGTATCGATGAATTCCAAGCTTCAAACCCTGATCAAAAAGACTACCACCACTTCCTGCTTGAACTACAGTGACCATTTCTTTTCCTTTTTTATGCTTATT
The DNA here is from genome assembly GCA_017311185.1 of Proteles cristata cristata. Taxonomy (NCBI): domain Eukaryota; kingdom Metazoa; phylum Chordata; class Mammalia; order Carnivora; family Hyaenidae; genus Proteles; species Proteles cristata. The sequence goes on along the minus strand of JAESUZ010001797.1, from coordinate 383,929 downwards.
TATTTATTTTGAAAGAGAGAGAGACTGAGAGAGAGAGAATGCACAAGCAGAGGAGGGGAAGAGAGGGGAACACAAAATCTGAAGTAGGCTCTAGGTTTGAACTCATGAACTATGAGATCATGACCTGAGCTGAAGTCAGATGCTCAACCAGATGAGCCACCCAGGCACCCCTACAGTGACCATTTCTAAGTGGAATAAAAAAGAAGTAAGTCCTCTCTCAATTCCTGACCCCTGGGATCTCACTCCCTCCCCCAAGAGAAAACCATATTTCCAGAGATGTGAGAGGTGTATACAAATATGAGTGTAGGAGGATTAAACTCCACCCACTACAACTCACATAAAAAATGCAGCAAATATAATCAACTGATCTCTGACAAAGGAGCAAAGGCAAAACAACAACAGTCCCTTCAACACATGCTTCTAAAACAAACAAGTGGACACAAATAAAATATGGGTCTAGACACAAACTTTACTCCCTTCACAAACATTAACTGAAAATGGATCAGAGATCTAAGACTACAATGCAAAACCAAAAAAGTTGTAGAGGATAACCTAGCCGACCCTGGGGTGGTGATTCCTCTTTAGATATAATGCCAAAGAGATGAACAGTGAAAAAAAAATCGTTGATAAGGTGTACTTTGTTAAAATTCAAAAGTGCTCTGAGAAAAGCAAGCCACAAACTGGGAGAAGATATTTACAGAAGATGATTTGGTGGACTGTCATATAAGATGTATAAAGAACTCTTAAAATTCAACAATAAGAAAAAAATCAGATTTTTAAAAGGGCCAAAGACTTTAACAGGCATCTCACCAAAAAAGACATACAGATGCCCCACAGCATAGGGCATCGAGGGAAATACAAATTAAATCAACCATGAGATATTATACACACCAATTCGAATGGCCGAAATCTGGAACACTGACAACAGAAAATTCTGGTGAGGATGTGGAGCAACAGGAATGTTCACTCAGAGCTGATGGGAACACAAAATGGTGCGGCCACTTTGGAAGACAGTCTGGTGGTTTCTTTCTTTTTCTTTTTTCTTAAGTATAATTAGCATACAATGCTATATTAGTTTCAGGTGTACACCACATTGATCCAACAATTCTCTGCATTAATCAATACTCATAGTGATACATGTAGCCACCATCCATCACCATACAACACTATTACAGTATTATTGACTTTACTGTCTACATTGTACATGTTTCATCTCCATGATTTGTTTATTTTATAACTGGAAGTTGCTACCTCTTAATCTCCTTTATCTATTTCACCCATCCCTGTACTCACCCACCTCCAGCATCCACCGATTTTTTCTCTGTATTCAAGACCCTGTTTTCTTGTTGTTTGTTTGTTCATTTGTTTTGTTCTCTAGATTTCACATTGGGATGAAATCATATGGTATTTGTCTTTCTCTGTCTGACTTATTTCACTTAGCATAATATCCTCTAGGTCTATCCATGTTGTCGCAAATGACAAGATTTCATTCTTTTTAATAGGTGAGCAATATTCCATTATATATATATGCCACATCTTCATTATCCATTCTTCTGTGGATGGACACTTGGGTTGCATGTCTATTGTAAATAATTCTGGTGGTTTCTTACAAAACTAAATTTACTCTTACCATATGATCCAACAATCTAGCTCTTTCATATTTACTCAAAGGAGTTAAAAAGTTAAATCCCACACAAAAATGTGCACACAGATGTTTACACCAGCTTTAATCATAATTGCTAAAACTTAGAAATAACCTAGATGTCCTTCAGGAGATGAATGGATAAATAACCTGTGGCACACCAAACAATGGAATGTTATTAAGCACTAATAAGCGATGAGCTACTAAGCCATCAAAAGACATGGAGGAATCTTAAATGCATATTTACTAAATGACTGAAGCCAATCTGAAAAGGCTACATACTATGTGATTGCAACTCTATGACATTCTAGAAATGGTACAACTATGAAAAGGACCAAAAGCCCCATAGTTGTCGGGTATGGGGGGACGAGGTGTGGATAAGGATGAAAAGACACCACAGAGGATATTTAGGGCAGTGAAAACACCCTGTATGATATTATAACGATAAATACATGTCATTATACATTTGCCCAAGCCCACAGAATACACAATACCGACAGTGAATTCTAAGGTAAACTACGGACTCTGGGTGACTATGAAATAGTTTCATCCTTGGTAACCAATGCACCACTCTGGTGAGTGATGTTGATAATGACAAAGGCCAGGCATGGGGGTGGGGGGGGTAGAGGAAAAAGAGAAAATCTCTGTACCTTCATCTCAACTTTGCTGTGAACCTAAAACTGCTCTTAAAAAAAAAAAGTCTTAAAAATGCAGCAAACTTAAGATTCCCTGATTTCATCTCACTCAGAGCCCCGCTCCACTAGGTCATGTAGAAAACACTAAACATGCCAGTTTCTTATATCTGCATCTTAGGAAGTTTCAAACAGTCTTGTGTGGGCTCACAGTTTTTAGGAAAAATATTCAATCAAAGCAGAAGGCCAAACTCTGCATTAGGACTGTTTCTCTTTTCCACAAGATGTCACATGCATGTAGAAGAAAATATATGCATCCTCAGAGGAGAAGAAGTTGTTTCAGCTCACCAGACACCTCTTGGGGGCTTTTCTGGTGCCTCCAACAATTTGGCTGGACTGGTCTGTCCCTGGTATCTCCAGAAAGGATGGTGGGTCTCTCTTGATGTTTGAGGTATCATACTGGGACCTACTTCTCCTTCTGGCCACTCACCTCTTATTTCAAAGGCCCTGCCTTTTGAGACCCCCTTGTTCCAACCCCAGGTGGTCTACAGTTTCTCTTGGGTATCTCCATATCACCGTGCAAACACCCAGGGGGACCTGTGGACACAGGCTGCAGAGAACTTGCCCCACATTTCCCCCTAACTGTTTTTCTACCAAATTAAAAAGCCAGGGGTGTGACCATATTCACTCTGCACTGCAGGAAATCGGGAGCCCCACCAGGCTCTGAAAGGCCTCCGGACTTAATCTTCCTGTTTCTAACACTGTCTCCCACGTATCCATCCTGGAGCGGGCGCTGGAGACACACACACCTTTCTCCTTCCCACTGGCTCTACTACTGCTCCAGGACCAGATGGGGTTCCTCCAGCACCTCCATCAAGCAGAACACATGCCCTATCCTGAAACTCTACACTCTAAGCTGGCCAGGCTTATGCACCACCTTGGTGCATAAAAATGCCTCTTTGAATTTAGAAAGAAAGGGCAAACAAACAAATGCACAAAATCCTTTCTCTCTTAATAAAGTTTCACTTCAAAGATTAACTTCTTGCTAGTTACTGGGGAAAAATAAATAAGTCATCTTTGAGATTCAAGGTTGAGTCACGACCGCTTTGTTCCATTCCATGTGACTCTCTTCTTCTCTGGGGCAATCAGCCCATGGCTTACCTTTCATAACCCAAGGGGTGCCATGAAGAAAGAACCTGGCTTCGAAGGGAATAATTAATCACCAAGGAGCATTTCAAAAACATGACGCCTATCATAATTGGTGTGTGTAGGTATATGTGTACGGGGTGTGTGTGTGTATTTCTACGTAAGCATCAACATGTTCTACCATGTAAACCATGGCCTGTAGGCCAAATCCAGCCCGCCTCCAGTTTTTTGTATTGCCAACAAGCCAAAAAGTATTTTTACATTTTTTGATGGTTGGGGTGGAGAGGAAACAATAGAAGAAGAATATTTTGTGTCGTATAAAAATTTTTGAAATTCTAATTTCGGTATGTATAACATGTTATTGGAATACACACCTGATCGTTCATGTAATGTCTATGGCTATTTTCACATGAATAGAGACCATACACACCACAGAGCCTACAAGTTACTATCCAGCCTTTTAAGAAAAAGTTTGCCATCCCTCTTCTATGCTGTTTGCTTACTCAGTCTTTTCATCTTAAACATATCTTGACAACCATCCCATATTGAAGGGAATGAATTCCATATCAAATATTAATTCCATCCATACAGTGAATCTACTTAATTCCTTTTTTTCAATGCTTATTTATTTATTTTTGAGAAAGAGACAGACAAAGAGAAAGAGAGAGACTGAGTGTGAGCAGGGGAGGGGCAGAGAGAGAGGGAAACAGAGAATCCAAAGCGGGCTCCAGGCTCTGAGCGGTCAGAGTGGAGCTCAACAATGGGACCTGAACTCACGAACTGCAAAGTCATGACCTGAGCCAAAGTCAGATGCTTAACTGACTGAGCCACCCAAACAACCATACTTCATTCTTTTCAGAGGCTTTCCCCAGAATTCTCCTGTTACTAGTACTGCCACAACGACTATTCTTGGACATCTGACTTTCTGTATATGCCCCACCACTGTCCGTATTCCTCTCCTTCCAAGACCACGAGCCTCTCTGCAGATGGCAACCATGTCTACTTCTGGTCCCAGCATGAAACTAAATAAAAACATTAACTGGTCGATCACAATACGTCTGGTTCTAAATGTAAAATGAAATCAGACTTGGCATTCTCACCAGAAGGTGAATCTGGTTCAGACAAAGGGATTTCAACTTCTGCAAATCCCACGTCCTGTAGTAAGGAAATCGATCTTCTGCACCATTCTTTGTATGCATAAATATCTGCTCTGCCTCCCTTTTTCTTAGCAATTTGACTTATGTTTAGCAGCCATACCCCAAGATAGCATATTCCTCTGTGACAAGATTTAATTAAACTTCCAGCAAAATAATTAGCAAGGCTATCTTAAAAGACTGTTTTAAAATACCAGAGTGATATCAAGGAGCAAATAGAGTTAACACTGTCATCAGAGATCAAAGCCATCCAAAGACGTGACTGAAAATTTAACCTCCAGCAGCCGACTAATGAAGAAGTACACACTGGAGCAGTTGTGATATCCTCCCTCTCGGGTCCCATCAACAAATTCATTTGACATGGAAAATTTCCCACAGGAAGCTTAAAAATGGTAAATTTCCATTAATTACATAGCAAAAAATGTTCTCCTCATAATTTATTATCCATTAGGAAACTTTGGGGGAAGCCGTAATGTCCTCTTTTTATACAGACTATCCTTTACTTGGGGAGGCAGATGCAGGAGCTCAGGAAGGAAGGAGGGAGACACTTGGCCGTGACGGGTGCTAACGGCTGTCTTGGCAACAAGTTCTATGGTGATGTGACCATGGAGGCGGTGATGGAATGGGGACATTCAACAAACCCAGCTACCAATTCAGGGCCTGCTTACCTTCAACTGGGATTCTTAGGAAGAACGGGGAAGGGTCAGGGAATATGAAGTCAGGAGACTTAGGTGCGAGCTTCTGTCCTACCACTTGGTCACTCTACAATCATAAGGAAGTCTTTTGTCATCTTTAAGTCTCACTGTTCACCTGTACAATGGGTATCCAACTCTCCTCCTTACCTATTTTTCACAGTTGCGGAAATACTGGGAGATGTTGTTAACACTCAGTTTGATGTGGGAAGAGTGATTCTATACAGAACTCCATTCTTACTTGTCCTTTCCACTATCTTCCATGAATAGATCTACCCTCAGGCAGACCCCAAGAGATCTAAAAGTAGAATAACAGAGTCACCTGTGGCTTAGTCACTTAGATGTCTGACTCTTGATTTTGGCTCAGGTCACGATCTCATAGTTTGTGCGTTCGAGCCCCCCATTGGGATCTATGCTGACAGTGTGGAGCCTGCGTGGGATTCTGTCTCCTTCTCTCTCTGCCTCTCTCCTGTTTGCTCTTTGTATCTTTCTCAAAAACACATTTAAAAAAAACTTTAAAAGTAGAATAACAAGGGTCAGATTCTGTTTATTTTGCAATTAACACAGATATGACGGGAGTCTTATTACTCTTTTGGGGGGTCCAAAGTGGAAGTGTGTGCCTGATTTTTATCTCTCTGTGTTGGGAACATACGTACAAAGGTTTATTTACTCTTTGGAGACGTAGGTTGAACTACTTTCCAAATGGTAGTGACCAATTATTGCTGTTTTGCATTTCTTTTTTTTTTTTTAATGTTTTTTTTTTCTAGGAGAGAGAGAGAGAGAGACAGCGTGAGCAGGGGAGGGTCAGAGAGAGAGGGAGTCACAGACTGAAACAGGCTCCAGGCTCTGAGCTGGCAGTCAGCACAGAGCCCCACGCGGGGCTCGAACCCACGAACCGCGAGATCATGACCTAAGCGAAAGTCGGACGCTTAACCGACTAAGCCACCCAGGCGCCCCTACTCTTTTGCATTTCTTAGGTAGTCAGAAAACCTTGATTATTATTATCCCAGACAAGAAATATTAATATCCAATGTTTAAACACCCATTATGTGTCCAGAATGTCACTAAGTGCCTTTGAAGCTTGTACAATGATCATCCCCCATTTTATGAATAAGGAAGCTAAGGGTATATGTATCTTTCTTGGTCTGCAACTTTTGAGAAATTTCCTCTGCCTCTCACATCCGATATGTTTCTCTATGCCCATCAAAATCACTACCACCCTTCTAGCCAGGGTCAGCCGCACCACTAGTCAGAGATCCTCAGATCCTGCACCTCCGTTCCTCATCTTCCGAACTGCAGGGACATGAATCTTAATGAGTGTTTAAACAGTTCAATGGACCAGTGCATGTAATGGATCTAGCTTGCTGCCCAAAACCCAGTGACTGGTTAGTAAATGGCGGCTACAACACAGCCTAGTGGATTCAGCACAGGGGCTCAGAGGCTCAAGGTCTTCATTCTAACTCTGGCTCCTCCGCTTATAAAAAGGGACACCTCACCCAACATGCTTCATCTCTCTGAGACTCAACTTCATCTTGAGAATAATAATACCTCCCCTCATTGGGTTGTTGTGAGGATTAAATGAATTGCATACACATAATGTGCTTGGGATGCTGTCTGGCACAATAAACATTCTATACGTACAACTCCCACTACTGTTGTTATTGCCCAACAATGCAAAGCTTCTATTAAGTGAGTTCTTTTTCCCTCAATGCTGTGCTCATGCCAGATAAACCAAATTAACCTTAGGAAGCTTATTACCTTTAAATCTTGATTGCACACATGCCCCCCTTCCCCGGCAAGACTCTCTCATCTACTCAATTCCTCTGTTAATTCTTCCACTGATTATTTTTCTTAAATAGGGTTAGATTGTTTTCCCCCAACTAGCTCAGTAGAGAAAATAGAGATGAGGGAAAAACCTGTTTTGGCCATTAACTATGTGTCTCATGCTGCTAGCAACCTTGGTGGGGGCTCCGGTCAACCCTTCTCACCTCTCATCTACACTGAGTCTCCTTTAATTTTCATGGAAACAGGAGAAGGTCAAGCCACCACAGCCTGTGACCTGGCTAGCAAAACAAGCCCCAAACATGGCACCTGCAGTTCAGAGAACTTCCAAGAAATACTCGCCACAGATTCTGTAGTCCAGCTCTCAGGGTTTGTCTCAGAGTGATGTGCATATTCAAGACCACATTCTCCAGTGCTTTGGCCCATTGGGGAGTGATTTGCATTGAGGGAGGAAAGGCTAATATTCTAGTCTTAGCAATTATTGAAACACATGCAGTCAGTGCTCTAATAAATTATCTGAACCCAATTACTAAAAACATTGCAAAACATTACTGTGCACCGAAGACCATTCTGCCCAGGAATCTTTATTGGCAGGGTAATTTAAAACGTACTAGCTATGGCTTCTGCTCAAATATTTGGGGATGTTTTGTGCCATTTGAATTAGCTCTGTCAGACTCTGGGGAGAAAGACCTGCCTGCTCCTTGCTTTATCCATCCCTCCTTTCACCCTTCCGCACTTTTGGAGCCACTCGTCACTGGGGTCTCATTCTCTTATTGATGCCACCTACAAGTTCCCCCCCATCCTAATCAGTCTTACAGGAGAAAAGACTTATTATACAGGCTCAATCCTCTCTCATCCTGCTCCTCCTCCTCTGTTCAAAGCAAAATATTTTTGTTAGCTGTCATGTACTGGAGACCTACTAAGTGCCAGAAACTTGCACCTTATCAGAATAAATCCTAACATAGCATTGCAAGGAACAGTATTCTCATTTCCAAACATGAGAAAGTTTAAAGATTACAAAGGCTAAGTGAACTCCTGAAATTCATGAACCTGATGAGTGGCAAAGCCAGGATCAAACTTCGATCTGCTGGTTCCAAGGTTTTTCTCATTCTTCAACAAGATATATATCAACAGCTTACATGTGCCAGGAAGTGGGAAAAAGACAGGGCACAAAGTCAGGCAGAGTCCCTACCCTCTGTGTACATTCATCATTTGTATCAGTCAGGGTACATTTATGCTGAAGTAACAAGTAAACCCCAAATCACAAAGAGATGTAACAAACTGCTTTCTCATTCATGCCACACATCCACAGGAGTTGTATTACCTGCCCACAGCAGGTAATATCTCTTCAACTAACTTAGCATAGATAAGGAAACATAATTCTAGCAAAGGATCGGAAAGTTGGAAATATTGGGTAAACAGCACTAATGACAATGTCCTTTCCCGCCAGACTGAGAGGAGGGATGCCATTTTCAGAATAGCAACTTGGAGCTCTGGAGTGGATTTACAATCAAGTTGTGCTACTGGCCGAGGTCCCCAACACTCTACTTAGAGACCCAGCACACATCTCCAGCACCATCTCTATCAGACCACAGGAATCCCCGACATCAAACCCCGCCACAATCACAGGGATGTGTGACACTCATTCCCTCATAATTAGGCTCATCTTCCCATCAGCCAATGTGCACCAGGCAGCTGGACTCACGAGCTAGGTTCGAAGGGCATAGATGAAGCCAGCCTGCAACGAAAGCAGGGAGGCGGCCAGCACCTACTGAATTAATGGTTTAGAATCTCTACAAACTTCTGAGTGTTTTAATCAAACAGCCACAAAGAAGCAGTTCTTCCTCAATATCATGAATGACACCATTTGGAACAGCTTCTCCTTTTACCATAAGACAGGTCCTGGGCTGAACTGCCTTATCCAATTTAATCCGCATGACAGTGCTGAAAAGAACATGTTAATGGCTCCATTTTACAGATGAAGACACAGGAGTAGGAAGATTAAGGTTCACAAAGTGGCACAGGCAGCTTTGAACTCATGTCTTTGTGACCTTGAGCACACAGCCTGGAGCAGCTAGAGCCTCAGTCAGAAGCACCAAGCAGAGATGCTGACTCAACAGCCCCCAAATCTAAGGGGCCTGAAGCTGTGGCTAACTTACTAGAGATAAACAAAATCACAGTCCAAAACACATGTAGTGGAACTCAATCCAAATCCAAATCCACCAGCATCTAATGTGAGAAGAAAAACTGATTTTTAAGCATCTACAATGTGCCAGAACACCAGACAAGCTCAGGCTATGCATCTCCATAGTGCACACAGCCCAGGCTCCAGGCATCATCTCATTTAATCTTCCCAGTATCACTACATTGGGTATTTTATGGATAAGAAATCTGAGTCTCAGGGCACCTGGGTGGCTCAGTTGGTTAAGTGTCTGACTTCGGCTCAGGTCATTATCTCCTGGTTCCCAAGTTCAAGCCCTGCATCAGGCTCTCTACTGTCAACACAGAGCCTGCTTGGGTTTCTCTCTCTCGCTCCCTCCCTCCTTCCCTCCCTCCCTTTCTCTCTCTCTCTCTCTCTGTCTCCCTCCCTCCCTCCCTCTCTCTCTCTGTCTCCCTCCCTCCCTTTCTCTCTCTCTCTGTCTCCCCTCCTTTCTCTCCTCCCTCCCTCCCTCCCTCCCTTTCTCTCTCTCTCCTTCCTCTCTCTCTGCCCTCCCCCACTCACTCTCTTTCAAAATATTTTTTTTTTAAAAAAAGGAAATGTGAGTCTCAGAGAGGATGAGTAACTTGCCCAATGCCACACAGCTTAGAGGAGACAAAGCTCACATATGAATCCTGGACTGCCTGACTTGTTATTTTCTGCTCCCAGGGGAAGGCCAAGGACTCCCCCTACACACACACGCGTGTGCGCACACACACACACACTCACTCACACAGACACTCACGATGCACACAATCATGGGTTTTCAGGACTGTCTTAGAAATAGCACAGTTATCACCTGGGAATGGTTTTGGATTCCTTCCCTCAAGTGAACTGTGCTTCACTCCAAACCAAGCCCAGTACCTTGTCAGGCGACAGAAACACCATCACCCTTAACAACAGCAGCAACAATTGTAGGAAAGAGGAGGAGGATAAGGGGAAAGGAAGTGAGAGGAAGAATAGAAAGAACCATCATACTCCTTCCACCACCATCATTTAAGAATTTCATTAAGTACTGGCATGTTCTGAGTCATTTACAAGCACCATTAAATCATTAAATCGTGGGGGAAAGCCCCATATGGTAAAAGCCTCAATGTACTCCTTACCATTTATGGGAGTACTATTATTCCCATTTTAAAGGCAAGGAGACTGAGCCACAGAATGATCAGGTATCCCTCCCAAGGTCAGCTAACAGAAGACCCAAATCTGCATGCCAGTCCATTCTTTCTTTTTCTTTTTGAGAGAGAGAGAGAGAAAGAGTAGGGGAGAAGAGTGGAGGGATAGGGAGAGAGAATCCCTGGATTCTCTGGATCCCATGACTCCAGGATCATGACCTGAGCCAAGATCAAGAGTCAGACACTCAACCAACTGAGCCACCCAAGTCCATTCTCTTAACCAGCTACTGCATCCGTCTCTGACCAAAAGCAGATAGGGCTTTCTGTGGGTCAGGGCTAGAGGAGTGAGGCACATAATCCAGCTTCCTGTCAGGGGGAGGTGTGGGAAAGCATACAACAGGCTTGGTTTCTTTACAAAGGGGAGTGTCTTTTAAGGGTCTGCCTTATAGGTTCCCACCCTCCTCCTGCCTCCCTCCCCAAGGTTCTATGAAAATTCTATGAAAAATGGCTGATGGCAACTCACAGCTGCATGCCCCCAACTCCAGGGAACTGCCTCATCCCCTTGCACAGAGGAAGGACCCACACTTCCTCCTGAGGGTTCTCCCCAAGTAAGTTACTTGCCCAAGAATCCCTGCCTCAGGCTCTGCGTCTGCAGACCACACGTGACACCCCACTTCTCCTGCTCTCCAACTCTGCCTCTGCTCACTTGGGGTTCTGGTACATAAATAAGCTTCTGCTTCTCAGAACCAGAAGTGGGAGAGCCAGGAGAAGGTGAAGTGAGGGACTCTGGCAGGCAGCTGAGAGGGGGTAGCCAACTCAAGCACGCTGGCAGTGCCCAGCCGCCCCCAGGCCAGCCTGCCCTCGGCCTCGTGCACTTTGGGTAATTAAGAACAGATGGCCCAGCGCCTCCGCCAAGCCCCATTAACTCCTTAATGCTGCTTTCTGGAGGCCGGATGGTTGGCTGACAAAGCCAGCTTTGGAGGTCATCTGATTAAATGATGCCCGGCACAGAGGGCTGCCCAGTCTCTCTTTCCAGGCTGACAGCTGCCCCCGCTGCTTCATCAGAGCTGCCGTTCATGACCAGATGGGCTGGGAAAGGGGCCTGGGTGTTCTTAACGGGGAAAATGTGCTCAGTGCAAGGAGCGCTGGCGTAGGAGTCAGGGGCTGATCACCGCCCTGGGGCCTCGGACAGGTCACTCAATCCAGGTCTCTCTTTGATCACACACCAAATGGCATGAGTAATAATAACAATAATAACAACACAACAAGAGTAAGTTTAACAATATTCTAATGGCAACTATTATTCCTTCGGTGACGATGATGGTCGCTCTATCATTCTAGTAGTGATAAAAATACTGTGCCAGACACTTCACATGTGATCTCTTCTTCCATCTTCATAACCACCCTTTGGAACAGTACCTCTTATTTTTTAGTTTTAATGTGTGTTTATTTATTTTGAGAGAGAGAGGGAGGGAGACTGTCTGGGGAGGAGAGGCAGAGAGAGAGAGGGGGAGAGAGAGAGAATCCCAAGCAGGCTCTGTGGTGTCCTCACAGAGGAGCTCGATCTCATGAACTGTGAGATCATGACCTGAGCTGAAATCAAGAGTTGGATGTTTAACTGACTGAGCCACCCACGAGCCCAAGGATGGTACCTCCTCTGATCTCCAGTTTATAAATGGAAAAAACAGACATTCAGAGAGGTTAAGTAATATGCCAAGTTCACTTGCCTGGTGACCACAGAAGGGAGATTGTGAACCCGGGTACGACTGACTCCATAGCCCCTGCTCCTTACCACCATGCTACGGTGCCCCATGCCACCTACCTGGCAGGAAATGAAAACCTCAGAGGAGAAGAAAAAACACAAAAATGTGGCCCAGCCCATGGCATGCCAAAGAATCCTTGATCCCTCCGTCCAAATAAATAATTAATTAATTAATTAAAAGACCCTATTATTGATTCAGTCCATTCTTCACCAGATTGTTTTCTCAGACCTAGAAATCCAAGGCTTTTACTAGAAACTCCAGGGCTTTTGCAATGCTCCTCACGACCTAGAACAAGGGAAAGGTGACACATGTACTACAGTTTTGGATAAGGAGGAGATTCTGAGCCGGTGGCTATGCCCTCCATCAATGAGAGAACCCAAGAAACATAAATGGTAGTGTCTCATCTGAGAACCCTGGGCATGTCAGATGGGCTACTGGGGAGCACAACACGGAAGAGGGATGTGGGATTCAGGGAGAATGGAGTCAGTGCCCATCAAGAGGGGACAGGGAACCGGCTTCCTGCACAGATGCCGATGGGGCTGCTCATGGAAGTGTGGTTTGGTGCCTGATTTTGGCCACGGATGGGAGAGACTTCAAAGAAACCTTTAATTCTAGTATTTGGTTTTGAAATTTAAAAACGCTTTAAATTTTGAAATTTAAATATGGTGGGAAATGTGTTTTCCTGCTCTGGGTGAATGTTACATGGGTGTATTCAGTTTGTGAAAAATCCCTGAGCTGCTCACTTAGGTAAATATGCTTTTCTGACTGCCTATTATACTTCAATAAAGAGTTTTTAAACAAAGGAAAATCACCTCTAACGAAAAACAGAAAATGCTTTGGAAAACCTAGACTACTATCCAAGGCTGCTGTTCTTTTTGTGCTATAAACTCCCCTCCTCCTCCCCTAGCCCCAGCCTTACCCTGAGAGCTGGTTCCTCATTTTAATACAAAGGGGCACTCAGTTCACTGGATACCTGCTTGGGTTAGCCTCTCCAGTGGTGTGGGAACAGTTCCCAACCCAGCCCACCTCTGGAAGCTTCTGGAAGCATCTTTCAGGCAAGCCTCTATTACTCTTTATTCTCCAAAGGCCTTACAATGCCAGGTGTTGTCCTCCTCTATCCCCCACTGACTCCCTGAGCTGGAAACTGTGACACAGTTAAATAGCCTGGGGGAGACTCTCACCTTGGCAAACACAAGACTGTTGCCAAAAATGCTGAATGCAGAGAGAGCACTGGTGGACCTTCTCCTTAGCCTCCTTCAAAAATGCCTCACCCCACTCATCTCCTCTGTTTCTTCCTCTGTCTCACTCGTACCTTGACTTCTAATTCTTGTCTTCTAGTTGCATGTGAGTCTTCTAATTCTCCTCATCCTTCCCCACCTCCCCCAGTTTCACACTGCTATCTCCTCCATTCTCCCCCCCCCGCCCCCCCCGCTCCTGTCGTTCAAGCGAAAATCTTAAAATCACCCTCAGCTACTCCCATTCCCTTATCTCTCACTTCCGGAATCTGGCTGCTCCTCCCTCCCCACCTCTACTGAGGCCATCTCCCAGGTCACCTGGATGACTGTGCCCTCATCCACCCTACTTTCAAACTATGGCCTACCTAACACCTGGGTGAGCTTTTAAAATGTAAATCAGATTAGGGCAATTCTCTGCTCTGAGCCTCCACTGGTCTTCCCATCTCACTTAGAGCAAAATCCAGTGGACTGCCATGCTTAGGGGCCAACGTAAGTTGATATCCTCTTGATGGCTTCCAGAGTGGTTCCTTACTCAGCCCTATCCCAAGCGCTAACTTCCAGTTCCCAACCATTAACCTCACCCTTGACACAAGTCCTTCATGCATGCTGTTCCCTCGTCTAAGACACTTTGTCCTTGGCTCTTCCCATAGCTGGTGGCTTCCTATCCTTCAGGTCTCAAAGAAAGGTCACCTCCTCAGAGAGGCTCTCTCTAACCACCCTTCTAGAGCCCTCGCAGGGTGGCTCAGTTGGTTAAGCAAACAACTCTTGATTCAGGCTCAGGTCATGCTCTCATGATTCATGGGATTGAGCCCTGCATCAGGCTCTGAAACCAGCTTGGGTTTCTCTCTCTCTCTGTGTCTCTGTCTCTCTGTGTCTCTGTCTCTCACCTGCACATGCATGCTGTCTCTGTCTCTCTGAAAATAAATAAACATTAAAAGAAAAGAAGGGGTGCCTGGGGGGCTCAATCAGTTAAGCATCCAACTCTTGATTTCAGTTCAGGTCATGATCTCACAGTTTGTGAGATGGAAACCCATGTTGGGCTCTGGGCTGTCACTGCGGAGCCTGACTGGGATTCTCTCTTTCCTTTCTCTCTGCCCCTCCCCTGCTCTCTCTCTCTAAATAAAAAATAAACAATTTTTATAAAAAGGAAAAAAATAGGGTGCCTGGGTGGCTTAGTCGGTTAAGCACCAACTTTGGTTCAGATCATGATCTCACAGCTCGTGGGTCCCAGACCCGCACTGGGCTCTGTGCTAACAGCTCAGTGCCTGGAACCTGCTGCGGATTCTGTGTCTCCATCTCTCTGCCCCTCCCCCACTCGCTCCCTCCCCCCCCTTCTCTCTCAAAAATAAACAGTAAGAAAATTTAAAAAATAAATCACATTACTAAATAATAATAATAATAAACAAATTGTCCCCCGCCTTCTTCTCCATCACACCATCCTGTTTAGTCTCATTTACTTACTGTCTGTCCTCCACTCAAACAGGAGGGACCACAGTACCAAAGACCCTGTCTGCCTTGTTCTGTCACAAGCCCCCAGCACCTGGCACACAGTCAGGGCACAATGAATGAGTACACACGGTGCTTCCCAGCGTTACTCACCTAGGGTGCCTACCACAGACGTGCCTACCTCCGGCCCACTCCCTGCTTGGTGTCCCAATTACAGAAGAGATAAATGGGATATGACATGGTGGCTCCAGATCCTCCTAAGAGGTTTCTGCTTCCTTTACCTTGCTCCTTGCACTCCGATTTCCAAAACCAACAAAAAAGCAAGGCTCACGCGGGTCTGCCTCATGCCCTCCCAAGTACCAGTGGTCACACAGGCTGACCTGCACTCCCCATTCAACTAAATAGTTGAGGCAGCCAAATAAAACAAAAGAGCATAAAAGTCTGGACTCGAGCGGGAAGGACCCCGAGTCAAATTCTAGCCCCAACGTAATCATTAGCTATTTGCCCTAATAGTAATCCTCCTGCCTCAGTTTCCCCTTCTGTAAAAGAATAATCAATCTATCTGCCATGAAGCAGTCTGTGGTGTTAGGGAATCCTTTAGCAGTAAACAATGACATGAAGTCTACGCAGAAAGTGTTCAGTGTAGCTGATGACACGGAGCCTTCACCAAATGTTGTCTATAATGAATAGTAATATCTCTGGGAAGTCTGCAGACCTCAGTGTATATTTTCCTTCCTCTGAGAAGAAGAATCCCCGGACCCTCTCAGTCTGACATGATGCCCACCCACCCCCCCCCACAGCTCTCAAACCCAGTGCCCAGTGAGATTCCTGTCTCATTCAGAAGAAAAGCTAGTTCCTCCACAGAGACTACGCATAACTGACCCCATCAGTTCTTGGACCATATGCACTCCATTCTCTCCATTTTTGCCTCTGCTCTGGCCACCCCGGTCACCACATTGTTCCTCAAACTTCTTCAGTTACTCTCCAACCTCACCTACTAACCCTTTATCCTAGGACACACTTTGCCTCAGCTATGTGCCAGGTTCCCACCCCGCCTCCTTCAGGAACTTGATCAAAACTCCATGAGGTCTTCTTGGCTATTGTGTTAGGCTGAAGGTGGCTCCCTGAAGATGCCTACATCCTAATCCCCTGAACCTTATGTGCAAAAGGACCTTTGCAGATGCCATTAAGGAGTTTCTGCTGGATTATCCATGTGGCCCCAATGTCATCACAAGGGTCTTCATAAGAGACAGTCAAGAGGGTCAGGGTCAGAGAGACACTTCTTCATGGAGGAAGGGGTCATGAGCCAAGGAACGCAGGTGGCCTTCAGAAGCTAGAAAAGGCAAGAAAATGAACTCTCCCCCAGTGCCTCCAGGAAAGATGCAGGCCTGCTGACCCATTTCTAACTTTCAACCTCCAAAAACATAATGTAATGCACTGTATTATTTTAAGCCACTAAGTTTATGGTAATTTATTACAGCAACAATAGAAAACTAATACAGCTACCTAATCTAAAATTATAGTCTCCACCAAATGTGCACATATGCACGACTTACACATACTGCGCACACACACACACACACACACACACACACACACACACACACACGAATGCAAGAGGGCACACAAAACACACACTCTCCTTACCCCTTTTCCTTGACTGAAAGTTTTCTCCACACCATTCACCACCTGACAGACGATCAAAACAAGTAAGAAAACCATGGTGCATATTTCCCACACACACAAAGATACACACAGAAATAAATGCTCTACATAACCAACAATTTTTGTCTGTCGGTCACTGCTATATTCATTGCACCTAGAAACAGGCCTGGCATGACTGAGGGGATAGACGCTCACTAAATTTGCTGACTGCAGGCCTTCTTTATCTTAGCACTTAAAGATCCTGTTATTATTAGTTACCTAATAATAACTTGACTTGTAGCCCCTGGGGGCAGGGGCCTGTCTCCCTTAGTCACTGCTACATCATTCCATCACTAGCACAGCAGGTCACACCCACCCCCAGATGATCCCCACCAACATGTGCTGAATGAATGTGATACCATGTTGTGTACGTCTGAGCCCCCACATTCTCAGAATTCCAACTTGTCAAGAGCTCTCACATTTTATTTGATTGCAAATATGTCTAATTCCCAGTTCACTGAAGCAAGGAGAAAAAAAAAAAAAAGGAGGCTCTCGAGTCTGTAATTTACAAAGCAAATCTGCCCAGCAGAAATACTCATCTTCAGAAGACAGTGGGATGCAATCATTTTTAAAAAAGGGAAAAAAGAAGGAAACCCACCCCATCCTCAGACCTTCCAGCTGTATTGTTTGCAAACCTTTTGAAAGCAGTTTGAGGCCAAGGCTAATCATTTTGCCTCAAGGGGCTCATTTCCTGAGGCCAGTGGTACTTTTGAGTACTTTTGTCACTGAGGAAGGAACGCAGTGGGCAGGAAAACAGATTCTGGCCAAAGTCCTTCTGTGGGAAAGGAAGTATGAGAATCCTGTCAACTGCACCTGGCTTGCTAATTAGAATTCCAGGAGTACACAGGGGCCGGGAGTCCCTTTGAAGTCCTCAGAACAGTCAGATGAACAGGACGACTATCCCTGAGAGAGAATGTGCAAGGACGTATTTCAATTATATTATTTTCACTTTAAATAACCACATAGGAAGAACTCGTGACCAGAAATTAAATTAGGCAGGTTGGTGGGCAATCGGAACGTAGTTGCCTTCGCTCATTTCTTTCCTTCTCGCCGATTTCTCTGATCATGCCACCTTGTAAAGGGTTCTTCTGGCCAGTTCCCACACCCGTCCATGGGTTCCTAAAAGGCAGGGACCGCCTGTCGCTTCTCGTTGCATTCCCTGGCAGCCCTTACAGTGCCTGACAAATACTAAATAGACACTGTGCTGACTAGTTAAAGAGATGAGCAGATGAACAGATGGATGAACAGATGCTTAAGCCAGGAAAGAGTGTGCCTGGGTCCCCACTTCCCTGGCGACAGTCATCTGGGGCATGTGTGTAATCTACAGCATCTCGGACACCCACCCTAGAGATTCCGCTATTCAGTCTATCTTACACGGAACCTGGGAATATGTTCTGGAACTTTTCTTCTAAGTAGCTCTGCTCCTCAGGAAAGCTCGGCAAACACATGCCACATCCACCTGTTTAATGCATCCTCATCTAAAATGTCCTTGGGTTATGTTTCCCACCTGCAGCAGATGAAGTTTCTCACATTCAAAAGGGGGAATGAGCCCTTTCCACTTGGAGCCACTCAACTCCTCCAGTCACAGCCTCATATTTCTGTTCTCTCTTCACCGGAGCATTTGGAGGCTTCCAGTATAAGACGGAAACAGCAGACCCCCCAGGGGTCTGCATTCTGCCTGACACACATGCAGTGACCAGACTTGATTCCTTGGAAGACCTCGCATATAAGAGCAGGGCTTCCTGCTCAGATTCCCTTGCACACTGCATATGCGCCAACTTGGGAAACGGGGGTGATCAGAATGTGTGTTTACTTTATGTTATCACCCAGGTCTCTCCTTTCAAGAATAAGGCTTATACACTGGCTTTCAACCTGTGCTCTGAGGAGCCTTTTGGGACTAACCAGTCTCCAGGACTCTCCCCGCCTCCCACTGGGGCAGCATCCTGTTGGTCTAGGTTCCACAGAGGACCTTCCCCTGAAACATGTGGTTCAAACAAAGGGTTCCATGGATAGAAAAGGCTGGAAGCCAAGGGACAATGTTTACTTTCCCCCCTCAAGGAACCATTAGAATAAAAGGGAATTGGACTTTTAGGACACTGAGAAGCCAGACCTAAGGAAGAGAATTCCCATTAATGCTGGGATAACAGATAAACCTTTAACATTAACTATAATCAAATCTTGGAAGTAGAAGAAACCTCAGAGGAAATTAATACTTCCTGTATGCATGGTCTATTGCTGCTTAACAAATTGCCCCAAACTTAGTGCCAAAAAACAGTATTTATCGTCTCAGTTTCTGTGGGCCAGGAATCCAAACACAGCTTAGCTGGGTTCTTTAACTCCATCTCTGAAGGACGTCTCTGGCTATAGTTGAGATGTTGGACAGCACTGCGGCCATCTAGGGCTGAGCCGGGGAAAGCTGCACTTCCTAGATCACTCACGTGGTTGTCACAAGATTCAGTTCCTCAGTGCTGCCGGACTGAGGGCCTCACCTCCTCTCTGGCTGTTGGCCACGGCCGTTGCCATGTGGGCTCTCCATCAGACAGTTCAAGACAAGGCAACTCGCTTCAGAGCCAAACGAGAGAAAGAGAGTACAGTCCAGATGGAGGTAACCTAACCTTTTTGTAACCTGACCTTGGAGGTGCCATCCCATCCGTTTTCTTGTGATCTGTTTATCAGAAGCCAGCTCACGGTCAGAGGGAGGGCATTACTCAAGGGCATGAATATCAGGAGGTGGGGACCCTTGGGAGCCTTTTTAGAAGCTGCCCCTCCACCTCCTAAAGCACCCATCAGGTAACCGTAGAAAGCAATGCTAATGACATGGTTGGAGAGACCTAGGTTCAAATCTTTTTTTTTTTTTTTTTTTAGTTTTATTTATTTCTAGGAGAGAGAGAGAGAGTGCGAGCAGGGGAGGGTCAGAGAGAGAGGGAGACACAGACTCTGAATCAGGCTCCAGGCTCCGAGCTGGCAGTCAGCACAGAGCCCGACACGGGGCTCAAACCCACGAACTGCGAGATCATGACCTAAGCAAAAGTCAGACGCTTAACCGACTAAGCCACCTAGGCGCCTAGGTTCAAATCTTAAGTCTGGCACTTACTACTACTACTGATAATAACAATAAACATGATGACTGTTTCTCCCTACTACTTTCTAGGCACTCTGCAGATCTTCACAGGCCTCATTTATTTTATCCTCACAGCATGCCTTTGAGTGGGTGCTTTTATGACACCCAT
The DNA here is from genome assembly GCA_017311185.1 of Proteles cristata cristata. Taxonomy (NCBI): domain Eukaryota; kingdom Metazoa; phylum Chordata; class Mammalia; order Carnivora; family Hyaenidae; genus Proteles; species Proteles cristata. The sequence goes on along the minus strand of JAESUZ010001797.1, from coordinate 364,191 downwards.
TGCACAGCTAAGAAAACTAAGGCTCAGAGAGTTCAGCATCTTGCTCGAGGTGTCACAGCGAGAAAGAGAACCAGCTAAGTTCCAGCCTCTCTGCTTCCAGTGCCATGACCCCGAGGCTAGTTCCGCGTGCTAGCTTAATTTCTCTGACAACTTCCAGGTCAGAGAGACTGTGACTAACACTGACCGCAAGGGCCAGCAGAAAGGAATCAGTAAACTAATAAAAGAACGGCCCATAGTTAGAGGCCTAAAAAGGATAGGTATTTTGTTTCACAAACATCGGCTGAGCACTTTATCTGTGCCCGGCACTGTGCTGATTCAGGCTTTACTTATGCAATTTGTTCAGTGCTCATGCCAACCCCATGAGGGAGGCGGCAGTAAGTGCTTCCATTGGCTTATTAAAGCTTGACTGTTTTGAGAGCTTCATAAAGTTGGAGGACTTGCTGAGCCCTTGACATGACCCCAGGTGGCAGATACTTGAGGCAGATGCTGGGGGCAGCGGTAGGGGGCTCACCTGCATCCCCGCAGGGCACACAAGCCAATTCCCAGTCTGGCAAAGCTTGCTTCCCCCTTCCACGTGGTGTGCTCTGCTGTTCCTCCCCTGGGAACATCCTTCAACACATGACTAACACCCCAGCTCACTCATCCTTCCCGGGGGGTAACTCTGAGCTGTGCGTTATGCAGTGTCGACCAGAGTCACCCAGAGTGACTTCTGTGCTGCCTCAGTGCTAACTGACTGAATAATACACGCTTTCTAGCTGCCTTCCCTTCCCTGTCTCACTTCCTGACTCCCCAACCTATGTTCTCTGAACCTTTGAGGTAAATTACTTGTACTCAAATCTCCATCTCCGTGTCTGCTTCTGAGAGGACTCAAAATAACTCAATGCTAGTATCAGCCTTATTTTCAGATGAGAAGATGGAGGCACAGAGAGTTTAAGTAGCTTGCCCAAGGTCACACAGGTCATAGAGCTGGGAAGTGGTGGAGTCAGGATTCAAACCCAGGCAGCCTGGCTCTTCATGTTACACACCATTAGGTTTTTCCCTCTGACTAAGCTAGGTAAATAGAGTTAGAACAGTTGCCTTACTTACCAAGGATAAACCGACACCAGAGCGCTGGGTAACCAGTGGCCAGGTATACACATGGTTTCGTGGAGCAAAGACCAGCTCCATTCTTTAATGAAAATGTCAGCTCCCCAACACAGCCTGCTGTGATCCCACTGAAAGATGTGATCACGGAAGCCATGCTAAGGGCGTTATCATGTAGCAAGGATTTCTGGTATGCTTGTAAACCTAAAACCATAATTGCCAAAGAGAACTCGTCCCCTACAAATCAAGACCCTCTGTATTGACAATTACATCCGGTGTTGCATGGAATTTAATGCCTAAATAATGAAGTCAAAGAACAATGCTGGAGACTGAGCATTTGAATCTACTTGATTGATTCATTTCTCGCTCCCATTTAATAACCCACTTAGTCGGTGACGGTTAAGTGCAGCAGACTTAGAAAGAACATAACACACCAGAGAGAAAACATTTCACAGATTAATAACTGGATGTGGGTACGAGCTGGCGCTCCCCTAATAGCAGCACAAAAATAGGTTATCGTCAAAAATCTGGATTTAATGTTCCAAAATGGGGATTCGTGCTTTGCTTTTATACAGTTCCATACTTATCACCACAGGCTAATGAAACATAAATCAGAAATCAGGAGCTAATAAATGCAATTCTGGGGGAGTATTTTTTTCTAATTTAATACCTTCCAAGATCGTGATCTTTGTTCAAGATCTTTAATGTTCAAATTACAATGTGTGAATATTAAGCATATTCGATTATGATTGAACTCTCCAAAAGGCTAATTTATGAACCCTGCAGCCTAACACGTGGGCACCATTTAAAGGAGGATGTGGCCACAGTTCATTTATACCAATTTCTCCAGAACAGAGACAAACACTCTTAAACTGCCTGTACGAATAAAGTCGTGCGCATATGTATCTGGCTGGTTTGTTTGATTTGTGCAGAGGGATCTATAATTAAATGATATTGACTCTGTTTAAAGCAATTTTGGCAGGACTTTTGCTTTGGGGAACATTCTCATCAGTTTCTTATTTGTCATTTGGGTGAAGGAGAGAGGTGGTCAGCTCAGGTTCAGATAGTGACAAAAGGGGCTTTGTCGCCAGCTATAATTCTCCTTCTGAAATGATTTTATGATGTCTGTGGAAAAATATTTTCCCCCAGTGAATTTGGTTTTGATATCAGTTAAACAGCATCCCCATCCCTTTAATTATGAGATTTACTCTCATTTGCCCTGTTAATCACGGGATAGGTGAGCCACTGGGTGTAACGAGACCTGCCTCGTGTCATTCTTGGTGTCCAGCCAGCCCGGAAGGGCATACTACTTAAGTCGTAGGGAACTGGAGGAAGGAGAGTAAAAGTATTCCCTATCTGCTAAGAAACACTCTGTCCTGGGGAAAACTGGACCCATTCATTCTCCAGGCTACTGCCTTTTGCTACAACATATTATTTTTAATTTACTGCCAAAGAGTATATATGATATTGATTTGGTATAACTAAAACACAAAGTTAGAACTCAGAGGTTAGGATAACATTGAGTAAAATATGATGCAGAGACTTACATCTTAAGACCGTACATATTTATTCCAAAGAAGCCATTTGATTCTGAGCCCCCTGGAAGTCAAGGTATAAATGGAAACCCATCCCTTAAATGATTCCCCAAGGAAGGCAGACATTTTCTTGGCCCTTAAACAAGTACTGCCACTAACCTATAAAGTGTCTCTGAAAGAACTAATAACCCCATTCCCACACCCGAGCCTCCATACAAACACCCTTCCCATGGTAGGCTCCTCTTACTGAGCACACAGTGTCTTTATGCAATTTAGCAATAAATTTACCCCCGTATGGGTAGAAGCCACCCTGTGGGTGGGTAGAGGCAAACTGACTGTGCCTAATGCAAGAGTGAAGGCACCCCTTCCTCTAGGAAGACAGAGTCAAAGAAAGGAATACAGTTTGGCAAGCAAATTCTGGCTTGACATCAGCTTCCACTACTCCTCTGGCTGGACTATGCACAAGGACCTGGACTTAATTCTAATACTTTTTTTATGCAGGGCTTCCAAGGAACCACAGAGAAAGAGAATGAAAATAATTCTCAATAATGGGAGTAATCTTGGGTTCCCTGAAGCAGTGTCTCAACCTTTGAAGAAAGTCAAGAACAGTGTCTACAGGAAACTTAAGGGAAAATAATTCTACTGGGGCCAAGATAATGTGGCCCTAAAATCCCCAGGGGTCTATTTCAGAACTATCTTGGAGGGTAGACGGACTGAGTGTACTTCAGCCAATCTTCCAAAGACCACCTCTCTCAGTTAAGTTCACAATACTTCAGAAGAGATCAGAGAAATAGATAAATAATTTCCCTAAATCATGGTGCCAGATGAGCCATTAAAAGAACAATATCCAGCCCAGAAGTAGATCTTCCAGGAACCCTGAGAGATACCTACACTGGGCCGAGAAGGACAGAATGGAGAGAAGGCTGAGATACTAAGACAATTACCTTCTCTCTTTTATTTCATTAAGCCCCCTTTTCCTTCCTTAATTTCTGTCTTGGGGGCTGTGATTTAGTGAGCCATTTGCATGGGTTTAAGAGCACAGTCACAGGCTATAAATAATGAAGGCAGCCAGGAAATCATTCAGTTATATAGAGTGAAGGATAGCAGATGAAAGAAGGGTGCCATAATTAAGGCCCTTTAGCCCTGGAAAAGAAAAGGAAGGGAGGATGAGAGCTGGGAATGGACTGAAGCTCTGGGACTTGCCACTTTGAAGCAATCCTATATTATCCTCTGACAGTGAAAAGCCAACCAACGACAAGTTGGCATATGGGGCTCTTATATTTTCCACAAATATCATGCCATTCAGTGAGAAGCTTCTTTGTTCCCGAAACCACAACCGTACATCAAAAGAGAGTCTCTCTCTAGGAAAACTCACTGGGAACATTCTAATCTTGAGGGGAGGAGTCTGTTGTTAAAATAATTTATGCTGGCCATCCAGGAAGCAGTATGCAAATTTCAACTTTTCTGATTGAATGAAGACAGCCAAGATGCCAACCAATGCCCACCAGTTTGGGTTTAACCCTTCTATTCTTGTTTTCACTGTCAGTCTGGGACCCAGAACCATTCCACTTTCAGACTCTCAACTCACTAAGCTTGCAAGACTGGTACTTGAGCTACAGAAAGCCAGCCAGTATAATGTAAGACCAGGCAGAAATTCCTCTCCCTGCTCCAAGTTTTGTTCATGACCTCTCATATTATGGTCAACATCTGGAATGAACAACTAATAATTGCAGCAATACCTTGAGGGGCTTTCGCCTATTTACATAGAAATAGTTCTGACCAGAGCTGGCCACCAGCAATGGTTAATTTAATTTACTATCCCTTGGCAAAAGAATAGTCATTGGTTTTCCAGCACTTTTAACCTTGGTAGACCCTTGGGAAATAAAAATTAGATTGAAAGAAAATTACCAGTGGTGGAGAACAGTATAAAACTGACAGTAACATATATAAACCTCCGGCAGGAGTGGAATAAAGTGGCATATTATTGTTCACTGGCTTCCAAAGTTCAATATTTCTTGTGTGATTTACACTTTCACCATTGTCTCACCCCCTGGAGTAATTCTGGCCACTCCGGGCAGCCTCTCCCAAGATGCACATCCTTGTTACTGTCAGAGAAGGGACAGATAACCTGGCTAAGTAGGGAGAGATGTTTGGACAAAGAGCCATGAGAAAACGGGGCTCCACAAATAAGAGTTTAAAGAGATGCCTGGAATGAAGCAGTTGAGTGTGAAGCAGATGAGTGTGTGGGATGGCTAAGGCTGACATTCTAGCTTTCTCTACAGAATCCTGTGATCTGTGTGAGATCTCAGCTCTGATTGGGCCTTCTGGCCAATGCTGTCCTTTCAGCCTCATTGCTCACCATACCATGAAATCTCCTACATTCACATTCACCTATACCACAAATGTTTCTCTTTCCTGAACCTTTGCTCATCCGATATCCTCTGTCTGGTCCACCCTCCTACCCCTTCTCTATTTTGCTTGTCTAGTGCCTAATTGTCTTTCAAAACTCAGCCCAGGCATCTCCTCCTCAAGGACATTTTCTCTAATTACCTCCAGGTCAGGTGAGTGCCATTTCCAGTATTATCATTTTGGAACTTGCCACTTCCATTATTTGCATTTTTCTCTTTATGTTTTCCTATCCCACCTCCAGGGCACATAATGACACTACTGTGACCTCCCAAAGAACAGAAAATGTAAGTCCACAGAGAAAGGTCAGGGTTCAAAACAGGAGACAGAGGTAGAGATTAGGAAACTCCTGATATCCACAACTAGATATATTCCCTATTATAGGCTTTTCCTTCATTGCCCATACCACAATTTCATCCACAGATAAGACTACAGAGACAGGGATTGTGTCTACCTTTCTTTCCCATATGTCCTGCATCTAGCACAGTACCTAGCAAATAGATGGTGCCCTATAAATATGTGTATAGAAAACTGACTAATTAATAAACAGACATGAAGCAGATCAGGGAGAGAAAAAGCAGAAACAAGGTCATAAATGGGCCTGAATTCCAAAGTTCATGTGTATGTGTCTGCACGAGACAAGAATAAGGACACTGTACAGAGATGTTGAATACTGAGCTCCACCTCCAAGGAAATCACACCCAAGCCAGAAAGGGTCTGATTCTGAAACTTTCGTATAAATAAGTATTGAAACCACCATGGAATTTCTTTTCCCCAATAGGACACACGGCCCCTAATCTATTGAGTATAAACAGACTTAACTGACGAAGCTGTCTGGAATCCACTAACATGCTCATTTTACATGTAATGAAGTGGAGCAAGATTTTATTCACCTACCCATTGGAATGATAAACTCATGAAAACAGCACCATATCTGTTTAGGAGATACTGTGATTAATAGTTCGGAGTAGAATATGAGGTTCCAAAATTCATGCACAAGTCACAACACAAGAACACTAAAGTGCCTGGACAAACAGTGATCACAGTTGCTCTTGGGTTCTTTTATTTTGCCAAGCATTGTTGTGAGTTGACTTTACAAGTTTGGGGAAAAGAAGAATTGCTCTGATAATAGAAAAAAAGGGATCCATGGCACTGCATTGGGTGTCAGGAAAGAAAGATACATGGGTGATGTGACTATAAGAGACGGGGATTTTTCAATGTGCTTCCTATGGGCAATATGATATACACTCACTCCCTGTCTCCCTATAACATCTCCAGTAAATTCTGCTTGGCTTCTTAACACTCTCACATAAGTAGATTTTTATTTGGGGGGGTAGGAAGGAAGACTCAAAGAGGAAAATAAGTTAGCAGCTGACATCTGGATGTTAAAATGATGGGGAAAATGATTCCTAGCCAAGTTAGCCGACTTGCTAAAGAATCCTCTACTAGCCGTGGACTGAACCATTTAGATCCATCAGCTGGATTCCTCCCCGTACTGTACATTAAAGATGTCAACTAGCCTTTCAGCACGGTTCTTCAGGCAAAAGAGAAGGAAAGATGAGTCCATTGTGGTGAGTCAATGTCAACATTCACTGGCATCTAATACGTGTCAGACAGTTTATATGGGTTCTCACTTAAGCTCCACAAAATCTCTATGGAGTAGTTGGTGTTCTTTCTATTTTATACACGAAGAATGAGGAAATTCAGGACTATGGAAATAAACTGTTATGAGTCAGCCAGCCAATAAGTATTAGAGGCAGAATCTGAATTCCCATCTCTCTACCATGTTACACTATCCCCTTAGGAAAGCTGGATGTTGGCTAAGGAAGGAGAAGGGACAGAGTTGGGAGATGAGGCCACCAATTCAGGAAGAATTTCCTGGAAGAAACTGTTGCCATGGAGCACTTTAACAGTATAGGGAGTCAAATAGGTGTGCTGGTAAGGTAGCTAACCACAAGCTTGTGAACTGTAGGGCTTCATCTGGCATAATCACCAAGGGGAGGTGGACAGCAAGGGGGTGGGAATGCAAGCGCTGGAATCAGGCAAATCCTCATCTGAATCGTGGCCCTGATTTATTATCTGAAACAGTTCAACTCTAAATTTCCCTTTAGAAATAATAATCATAAACATAAATTTAACGATTAGTCAGAAGAAGAACAGCCCTTTTGAAATAGGGAACAACTGTCGCCAGAGAATAATAACCCTAAATCTCCTTTGCTGGATTCATAGCAGCCTCCAGTTCACAAAGCATAAAAGCCCAATCTTGCAATTTCCTTAATTCCTAAAAATAAACTGAAACTGCTGGTGTCACTGGGATGAGTCTTAATTCTTTCAAAGAGACAATGCTGAGAACAGTGACTATTTGGCAACCTTAGGAAAAAATTATGTCACCTCTTTGAGCCACAGGTCTGTCATCTGTAAAAGGGGCTAACAATGCCCAGAAGTGAATTTTGTAGACGTTGTGAGATAACAGGCATAGAATCTTGAGGACAGTGGTCACCAAAGAGCAAGCACTCAGTGAAAGGGAGAGAGGGCAGTGGCAATGACAATTAAGAAACAATAGTACGAAGATAGACCACACTGAGACAGTGGTGTTTTGGTGTCAATGTGGTGGTAGATGACAATGATGATGACGGTGATCATGACGACACAGACAACAGCAATGGTAAGACCCTGATGAGCAGTGCTCATGATGCTAACGTGTTTGTTGATGGTGATGATGCTGGTGAGGGGGAACATGAGGAAGGAAAAAGAAACAAAAAGGAGAAAAGAAGGGAAACAGAAGAAATGAGGAATTAAAAGAAGAAAGCATAGGGGCGCCTGGGTGGCTTAGTCAGTTAAGCGTCCGACTTTCGCTTAGGTCATGATCTCGCGGTTCATGGGTTCGAGCCCCGCGTCGGGCTCTGTGCTGACTGCCAGCTCAGAGCCTGGAGCCTGTTTCAGAGTTTGTGACTCCCTCTCTCTCTGACCCTCCCCTGCTCACGCTGTCTCTTTCTCTCTCTCTCTCTCTCTCCTAGAAATAAATAAAACATTTAAAAAAAAAAAAAAGAAGAAGAAAGCATAGGCTCTCTGTAATACAGCAACTCTAACTCATAGGTGACTGGGTCTCACGTGCCCAGTCCTAAGGTGCCCTATTCCTTCCCAGAACAGATAGGCACACCAATGGACATGGTCTCTGGGATCCCTCTAAACTCACCAGTCACGAAGCCCACTCCTCTCCCAAGGATTAGAAGGGAACCTTATTCTTTTGATTCACTGTATGAAGAGAATAATGCAGCCACATGCCCACCATAACCCCCATAGCCAGAGGCTTTCTGTGCAGTAAAGCCAAAACCATGAAAACTAGCAATGTATAGGAGCAATCCTCAAGAGCCTAGTTTCCAGGTGGACCGAAGCAATGCCTGAGAGAACGTGACCAAATCACTTTCTTGATGTCATCATTCATGAAATGGAAATGAAGGCTTTACAAGAGTTCTAAGAATATCAAGCGCATGAGAAAGATCACATAAGCAAATGTGCTCCAAGTTCTCTCAAGTAGCAACTATGAATCTCTTAAATTTTAGATAATTATAAAGTGTAGAATTATTCTAGTGGTTGAAAGTATGACTTTTAACAAATTAATTTCTGTGAATCTCTACTCGATGAAATAATAAGTTAATTCAGCAGTACCTATCTTATGAAACAGGAACAAGCCTTAAGTGAGATGGTCTATATAAAGATATAAAGATTTCAACATCATTGAGGTGCTTGGGTGGCTCAGTCAGTTGAGCATCCGACCGTCATGATCTCACAGTTCTGGATTCGAGCCCCATGTTGGGCTCTGTGCTGACAGCTCAGGAGCCTGGAGCTTGCTTCAGATTCTGTATCTCCCTCTCTCTCTCTGCCTCTCCGCTGCTTGCACTGGTTCTCTCTGTCTCAAAAATAAATAAACATTTAAAAAAAATTTTTTTTAAGATTTCAACATCGCATCTTTCTTGTGGCATCCTCCAGTAACATTGGCTGTTATTATTACCAGTGCAGGAGACAATAAGAAAATAAAACAAATATACCCAAAATATACCCAATATGTGATTATATGACTCCCGCTTAAGCTTTTAGTTGTTTCCCCAGAGTTCTAAGGATAGAATCCAAATGATTAATACTGGCTGAAAAAGCCATCCTGTACCTGGCTCCTATCTAACTCCCTCCATGATTAAACCTTCCTGAACTGCTTTTATGCCTGCTGGTTTCAAACTCTTTCTGTGCCCGCACACTTCCATCATGCTGCTGGACCTCCTAGAATACTTAGCCCACAGGCTCAGGGAAGCTGCCTCCCTACATGGCCCACAGCCCTTTGAATCTCCCATATTACAGCACGGTTGGGTAGTTTCTGGGTGATTTACCTGTTTCCACAACTACTTGGGATTGAGATGGTATACTGACTGTTAATCTTCACCATTCATCACAGCACCTGGCACAGAGCAGAGCCCAGGAAATGCTTGCTGAATGAATAAATGAGTAGTGTGATGGATGTTTGCATGGGGCGCAGAGGAGGAGCATGGAAGAGGTCAGAGGAAGCCTGATGGAAGATGATACCTGAGCAGGATCTTGAGGGACAAGTAAGATTTATCCAGCAGATAAAAAGAATAAGAGCATTCCAGAAAGAGAGAAGAAGATGGACAAAGCACAGAAGTACGAAAGAGCATGGTGCAGTGGGGGAACTGCATATACTCATGTAGCATCGAAATCCAGGAGTCCAGAGGAGTGGAGTGCGAGATGATGCTGGGCCATGTGTACCATCCAAAACCTTGGCCTTTGTGCTATGAACATTGGGAAGCCATTGAAAAATTCAAAGCAGAGAATCGATTAGATCAGATTGGTGACAGGGGCCTATTATCTGATCATTTCCTATTCTTCTCACCCTCCCATCCTGTTCTCACCTTTCCTACATCTTCTTGAATATATTCTTTCCTTTCCTACAGTTTGCATTTTACATTTTTTTGACTCAGGATGTCAGAGAATCATGAATTAAGCTAGATTGTCCTAACAGCATCAACTGGGATTCAGGGGGATAAAATTCCATTGTGACATGGCCCAAAACACTAAGGGGCACTTCTTCTCAACATGAGAGCTCTACAAATGGTCTGAAAATGAGGCAGGTACTGTATCTTCATGTTGATATAAAAGGAACATGTGTGTCACTTGCTTAAAATAATTAACCTGTGAGTGCTTATAGCAGCATGAAGCCTTGCCAATGATTAATGCACTTTTTAAATTGTAAATATAACTCTTTTCATTTCTCCTCCTTCAGTGCAGAAAACACACAATATCCATTCACTAGCATGGCAGATGAAGTTAGATCCTAAGATGATGGTTAATCGTATTTAAAGCCCCAGACATCTCTGAGGATTAAGGTTAGGGTTAAGATTTAGCTTTAGAGTTAGGGTTTAGGGTTAAGGTTTAACATTAGGTTCCAGAATACCTTTAAGGAAAATATTTTAGAATGATTACAATCTGATCCAGTTAGAAGATCCAAAGAATAGGACCCAAGATTAAAGAGGTTATGTAAAATTCATGATGTGAAACCGACAATGAAAGGGTGTCAGGGGAGCTAATATTTGATCAAGCACAGAAAAATTTTTGAGAATTAGGATTAATACCTCTCTATTAGAGCAGGTGACAGCAAATTTTTTCTGTAAAGGACCAGATAGCAAATATTACCGGCTCCACAGGCTACATATAGTCTCAGTCACAACTATTCAATTCTGTTGCTCTAGAGCAAAGCATTCATAGCCCATGCATGTACAAGTAAGTATGGCCATTTCAATAAAACTCTGTTTAGAAAAATAGGCAGCAAGGAAAATCTGGCCCATGGGCCATGGTTTATTGGCCTTGCACTAGGGTATTTATGAGTATGCTCTGTAATAGACTCTAAGAGGACGGTCTTCTGAACCAATGTAGAGAGATGAAAAATGGAGATATTGGAAAGCAGGACCAAGGCTGCAGCACTATGAGAAACCCTAGATCCCAGCCACACTGAAACTAAATCCCCTGATATCTTCATTTACAGGAGCCACCCTCCTTTTCTGCAGTTTCATCTTCCATGGTTCCAGTTACTTGTGGTCAACTACGGACCAAAAGCAGATGATCCTCCTTTCCTATGTATCATCAAAAGGTCAACAGTAGCCTAAACACTACGTCACAAGACCTACATCATCATGTAGGCATGTTATCATCTCTTATCATCATAATAAGAAGGGGTGGTACAGGATAGTAAGGTATTTTGAGAGACAGACCTATTCATATAATGCTTATTATATTGTAATTGTTCTATTCCATTATTAATAATTATTGTAGCAATCTTTTGCTATGCCTAATTTATGAATTACACTTTACCCTAGGTGTGTATGCATAGGAAAAATCAGTCTATATAGGGTTCATTTTATCCCCTGCAGATAAGAAAGACTGCTCTATATGAAATAGTAAGTTATCTTTTTCTGTTTGTTTAAGTAGCATGAGTTAGGTTTCTAAACACTGTAACCAGAAAAGTCCTGAGGGTCAGAACAAAAAAAGAATCCAGGTCTTATCCCAAATCTTCTGGCTCTCACTCCAGTGCTCATTCTTTTCAGGCAGAAATGAATGGCCGTATTTGAGGTTATCTTTTGTCCTGGCCAAAGATCAATGTTGCCTATGTGGGCTGGATTTTGCTCCAAGAAATTCCTGTTTCTTGGAGTATCATTAAAGGAAAGTATGTGCCTAAGAAATGCTGCCCATGGATGTGGTAAGTTGACAGAACAGCTCTGGAGGGCCAGATGGCTTCCAGACAGCTGTGACTTGATGGAGGGCTCCATTTGGCAGGGCCAGGGAGAGCCCAGCATGAAGAGCATCAATTAGCAACCTCTTTTGAGAGAGGACAATTATAGCACATCACTGCAATCAAGTTTCATGCAGCCACTACAAATAATGGTTATAAAGTCTCTGCAGCAACATGCAGACATGTTTGATGTGATTTTAAAAGAGAGTAGCAGAATACACCAGAATCCTCATTCATTGCTGAAGAAATCATGAATTGGTACACACTCCCCAGAAAGGAATTTTGCCACATGTATCAAAAATGTTTAAAGTTAAAAAAAAAAAAAACCTCATGGCTTTTGATTTAGTAATCCTCCTTCTCTCCTATAAAAATCTACCCCCAATCAAATAATTGGAAATGCAAGCGGAGATTTCTGCATAAGGATGTTCATCACAGCATTACTTATAATAGTGATAAAATAAAATAGTGTCCAAATGCCAAAGGTAGAAAACTGATGAAATCTATTACAGCCAAAAGATGAAAAATGATGATAGCCATCAAAATTATAATTAAGAAGAATCCTTAATGTCATAGTAAAATATTTTCACTAACAAACTGCATATATAATATGGTAACCAGTAGACACGATGTGGTACAAGTTTTAATTTTTTTTTTAATTTTTTTTTATTTATTTCTAGGGGAGAGAGAGAGAGAGACAGCGTGAGCAGGGGAGGGTCAGAGAGAGAGGGAATCACAGACTGAAACAGGGCTCCAGGCTCTGAGCTGGCAGTCAGCACAGAGCCCGACGCGGGGCTCGAACCCACGAACCGCGAGATCATGACCTAAGCGAAAGTCGGACGCTTAACCGACTAAGCCACCAAGGCACCCCACAAGTTTTAATTTTTACTCACCTAGACATGGTAATGAAATATTTGAGTCAGCAGATTTGGGGCTCCTGGGTCGATTTGCATGAAGATGCTTTTCTGGGGCTAACAAGTAAAAGGGAGGTGGTAGGGGAATCTCTCAGGTAGAGAAAAGGAACCAGGGGCCAGAGAAAATGAACAGAATGTAACAGTGAAACTGACTCTAATCCTAACAGAGATATACTGGAGGCCGCTACTGAGAAGTTCTAGACAGAATGGAAAAAAATCATAAATATTGCTTTTTTGGAATATTTGATGGAAGCCTTCTTCCATCAGATGACATATTGTACCCCTGATAGATGTTCTCAAAGCACTCTGTGTTTCTCCTTCAAAGCACGTAGCAGACGCTTGTCAGTATATATTTAGATGACAGGCTGTTCTCATTCACCAGTCCTACCTCGTTGAACATAGTAGCCACTCTAAAAAGAATGTGGTTACTTAAATTTAAGTGTAAATTAATTCTAATAAAATAAGACAAAAAAACTCTTTCCCAGAGATACCTGCCACATTTCAAGTGGATGATACAGATATGAAACATTTCCATTATCACAGTCTTACCAGACAGTGTTGTCCTAGTGATGATTCTAGGTCTTCCTCACATGCTATCCCTCATTCCTAGAGTCTGGCTTATTACAGGCGCTCAATAAATATGTGCAGAGTGAATACAGTGGAGATGTCCTCATTAAAAGTAAGACTTTGGGGTGCTTGGATGGCTTAGTCAATTAAGCATCCAACTCTTAATTTTGGCTCAGGTCATGATCTTATGGTTTGTGAGATCAAGCCCCACATTAGGCTCCACACTAAGAGCATGGAGCCTGTTGGGGTTCCCTCTCTCCTGTTCTCTCTCTCCCTCTCTCTCTCTATCTATATATTTATATCAATATATCTATAGATATATGTAAATATCTATATCTATATACATATAGATATATGTAAATATATAGATAGAGATATGTATATATTTATATTATATGTATATATTTATGTATTTATATGTATATATGTATATATATACATATAATACATAGAACCTTAACACAGTAGATGATACAGATATGAAGCATTTCCATCTTAGCACAGCAAGAGAAATAAAATCATACATCCCCCTTAGATCTGTCCCTTTTTCTAACAAAAGTTATCAATACATTTGTTTGGTAGGAATAAACAGAATAAACAATGATAAAGGAGCTCTGAACTCAAACTAAACATCCAGGCACATGGCATTAACCCTGACAACAGAAAGGTCTTGATAACACAAAGTCACATCCAACTTCTCAGGACTAAATCTGAACTGGAAGCAACATATCCCTGTCACTGAAGCCAGGGTGCTGGGGATGACAGAGCCAAGGACCTGAGAGTGGTTGCGGCCTATTCTCTCTTCATCACTGATATTTTTCTCCTGATAGCTAACCCCCAAAAAAAAACAAAAAACAAAAAACACAAAATTAAAATCTGAGTCATATACATGGACATGAGGGTTCTGAGCTCCAGAGCTCCACAGACCCATGCTACTCAACCCCTGTATGCCCTTCACTGTCACATCCACACATTAAAAAAAAAAAAAAGCCAATGGTTCAAGAATCCCAATGTGGAGATGCAAGAAATTATACTCTAATAAACCTCCTTATCTACCGAAGGTGCTCAGGTAAATGTTGAGTCTTGGAGGCCTGGTACCTCATAAGTAATATTTGTTCATTCATTCAACAAACGCTTACTGGGCATCCACTGGGTGACAGGCAATTTGCAGGCACTGGAGATCTACCAGTGAGCAAAGAAGAGCAGGAGACAACACGGTCTGCCTTCTTGAAGCTTACCTGCCAGGCTGGGTTTCAACTTTGGCTGAGGATTAGAATTATCTGGGGAGTTCTGAGAACTCCCACTGAGCGGGACACACACACACACATACACACAAATTCTGATTTAAGTGGTCTGACATTAGAACTAGGAACAGGGAACTTCCTAGGTGGGCTCAGTAAGCAGTCACCGAGGAAACCTGAATGTCATGATTCTGTACCAGTGGTTCTCAAAGTGTGGTCCCAAGACTACCAACAGCAGCAGCATCTCATGGGCCTTGTTAGAACGCAAATTCTCAGGCCTCTCCCCAGCTGTACAGAACCACAAACTCTGGGAGTAGGGACGAGTAAAGTGTGTTTTAACAACCTCTCCAGGAGACTCTGATGTCCGCAAAGGTTGGCAACCAATGTTCTAAGCAAAAGTAATGAGAAGACAAGTTTCTGAAGACAGAGGAGTCTTGCTCTCCATCTTTTCCCAATGCCCTCCTGCCAACTCATTCAATCTGATCATAATTCACAAGAGCAGCCTCCACAAGTTGGTGCCTGACTGCTACACTGCTAGGTGTTAGAGGCTCCCACCAGCTGTTCAGGGTACTACTTTGCTAACTGGGGCTCCTCTGCCCATCCATGTCCCCAAATTATCAACTGCTTCCCAAATGCCAGTGAGCCTGGCATGGACACCCTCTGGCTGACATCTCCATTATAAAATGCAGGTCTTCACAGCCATCTGATGTCCTTGTCTCCCACAGGGCTGCACAAACAGTGCACACATTCACACACAGAGGACTGACTCACTGTGACACATACAAAGAGAGCCTCATTTTACAGAACACACATAAACATGTTCATCCTCTATCAGATATGTTGTATCCCGTACATATAGGCACTCATGATCAAGCATATGTTGATATCCCTTTACTTGGTTCTACACACACACACACACACACACACACACACACACTGAAATCACATGTTACCAGTGATCCTCAAATTTGTCTGCATTTTGGCCTCACCTGCAAGCTTTAAAAAATACTGACGTCCAGGTCACAACCCACACCAAATGAACCAGGATCTCTGAAGTTGGAACCCAGGTATCTGTGTTTTTTAAAGCACCCATGTGGTTCCAATGTACAGTCAAGGTTGAAATGTCCTGTTCTACACCAGAATAGAAAGAAGAAGAAGGTCTCAGCCTTTTTCAGAAAGGAGACAAGATCCATGGAAGAGACTGGAATTCAAAGACTTGCAGAGGTCTCCTGAGAATCCTTAGAATCACAATTATCTGAGCCACGTATCTGGTGCCCCTTTGTCCATTTTTTGATGCCCATTACCCGAAGACCACCAAGAACACACTTCCTCAAACAAAATTGGGTTTACTGGCCCACTGCAATGGGGGTGATGGCTGGCCCACCATCAAGAACCATGAGGCATCTTTGTAAGAGTATTAGCAGGAAACTATTGTGGGAGTTGTGCTGGTGCTGTGTGATTTGGGACAAGTTGGAAGAAAACAGGGCTTGGCTCTGCACTGGATATGTCAGGAAGTGAGGATGATAATAATTCTATTACTGGACATATTAATGAATCTTATCTTGGGGCACCTGGGTGGCTCAGTCAGTAGGGTGTCTGACTTTGGTTCAGGTCATGATCTCACGGTTCATGGGTTTGAGCCCTGGGTCAGGCTCTGTGCTGACAGCTCAGAGCCTGGAGCCTGCTTCAGATTCTGTGTCTCCCTCTCTCCCTGACCCTCCCCTGCTCACACACTCTCTCTCTCTCCCTCTCTCTTTCTCTCTCTCTCTAAAAAATAAACATTAAAAAAAATTAATGAATCTTATCTAGAGGTCAAGAGGAATGAAGTAGAGCTGAAGCTATAATTGATAAGGAAGCAGAAGTCACCCCCATAAGCCAGGAAATAAGGATTCTTGGCCATTTTTAAGGTTTTTACAGTGGTCTTGTATTATGCTCAGATATGATTATGTGTTTACCACAGAGTGGCCTTGTATGATGATATGCAACTGTCATTTATGTCACTGTCGAAGTTCATCAGAAGAGCACCAAGCACCAGCTGTGGGTGTGATGCCAGCACCCGAATGTCCAGTGCTGCTTTTCTCTTTCTTATCTCTCCTTCATTCTCCATGTTGCCTCTGCATTGTCTCTTTGCATTTTAAATGTGTCTGCTTGTTACTCTGGGAAATAACCCTCACCTTCTCAGCTTTCTCTAAAATACATAGCACATACAGTATACATAACACATATAATACATGCTAGGTGTGTAGACAAGGGAGCCTTCACATTCTGAAAAGTACACTGGCTTAGATTTGGAATCAGAAAGTCCAACTTTCAATTCCCACTTCCTATTTGCTAAGTGCACAACCTTGCAAATGGCTCAACTTCTCTGAACTCACATGGGAGTAAAAGTCCCAGTCTGCCCCACTGGGTTTCTGGTAGGAATAAAATGAGACAAGTCTGCAGGCACCAGGGACTGGTAAATCAGCAGATTCTCATGAGAAGCACAGAGGGTAGGTAATTAGAGTGGAGAGATGACTGGTTTGACCTATACCTTGGTCAGAGGGAGCAAAAAAACAGTAGGCTGAAGGGTCCTCTGAGGACTCAAGAGTAGGTACAGGAAGGTGGGTTACCAGGTGGAATTCCAGTCACCCCAGTGACCCTTAAGCTCCTAGAAACAGGCTTCAGTGGTAAGCAACTAGGTGTTGAATCATCTTAGAATGCCATGCCAAAACATTTTCTGAGTGCCTAGTGTCAGGCATCATGATGCAGAAAAGGAAAAAAAATACACTTTCTTCCCAAAAGAAAGAAAGATACAAATAAAATACAACTGCATTTCGGAATAATAATAATAAAAACAACAATAATAGAAGCACTTATAAGGTACAGTTTAGCATAGAGCAGGGAGGAATTAATCCCTATCAGGGATTGGGGAAGAGTGACAAGGAGACCTTAGGGAAAGTTGCACAAAATGGATATGCTTCCACTGGGTTTTGCAGGATGAGGAGGAGGCTGCCAGGCGGAGAGCGAAGGAAGTATCAGTAAAAAGGGTCTCTAGCAGAGGAGGCAGCAGGTGCAAAGATATGAATATGAAATACTCTGATGTGTTCTGGGGTCTTGAAACACATCCATAAATAAGTCATCAAGGGACTATAAAACTGCCCTGTCGATTCTTATATCCCCAGACCGTAACAAATTGTCTAGGGCACTGCATTAACTTATAAATGGAGGGAGCAATTAATGAACACTAGAGCTGTTTCTATCAGAGATTTCAGCCCCTGTGACAGAATTCAAACCATTTACAAGTCTATATGTATGGTGTAGGTTTTATTTAACCTTAATTTAATGTAACCAGTTACATTACATTTTCACTCTTCTCGTCCATTATATTTTCACTCTTCTTGTCCATGTATATCACTCTTTGGAATTATCTATATGGTTAACTGGTTTCAACACTCAAAACCAGGTTTTCTGAACAAAGATTACACTAATATTGAGATTTCTTCTTATTATTGACTCCTTAGTTAGCAGCTGTTTTCAAATAACTGAATCAGGAAGGGTCTGACCCAAGGGCACAAGATTCCCTCCCCAGGCTCTTTTCAGCCTGGCTTTCAGAAAGTCAAGTTTAGTTTGTTATCTGTAAGATAACAGGCCACCAGAGAGCCCTGGGCTTGTCCCACAGACCTTGATTTTATAGCAGAGACTCCAAAGCAAATTCTAAGAGTAGCTGCCAAGAAATATTTGGGATTCACAGACCATGTGAGCAGACTTCCCCTGGGTGATCAAAACAGACAGTGATCTATCTGGCCCAATTTACTGGGCAGAGAAGTCATCCTTTTAGGATATGCTATATACAGATTTGAGGAGTGGGTACACTTCTACCGGGTCTCTAGCCCCCCCTGTACTGAATGAACTGCAGAGCCAGCTGCCTAACTAAGCACCCCTGTTACCCCCGCATGTCAGCCATGTCCAGGGCCAGCCAGCCTTGAGGCAAATGGGTCCCTACTGGGGCGAGCATAACGCAGTGCTCACTAATAGAACATCTCTTCTGGGTGACTGAGGAAATAGTGGAGACACAGATGTCCTAACATATATACAGAGTCCATATGAAATCACTTCATAAAATGGAAGCACAGTAAAAAAGCAATGCTCTAAAATAACCTATTATTTTATACCCAAATTGAAATTGGCATATGAACTAAATAAATTAAATGTAAGTAGACATTTGACTTGTTTATCTGCAGCTCTAGAAATTGATATTTTAAAGTTGCCCCCTAAAAATGTATCTAACCATCTCATTAAGAAAACAAAAGTCACTATATCTTCAGGGATACAGGGATATTTAATATCGAGTACTGTGAAGAGGACCTGAGAAAGGCTCAGGGAGGATCGGGAAGGAGTACTGGTGGCTTTAAGTCCCTGGCCCCATCCCCACGTGCCCCCTACATGGAGGACTCAGCACACTTGGAGGAGCTCACATACCTGGCCTCAACTTCTCCCCATGACTTCTCCTCTACCTTCAGTTTCCAAGACTTCATTCTTTTTTTTTCTTTTCACTTTTCACATCAGCATGATAGAGGTACAATTTATGCATTAAAAAAATGTATTCATCTTAAGCGTACAGCCTGATGAGTTTAGACAAATATATGTGTCTATATAACCCCCAACGCAATCAAATATAAAACTCTAAAGAGTGTCCTTTCATGGTGAGTCCTTTCTGTCACCATACAGTCACTTCCCTGTTCTAAGATTTATATGAATGGAATCAAACAGCATGTGCTCCTCTGTGTCTGGCTTCATCTCAGTGATGTTTGTGAGATTCACCCATGTTGTTGCACATACTGGTAGTGTATTCTTTCTCATGGCTGAGGAGTAGGTGACCATGGTATGAATCCACCTCTATTTATTTACCCATTCACAGGCATTTGGGTTTTTCCTGGTTTTGAATATTACACATAAACTGTCTATGAGCATCCAAACTCATTCTGACCTTGTCCAATGCTGGAAAACAGTTACTTTGTGTACCACATCCAGTTGTCTGACTGCCTACAGTGGCTCCATGATGGGCAGGAGTACAACAGAATCACCTTTCTTTCTGGTCAACAAACATGGTCTCCCTGCCCCAGATGTGCTGTCCTCATCCCCCTCAGAATATGCTGTTTGACTCTACTCTAAGACACTCCTGCCCCCAAAAAGGATTCCCACCAGCCATGGTCCTGCCCTGAAAATGGAAAACACGTATTAATGAATCAGGTTTTGGGGATCAGGTTAACTTCACCAGTGACAATGACAGTGACAAAGGCAGTCAGGGAGATGGCACAACTCTGTCATATCCTTCCCAAACTCTGTAATGTCAATCTAACCAGGAGAAGCCCAAACTGAGGGACAGACTACAGAATGCCTGTCCAGTACTCTTCAGAACCATCAATAACACAGAGAAAGCTTGAACATCTGTCAGTGGGCCAGAGGAGACTCAGGAGACATGACCACAAAATGTAATGTGGTCTCCTGGACTGGATGCTGAAACAGGAAAAGGACATGAATGGAAAAACTGGCGAGATCTGGATAAAGTCTTGAGTTTGGGGGCACCTGGGTGGCTCAGCCTGTTAAGCATCCAACTCTTGATTTTGGTTCAGATCATGATCTCACAGGTTGTGGGCTGGAGCCCCGCATCAG
Organism: Proteles cristata cristata; assembly: GCA_017311185.1. NCBI lineage: Eukaryota > Metazoa > Chordata > Mammalia > Carnivora > Hyaenidae > Proteles > Proteles cristata. The sequence goes on along the minus strand of JAESUZ010001797.1, from coordinate 344,003 downwards.
TCTCTGTGCTAACAGCATGGAGCCTGCTAGGGATTCTCTCTCCCTCTATCCCTGCCCCTCCCCCCAGCATCAAAAATAAACAAACTAAATTTTAAACATTATTTTTAAGTCTGGAGTTTGGCTAATAGTCACGCACCCATTTTGGGTTCTTAGTTTTGACCAATGTACCATAATAATGTAGGGTTTTAACAATATAAGGACCGCGGTAAGGGGGTATACAGGAATGACTTATATTTGTAAGTTTTCAGCAAATACAAAATCATTCCCCCCACCACACCAGGTTTTTTGAAATGTCAGGTGTTAACATTCTGGGCACATAAAAGGGCCAGTAAAGTAATAAACCTGAGATGTGGCCATCCCAGCTAACTCCACTTTGCCGCCCACCATACCTGCACTTCCTGGGAGAGGCAGGATATCCCGTCTGTTTGCACACTGTATTCCACTCCATTTCCCCTTTGTGGAGATGTGCCTGGGATTTATGATTATTAAACTGCTGTCTGGTTGATACAGCCAAAAATCCCATTGTGGCTTTTCTGTACAGACTGGCCAATGGAACACCCAAATCAAGGACAGAGAGGCAGGTCTAAGTATAGCCGTGTTGTAATGCACATTGAAACCGAACGACCAGGAAGAAGATAAAGCTGGAGGGGACACGTACCAGCCAGAGCTCTTTGCGCAGCAATACACCATCTAATGCCCTGTCTTTTCCATCATTTTCTCTCTTCCCCTGAAAAGCAAAGCACCCCAGTGTGGGCGACGTAGCCATTTTATAAACCCTGTGCTGGACTCTAGTTTTATTTCCCAGGGTTAATAATCTAAATAAATCTGCCCTGCCTTACCTCTGCTAAGCTGCTTAAGAAACTATGCTTTATAGTCAACATAGATCAGACTGGTACTTTCTCCCTTCGAAACTTGCCATCTGTAGAAGTTCTCACTCTACCTAATGAACCAATATTAATTTAACTACATGTTGTTAATTAAAAGCAGAGTCTTATGCAAGCTTTTTTTCCTAGTGGGAAAAAAAAGTGAATACTGTACTTGCAAAGCCCCCAAAACAGAATACTAGTTTTAGAATTTATAGGCCTCCCTTAATGGGTATGGTGAAACATCTTTTAAGGGTGTCCTTCCCTTAGGGATCTCATTCTCTTTCTAAGCCAGATCTGACCACAGATAACTTTCTACAGCCTGGGCCATTTAGTTTTCATGTGTGGGAGAAAATCTTTCATCCTGGGTTCTCAGTTTTGTTTTTTATCCCAAACCATATTCTTGGTAAGTCAGTATGAATTGTGCAGTCAAGAAAACAAAGGCCATGTCTCCTGGTGATCCCAGCCAAAGATCTGGGGAAGTGTCTTCATTTGCCTTCCTCTAGAAGCAAACCCTAAAATTAAGGAGTCAAGTGCAGATGATTTATTAGGTGATCCAAGGACACATGAGTAGGGTGAAGAGAAGGGAGATAAGGAAGGGAAAAAAAACCAATATAAAAGGGATGTTGCCAGGTAAATTACCACTGTGAGCAACTGGGGCTTAGCCTTACTGGCATGCTCTGGGACCAGTGCAGAATATGCACTGCTGAGTCATCCAAAAGTGCTGGAAATTGTTCCCCAACCTTCAACTGTCACAGGTTGGTGCCACTCCTGAGCGGCGTTAACTTCCCACTCTCTCCAGTTTCCCATGCGCATGGGCAAAGTGGGCTCCCAGGACCACAGAGACCCTTCAAGCAAAGAGACACAGGTCTAGCAGTTGGAAGTTAGGTCAGTTTCCACAGAAACGGTCAGAGCTGTAGGCACATGGGTGGGGCACCAGAAACACCTGCAAAACAGTGGGTCAAAGGAGAGATGGAGATGGAGCCTAGCCTTCCAACCCTCTATCCATGTTGCATAAATCCCATTTCTGCCTTCAGTAGCAAAAGAAGAGTCTGCCACATTTTCACATATGGCCGGTGGTTAGTTCAGCTCCAGAAACTGGTAGGTGAAACTCAGTGTGAAGCACTGTGGCTTCCATTCCTGTCTTTGTGTGACCTTTGGAAATAACACAGTAGAAAGACGACCAAGCCAAAGAGTCTGATTCTGCCAGTAATGGTGGCCTTGGGAAAGCCACTTAGTCTCTCTAAAACTCAGTTTCCTCCATCTGTGAAGTGGAGATAATAAGAAATATCTCATTAATATTTGAGTGAAAGCTACTATTATCTCAAGTCTATAACTGAGAAAACTAGGGTATACAGTGTTCCTGAGAGAATCACATGAGATAATATATTCATAAGGTAAATAGAAGCCTACAAAGATAAGGTGTTGCTAATAAGAATTTCTTAAAAGGAGCACCTGGGTGACTTAGTTGGTTAAGGTTCTGACTTCAGCTCAGGTCATGATCTCACAGTTTGTGAGTGTGAGCCCCACATCAGGCTCTCTGCTGTCAGCACGGAGTCCACTTTGAATCCTCTGTCCCCCTCTCTCTCTGCCCCTCCCCTGCTCGCACGCACTTGCACATTTGTGCATGCTCACTCTCTCACATGCACGCTCTGTCTCTCTCTCTCAAAAAGAAATAAACATTAAAAGAAATTTTTTAAACAACTTTGTAAGAGAAGCCTTTTTTTTTTAAATATATATATATATTTTTTTTATTTCTAGGAGAAAGAGAGAGAGAGACAGCATGAGCAGGGGAGGGTCAGAGAGAGAGAGAAATACAGACTCTGAAATAGGCTCCAGGCTCTGAGCTGGCAGTCAGCACAGAGCCCGACGCGGGGCTCGAACCCAGGAACCGCAAGATCATGACCTAAGCAAAAATCGGACGCTTAACCGACTAAGCCACCCAGGCGCCCCAAGAGAAGCCTTTTGAGGACAGCCCTTTGGAGTGTGGTTGTCAAATGAACAGCCAACCCCAGGCTGTTCTAGGGCTATTAAGGGTATTGTAATCAATGTAAGACAATGGACACTAGCTGTAAAGGACTGTAAGGAACATAAAAACAAAATGCAACCCATTATTCTTGTTTGGATCCTGGCTTTAAAAATATAGTTATAAAATACAATTTGAGACAATTGCAGGAATTTGAATATGAACCAACTTAATAGATGATATTAAAGAACTGTTCATTTTGTTAGGCATGATAATAGTGTGTTGGTTACAGAGGAAAATGATCTTATTCTTTGGAGATGTAGAGTCGCATATTTAGAGGTGAAGTGTTATGTGTCTGTATTCATTTCCAAATGATTGAGTAAAATATGGCAAAATACTAACAAATGCTAGGGAGTGTCTACTATCCTGTCATTTCTACTTTTCTATATGGTCGAAAAGCTTCATAATAAAAACTTCCCAATGTTTTTAAAGATTTTTTCAATAAACATTTCAAACATCAGAAAACTATATAGTATGCTTGGGATTTATCTATGTTGTTATAGCAAACCCTAGTTCATTTATTCTTTAATTGAAATTTTTATTGAGATCATTGTAGATTCAAATAACACAGAGGGTCCCCATGTACATTATGCCCAATCTCCCCCAATGATAACATTTTGCAAAACTGTAGTATAATATAACCAGGTATTTATAGCCATGACATCTATGGATCTTACTCAGATTTCCCTATTCTTTATGCCCTTTTGGTTGCAAATTTATGACATGTGTAGGTACCTGTAACCATCATCACATCAAGATACAGAACATTTCCATCATCCCAGGGATCCCTCAAGTTGGCCCTTTATAACTATACCCACCTTGCTCCCCACCCCGACCCCTCCCCATCTCTAAGCCTTGGCCCCTCCCTGTTTAAAATTTTGTCATTTTGGAAAAGTTAGATAAATCGAGTCATATGGTATGTAACCTACAACATCAACATGCAGTGACAGATAAGCCTGAACTAGGAACCAGAAGGCCTGGGTTTGAGCCCAAGTTCTGCCACTAGATAAATATATTTCTTAGGTATATACCAATTTGTCTTGGCCTCTGTTTCTTCACCTGTAAAACCAAGTGCTTTCAAGGGTGTAAGACATGGCCCAGGAGAGAAAAGTGTGCCCCTGGCAAGAACTGTGGCCCCTGGAGTTCTGGAAAGCACTATCTGCACAACTGAACACAAGACCTTACTTCCAGGCTGCCATATTCCCTCATTTTAAATGGATATGTTAGCATTTGGGTGTTTCCTCCTTTTCTGCACCCCTGATTGCATCAAGTTCTCTCCTCAATAGGTGAGAGGATATTCTGCTCTCCTGTGCAGATGTAGAAATTTTCTAGGCCTGGGAGGTCCTAGCTCATGCACGATAAACCTATCCCCAAAATAAAGGCCACCTTGTGAGGCCCCTTGGCAGACACTTCAAATTCTACCAGTGACACTCTGACTTTACTGCCAACCTCTCTTATACGTGAGGACAGGGTCCGATGTTTCCAGGGTCTGCATGTCACCTATAAAAAGAGGATATGCAACAGAGGAATTCCATGACACCAGACAGACACAGGGTGCTCTGCACTTTTAGCATTTAAATACGTGACACATTGCACCTCTCTTCAGCCAAAGTGTGATTCCAATGTCGTTTAATTTATGTTCAATTATTTATTCTGCTGTAATGCCTTCTCCAATTACTAATAGATAATTGCATAAGAGGAAATGAAACCCAACATGCCAGGCTAATGTGAGATCATTTTATGGGCAAATTCCTGGCTTGGAAACACTTGCTGAAATGGGGCACAGGTGATTTAATACAATGAAATCAAGGAGACAGGGGCCCCTTTAATTAGCCCCTTAACTTATTTAATGATGCATTGTGGATCCTGAAAGCTGTTATTGTTTAAGGGTTTAATGTGCCATACAATTCAGGGAAAGCAGCCTGGGAAGGGAAAAGGCAAAATGCTGACTTCCGACCCAAGTTCCCAGTGCACCCTGCGCAGCACCACCAGAGGTCCCGGTGATGGGTAATTTGCTTTCTTTCTCCCTCTGTGCATCACATGATTATCAGTGGAAAGAGCCTTTTAGTAACTTTATGCTGCCATTAGCCTCGAAAGGCTACTTTACCACCCTGCTACTACATGTGTTTGTACTTCCTGCCTCAGCACATTCATAATCAACAACAAAGAACTCACTTTTCCCTCTGACATTATTCTTCATCTTGGGGAAAAATGAGAGTCCAAAAGAGATGAGCAAGAAATGTTATTATTTTTCTAAGACTGAACTTTTCATTCCAAAGTTCGGGTCACAGGGAAGGTCTGAGGAACTTTTGGGGTTCTCCTTCGCCTAGAGTTACCTGGTTACCTCTAAGCACATGTGGCTTTATCTTTCTACACAGGGCCAGCCTGTATCCCCCCACACCCCGACTTTCTGGGAGACAGCCCAGGGATAAAATGGAGCCCTTCCATCAGAACAGACATGCATTCTAGGGAAGCTGTCCCTGGACTCAGGCTTTCAGTTTCCTCTTCTCTCTGAGGCTATTCTCTGTTGCTGACAGCTCCCCACTGCATATTTTTTTTCTGAGTTCAGCTTCTCCTTGTATTCCTTCTCTCATTCAAGTCAGGCACCTTTTGGTGGTCTTTTGCACATAAAACATCAGAGATCAGAGATCACATAATTTGAAACACAGAAGAGAATAGAAATAACCTGACATTACTCCCTGCCCTTTACAGTGTGGTTAGTTAGAAGTGGGGGTAGAGTATGACCACAAAAGAATGGCATGAGAAAACTTTCTGGGGTGATAGAACTGCCCAGTACCCTGATTGTGGTGGTGGTTATAAGAATATAGAAGCGATACACACATTACTTTTACTATATAATAGCCTAAAAAATTAACTTTAAAAATACAGAAATAGCAAGTCTGAAGGTTGGGACCCAAATCTTGGCCTCCTGACCCCATAAAACTACTCCCCTAAACAACTACAACCCAGCTGAAAAGGCAGGTCCAGATGGCAAGGATCCTTTGATATGTGTGACATCAAATGGGTCACAGGTGGTATAATACAACTGTACACACAGTACATCATATAGATGATGTATATTGTGTATGTGTGTCCCTCCCATTTTGACCGACTTTATATATATCATATATATTCTTCTCCCAAGAACTCAGCGCAGTGTCTGGCATGCAGTGGACACCAAGAAATATTTTCTGAATGAAAACAAATTAGGAATTTGCATACAGGAAACACAGTGAAAGAATGCACGTAAGATGCCAGTGACACAGGTGGAGACAGCTGAACTTCCAGCCTCCGGTGCTCTATCTGCCAACCTGCTCGGTGCCCCTGTCAGGTGGGGGGCTTGGCTAATCATGTGTGCTCTTAAAAAGTCAGTGCTAATGGCAGCTATCATTTTTCTGCCCTTCGGCTGGGAGCCTTTCACATTACCCATAGTGGTTTTTACTCTAGCCTGTCCTTTGAGCCCCAGGCATATATATGACCTGTAGCTTCAAGAGCCCGATTTCAACGTTTTCTAGGCACTTCAAACCCCACATGGCCAAAAGGGTACCTATCCCCCAGATAAAATTCCAAGCAAAAGCCAAGTGTCTCTATCCCATCTCAATAAATGGCACTGTCCTGACTCCAACTACCTAAGACAAAAACCTAAATGCCACTCCAGATTCCTTCCATTCCCTCATCCTCCCACAATCAATCCATCTGCTCCATCAAGCTCATCATCTTGTCTCCGCCCTCACTTCATCCCTCCCCTCCTTCCTGGTCATCACCTCTCCTCTGGAAAACTGCTCATCTTTGTGTGGACCTCCCAGCTTCCACACTTGCCCTGCTATGGGCCACTCTCTATAGGATGAACTGGTCTTTTAAATTAAAATCACAACATGCCAGCCAAAGCCAGAGCGCCTCCCTTCGGAGGAGGGACTCCAGTGGGAGGCCCTCTGTGCTCTGACCTCTGCCCTCTCTCCCTTCCCGTCTCTCTGCACTGTCTCTCTCACTCATACTCCAGCCACTTTTGCCCTTGAACTCTGGATCGAATATGCCGATCTCATTCCTCACAGCTCCTTGCCTCAGATTGGAACTCTTCAGATAAGACTTTGAACCACCCAACCCCAAAGAGCCTCTTTTAAGGTGAAGACTGTTTATTATATTCATCACAGAACCAGATATTTTCAATTGTAAAAATAAGCTGTCCTCTGTCCTCCTCTAGAATAGAACTCCCATACTGTGGGGGGTTTTTTCCATGCTATTCTCTGCAACAGCTTCGTGCCAAGAACGGTGCACATAGGAGTCATACAGCAAGTGTTTGATGAACAAATTAACCAGAAAGGCAACACATACCAAATAATAATTATAACAAAATAATCGGGATATCCTCAGAGAAATTCTCAAAGACTGCATAAACTGGCTGACATATTCCAGAGGACACACTTAAAGGAACAGTCACTAAGGCACAAAGGACTTCGGTGGAACACCATAGCCCAGGGGCAGGAATGCCCTTCTCTTTGTAGGCTGAAACTTCAATACTCCACACTTCCGAGGTTCTTCCCTTGCCAGTAGGGCACTTTCTTCCAGGGTAAAGAGCAGGGCATGGATTCGGGGAATGAATTAGTATGTTTATTAGGCCACATCCCCAAAGACAGACCGCTTGTCTCATCAAAGTTACAACTGTCTCCAAAGCATGGAAAGGGCTCTCCAATCAGCAATTTACATGGGCAAACTTAACATATTGTACGAAGTTGATTTATGGTGACAATTAAGAACATATTACCAAAGTCTGTTTCGCCATTAACATCCCTGGGGACAGGATAAGTTTTAAATCTTCCGGCTGTTTCTTCCCTAAAGGCTGGGATCTTGGCTAAGGATTTAGAGATTATAAATTTAACAAAGGATGAAAACTGCAAGAGGAGAGTCTTGAACAGCAAATAATGAGTTTAACCAGTGTCTCAGGTTCTCAGCAAGATTTATAATGCTTCCCTGCCTAAGGCCAAGGAATCTTTTATTTTGAAGTTTATAGCACTATCATTTGCTATTTTAGATCCAGATATGAGAGTGTGGCCCTGGGACAGGATTTTTTATGGAAGTCAGTGGTCATTGCTTCAGCAAAATTCTCCTTCTGAGGACCTTTCTGGAGAATAGTGTAGTGACCAGGAGGCAAAAGTTGTCACGTGTAAAGACCAAAAGAGGCACCATGCCTTGAACAAGTGACTTGACATATAGACCATTGAACCGCATACTCATCGGACCAGAATGCCCAGTGGCTAGACATCCAACAATCTGGATTATAAGAACTCTGGGGCTAACTGGTTCTATGATGACAGAGGTTGGATTTTCACCTCTGGTGAGGGCAAGGTCACCTTTGGGTCACCCGTCACAGTAAAGGAATACTAGCAAAAGCCAATCACTACCTACTTATGATTGAACTGACAGAGTTTGAAAGTCAACCAGCCATACCTAGGTCACACATTTTCAAAGTACGACCCATATTTCACCTCCATACGAGGTGACCACCTCCATCAGAATTACCCTGGGGTGCGTTTAAAGGACGAAAAAGCTGCTGTATCAGGCCTGCAAAACCTGGGGCTGAGGTCTATAGAAATCTCCATTGTTCACATGCTCCACAGTGTATTCCTTTACACACTAAATTTTAGAAAACGCTGTTCAAGCTTTGTTGGGATGGATGAGAGCTGACCTCTCAAAACACCTACTCCAGGCAGAACTCTTGGATGTGACTAGGAAGTACTTCTCTTTGCCTTTGGGTATTTTCCTCTGAAAAGGCAACCATCATGAGAGCCTCAGAGAAAGAATGGAGGTGAGATTCCTGAAGAACATTCATTTCTTCTGAGACACTGACCCTCCACTGGACCACCCATTAGCATGACAATATTTCTATATATCCCTGCCCAATTTTTCCTTGAAATACGTATCTGTGGTATACGAGGCACTCCACTAGATGTTAGAATATTTTTAAAGACTAAAATAACTTGAGAACTTGAGTAATGAATAACCAGTAGAAGAATTTCAGGTACCATGAAGGCTCTCATAGACAATACTATCTTATTCCCTCCATTGCTCTCTCCTGAGAGTTACATATAGGTTGACTTGCATGACCATATACTGGGTACTTGAACCTATCACATTCTTTGAGTCCAAATTCTCAATGTTGTCTGGTCATAAGGTTTTCAAAGCATAGCATTTTACCAAAAGAGAGAATCATCCATCAGATGCAATGTGTATTAGGTACACACACATGCATGCACACATGCGTGTGCACACACACACACACACACACACACACACCCCTAGGAAATGTATTGTTCTGCTTGGCAGGGACTGGCAGAAGATGGTGAGTACAGAGACCACCCATGCTAGTCACCAGAATCTTAACTACAATAATCAATAAGTATATAGAAATACCAGATAACCATCTATAATAACATAAATATTTCTTACAGAATACATTTTTCATAACATGAATTGGATATGACATGGCATAATAGAATAATGGCCATAACTAACATTTATTGGGAACTTACTTTGTGCTCAAGAATTTTATATACATTGTGAGTGATTCTCATCACAAGGCTGAATTTGGTAATGTTTTATCGCCATTTTATTGATGAAAAAACAAAAAATTTAAGTCATATTCCAAGGCTACACAGCAGAGCAAGAAGCTGGAATCTGAATCCATGCAACCTGACTCCAGAGGCAACTTTCTCAGAAAAGGCTGGATAATGAGTGTTTTAGGCTTTGCAGGCCATAAGACCTTGGTCATAAATACTCAACTCCACCATTGTGGCATGAAAGCAGTCATACAACAATAGATGGCTTGTGCAAATGGACAGGGCTATGCACCAATAAATTTTATCTATAGACACTGAAATTTCAACTTCCTATAATTTTCACAGACCATAAAATATTATTTTTTGGTTTTTCCAATCATTTAAAAATGTAAAAAATATGCTTATGATTGACAGAAAAATGGGTGATGCCTAGATTTGGCCAGCAGACCACAGTTTGAAGACCCTTGCTCTATACCACTTTCTAGTCATGATACATTGGACAGGTTTCTCCATATCTCAGCTTCTTATTCTTAATCACCAGGCTAATGATACCTTGATTGACAGTGTACCGTAAGTCATTTGTTCACTCACATGTTCATGTTTTCATTTAACAGATATTTATTGGACCATGCACTGGGCTAGATGCTGAAGATGCTAGATCCAGTCTCATCCCTCAGTGAGCTTATAGTTCAGAGGTAGTAACAGATGGAAAAGCAAGCGTTCTCTGTGACAAGTATCTGATAGCAAAGTGCTACGGGACAACAAACTCTGAAATAAGGAACTCTGAATGTCTCAAAGGCCTCACAAGAAAAGTAAGAGACTTTCAGAACACAGGTAGTTTCATACAGAGAGGGCCCCAACTCAGACTGTCATTCATCCTACTCTGATTTGGCCGCCTTGGGAGACTGATGGAATATCTGAATCACAGAAACCAAGCTATCGCTCTAATTCCTTGACAAAATATGTGTTTGTTTGTGCTGTTGTGTAACATATTACCATGCATTTAATAGCTTAAAATAACACACATTTCCTATGTCATGGTTTCTATGAGTCAGGAGTCTGGACATGGCTTAGCTGCCTCCTCTGCTCAGAGCCACACTAGGCTACAATTGAGGTATTGGCTGTGCTACATTCTCATCTAGAGCTTTGAATGGAGAAGAATCAGCTTCTGAGTTATTCATATTGTTGACAGAGTTCATTTTCTTGTGGCTGTGGAACTTGGAATGGCTTGCCTCTTCATTATTAACAGGAGTAACAATTATTCTTAGCATTTGTACAAATAAAAAATAAAAACAGATAAACAGTTCTCACCCTTGCCATATAACGTGGCTTAATCAAAGAAGGAACACCTCATCCATTACCTTTGCCATATTCTGTTGGCTAGAAGCAAGTTGCAGGACCTTCCATCCTTAAGGTGAAAGGATAATCAAGGGCATTATATCAGAAATCAGAGGTCATGGGCGCCATCTTAGGATTCTGCTACTACAAAAGACTTGTGGCACATAGAACTGATATTGTACCTGGGTCACGTGGTCTATGTGCTAAAAGAGTTTAGCACACTGTCCGGCACAGAAGGCACTTGTTACTATCCTTATCATTTGCCATTGTCATGATGAAGAATGTTTCATCCATGTTTCATCCCTCTCAGAGCATCATTCATCTTTCCAAGGTGATTTGGAATATTGCTATGCAGAAAGCAACTTCTCCTCTTTCTCTCCAGGGACCTCCACATAGTACACTGAGTCCACATTCCCTTTGATGTCTTGGAATCTTCGAGCTGACCTAATGGCTCTGTGCCATATCATTGTCTAGGTAGAAATGCTTCTGTCAGAGATAGGTTATATCAACTCTTGCCGACAGCCTCTGAGCTCCCAAATTCCAAATGCTAATTTGCTTTGTGTCAACAAATTTATTTCACCATTTTTTAAAAAATTTTTTAATGTTTTATTTATTTCTAGGAGAGAGACAGACAGCGTGAGCAGGGGAGGGTCAGAGAGAGAGGCAGTCACAGACTCTGAAACAGGCTCCAGGCTCTGAGCTGGAAGTCAGCACAGAGCCCGACGCGGGGCTCAAACGCACGAACCACGAGATCATGACCCAAGCGAAAGTCGGACGCTTAACCGACTAAGCCACCCAGGCGCCCCTATTTCACAATTTTTTACTGAGTGCCCACTGCATATCAGGTGGTGTGTTTTCTCCTTCTTGGTAGGTTTGCTCCAACTCATATCTCCAAATATTTTTGTCATTTTGGCTGTTTTATATTCAGTGTCACTTTTTTCTCCATTCCATTTAAGATGGACTCCATTTTTACAAGCAGTATCTAAGGTTTGAGGTGTCAGAGAAATAGCACACCTCACTGATCCTCTCTTCAATAGCACAGGAGTTCATTTAACTAAGCTTTTCCCTCTCTCCCTCTTCATTTCCTACTACCTCTCCTTGATACTGAGATTCAGAGTTGCTCTGTGCCCTCTCTCTCTTACAATCAACTCTAGAACAGAACAGAAAAAGAAAAGAAAAGAAAAGAAAAGAAAAGAAAAGAAAAGAAAAGAAAAGAAAAGAAAAGAAAAGAAAAGAAAGAAAAGGAAGAGAAGAGAAGAGAAGAGAAGAGAAGAGAAGAGAAGAGAAGAGAAGAGAAGAGAAGAAAAGAAAAGAAAAGACCCCTGATATTTCAGTTGAGTATCCTTTATTTCTTTGTCTGTGTGCGTGCCTCTGGTTTCTCAGAAATGCTTTCTGATTCAAGTGACTGTTACTATATCATTAGTAATAACAATACTACTAATATTGATGATATTAATAAAAACTGATATTGCTAGGGCTCTAATTATGTTCCAGGATCTGTTCTAAGACCTTTCTGTATGCATAATAATATCTACAAAGCTTCTACATTACACCAGGTTCCATGCTAAGCCCTGCATGTACAATGGGTTACCTAAAGCAGACCCATTCTTTGGCTCTCAGGGCTTACTTTCTTGAGCACTGAACCAGGAGACTGCCAATATTCAATCATTTTTTTCATTTACAAGAATGGCAATTTCATATGGTTCAACCTAATAACAGGGATTTATACTGAATGATGACACAAACAGAAGTACAATTCTAATCTAAGAGCCATGAAGGAAAAACGCAGGGTTTTATGTAAAAGTAAAACAGGGGAAGCTGACTAAATCCAGGTTTTAGGATGGTATTGAGGAGATGCTCCTCCTCCAGCTCTGTGTTCCTTCCCAAGCAGGGAGAATTCCATGAATGCATTCGTCCTGCCCTTCCTCCACCCTCCTCCACTGGGGAGTTCCACGGAGAGAACTGTTACTGGATCCCCTTCCTTATCCTTCCTCTTAGCAGTCCACCTTCCTCTTAGCAGTTCTTTTTATTACAGCAAAATACACATGACATAAAATTTTCCATTTTCACCCATGTTAAGTGCACAATTCAGTGGCATTAAGCACTTTCACAGTGTTGGACAGCCATCATCACCGTCTATCCCCAGATCTTTTTTCATCTTCCCAAACTGAAGCTCTAATCCCATTGAATATTTCCCCTATTTTACCCTCCCCCAGGCCTTGACAACCACCACTACTTTCAGTACTTTATGAGTTTGACTACTTTAGATATGTCAATCAGTGGAAGTATATAGTATCTGTCTTTTTGTGACTGCTTTATTGCACTTACCGTAACATCAAGGTCCATCCATATTGTAGCATATGTCAGAATTTCCTTCCTTGTTAAGGCTCAACACTTTGTCATTTGTGTGCATGTACCACATTTTCTTTATCTAGTTATTCATCCATCAATGGACACTTGGATTGTTTTTCCCTTTTGACTAATCTGAAAAATGCTGCCATGAACACGAGTGTACAAATACCTGTTCAAGTTCCCACTTTCAACTCTTTGGGGTATATATCCATAAGCAGAATTGCTGGACCAACTTGCAATTCTATTTTTAATTTTTTGAGAACCTACCATGTTGTTTTCCACAGCAGCGGTGCCCTTTTAAAACCCTACCAGCAATGCACAGGGTTCCAATTGCTCCACATCCTTGCCAACATTTACTCTCTTTTTTGATCAAAGCCATCCTAATGGGTGTCAAATGGTATCTCACTGTGGTTTAGATTTGCTTTTCCCAATGATGAATGATGTTCAACATCTCTGCATGTGCTTATTGGCCATTGGCGTGTCTTCTTTGGAAAAATGTCTATTCAACTCCATTGTCCATTTTGTAATCAAGTTGCTTTTGTTGTATTGCAGGAGTTCTTGACATATTCTAAATACTAACCTGGGGTGCCTGGGTGGCTCAGTTGGTTAAGCATCTGACTCTTGATCTCCATTCAGGTCACGATCTCACGGTTCCTGAGTTTGAGCCCCGCATCAGGCTCTGTGCTGACAGGGTAGAACATGCTTCAGATTCTTTCTCTCTGCCCCTCCCCTCCTTACGCTCACTCTCTCTCGCTCTCTCTCACTTGCTCACTCTCTCCCCTCTCAAAATAAATAAATAAACTTAAAATAAATAAATATTAACCCTTTATCAGATAGAAGGTTTGCAAATATTTTCTCCCATTCTAGAAGGAACCTTTTCACTGTGTTGATGGTGTCCCTTGATGCACAAGTTATGAATTTTGATATAGCCCAATTTATGTGTATTTCCTTTGTGGCCTGTGGTTTCAGTGTCATATTATACTTCAGTCCTACAGAGGCAGGTCCAGCATGGGGGCTCTCATGAGGACCAGTGGTGCTGGTGAGTGCAGTTAATTCTGGGTTTAGTGTTAAGAATTGCACTTATCCACTGAAATGAGCCCTGTTTCCAACTCAGCTTTTCTAGTTCCACAAAGAGATATTTTGACCTCCATCAGTATTACTTTTGTGTTAGTTTAATTTGTGTTTGGCACCTGGCTGTGCTCCTGGCTAGAAGTGCATCTTCTCCTCTGTTCCCTTTACTCTCTTCTCTCTACTTTTCCAGCCCTTCTTATCCTTTTTTTCCTCCTCATTTGCTCAGCGACATCACACCTCTCTTATTCTATTTGTATATTTTCTTCCCTCTGCCTTGGATGATTTGCCCTTCTATTTTCCCTTCAATTAATTAACTTCTGTGCATCCTTCAGATGTCATCCTAAAATCACATCCTTTGACATCCTTTCAGTACTGGATGAAAGACATAAATTAGTGCCACACAAATTAAGAAAAAGGCCAGGAATAATTCTGTGCTTGCACAGCCAGGAGCACAGCCAGAGCCCCACATCATCAGGATCCTGTAGGATAGTGTGCCTTCCCTTGACCAGAAAGAGTTAAGTTTGTTTTCTGTGATCCCTAAAGGTTTGCACTCACTGTTTACCCTCACTCCTGCATATGAATAATGGAATCATCAGATTTCTCCCAGAAGTTGAGGATTCCTACTGAATAAGACAGATAAGCATGTCATTTTGCTGCCACCAAAGCCTTAGGTCAAAAAATGCTTTAATTGGATAAGGAAACTCCCTTATGCCAAAAATGAGTAGGAAAAAAATCACAGAAAAGAGGCAACACAAATTAAACTAACACAAAAAAAGTGCTTGCACGGAATGGGAAGAAAGACGGCATCAAAATTCTTATCCTTTTAAAATCTTCCACAAATTTTAAATGAACTCCCCAAGATATACTTGGCCATTAGAAATATAAGCATGTTCTCTAGTCTTTAGCAAGGGGTTTTGGCATGAATTAGGAAGATCTTTATTTTTTTTTAAGTAATCTCTACGCCCAACAGGGGGCTGGACCCTACAACCCCAGATCAAGCATTCTGCACTCTACCTACTGAGCCAGCCAGGTATCCTGATGAATTAGGAAAATCTTAATAAATAATACTTCCCTCTGAGGGCTTCAATCAACCTACAGCACCCAGGACTACATGGAGGTACATCATTGCACTTAAAACTTACAACTTCCCAAGGAGGATGGGTACCCTCCCCCTATTATCCTTGTTCAGTACAGGAAAACACCAAGAGCTTAAATAAGTGAAGTGAATTCTCCACAGTTGTCACACCGTTCCACAGTAGAAAGATTAAAAACCGGTTTTGTCCGATGCCAGAAATCACATTTCTAATCATTGTAACAACAGCCTTATGCGCATAAATTCTATTCCAGAGAACAGTGGAGGCAGCTTTGGCCAGCTTCGGTCAAAGACTCTTCCCTAAGCATGAGATTTTCACATTGGTTTGCCTCTTTGTTCAGCTGCCTCCAGATCCTGACGACAGATGTCCAGAGTCTATACAAAATTCTACTGAGTGACGGGGAACGTGGAGAGAGAAAAAGGAAAGACGGACCAATTGTGAAGAAGGATCTGTGGGAAGAAAGAAGACTGGCAATGGAAGCAAGGAGAAGGGGAGCTATCTCCTCCCCAAAAGAGCATCTATTTAAGTGAAAGTTGGTTGGCCCAAAAGCTTTGTTATCTAGATAGTAGCTCCTTGCACCCAAAAATCCAAAAGCAAAATTAAAGACAGACTTAAAAATAAGATTCAATCTTTCTCATTCATTTACCTTCGACATTAGTTTCTGGAGGACCTTTCCTGTACCAGGCACTGTTTTAGTAATCTGGGATAGATCAGAGGCCAGATAAGGACCCCTTCCCATGTAATGTACTACTTAAGAGAAAGAGACAATAACCAAAAACCAGAATAAACAAAGCAGACACAAAGGGTCTGAAATGTCTTTCTTACCCCTCTATCACTTCAAATCTGGTCACTGAAATAGCATTTATAGAATGTCTATTCTGTGAAAGACTCAATTTTAGATGTCGATCTCACGTAATTCACTTGGGTGAATCTATGAGATAGACACTATTATAATCCCCATTTTATAGATGGGTAAGCAGAAGCTTAAAAAGGAATCTGTCTAAAGGCCAACAATTAGGAAGTGGCAGTTCCTAGACTTGAACCCAAGTAGCCCGATTCCAGACTCTGTGCTCTAAGCACTAGACAGACCACCTCCTGGGATTAGGTTCCAAGTTACAAACAACAGAAATGGACTCTATGTAACTTAAACACAAAAGGGCTTATCAGAGGGGTACCCAATAGCTCACAAAGTCAAGGAGGAAATAGAAAATTAGACTCTGAAGAGCACTTGAGCGGCTCAGTCAGTTGAGTGTCTGACTTCAGCTCAGGTCATGATCTCACGGTTCATGGGTTCGAGTCCCACACTGGGATCTGTGCTGACAGCTCAGAGAATGAGGCCCGCTTCAGAATCTCTGTCTCCCTCTCTCTCTGCCCGTTCCTGATTGATGCTCTGTCTCTCTGTCTCTGTCTCTCTCTCAAAAAATAAATGTTAAAAAACAATTTTTTAAAGAAAATTAGACTTTGAAAATGGGTAAGTATCACAGGAAAATGGCTAAAATTACAGTTAAAAATCTCACCCCAGAAGAGTTCAGTAAGAGTGTGTCTACATCCTTCATAGCTCTTGTCAT
This sequence comes from Proteles cristata cristata, assembly GCA_017311185.1. Classification (NCBI taxonomy): domain Eukaryota; kingdom Metazoa; phylum Chordata; class Mammalia; order Carnivora; family Hyaenidae; genus Proteles; species Proteles cristata. Next base: position 327,137 of record JAESUZ010001797.1, on the reverse strand, counting down.
GGTGTCAGCAGCTCTAGATTCAAGGTCTTAGGAAGGAGCATGTCATGGCTGAGCTTAGTTTAGAGCCCACACTCCTCCAGGAATCACAGAAAGCAAATACCTGGCCTTCCAGCTTCTAGAGCAGAAGCAGTGGCCAAGCACGTCTCCAAGATGGTCTGCAGCTGACTCCCTAGACCTCACAAGAGGAAGAACCACCTTCACAAGTTTCTGCCATAATGGTGGGCCACCCACCCTGTTATCTGCTTAATATTTCTCTTCAAACAGGGTCTGTGTTTTTACTTCATTTACTTTAAAAGGGCACTTTATGTTACTGCTAAGGCCACAGGTTCGATGTGCTAGCCATATTTTGTATTCTAATAGTCATTAAAACAAGCATAAAACCCTCAATGTTTCTTCAGCTCACCCAGAAATCTCCCAGGAGCAACTCGTTCTCCAGGAGATGCTGCTCTGATGCCAGTAACTGCATTCTCATTTCCATCCATTCAGGATGGTGACATCCAGGGACACTAGAGGAAGCTCCACATTTATCACCAGAACTTGGAGTCTGTTAAATCTACCTCTGCAGCCCCTCTTCTTCCTTATTTTGCCTTCCATGGAGTCCCATGCCTCCTCTGCTTCTTGGTCCACTCAACAGTGGGACTGCGGAACAAAGACGTAATACAGGCACAGCCCCTCTTTGGATTTTGGACATGGCTGCCGTTCTTTGCATTTCCCAAAATGCTGTTTAGGCTTCACATTGATTTCCTTTTGAGAAACAGAATTCAAAGTCTCACACCCTCTTTATTTCCCTTATCCCAGACCAAGAGACACAACAGACTGACCAAATAAACAAATGACCAAACATATGCCTTATGAAAAACAGGGAGTGGGGATGGGAGATGGGGGGCAATTTTGCTCAAGAACTATACTCCTTCACTTGTAGCTGAAGTGATGAGCAAATTTATTCACACAATGTATATCCACCGAGGGCTACCCTGGCACCGCAAGGACATAAATGTTGCATAAAAACTCCTTTCTCTCTGCACAGGAAGTCCTGTCAACAGACCTGCAGAGAATGCAGAGCAGGACAAGGACGGAAGAACGGAAGGAAGGACGAGAGCTTCTGGAGGAAGTGGAAGAGGGGACGCCACACACTCTCTGACCCTGTGCATGGACTCCCTCTCTCCTCCCTCCTAAGTACCCCTGCCCAGCACATGGATTCCCTCCCTCCCCTTCAAATCCCTCTCCTTTCTTCTTTACCTTCTCTCTGTCTCCCTCTCAGATCTCTCTCTCCCTCCTCCTCCCTACCTCTCCTAGAGCGGGTGGATGAGCAGGTGGCCTGGAGAAGCCTGGCCAGAGTTCCAGAAGCACCAGAACAAGAGCTGCCATGCTAGTTTCCCTGGACTGCGAGCTGCCCTCAGCATTATCTGCTCTGCCACCCAAGGAGGTAGCTGGCCATGGGCAATTATCTCAGTGCATTCAGTCATAAGTCCTCCTGCTTAATGTCATTGACAGAATAAGATAATCAATTAATTAATAAGTGGCACTGCTCGAGACTAATACATATGCCAACACAGCAAGAAACTGGAAAGGCACAAGGGGGACCGAAGAAAGTCAAGAGTCTTCCTCTGCAATGGGAGAGTATTTACTTGGAGTGCGTGCAAGTTCAGCAACCATCTGCTTACTCGGAATACGAGCACCCAGGGAACTCAAAACAAGCAGAAAGGTTTCCTGGAATTTTAAAAGAATAGTTGATGCTCTTAACCACAGATGCTTAGGCCTTCGAAGATCCTGAAGTGCTCTCTAAATCAAAAGATTTTTTTCCCTATGAAGTTTTAGAATAAAGTAGGTTCCAACTTTCTGGAAATTTGCTATAAGGGTATGTTCTCTGGGACAGTTTCCAGTTAATGTGGATATTATGCCTACCAAACAACCTACTACTCAATGACTATAGGGTATAAGGGTGGAGTAGAGGTATGGGGGTGGGCAGCAGGATGGAAACCACTGTACCAGATTTGTGCTGGGAAGGCCACATTATGGTTTAAAGAATACTGACCTTGGAGCCTAGAAAATCAGGTGGGAACCCTAGTTCTTCACTTCCCAGAGGTCTGAGATCTTGGAACAGCCTCTCAGAGCCTCAGCTGCCCAATCCGTATAATGGGAAAATCATTCCATATTCACAAAGCGGCTGTGAGGATGAGATAGGTAAGACTGCACTGAGTGCTTGGTGGGGAGTGGGGGTGGAGGTTCTGGAGCAGTATTCAACTGCAAAAAACAATCACTGTCATTTATAACAACACACTCTCTCTTGGGTTTGAGTTAGTCTCCCTCCTCCCTCCCATCTCCCCTCCCCTTCCCCTCTCCCTCCCAGGAAGCATAATAACATTCATGATAACTATTACTCATGGAAATTACATCTTTCTAGTAGTTCTTCTCACAGAATAAATTTCATCCAAATCCATTAAAATATTTTAGGCAATATGCCCACTTTAAAGGTGTTAATCATCACAATTTTATTTCAAGATGTTGGTCTAAGGGAAAAAAAAGCTAGACCTCAGTCATTTGGTGAAGTAGTTTGATAGTTGAAAACCAGTTAGCTGGTTTTCATCAGACTTAGCCCACTCCTTTCAAACTGTCAACAAAGACAGAGACTGAGAAAGTCAAACAACCATGAAATATCTGACAATTAAGTCAAGGCCAAGATTTCTACTGTTATAAAAGTTGTAACAAGTTCAAAAGAGAATATCTTGCTCACAAACTCAATATTCACCCAAATGGCAAGTTTATATTCTGCTTAGCTTCAAGGAATGGGGATGTTTTGAGACTTTTTCTTATTACTACTTAGTCCTCAGAAAATGGGCATCTGATATAGATAGATAATAGGTAGACAGACAGACAACCAAACCGACAGATGATTGACAGATGCAGAGATGGATTCCATTCAGATGGATTCTTTCTCCTGTGCATGAGAGGGCAGAAGATAAAAGGACTTAAGAAAAACTTGCAATAGGGCTGACTTAAAAGGAACCTAAAAATAATCTTCCTCTATCTTCTCATTTTTAAAAAGTGAGATACTGCAAAAGGAACCCATTTACCCAGGTCACAAAGCTAGTCCTGCAAATGTTACTGACAAAAGTAAATGGGCCATATTAGGTATCTACTGTGTGCCAGGTTTTGCACTCAGCTCCCTGCCTGTGATACCTCATTTAATCTTCCAAGAACAATCAGAATGCTGGTCTCCCACAAATGTATGGCCAACTAATCTTTGACAAGGCAGGGAAGGGCATCCAATGGAAAAAAGACAGCCTCTTTAACAGAGGGTGCTGGAGAACTGGACAGCAACATGCAGAAGAATGAAACTAGATCATTTTCTTGCACCATACACAAAAATAAACTCAAAGTGGAAAAAGGACCTGAATGTGAGACAGGAAACCACCAAAACCGTAGAGGAGAAGGCCGGAAACAACCTCCTTGACCTCCACCGCAGCAATTTCTCACTTCACACATCCCCAAAGACAAGGGAATCAAGGGTAAAAATGAACTATTGGGACCTCATCAAGATAAAAAGCTTCTGCACAGCAAAGAAGACAATCCATAAAACTAATAGGCAGCCGATGGAATGGGAAAAGTAGTTGCATATGACATACCAGATAAAGGGCTAGTCTCAAAATCTATAAGGAACTTGCCCAACTTCACACCCAAAAAACAAACAATCCAGTGAAGAAATGGGCAGAAGACATGAACATGAACTTCTCCAAAGAGGACATCCAGATGGGCAACAGACCCATGAAACGATGCTAAGCATCCCTCCTCATCAGGGAAATACAAATCAAAACGACACTGAGATACCACCTCACACCAGTCAGAGTGGCTAAAATGAGCAAATCAGAGGACTCTAGATGCTGGTGAGGATGTGGAGAAACGGGCACCCTCCTACACTGTTGATGGGAATGTAAACTGGTGCAGCCCCTCTGGAAAACGGTGTGGAGGTTCCTCAGGAAACTAACACTAGAACTCCCCTATGACCCAGCAATAGCACTGCTAGGAATTTACCCAAGGGATACAGGAGTGCTGATGCATAGGGGCACATGGACCCCAATGTTCATAGCAGCACTTTCAACAATAGCCAAAACATGAAAAGAGCCTAAGTGTCCATCAACTGATGAATGGATCAAGAAGACGTGGTTTATCTATATACTGGAATACTACATGGCAATGAGAAAGAATGAAATCTGGCCATGTGTAGCAACATGGATGGAACTTGAGGGCGTTATGCTGAGCTAAATAAGTCAGGCAGAGAAGGACAGATACCATATGTTTGCACATATAGGAGGATTAGGAGGAACTTAACGGAGGACCGTGGGGGAGGAGAAGGGGAAAAATAGTTGGGGAGAGGGAGGGAGGCAAACCATGAGAGACTTTTGAATGCTGAGAACAAACTGACAGGAGATGGGGTGGGTGGGAAGGGAAGGGAGGTGATGGGCATGGAGTAAGGCACTTGTTGGGAAGAGCACTGGGTGTTATATGAAAACCAACTTGACAACAAACTATTTAAGAAAAAAAAAAACAAAACAAAAAAAGAATGCTGGTCTTACTAGTAAGGAAACTGAGGCTCGGACAGGTGAAGCAACAGTGAAGGCTGATAAGGCTGCAACCTTAAGATAAGATGCAAAGGCAAGACTAGACTCTGAAATGGACACTGGGCTACACAGACCTCCAACTCTTGTTTTCTAATTTAGTACATCTCTATATATTTGATTATGAAATTTTAGTTTAAGATGGAAAATTCCCTTTTTTAATGAACATCTGGAAAAATAATTATCTCCCCAAATCACGCATTTCCTTTCTTCTGGTATAGTCTACTGCAAGCACTGAGCCTAGTTCAGCTGGGGCTGGGCCATCCCTTGAATAAGTGATGCCCAGGCTGAGTCTGTGTGCCTGTCACCATATATATAATAGAAGAGACAATTTCAGGGAGCAGTCAACGTTCACCTCCATGAGCACATGTTTCCAAATTGCCCTTGACAGGTTATGAGGACAGCGTTTCAAAGGGATGCATTAAATACCAGCACAAGTGCTTTGAGAGTCTGTCTTTCTGCTTCTTGGGGCTGGCACTTTGATTTCTTCTAATGCCATTTGGTTTTTGCCTTTCTACCATAAGCAACTCGTGGGGCAGCTGGTCTGGTTCCAGTGTTACTTTCCTTGCCTCTGAACATTAGCAGAATAGAACCATGAGTCAATGAGGTATGTGGTGTGTGAGGCTAAGAGATGTGGGCTCTTCAAATCATGGCTTTACTATTTACTGGCCACATGGTCCCAGGCAACCTCCTTAGCCTTGTAGTTCTTCAAATATGGAATAGGAATAATAATGCTCTCCTCAAGAGGCTGCAGAAAGGATTAAATAAGTATGTTGATAATCGCTAATGTTTATTCACTATTCATTATATTCCAGACTTTCCCTTAAGCACTAAACATGTATGTATGATTCCTGTAATTCTCACAAAGAAATAGGTGGTATTAATATCCCCATGTCACAGATGAGAAACTGAGCCACAGAGAGGTTACAGAACCAGCCAGGTGTCTCCTGGCAGGCTTTGCACCAAGCATCCTGGCTCCAGGCTAAGATCTCTGATCAAAAACACTGTCAGTAGCACAGGAAGTGCTCAACAGATTTTGGTTATCTTTTGTCATTAAACCACCTCCTACCTGCTCACCTATTCAGAAAGAACAATCCTCAGTGTCTTGGGGTAAGAAGAGCAGAATTACCATTTATTGACCCTCAGGTATGTGCTTTACTTATATTTTCCTACACGGTCTTCACAGTAATACTGTATGCTAGGTCCTACTGTCCAGATTGCTCTAAAAAGTCAAGGGACTCTCTCAAGGCAACTAGGGGCACCAGGATAGAAGTCTAAGTCTGTACCACCCAGAAGTCCACGCCACACTGACAAAACGGGCAAGCCTTCACAATGTACGCCACCCAAATCAAACAGATCCTTTCTGCCTCCCCCACTTCATCGTTGTCCCATAACACAGAGCTTCCAAACTGTTCTGTGTGTGAATCATCCAGAGATCTTGTTAAATGCAGATTCTGATTCAGCAGGTTTGATTTAGAACTGAAATGTCACATTCCTAACAAGCACCCAGATGCCATTGTTGCTGCTGTGTGGACAACACTTAGAATAACAAGGATGTCAGAGAGCACTTCAGCCCCTCTCTATTTTCTCACTCGTTTTGCCAACTGAGACTCAAGAGGCTCCAAAAGTTATATAGAACTGAGACTGGGAATTAGCTCCACCTTCTTATAGCTCTATGGAGTCAGATTTTCCAAACCACCCCTGCCTCCACCAATGCCAGCCTCACCACCAACATCACCATCTCTCTCTCTCTCTCTCTCTCTCTCTCCCCCTCCCTCTCCTCAAACCCCTGTCAAATCTTACATCTTTTTGTCATATGCTTATTGTGCACATTTCATATAAAATCTTCCCAATATCCAATGAAAACTCAAATTGTTACTAGGCATATTTAACTCCAAAAGGAGAATTCCATCACATGCAAAATGCAGCAGCTCCTGCAATTTGCAAGCGAATAGTGATTTAAGTAATGATAATGAGGCTGCTGAAAAAAAAAAAAAAAGTACCTTTCCACTCTCAAATTTATACCTAGGAGAAGTATTTCAGGGGTTTCTCATAAAGTGACCCTCTCTTGTTAGCTCATGATTTCATCAGAGCTGTGGTCCTTTCTCTCCAGCCTCATCTCACCACGCATTCCTCAAGACCGTCTTTGCCCAGCTATGCTAATCTTTCAGCTCCTTGAGTGCCATGATCATTCTTACTTCAGGGCCTGACTGTGCTCCTCTCTCTACACGGATTCTCTTCTCCAGTATGTAATTCCCTGGCAATCTCTCTGTTCCCAAGCCCAGAGTTTTCTTCCATAGGGAAGGGCTTGTGGTCAGGACATACTCATTGACCTTGCTCCCCATTACAAAAGGTTGACTTCATATCCTACTCTCTCCAGGGGGGTCAACGCTTTTTGTGATCCAGAAAGAAGCAGAGAAGGAAATCAAGAGGAAAGAATGTCACAATGGCTAGTAATGCAGCCAGCCTACAAAAGCCACTAGAATGACCTCTATCATCACTGGGTCAAGAATTTCCACCATGAATCAATGCCAAGAGGTAGGGCAAGTGAAGCAGTGTGAATTCACAAACATTCCATTTATAGATGTGGGTTGCAACAACACTCATAGAAGAAATAATAGGCAGTCACCAACACCAAGAAGTTCTTGCATATAAAACTCCATGCATTCTCTTTTGGTCACCTATTCAAATTTCCTAATGATCTCCATTATTGTTCTCGAAGAAGACTTCTAGATTTCCTGCCAGTGATTTTCTTTCTCTGTGACTGTGAAAAGTCAACATTGCAACATCCCTTCTTCATCATGCTTGGGTCTCCAACCATTTCTCTGGCAAAGATTCCATCTTATGACCAGGTTATGACTGCCTAATTCTACTGTTTCTACCCTGTTTATAATAACAAGGCAAAATATACAAAACATTCCCTAGCACACAGAATCTCCCAGTTATCACCTATGCTCTGGTAATAATTATTATAAACAAACACATGTTATGTGCCAAGTGTGGTACTAAGCACTTTACAAATAGTAATTCATTAAACTTCAAAATACCTCTAGCGTAAGTACTATTATCATTTTCTGTGTTTTACAGATTAAGTAACTGAGACACAAAGAGGTGAAGTTATGTTCCCAATGTCATACAGGTAAGTGACAAAGTTTGAATTTGAACTCAGGCTGCCTGGATTCCACACTCTTAAACTACTACATATCACTACTCTTGTTTACAGAATACCTGTCTACACTTTGCCTAACAGAATAGGGAAGAAGAGATTTAGATACAGAACACAGAAGGAAATGGTGTTTTATTAAAAGCCCCCCCCCCAGGTGATCCCAGTAGGCCTATGTATCAGAGGTGAAATGAGGACCAATTGATGGCATGCTCAAGGGATACTCACCAGAATGACAAAATCCCAAAATGACAGGGAAGGAAAAATAATGAAATGAAAAGGGAATAAAGGAAATGAGGAATCCCTCCTCTTTAACACCAAACCTATTTTCCCTCTAGATCCTTTTCCCACTTTTTCCTTCCATCAGTCATAGGGGAAGTCCACCGGATGACAGAATTGCAGGTACCAAAGCTGCTCCTATGACAATGAAGGAACTAAGGGTCAGACTGGGTGACTAACACTGCCAGATGGCATGGTTTGCTGTCCCTGCCTCTTCTATCCTACAGAGCCACACGTATGAACCTCTGAAGGGGTGCTGGGAACACTCAGAATTCAGCCACAGTGCCTCAACACATACGGATCCCTTTAATGGGTCTTGTTTGGCCAACCACATAAAAGCTGCAGAATATGGCTCCTCTTTCTTTTGCACTAGAAGTGTCAAGAGCTTCTCTGGCCATTTATGTGATGGAGAGGTTGCTAAATGTTACAGCAAGCATCCCCATCAATCTGGGTAATAGCTGTGTGTTAGTGTCTGCTGAAACCCTAAGACGTCACCAACCTGCAAGGAAAAGTTGTCCTGACCTCCAGAACACGCTCTGCATGATTATCAGGAATAGGAAGGTCATGTGCTGCAATGGACCCCAGTCTGGAGGTAAGGGGTGTTTACGTTAGACCTGATTCTGCAGCTGACTTGTGTGGCCTTGAGGAAATCCCTTAATCTCTCTGGGAAAACTTACAAAAGAGAGAAGAGGCTAATATAAATAACCCCAAATGTGTGCACACAGACTGTAGAAGCAAGTGCATCCTTTCAGAAGTAGGTGATGCTAGTGAATGCCTTCACTCCTCTGCCAGCTAACTATGGCTAAAATGTTGCTTACTGCTGAGTAACAACCACAAAATCCCAGGGGTGTGCAATGGTAGGAATTTATATAGCTCCTGCATCTGCAGTTTGGCTGATACCGTTCAGCTCGGCTGGTAGATTTAATCTGGGCTTGGTTGGAGGAGCTGGCTCTGTCCTGTGTGTGTCTCATCCTCTCCTGGCCCCAGCAGACTAGCCCAGGTATAAGCTTCTCATGATCATGCAGAGATACAAAGAGTAGGGAGAAACACGTGAGGCCCCTTAAAGCTTAGGCTTGGAAGTGGCATGTTGTTACTCTCACCTAATTCTGTTGGCCAAAGCAGTCCACATGGCCAAACCCAAAGTTAAGCGGCAGGCAAAAATACCCCATCTTTGAGGTGAAAGGAGCTACGAAGTCATGTGGGACAGAGCAGACAGAGTGGGAGGGGCCAATGGATTGCTGCACTTGCCCAACCCAACCTCCATCTCCCCATTTCATCATGCTCCACCTGGAATGATCTCTCATCCACCTATTCTACAGTCTCAAACCAATACTCCCCTCATCTACCATTTGGACCCCCACAGTTGACCAGAGCTGTTCCAATTCCCTGGACCTGACGGCAGGTGTCTCCTCCAATGCCCACAACACTAGTCCCACACTGGAGTTCAAACAACAGGAGCTGGTTAATGGATTAGGCTCTCTGTCAATGGGATGTGGTGTTGGTGCTTAGCTTTCCCAAGACGGGAAGGGAATATTGATTGTTTCTGACACAACTGCCCAAAACTCCTGGGGAGCTGAATGGTGTGACTCCCTCTCCAGGGTCAGAGTCTAAACCAACCTGCGGCCCACCAGTAGAGGGCGCTGGATTTTGTTGCTGCCTTGGCTGGGAAGCTGCACTGCCCACAGTACACCTGCGGTTGGTATGAGAACCTTCATTCACCTAAGAGCCCAGACTCTGTAGGGCTGAGGGGCAGATATCACAGGGTCCCTCTACAGGATCTTGAACCTCTCCTGTCAGCCACAACACCCAAAACGTTCTTGTTGAAGAATGCCTTTCTCTATAAAGTCACTCAGTGCACAATCGTGGGTTATAGACCCACACACCCAGACCTCAGTTTAGATTTACCCAATCTACCTCCAACTACAAAGAAAATTTTTTAAAGTGAGAAAATTAGGTAAAAGGGAAAAACAAAGGTAGGAAAATCCCAGATTAAGCCATAAGCATGACTAACACTCAGCATTAATTACACTGCACTCCTGATAATGCCTAGCTTTTGAGGACAAGGAAGGTAATAAAATATATGGATGCCCCAGTTCAGCTTCTGCCAACAGAGATCAATGCCTGAGTCTCCTTTCTGCCATCTCTGCATCTTCCTTATCAGGCTCCTGGATTTTTAAGGTCTCACTCACCTCTGGCTACAGAACCAGGCCTGGTGGGTCTCAAAATAATTAGTCTGACCCCCACATAGATTCCTTCTCATCCCCCAGGGCCACTCTCTCAAAATCCTGTTCTGCCACTTTCTTTAAAGAAAGTATCCCTGCCTGTGGAACACCAGGTCTCAGACTCTCCCCTTGTCTCCCTGTTAAGTGCTAAGGGACCATTCTGCACACAGCTCTCAGCAGCGGCTGCAGCAGACACCACAGACCTGCAAGCAGAACTCATTAGTGCCAGGACAGGGCCTGGCGCTCACCCTCCTTGGCAATCCTACCTCCTCCTCCAGGTAACGTGGCAGAGAAAAGAAAGAGGGTCCACACCCTCTGATGTCTCGAAGTGGTTCTAGTGGCCACTTGGAGCACATCAAAGTGGGTTCCTGGCTCTGCAGGCATGAACCAGCGCCTGGTAGATGTGCTTCTGGCCTTGCTGTGCGCCTCTGCTCAGAATACAATTTAGCACATTTTTTCCAGGCTGTTCTGAAAAGGGGGGAGCTACAAGAGACTTGCTACTTGGCAACATGAGTCCTAGCATGCTCTGATCCCCGCAGAGCACCGTGTTACTATAATCATCTGGAACCCATTTTCCTGTCCCAAGACCAGGGCCCAGAGACTCTGCAACAGCCTGAAGGCAAGAGCCACTGAACTGTCTCACTGCCTCTGCTCTAAACAGAATGGAGTCTTCCGTGGCAGCATTGGCAGCTGTGGCAGCTGGGGCCATTCTAGGGACACCTGTGATCTAAGAAGTTCCTTCCAGGGGCACTTGGGGGGCTCAGTTGGCTAAACCTCCGACTTCAGCTCAGGTCTTGATCTCACGGTTTGTGAGTTCAAACCCCCCATTTGTCTCTCTACTGCCAGCATGAAGCCCATTTGGAATCCTCTGTCTCCAACTCTCTCCCTCTCTCTCTCTCCTCCTCTCAAAAATAAATAAACATTTTAAAAAAAAGTTTCTTAATAAAAAAAAAGAAGTTCCTTCCAATGCGTCAGGAGCCAGGATCCACAGGAAGAAGGGATCCATGAGGGATACCCCAAAGGGGCATGGGCTGGCATGGGTGGGAAGTCATGGGCACTAAGGGGGTTCAACCAGACTCTCTCTTTTTCTTTTTCTTTTTTTAAAATAGTTTATTGTCAAGTTGATTTCCATATAACACCCAGTGCTCATCCGTACAAGTGCCCTTCTCCATGCCCATCACCTCCCTTCCCTTCCCACCCACCCCATCTCCTGTCAGTTTGTTCTCAGCATTCAAAAGTCTCTCATGGTTTGCCTCCCTCCCTCTCCCCAACTATTTTTCCCCTTCTCCTCCCCCACGGTCCTCCGTTAAGTTCCTCCTAATCCTCCTATATGTGCAAACATATGGTATCTGTCCTTCTCTGCCTGACTTATTTCGCTCAGCATAACACCTTCAAGTTCCATCCAGTTGCTACACATGGCCAGATGTCATTCTTTCTCATTGCCATGTAGGATTCCATGGTATAGATAAACCACATCTTCTTGATCCATTGGTCCGTGGATGGACACTTAGGCTCTTTCCATGTTTTAGCTATTGTGGAGAGTGCTGCTATGAACATTGAGGTACATGTGCTCCTATGCATCAGCATTTCTGTATCCCTTGGGTAAATTCCTAGCAGTGCTATTGCTGGGTCATAGGGGAGTTCTATTGTTAGTTTCCTGAGGAACCTCCACACCGTTTTCCAGAGGGGCTGTACCAGTTTACATTCCCACCAACAGTGTAGGAGGGTGCCCGTTTCTCCACATCCTCGCCAGCATCTAGAGTTCTCTGATTGGCTCATTTTAGCCACTCTGACTGGCGTGAGGTGGTATCTCAGTGTCGTTTTGATTTGTATTTCCCTGATGAGGAGGGATGCTTAGCATCGTTTCATGTGTCTGTTGCCCATCTGGATGTCCTCTTTGGAGAAGTTCATGTTCATGTCTTCTGCCCATTTCTTCACTGGATTGTTTGTTTTTTGGGTGTGGAGTTGGGCAAGTTCCTTATAGATTTTGAGACTAGCCCTTTATCTGGTATGTCATATGCAACTACTTTTCCCATTCCATCGGCTGCCTGTTAGTTTTATGGATTGTCTCCTTTGCTGTGCGGAAGCTTTTTATCTTGATGAGGTCCCAATAGTTCATTTTTACCCTTGATTCCCTTGTCTTTGGGGATGTGTGAAGTGAGAAATTGCTGCGGTGGAGGTCAAGGAGGTTGTTTCTGGCCTTCTCCTCTACGGTTTTGGTGGTTTCCTGTCTCACATTCAGGTTCTTTTTCCACTTTGAGTTTATTTTTGTGTATGGTGTGAGAAAATGGTCTAGTTTCCTTCTTCTGCATGTTGCTGTCCAGTTCTCCCAGCACCCTCTGTTAAAAAGGCTGTCTTTTTTCCATTGGATACTCTTTCCTGCTTTGTCAAAGATTAGTTGGCTGTACACTTTGGTTCCAAATCTGAGTTCTCTATTCTATTCCATTGGTCTATGTGTCTGTTTTTGTGCCAATACCATGCTGTCTTGATGATGACAGCTTTGCAGTAGAGGCTAAAGTCTGGGGTGGTGATGCCTCCCATTTAGGTTTTCTTCTTCAGTGTTACTTTGGCTATTCGGGGTCTTTTGTGGTTCCATACAAATTTTAGGATAGTTTGTTCTAGTTTTGAGAAGAATGCTGGTGCAATTTTGATCAGGATTGCATTGAATGTGTAGATTGCTTTGGGTAGTAATGACATTTTAACTATCTTCTTCCAATCGATGAGTATGGAATGTTTTTCCATTTCTTTGTTCAAATGGACCCTCTCAGTCAAACCAGAAAGCTGGGCATTACCTGTGGTTCTTCCTCTCTCCCTGACCAACTCATCAAACAGCAATGTTACCTGCTAAATAGCTTTTGGATCTGTCCCATCCTCTCCATTTCCATTACCACGGGCTCAATGCATCTCTTACCTAGACTGTTTTCTCAAGTCATCCCCCCAATTTGAGTCTCCAGCCTTCTAAGACAGGGAGCAGCAAACTACAGCTCATGGCCCAAGTCTGGCCAGCCATCTGTCTTTGTAAAGTTAACTGGCACACAGCCATGCCCATTTGCTTATGTTTTGCCTATGTCTACATTTTCACATTAGAAGATCACGGCTGAGTAGTTGCAAGAGACCATGTGACCCACAAAGTCAAAAATACCTACTGTATGGCCCTTTAAGAAAAAGCCTACTGGGCTATGCTCTAAACAACCACCACTGGTATGAGCTCAAGTCACTTGTCTTACTCAAGATTTACCAACTGTTCCCCGTGCCAAACAGAAAAAAAAGTTAACTTCCTTGGCATATATGCAACATAGTTCAGGGATTACAAACTGACAGTCCGCAGGCTGCATCCAGCTCCTGTAGGCCTTTGTGGCTCACAGAGTCAAAATATTAAATTAACTGCCAACTTTTACAAATTGTAAGGCTATATATTGAAATTGGGATTTCTGATTTATCTTGAAAAATACAGAACTTGGCTCTGGAGAGCACAGGCACCATCTAAAGGGGACAGATGCGTGCTGATTATGGCTGAGGGATGCTGTATGGGAACAGGTGCCTGCGCTCTCCAGTTCACCATAGACCCCACTGCTCCCTAGCATCCTACACCAGGCCTGCTTTACTACTGCAGGCATATGAGTCTGGCCCCCCTGCCCTTCCTCCTTTCTTTACCAGACAACCCCGGTAGTTCCTCCCCTGGAACTATTTACAGCAGAAGACTCAGAGTTCTCAAGAAGCCATGCTCTTTCCCACCTCCACACTTGTGCACACACTATGGCCTTGTATTAGTCTGCTAGGGCTGCCATAACAAAGAACCACCGACTAGACGGCTTAAAGGCCAGAAGTGTATTTTCTCACAGTTCTGGGAGGTGGAAGTCCAAGATTAAGGTGACAGCAAATTGGGTCCTTCTGAGGCCTCTCTCCTTGACTTATAGATGGCCATTTTCCCTCTGCATCTTCATATTGTCTCCCTTCTGTGTAGGCTGGTGTCCTAATCTCATTTTACAAAGACACCAGTCAACTGGGACTAGGGCCTACCCTAATGATCTCATTTACCCTTAATTACCTTTTTAAGGACCATACTAGCTTTCTCTTGAATGCTGACAAAAACTGAGGACTGATGGATGTGGGGGGGAGGGGGGGATGGGCATGGAGGAGGACACTTGTGGGGATGAGCACTGAGCGTTATGTGGAAACTAATTTGACAATAAACTATTTGTAAAAAAAAAAAAAAAAAAAAGGACCATACTAGCTCCAAATAGAGTCACATTCTGAGGTGTTAGGACTTCAACATATGAATTGGGGTGGGAGACACACTTCTGTCCATATACCTCTCTTCCAGGAATGCCCTCACCCACCTGAATCATCTGACAAATACTCTTTAAGAGGCAGATCAGATCCCACTTTCTTTCCTCCTCAGAAATCCCCTGCTGAGTTTGCCTTCCCATCTTGTATTTCTTTGCACCTTAGGCACACCCTAACAAGAAAACTATCACTGCGCAGTGTAATGATTTATAGTCCCCCCCAGCTTTTTCTTCCCACTGAACTGTGTGAGCTTGTGGGAACAGTAACTACTTATTTCACTATTCATTCAGCAAGTATCACTGAAGATTCGACTGTGAACAAGACAGTTTCCTGGCTGCATAGAGTCTATATTCAAGCAATGGAAAAGCATAATAAATAAGAAAATAAACGAAAGTGGGAAATTGCACGGCACCATGTTTAACCCCTTGAGGAGCATTCAAAAGCCAGTGAATGAATGCAATAATGGAAACACATGCAAGATGAGTCTAGATATCTGAGGGCATTTTCAGACTTGGATTTCTCTGATGTCCTGACTCTGGGCTGCTGAGGCAGTTATCAAGTTGAATGTCAGTCAGCCTCCCCTTTTCCTGAAAGCTAGTGTCACTAGCTTAGATCACTGCATCCCCATATCCTTCCTTAAAGTACAGGACCCAAAACCATCCCTAGGAAGAGATGTAAAGACCAAGATAAAGTCCACCAATGACTCCCACTGTCCTTGCCTCAAAAGTCCCCAGAGTTAAGGTCTAGGTGCCAGTGGCCATCCCTGAGAATGGCTGTACTTCCCTGTGTGCAACTTTTGGGTAAATGTGGGTGGGGAGCGGGGGGTACATCACAGGCTATAACCACTTGTAGAAAGTAATGGGTGCTTTCTGCAAGTTCTCCAGTAACACATGAAAAAATGGCACCTGTCACACTGTAACCCCCCTCTGCTGAAAGCACAAAGCCAGAGGGACCTCAGCATGGCCCTTAATGTCCACTCCCTTCCTGTTTCCAAAGAAAGGGAAGCATTTTAAAAAGTAAATGCTCACCAAACTACACGCCTGAAAAACAAACAACCCAGTGAAGAAATGGGCAGAAGATATGAACAGACACTTCTCCAAAGAGGACATCCAGATGGCCAACAGACACATGAAACGATGCTCAGCATCGCTCCTCATCAGGGAAATACAAATCAAAACCACACTGAGATACCACCTCACGCCAGTCAGAGTGGCTAAAATGAGCCAATCAGAGAACTCTAGATGCTGGCGAGGATGTGGAGAAACGGGCACCCTCCTACACTGTTGGTGGGAATGTAAACTGGTACAGCCCCTCTGGAAAACAGTGTCGAGGTTCCTAAGGAAACTAACAATAGAACTCCCTTATAACCCAGCAATAGCACTGCTAGGAATTTACCCAAGGGATACAGAAATGTTGATGCATAGGAGCACATGTACCCCAATGTTCATAGCAGCACTCTCCACAATAGCTAAAACCTGGAAAGAGCCTAAGTGTCCATCAACAGATGAATGGATCAAGAAGATGTGGTTTATCTATACCATGGACTACTACATGGCAATGAGAAACAATGAAATCTGGCCATGTGTAGCAACATGGATGGACCTTGAGGGTGTTATGCTGAGCGAAATAAGTCAGGCAGAGACAGACAAATATCATATGTGTGCACGTATAGGAGGATTAGGAGGAGCTTAACAGAGGACCAAGGGGGAGAAGAAGGGCGGAAATGGTGGGGGAAAGGGGGAAAGGCAAACCATGAGAGACTCTTGAATGCTGACAAAAACTGAGGACTGGTGGATGTGGGGGGAGGAGGGGTGGGCATGGAGGAGGGCACTTGTGGGGATGAGCACTGGGTGTTATGTGGAAACTAATTTGACAATAAACTATTTGTAAAAAAAAAAAGTAAATGCTATCTGGGTTTTAAAAAGTGCCTATTATAGAAAATTTTAAGTGGATTAGAATACAGGCACAAAATTTACCCATGGAACTCTGTGTACCCTCACGTATTTATTCATACATATAAAATTCAGAATCAATTTTGTCACTTAAAAATTTATGTTAAACTCACGGATTAATGTTAAATTTATACATTGGCAGGAACTGGATTAGAAATCCTGGGAACTGCATTCTAGAATATATCTAGTGATCTTCTTCAACATTTAGTACACTCTATATATTCCAACATGTCCTCCATATCAATTATCCATTGCTAGATGGTTTCTATCATCGGTGACTACTCTCAATGAAATGTTTTCAAATGATTACATTTTCTGTGCAACTACTGTAGATAAAGAAAAGGTAAGGCTCCCAAACTACTGAATCCTTATTATTTCAAATAGTTTCTAGTTCATTCCATGAGATTTTCTATGTAGATATTGCCATTATTTTAAGTAACGATTATTTTGCCACATTCTTTCCAATATTTATCCTTAGTTCATTTTCTTCTATAATTGCATTGGCGAGCAATCCCAACACATGTGTAAATAATGACAGAAAGAGTAGTTTGTTCTTATATTCAGTGGAAATGCCGTTAGTGTCTCCCTGCATTGATAGGCATAATATCAGTTAGCTATTGGTTTGTATAGATTTCTTTTCTTGGTTAATAAAAAAATGCATTTTCAGATTCTAATCTCCCTATTATCAGTAATAGAAGTCAGATTTTATCAAATATTTTTAAGGATCTACCATAATAATTTTTAAATTTATAGAATACTTTTTTCCTCTGCTATACATTTCCATAATCCTTTATTTTCCCATGTCTTAGGCCCAACATAATTATTGGCTCAGAGATACAAACATCTGAAAGCTCTTCGTACATTTTGTCAAACTATATCCCCAAAGGATGGGGCCAAGTGACATTCCTCCCCAGAAGTGGATGGAAATGGACTCTGTCCAACACTGTGTTTTAACAACTGAAATTTCTGTCAACTGATAAGACTACTGACTGTTGGCTATAAAATTTACAAGATATACCACCTCATTCCCACTCTCCTACTGCAACTCTTAAAAAATAATTGTTGGTCCTCAGGTTTATGGTACCTTCTGACATTTCATAAAGATTTTAACACAATTCCTCTGGAAGAGCCCTTCAGGAATATCTAGCACAATGATTGAGAAATGTTTTGAGGTCACAGAACTATAATAATCCAAAAATGTTATACATACTTGTCTCAGAAAAAATGTGCATACGTGTATTTCTTTCATAAATTTCTGAATATCTGCAGATGTCCTAAAGCTCATCAGTGGGGTGTCACAGACCCTCAATGAAGAAGTCTGATCTAGTCAAACACTTCTATTTTACAGATAAGGACAACTGAGGCCAGAAAATCCTGCTTCCATTAAAAACTGAAATGAAATTATCTTTTGATTTGTTTTAAAGGCCTCTTCCAAAAGTATTTGAAAAAAAAAGCATATATTGGTTTTCTACTTTAAAAAGACATTTTTATTCTGAAAAAGGACAACATTTTTAGAACTAGCAGTTACTGAACTGGCCATGCAGCTTCCCCAGAAAAATACTTTAAGGGAGTCCACATCCACTCTCATGGAGTGAATGGGAAAACGTGCCTGAGCAGTTATGAGAAGATGCAGGGTCTGGTAAGGGTCTATCCTGGAATAACTCACAAACCCTGTGAGCCTCATTTTCCACATGTGTAAAATAGAATAATAATAGGGTTGCAGGCTGTAGAGGGTTGTGTGTGTGCTGTGTATGAATGTGGTTTGTGGGTAGTGAGGGTTGTGAGTTATATGCATGCTGCCGATTGTGTGGATCTATAATAAGCTGTATGTATATGTGTTTTGGTTTATATGGGAGGTGGTAGGTTGTATGGAGAGAGTTGTGGGTTGTGTGTGTACGGGAACTGTAGGTATATGGGGTGTGTGCGTGTGTGTGTGTGTGTGTGTGTGTGTGTGTGTGTGTGTGTAGATAAGGCTAAAGGGGTAGGCTAGGGGCACCTGGGTGGCTCAGTCAGTTAAGCATCCGATTCTTGGTTTTGGCTCAGGTCATGATCTCACAGTTTGTGGGATCAAGCCCCATGTCAGGCTCTGTGCCGACAGTGTGGAGTCAGCTTGGGATTCTCTCTCCCTCTTTCTGTCTCTCCCCTGCTTGCTCTCTCTCATGCTTTCTCAAAATAAATAAACTTTTATTTATTTTTTTTTAAATTAAAATAAAGGGGCACCTGGGTGGCTCAGTCATTTAAGCATCCAACTTTGACTCAGGTTATGATCTCGTGGTTCATGGGTTCAAGCCCTGCGTCCGGCTCTGTGCTGACATCTCAGTGCCTGGAGCCTGCTTCAGATTCTGTGTCTCCCTCTCTTTCTGCCCCTCTCCTGCTTATACTTTATCTCTTTCTCTCAAAAATAAATAAAATTTTTAAAATTTCTTTAAAAATTAAAAACATTTTAAATGTTAAAATAAAATTAAAGAAAAGAAGGCTAAACTGGACTGTGGATGGCACAAGAGATGCTGCTTGTGCCCCAGTGGTATCCCTTCTTCAGTGAAGATGCCTGGCCTCCAAATGCCAGCACCAGCATCGACTGATCTGAGGCCCTTCTCTGAGTCTGGGCCCTACTTTTGCCTCACCCTCACAGGCCACAAGTGACAGCGAGTTCATGCGCTCAATCGCAGGGGCCTCAGGTCAATGACTGACAAAGGCTGGAGAACAAATACCCCAGCACTCCAAAGTTCACGTTCCATACCGCTCTCCAGGGCAGCCGTGCAGGGTCTGGCTCCAGCTGCCCAGTGCAGTAATGGGCAGACATGGTGAGAACTTGCTTGAAAGTGATCTTCTACTGGTTCCTCTCTTTTCCCTGTTTTACTTCCACACTCCCATCTGAGTGTTCCCTGAGATCGTGCCC
The DNA here is from genome assembly GCA_017311185.1 of Proteles cristata cristata. Classification (NCBI taxonomy): domain Eukaryota; kingdom Metazoa; phylum Chordata; class Mammalia; order Carnivora; family Hyaenidae; genus Proteles; species Proteles cristata. The sequence goes on along the minus strand of JAESUZ010001797.1, from coordinate 307,719 downwards.
AAATAAATGACCCGTTCTCACATCCATTATCTCAGTGGTCCACTTCTGGGCAGACCGACACTAAGACAGCCTTATAAGCCATTCTGAACTTGCCCCTGAGGGCAATGGGCAGCCGTGAGGGTTATTAGCAGGGGCATCACACAGCCCGTGATGTGTTGAAAAAATTAAGTGAGTAAGACCTAAGACTCCAGCAACTTTCTATCGTCTACAACTCACATCCTGAGGGAGGGATGCTGTCCATGCACAAAGCCTCCTCATCAAGGATGGGTATTTGCCCATTTGCCAGGCAGGAGTGGTCCAATTCACCAGGGGACAGCCACACCAAGACTCTGATGCAAGCAACCTGCTTCACAGCCCCATTCGCCCCAGGATGCATTTCTAGAATCACCTTCAAAAGCATTCTGTCCAAATCATTCAAGAAAAAGATCTTGGACCAACTCAAAAGCTGTCAGGTATTGCTGCCCTTTCTGGTGGACAACGTCATTTCCACTCAGCCCCCATTTGGTAAAGGGAGGCCAAAGCCACGTCCTGCCACTCAGATGGGAGCCAGGCACCTGGTGCCTTTTCAAGTCAGGCAGCTGATGGTGAATCTGCTTTAAAGGTGGGAATCTGGGCCACCAGAAGCTTCTGGTCCTGCCTGTGTGACTGTCCCGGGGAGCATCGTTCCTGACAGGTGGGTGAAGCCCACGGAGAATGCCACTCTCTCGGCATGACAGAGGCAGCCTCCCTGACTGAGGCACCTCTGAAATTCTTCCCTGTGAGCCTCGCCCTTTAGTGGGAGTGAGAGAGGACAGAGCTGCAGCCTCAGGATGGCAGGGGAGTGCAGGGGAGCAGGGCACGCACACCAGAGAAGAAAGGAACCCGGAGGACGAGAATGAGGAGCCTCCAGGCCGACAAGGTGGACAGGACTCGCCCTCTGTCCATCCCTCCAAGCTTTCTGTTTCCTAGAGACCCTGGGAGGGCAGGCATGGCTGAAATGCCAGTGGGGAGCACGACACACACCTGACACCAACCCCAGATGGCCCTAACTGTATACATATTCGTGGATAAGTTACTTAACCTCTCCATGCCTCAGTTTCCTCCCTTATAAAATGAGGCTATTAAGACTTATTTCACACTGTTGCTGAGAGTCTTAAATGAGACGCTGTATGTGGAAACCGCTAATAGGTTGCCAAATACATCCTGTTAAATATTCCTTCTTTCCCATTATAGAAAGTAACATTTTTGGAGTAATTTCTATATAAGAAACTTTCAGCATCCTGTGAGGCAGAATTCTATATAAGAAAACTCATCCCATTTTATAGATTAGCAAACTGAGTCACAGAGGTTATGTAACTAACTGTCAGGGGTTCTGGCCCTTGCAGGGGGTGGCACCGGGGTCAGAACAGGGCAGCTCCGGCTCCAGAGCCCAAGTTCTTTGCCCATTCCCCCTGCTCCCCAACTTATAGGAAAAACTGGAAGCCCACATGTCCCAGGAAGAAGGCTCACATATCACCAGGCATCAATTGCATTTACACTGAGATTCAAGACTATAGCTGTGTCACTGGTGGTATATTTTGCAGCTCTGGCTTTAAAACCAAACAAACCAACCAATGCCATGCCATGCAGCAGGGGTTCACAAGGAGTGACCACACACCAGCAGCATCACCACTCCTCCAGGAGGTGTCAGTGCAAATTCTCAGGCCCCAACCCAGACCTACTGAATCAGAAATGCTGGGATGCCCCTCCAGGTGATGCCTGTCTGAGCACCACTGCCATAGTAGAATGTCTGCTTCCCTTCAGTAGTAACTACTAAGCAGGAAGATTGATTAAATAAACCAATAAATTGTTAACATTATTATTGTTTTATTTCCAGCTGGGGTTGTTCAGAGATAGGGGTACTAGACATGCAACATCCATTGAGGACAAACAAATTCATTCATTCAATATCCACATTTTGAGCACTGTGTTCTAGGCACTATGGTGGGAAGACAGCACAGAGCTAAAAAGACAAACGTACCAGGTTCCTACTTTTCCAGTCTAACCATCTAGTAGGGGAAGCAGTTGTGTAACGCATAATTACACAATTATTTTAAGTTGTGCTGGAAGATGAAAGACAAAAGGAATGCTTCAGGAAAGCACAATGGGGGTTCGGACCTAATCCTGGAAGTCAAGGAAGACCTCTCCCGGTAAGTGACACTGGAGTCAGTGCACTGTCCACTGAAGCGGGTTGGGAGGGGGTAACTGTGAGGATGAGCAGGAACAGCCTGTACCAAGAGCCTGGGTGGGAAGACACCCCCTGGGTGGTCTTCAGTACATCCCCACTTGAGCCTTTTGGACCAGTTCTTACGTGGGGACTCTGCTCAGAGATCCCCACCCCCCCATGTAATGGCACAAAGCCAGAGCATGCACCCATACACGGGGCCTCCTGTGATTCCAGCTTCTCTCGGGGGGCTCTTTGCCCACCCACAGTGCATACAGAAGCTCAGCTTGTCTGCTGCACCCCTAAGTCAGCAGGTGGTGGGTTCCAGGTACCCGGTCCACCTATGGGTAAACTGCATGAAGCCAGGAGCTCCCTACATGGAGGGGCCACGTGGGGCTGTCTAGATGCATCTCCTGTTCATCACTCTAGCTTCGAGTCTCCTCTTGCTTTCTACTGATGAGGCTCTCATCTATCTTTTCCAAGTTTGGCTATTTTTCTTTTTTCTTGTTGTATCTTACCCAGAATTCTCCGTCTCTAAAAGGAAGCAGTCAGTAAGAGAGAATCTGCCACATCCACTCCATCCACTATATTTACCTTTTAAATCTCCCACAGCTACATTAGGTGTCACTGCTATGTACTTTCAGAGTATCACAGACTTCCCATCTGGACCTGAGCCCCCCAGAGCTGTAACCTCCTTGCCAAGCCGCATGAGCTCTCCAGTTTGCCTGCCAATACTCCTAGCACCTAATGCAGCCTGTGGCACTTAACAGTGCTCAGCAAGTATTTCTGAATGGATAAACAGTTCATTGGTAACCTTCATACAATCCTACAAGATGGAGAGAACATTGTTCCTCCTTTATTTATTTTTTTAAATGTTTATTTATTTTTTAGAGAGATAGAGCAGGGGAGAGCAGGGGAGGAGTAGAGAGGATCAGAAGCAGGCTCCATGCTGACAGCAGAGGGCCATCTCCGTGCTGAGATGGGGCTCGAACCCACGGACCGCAGGATGGTGACCAGAGCCAAAGTCTGACACTTAATGGACTGAGCTACCTAGGCATCCCTGTTCCTCTTTTAAAGGTGAGTAAACTGAGGCTCAGAGTGCTGGGTAACTCACCAAAAATCCATCAGAAAGCAAGATGCAGAAGTTCGAACTGACATCAGGGTGCAGGATCCCAAAACCTCTCTCGGTCCATCACACTGCCTCTTCAACAGTCCTGAGGTCCCAAAGCACTAGGCTTGTAGGTGAGTGTGACTGGATGGAAAGTAGGGCTGCCTCCTTCTGCCCAGAGTCAGGGCAGTGTGACTGGAGACAAAGGGTGTGGGCTGTGGGGGAAGGGGAAGAAACGAGGTGGTTGACAGAATGAGGTGAAGGTGGACATCTCGCAGTGTCGCCACAGGGTGGACATGCTCCCATCCTAGAAATGATAAAGTTCAGTCCTGCGTAAGAACAGCACCGCACCTGCTCTGTGGTCTTCCAGATGAAAACCCAGCTCGGGCTGGTGTGCCTGCCTTCAAGGTCGATCCCCAGACTGAACTCTCCAGAGGGCTTGTGGGGACCAAACCACCACCAAGAAAATCACAAGGGAGGCCGACAATTCTTTGTGGCCCACCGTCCATGAGATCCAGCCTAACTTGGCAAGATATTCGGAACTCTAAACCATTAGCAGATTTGAAATAGTGGTTGTCACCTTGTCACCATGAAAGTTGCGCAAAAAAACAGGGTACAAATTGTACTTCACAGTGATTTCACCTTTCCTCTAAAAACAAAATAAAAATGTGTGCAAAATAAAGAAGACAACAACTAAAAGCAATAACATGAAAAAGCTGCAGAGGTAGGACTAAATACAGGGTTCCCCCCCTCGTTTACTATGTCATCCTAATTGTCAGGAATGAACCTCCCTCTTTTAAGCAAAACAAAACTGCATTATAGAGGAATATAATGGTGCTTACTGAGTGCTTGTTATCTGGCTGTTTTGTCCCATTTTATGTAACCCCAAGTAAATGTCTATTATTAGCCTTGCTTTACAGGGAGGGCATTAGCCTCTGATGGGCTGAGTTGTCCTAGCTGTAGCTGGTCAGTGCAAAACCAAGTTTTAAAAATAAATGTTGACCTACCCTACAGCGTACTTTCCAACCTTGGCTGCGTGTTACAATCCCATGGGATTTTAAAAAATCTTGCGGTTCAGGCCACACCCCAGACCAATTAAATCAATCCCTCAGTAACAGGAGCTCAATGCAGGCGACAGCAAGAATGTGAGCTTTCAAGACCAGCCCAGTAGTGGTTTGTGGCAAGCCCCACCTCCCGCCCTGTGAGTTTGTGTGCACCTTCAAGGTGTAGAGGAAACCTCTGTCTGCTTCAGCTAGCTGAAGCACTTTCTGTTGCCTGTAATCAAGAAAAAGTAACGTACTCCCTCTGAGCCTTTTGGGGAAGAATAATCAGCAGTATTAGGAATATAACAGAGGTTTCCAGAGCTTGGAGGTGAAGGCTGGACTGCCTGCATTCAAACGTCAGCTCTGTCACTTAACACTGTTGCTTTGGACAAGTGACATCAGCTTTCTGAGCGTGTTTCCACAAAGTATAATCAACAGAGTATGTACTTAGAAGTATCTTGAAGATCAAAAGGGAGAGTTTCAATGGTACATTCTACATACAAAGCCCTTAGGGATTAGCTATCATTGTTGTTGAGGTGGGCGGTGAAAGCTCTCCCCTCCCCTAAGACCACTACGACCCCAGGCTCCAGGAGCCCCAGTCTCCTCCCTCTTTCTTGGGTGCCAAGCCATCTACTACCATACCTTTGCCCTTTGGGACTCCTTAGAACCACCTCCCTTTTCACTCCTACCTACCCAAATCTTTCCAAACGTAGCTTCTCTTCCTTCTTCACAGGGCCCATGCTGCTTTCCCTCCTCTGAACCTAGGTGGCCTATGGCAAATCCTAGTGCATAATTTAGGACTCAATTATGCATTGCTGTGATAATCTCCTTATTTCATCCTGGATACGTCCTGTCTCAACAGCTACACTGTAGACTCCTCGAGAGCAGGTCCCTTGTCTCATATATGTTAACCCCACCGGACTGAACATTTAGGAGGAAAGAAAAGAAAAATGTGTCATATTGAACAAAGCAATTCAACAGATGCCAAATCAATGTTTCAGGTCACAGGAGTGGGGTAAGGTCAGGGAGGAAGCCGGGAGTGGGTCTCCAGGCAGCCCTGAATTCCACACAGCAGAATGACTGGGAAGCTCTTTGGTAATTTGCATACAGATGACATTCTACAAAATGCAGGTGCCTGCCTTTTTGCCACGGAGGCCAATTAAATGCTTTACATTTTAAAAGCAGACTCCTTAAGAAATGCCTGTGAGGACAATTAAGAGCACAAAACACAGTAAATGAAACTTGAAGTTATCAAAAGCTACTGAAAGAAGTTGAAGAAAATGGCCAGTGGCCAAATGGAAGGAAACTGAGTCCAGTGGATCAGATTACAGGCTCTGGGAGCCAGTAGTCACTGGCCCCCGTCCCTGCAGAGCCTCCCACGGCCAATTGTAAAATAGAGATAATAACAGTGCTTGCCTCATAGGGTAGTTGTTAAGACTGACTGTATTAATACACGTAAAGTAATTAAAACAGTGCCTAGCACTTAAGTGCTCAATGACTGCTGGTTGCAATGATTATGATGATGATTAATACAGCATTATATACGTTCCAAAATAGCAGAGACCTTTTCCACCTTGTTTTCTCAGCACCCCAGCACTTCCAGAACACAGGAAGAAACCCAATAAATGATTGTTGAATGATCGAATTGAATGGCAAGCTTAGTTGGTGACAAATTATGATGTGGAGCAGTCTTGTAGACCTGCTCCCCAAGTGCCTTATAACTGCTCCCTCCTTCCCACAGCAAAGTTTCAGGGGCCCTGTTATAAGTTTCAACCTCAGTCTGATAGCCTCACGGACCAACCTCCTGGCTTATCCACCCATACTCTCCTGGCCAAGGGTCCATCCCCTCCACACATGATCTGGTCCCTGCATCTTATCCAGCCCCCTTTGGATCTGCACATTCTGAGCCCTCCCTGAGCTCCAAGCCAGGACTCTAGAATCTTACAGGCCTGGGTTGAAATGCTGACATTCAGTGTTGTGCTAACCAGCATCCTTGGGCCATTTACTTCACATGTCTGACCTCAGTTTTCTCACCTGGAAAGCGGAATAACAATACCCACAGATGGGTGTAAATGCCCATAATATGCCAAGCACAGGGTGTCTGCACACAAAGGGAGATGGCCCAATGTTAATCCGCTCCCAGCCTGCTATTTGCACAATACAGTGGAATCACTAGAGCTCCATAAAAACACTGGATGAGCCACTGTTTGGCCAGCAAGAGATGGTGACTGAAATCACGAGCAACAAGTAAGTCTGTTTCTGGAAAAGAAAGCAAAACTTTGTAATAAAACTGAGTTGTGGTAGAATGCTAGGAAAAGCTGTTTGCTGCAGCCTTAACGGGCAAGACAGAAAGGGCACAGCCTCAGGGGCCAGGGGACAGGTTTATTAGGAGGATTAAAGCCAGGGGGAGCTGCTGAAGAGTCAGGGTGGCTTATCGGTGTGAAATAGTGTGTACACACAGATAAGATCACCCACAGACCCGCCAAGAGGCCACTTCAGAAATAAAATATCTTAATGGGCTACTGGGACAGAAAATCCCTATAGTCCCCCAAGCACTGGTCCTTATCTTCTGTAAGGATGGCTACATCAGAAGCCCCAGGGGTGGCTTTTCAAGTACAGAGTCCCGTCCTCCTCCCTGGAGTTTCTAGTCTGGTCAGTCTAAGTGGTCTCTGGGAATCTGTTAACAACTTTTACAAGAATCGCAGGTGATGATGCTAAGGAGGCAGTTAAGTTCTGGACTGAGTTACAAATCGTTTCATAATTAGCTGAGGTATGATCCAGACACTTGGATTTATCCATTCACTTATAACAAATATTCATTACATGTTTTTGGTAAGTCAGAAATAAGAAGAAAAGGTGGTCAGGTTCCTCATTAAGCTTATGGTTGACTAAGGGAGACATCAATCAAAGAGCCTAACAATCAATCAATTACCCATTCACTCAACAATTGAAATACCTACTCTGTTTCAGGCCCTGTGCTAAGGAAGTGGGATTCTGATTGGTCCTCTAAAAAATGGGACATTATGGGGTGCCTCGGTGTCAGTCGGTTAAACATCCAACTTCAGCTCAGGTCATGATCTCACGGTTCGTGGGTTCAAGCCCTGCGTCGGGCTCTGTGCGGACAGCCAGCTCAGAGCCTGGAGCCTGCTTCGGATTCTGTATCTCCCTCTCTCTCTGACCCTCCCCTGCTCATGCTGTCTCTCTCTCTCTCTCTCTCTCTCTCTCTCTCTCTCTCTCAGGAATAAATTTTTTTTTTCAAATAGTTTATTGTCAAATTAGTTTCCACATAACACCCAGTGCTCATCCCCACAAGTGTCCTCCTCCGTGCCCATCCCTCCTCCCCCCCACATCCATCAGTCCTCAGTTTTTGTCAGCATTCAAGAGTCTCTCATGGTTTGCCTCTCTCCCTTTCCCCCACCATTTCCGCCCTTCTTCTCCCCCTTGGTCCTCTGTTAAGTTCCTCCTAATCCTCCTATACGTGCACACATATGATATTTGTCCTTCTCTGCTCTCAGGAATAAATTTTAAAAAACATTAAATAAAAAATGGGACGTTATAAGAGACTTGAGAGAGTAATATTTTAGATTTCAACCTATCCAAGGGAGACATCTCTGCTTTCTTTTTCTTTTTCAGAATTATGTCCTATATGATTCCCTGAAAGGGAAGAGGAATATTTCATAAAGTTCAGAGAAAAGATGATGTTTCTAAGAACACAGTCTGCAGGCTTAGCAGACAGGTTTACACCAATGAAATATTGACAGTATGTTCTCAAATAATGCTAATGAAGTTTTAAAAAAAGTGAAGAGAGCAAAAATGAAAACTAAGAAGAGCAGTAGTAATATCTAACGTATTAAGCACTTACTATGTGCCAGGCATTGATCTCAGTAGCAAACAGACATAAACCAAAACACACAGCCCTTTCATTTGCTACTGGAATAAGTAACAAATGCAGGAGTTCTTTGGAAAGGTGATTTCACAATGGCATCAGTGGCCTTAAAAAGCATTCCTGCCATTTGGCCATATTCTTCCTTTTCAGAAAGTACATCCTTTGGAACTATTATGACAATTGTTTTTTGCAAAAATGTTCAACAACTGATTTTTATGGCACAAAACCTGGAAGCAAACCGAGAATTCAACAGTAGGGTTTCCTTCAAGTATGTATCTGGTGCATCCACATAATGAAAGAATGAGGTGACTCTCTTTTTATGACATAAAACCCCTGCCAAGATTAACTATTAAGTGGAAAACGTAAGGTGCAGAAGAGTGGGTGGTATTTTTGAAATTCCCTGTCATATTTCCGCATGTATTAACTTGGAAAAAACAATGTAAAGCAACATGCCAAACTATTTCTAGAGCATAATCCAACAGTCTATGCAAGGACAAGAAAAATAGGGAAAGAATTTGGGGAAGAGGTTAACTGATTTTGAATAGTAGACCACTCAATTTTTTTCTCCCATTTTCCTAGATTTCTAAATTTAGATGTGTGACAAAATGAAATGCTTTTGTCATAAAAAAATTAAATAAAAGAAATCATGAGTCCAGACTAGGTATTTGCTTTAAACCTTACACATAAGAAGGGATTCATGACCAAGAAACAAACACTGAATATTAATGGGAGAAAACGTCAAGGATATGGTCAGAAAGACATAAATCCTACAATAATTTGCAAAAAAACAAAAAGCCAAGTGCCTCTCAAAATTGAGTTGTGTCTCTTCAACAAATGGTATTGGGAAACCTGGACAGCAACATGCAGAAGAATGAAAGTGGACCACTTTCTTATAGCATACACAAAAATAAATTCAAAATGGATTCAAGACCTAACTGTGAGACAGGAAACCATCAAAATCCTAGAGAAGAACACAGGCAGTAACCTCTTTGACATCAGCCATAGCAACTTCTTACTAAATAGGTCTCCAGAAACCAGCAAAATGACAGCAAAAATAAACTACTGAGACTTATTCAAGATAAAAAGCTTCCACACAACCAAGGAAGCCATCAACACAATTAAAAGGCATACTTCAGAATGTGAGAAGATACTTGCAAACATATCTAAGGGCTAGTATCCAAAATCTATAAAGAACTTAAAAAATCCAACACCCAAAAAACAAATAACCCCGTGAAGAAATGGGCAGAAGACATGAATAGACATTTGTCCAAAGAAAACATCAAGATGGCTAACAGGCATGTGAAAGGATGCTCAACATCACTCACCATCAGGGAAATACAAAACTACAATGAGATACCACTTCACATCAGTCAAAATGGCTAAAATTAACAACTCAGGAAACAACAGATGTTGGCAAAGATGCAGAAAAGGGGGAACCCTCTTACACTGTGGGTTTAATGCAAACTGGTGCAGCCACTCTGGAGAACAGTATGAAGGTTCCTCAAAATGTTAAAATAGAACTACCCTACAACCCAGCAATTGCACTACTAGGTATATATCCAAAGGATACAAAAATACATGCACCCCAATATTTATAGCAGCATTATCACCAACAGCCAAACTATGGAAAGAGCCCAAATGTCCATTGCCTGATGAATGGATAAAGGAGCTGTGGTATATATATGTAATGGAATATTACTCAGCCATAACAAAGCATGACATCTTACCATTTGTAATGACTTGGATGGAGGTACAGACTATTATACTAAGCAAAATTAGTCAGAGAAGGAAAAATATCATACGATTTCACTCAACTGAGGAATTTAAGAAACAAAACAAATGAACAAGGTGGGGGGGGTGCAGGCGGGAAAGAGACTGGGAAACTAAAACAGACTCCTGACTATAGAAAACAAACTGATAGTTGCTGCAGGAGAGATGGGCAGGGAGATGGGTGAACTAGCTGAAAAGGATTAAGGGGTGCACTAGTTGTGGGGCACTGAGTGGCTCAGTCAGTTAAGTGTCCAACTCTTGGTTTTGGCTCAGGTCATGATCTCACAGTTCATGAGTTCAAGCCCTGAGTCAGGCTGTGTACTGACAGCACAGAGTCTGCTTGGGACTCTTTCTCTTCCTTTCTCTTTACCCCTCCCCCACTTATTCTTATTCTCTCTCTAAAAAGTAAATAACAAAACATTAAAAAAAAAAAAAAGAGTGCACTGGTTGTGATGAGTACTGTGTATCATATGTAAGTGAAACCACTAAATTTTATACCTTAAACTAATACTACACTGTATTTTAACTAACTGGAATTTAAATAAAATTTGAGTTTTTGACATCATTGAGAGGTTGTTTGGGCGGTTGTTTCTTTTTAAGTTATTGGTTAGGACTTCTTTTGTTGTAATTGACAGGAACCCCAACTCCAACCGCATGAAGCACAAGATAGGATTTACCGGCTTATAGAATTGGAAAGTCCAGAGGAAAAGCTGACTTCCGGACTAACGTGGTTCTAGAGCTCACTAGCAACTTGACTTAATTTTCTCTCTCTTGTCTCAGCTCTCCACTGTGTGGGCTTCAATATCAGTCCCCAGGTAGTGGACCCTGGAAACCCAGGCTCACTTCACTTTATTCCAAGCAGTTCTAGGGAAAAAAAAAAAAAAGAGAGAGAGAGCTTCTGCCTCTTTCCTCAATGGATGCAGAAGCATCTAAGACACACCAACCGGGTCACTTGCCATCTCTGAGCCAATCACTGGAGTCAAGAGAATGCCAGGCTTCGACTGCACCAGCCAGGGCACACAGCACACCCTGGAGACCAGGGTGTAGTGAACACCACCCAAATCTCCGTCCAGAAGAAAAGCAGTACCAGAAGAGGAGGAGACTGGGAAGCAAAACAACAGCTGCCCCAAGGTAACAGAGAAAAGTGCAAATTCGTGCATGGCCATCTCTTTGATACTAAAAAAATAATAAAGAGCAAAAAATGAAAAGCCATTAAGAAGAACATGAAATCTCACAAAACAGGCAGCTAGTAGGAGCATACTGCGTTGAGCTTAGAGGCCAGGGGAACAAAGTCTCACAATTCAGGTTAAGTCCATGGAGCTGCCACCAAAGATCTGGGCTTTGACATCTTTGGGAGAAACTGAAAAGCTAGAGAGGCCACAAAGGAGACAGAGATGAGATGAAAGTTGATATTGGAGGACCAGAGGCAACTACTGATTTCTGGAGAAATTACTGGAAAGATGTAAAATAGCAGAGTTAAGCAGGCTTAGAGGAGAGTTGATTGACAAAACTACCATCAGCTTATCAACAACATGTCTGCCAAATGCACTGCATGGAATCATCAGGTCAGGACCTCTTGGAAAGACCATGTTAAAAAATAATACATGTAGCTTCCAGAAAACATTTGAGATTTGGAAAACACGTCCTAGCGATAAATCTTTGGACAGTAGAAGAAACATGAGTATGACTTAGCAGCTGGTTGGCTGGCTATCTGTACAACTGAATGTTGTCATCACTGTTCTAAGAATGGCTACCGAGTGTATTGACTATGTGCTGAGAAAAAGGCTGTATCATACTGCAAACTCCTTTAAATCTCTAAGCAATGCAGAAAGTAGGTATTTACTAGTGCCTTTTTACAGATGAGAATGTGAAGGCTTAAGTCTTAAAAAAAAGAAAAAAAGTCAAACTAGCCATTGATTGAGCAGACATTCTGACACAGGTCTGTCCAATTGCAAAATGTTTCCTAATAAACAGTCCCCAACTGATGTGGTATATACAGTAAGTGCTCATAGCTGGTAGCTGTTCTCATGAGCTGCTAGCATTATGTCCAACAAAAACACTGCCCTCTAAGTGTGGAAACGTACCCAGTTCACTCCTCTTCTGGGGAACCTGGACATGTAAAGGTGTACCAAGAAAAGACAGCCATCTCTTAGTGGCAGCGGGTTAACAGTTCAGGTTTTGGGGGACAAACTCTTGGCCAAAGGTTGCTATACCTGTGCCTGATACTTTTCTTTCTAGAAAATCTGCTCATTTCTGTTCCTCTTCTTATTTGGTATTTTAATTGCCAAAGTAATATATGCTTATCATCAAACTATGAAGTAATACATAAGTGCACAGTAAAAAGTAAATGTCCCCCCTCCTTAGGAAACTGCTAATGGCAGTTTGGCACATTACCTTCAGCAACATTTACTGTCCACATATAAATAACTATGTTTAGCCTAATGTTATGTATTTATGGAGAGGTGGTGACATACACACCAGAATGGCCAGCAGCCTTGCAGTCTTTGAAGGATGCAAGTGGTGTTACTGTGAACACCTCTCAGAAACCACATTCACTGCCCCCCACAGTCAGTTCTCTGGCAGTCAACAAACGTTTACGTGCCCACTGTGTGCCAGCTGCCATGCTAGTGCTCAAAATACAGCTGTGAACTGGATAGGCACAGGGCCATTCCTGGAGACAAAATCTGGATGGTGGGTCTAATTCAGTTCCATAAATGCAATCACCAAGCATCTTCTCGGTTCCAGCCCTTGTAGAAGATGCAGGGTATCACAGTTAAAATAGACCCAACAGCCCCTGCTCTGAAGTGCTCATGGAATAGAAGAGACACACTAGAAAATTAGTTATCTTCTTTTTATTTTTATTCTATTATTATTAACTAAATTTACTGAGCATTTATTATGTGCCAGGCACTACACTAGCACCTTACCTGCATTAATGCATTTAATCCTCACATGGACCCAATGAAGTAGGTCACAGATTTGGACACCGAGGCTCAGAGAGGATCAGTGACTTGCTTGGGATCTCACAGCTGGTGAGTGACTGGGCTGTGACTCAAGCCCAGAGCTAGCTAGCTGTCTCCAAGACTCCTCTCCTTTTACCAACCATGCTATTTTGCTCCATGGCATTCTCTTGTGCTCTCTCACCAACAGATCCCTACAGACCCTACATGACTCCACTCTGCTCTAATCAATTTTTGCCTGAGTCTCCAAACTTTAGGGGAAAGCCCTGTTTGAACTCTAATGAGAGCCACAACAACTGAACTTGTGTCAAATGCAACAAAGAATATTCCCAGGGTGCCCAGCGAGACAGAAATAGGTCTCTTAATAGTCTTGTGTTCTGCATTCTACTCGAAAGGTTAACATTCAGGGTCACATTCCTCCTGAGCTTTAAGACCAGGGGCATCAATGTAATGAGAGGTGCCAGCATTCCATGAGTTCTGGGCTAGTGACCTGTGAGCTTCTGTCGAGCCTTGAGTTCTTGTGATTTTTTTTTTTTTTTTTTCAGTTCAACATGGCAAGAAAAGTTAACGAGGATCTTGGTCAAAAGAAGTCTTGATCATTTAATGAAAAAGCCTCACTGGTCAATATCCCACTATCACTTTATTTTCAGACCAACCTAAGTCATAATCCTATCCATTATCTGACCCCATCACCTCCCTGTCCCTGCCCTGCACCCAACCACTGCCAGCCAGCTCTAGGATAGAAATGTTTTAGAGAGTCTTCCAGCCCTGGAGGGTACCCTACACTGTGAGCCCTCGAATGCAGATGTATCATTTTCTAGCTCTTTCTGCTGACTCAACTGACCACTAGGTGGTCCCAACAGGACCCTTTCATGCACCATGTTATCCCCTCCCTAAGCTCCTGTTCTTCAGATCCTTCAATTCTATCAACAATGCTCTACTGAGTTTCTGCTCGGGGCTGAGCACCAGGCTAGGCTGGGAATAGAAAGATGAGACGTAGGTCCTATAAGGCCCATGGCACTCATGTCAGAGGGAAAGGGTGAACAACTTTCATCAAGATAAAAATAGTCCTATGTTTTCCATGCAGTAATACAAGGAAAAACATAACAAAAAGGAAGTGTTATTTATTCTCTCTGGAGAGGGTAGGAGATGACAAAAACAAGTTTTCACAGATGAGGGTTTTAAAGGATGAACAGGAGTTTGCCAGGAAGAAAAGGAGGAAATAAAGGCAGAGAACTGTAAAAGGACATGCTGAGTAGGTCAGGGAGTGGGAAGAGGAAAGCAGGGTTACACTAACTCGTAAAGTTATCTTGTGGAAAATGGGGGAACAGCGAGGTGGGAGAGGAGCATGATGAACTGTGACAGTTCCCAAACACTTTGCGTGTTTAGTTTTGTCATTTTATTTCATTTTTTAAATATTCTATTTATTTCTGAGAGAGAGACAAACAGACAGCATGAGCAGGGGAGGGTCATAGAGAGGGGGAGACACAGAATCTGAAACAGACTCCAGGCTCTGAGCTGTCAGCACAGAGCCCGACACAGGGCTCGAACGCACGAACCGTGAAATCATGACCTAAGCCAAAGTCAGAGGCTTAACCAACTGAGCCACCCAGGCGCCCCTGTCATTTTACTTTAAACTTTGAAATAATTTCACACTAATAAGAAAGCTGTAAGATTCACATCAAAGAACTCTCATACATGCTCCTTTTATCTATTTCCTCAAAACAGTCAATATTTTACTAAACTACTCACAGTGTCTTTTCTACATAGACACAGTTTTGTGTTGTTTTATTTTTTCTGAGTCACTTGAGAATGAGTTGAGGTCATGATATTCCTTTACCCTAAACACTTCGGCGTGTTATTCCCTAAGACCAAAGTCACTTGCTTGCAATTACTATACAAAAGTCAGGAAATTTTTGTTAATACTTAATACTATCAACTATCTTTTGTTAACACTTAATACTATTATCTACTCCACAAACCATCTTATTTTAAACTGGAACCCCATTCTCAACGTGCCCTGGCCCTGTCTTTTTTTTTTTTTTTTCATTGCATTTGCCACCATCTAACATACAACATATTTTTTTATTTTCTTAATTGTCTCTCCCTACCACTCTACTAGAATGCAAATCTTACAAGGTCAAGATTTTTGTCTACTTTGTTTACTACTGTATCTCCAACACCCAGAACAGTGCCTGCATGTGGTAGTTGTTCAATTAATACTCTTGTAATGACTGAATAGCCAAACCTGGAGGTATCTCTTCCCAACCTTCTATAGCATGTATTTTTTTAATGTTTATTCATTTTTTGAGAGGGGAGGGGGAGAGAAAGGGAGACAGAGTATGAGTGGGTGAGGGGCAAAGAGAGGAAGACACAGAATCCAAAGCAGACTCCAGGCTCTGAGCTGTCAGCATAGAGCCCAACACGGGGCTGAAACTCATGAACTATGAGATCATGACCTAAGCTGAAGGTGGATGTTCAACCAACTAAGCCACATAGGCACCCCAATTTTTTTAAACAAAAAAATCAATGTGAAATTCATGTCAGGAACTTTGAAGCCCAATGTTTCTGCTTTCCCTCCTTTAAAGTTCTTGTTTGGTGTTCTTTTGTTCCCCCTGTCGATATACGGTATATATTTTGAAGGAGAGGGCTTGAGCTACACTACCCCAGAACAGTTAGGGTTTCTCTCAAAGCTAGCCCAAGTCAATAGAACCCCCTTTGGGCTGTCTGTCTAGATGCAAGAGACCTTGAAGTACAACAGTATCCCCTCTGCAAACAGAGTGGGCATCTTTAAATCTAATTGAAAGATTAAAAGAGAACCCTCAACTGGAAGGTCAATTTATAGATTCAAAAGTTAAATCAAGCCATATCCTTAAGCACATGGGACACAAACCTTGTGTTAAATCAAAGACTTGATCTAAGTTAAGCCACCCTGGCTGGGAACTTCAGCTGGAGATGTGTAATTAACACCAGCCATTCAGCACCAACTGCTCCATCTGACAGTCTGCGGCCTGAACAACCTTGTTACAATTTCCAGGGGGCTTTTGGAATGCTCACCTTCCAAGAGGCAGAGGCGGTGGGCTTGGCTTCTTTCTGCCTGACCTCATCTAAGACCCACCCCTGAGTTCATGATACTTAGGCCCCATGGACTTCCTTGTGCTTCTCAAACATGCTAAGGACACTTCAAGGTCATTTGTACTTGACCTCCACCCAATTTCACATTGGACTTCAGGCAAATGTCACTTTCTCAGTGAGAACTTCACTCTTATTCTATTAAATTCTGCAAGCCCCTCTCCTCCCTATAGCCAAGTCCTCCTCCTCTGTTTATCCTTTCCTGTGGCACATACTACCTGACATTCTG
Organism: Proteles cristata cristata; assembly: GCA_017311185.1. Classification (NCBI taxonomy): domain Eukaryota; kingdom Metazoa; phylum Chordata; class Mammalia; order Carnivora; family Hyaenidae; genus Proteles; species Proteles cristata. The sequence goes on along the minus strand of JAESUZ010001797.1, from coordinate 291,409 downwards.
AACATTTCATGTATTCATTTCCTCTCTCTTCCCTGCAGTAAAATATAAGGACTACGAAGGTAGGGGCTCTGCTTGTTCATTCAGTGTTGCCCGCCCCCAGTCACCTAGAAGTGTCTGGTATATATTAAGCACTCAATACCTAATTTTTAATGAATTAATTAGGTATTTGATTGACTGATTAAGTGTTTACTTAATTCAGCTTGTATGGCTGGCCCAGAGTGGTCACCAGGCTAATGAACTCCATTAAAGCCTGTGCTGGGTACTTGGGTAATCAAGTCAAGTAAGATCTACCTAGCAAAACCCTAATCCCACTAATGTAGGTTGGTGCCCTTGGGACAAGTTCAAATTCTCTGTCCTTAGAGTTCTCATTTCCTGGACTCCCACTTCCATGACCCCAGCATGTCCTCTACCTTCCAGTGACCAAGAACTCCTTTCAGCTTCCCGAAGTCACCAGGTTCTTCTCACAGGCAATACCTCTCTTCATAGAAGAGTCCTCTCCATCATCCCCTGCTCTTCAAGCCTGTCCAACTTCTACTCGCCAGGTCGCTCTCCCGCCCCAGGACTCATCATGCTCTATGATAACCATCCGCATATGGGTCAGTCTGATTAGCTCATGGGTTCCACGAAACCACAGCCCTTGCCTAACCCTCTTCTGTCTCCCAGAGGAAGGGAGGACACTTTCAGATCCCTAGTTGAATACTTACTAATTTGGACATAGGGCTTTCCTATTTCACAGATGGAGGTTAAATATAGTATAAAAATAGTATATTAGTATAACTAAAATATAATGTATAGTAATAGGCATTATACTCATAATAATATAAGTATAGCATAATAAGACAGACTATGACCTTGAAACAGATCTGAGTTCAAATCTCAACTCTTCCACCTTATCTTAAGTGTTCCGAATTTTCTCCCTCATCTGTGAAATGAGGAACAATATAAATTCATAATCCATTTAATACTATTCTCAGGGCTGGGGATAAAGTAGTAAACAACAGTGTGGCCTACAGCAATATCTGAGCCACGTCCTAAGTGATGAGAAGTTGCTGGCTACTCTGACCAAAAAAAACATCTGAGGCAGAAGAAAAGTCACACAGTATGTCACCAAGGCAGGAACAACTTTGTAGTTTTCAGCGAAAATAAAAGAAGTCCAGTGGTACATCTGGCATTCTGAAAAGCGAGCCTTTGGAGGTACAGAGTCACTCTCCTGCCCTGTTTCAGGCTCCTCCCCCAGTCTGCTCCTGGTCCACCCAGCCTCAGACACTGGGGTCCGTCTCCAGCTCCCATGAAGGGCACTGCTTCACCAGCCACAGCTTTCTCATTTCTTCTCAACCACAACTGGAATCTCCCTCTAGCTGGCCACCCTGGGTACTTCCCACTAGCTAGGCCTTCTCAGTCCCCTACATCTATGTCCCTTTGGGTGTCACCCTTAACCAAATTTGCCTGGCTCTTGGGCTAAAAAACCTCCAAGACAAAAATCAATGGGTAACAAAGAGAGAAGTAAAATGTGGGATACTATAACTCCAGATCTAGATGCCCCTGGGACCTAGTTAGGTCTGAGACTATAAAATGTCTATGCTCCCCTACCTCCACTACCCCTACATGCTAAAATCCATGGTCTATACTACTGTTTATTACTAGTATCTTTATTAGTATCTGCTTCACTCTGGCCATATTAGAGCACTGATTCCCAACTGTAAGCAGGATATTTGGCAATGTCTAGAGACACTTTGGTTGCTACAACTAGGCGAAGGGTGCCACTGGTATCTAGTGGGTAGAGGCCAAGGATGGCGCTAAATATCCCACAGTGCACAGGACAGCCTCCACCCAATAAATTATCCTGCTCGAAAAGTCAATAGTGCCAAGGCTGAAAAACCCTGCTTTAGAAAGTAACCCAAACCACACATATATAAACATTAAGCTTATATAAAGAGATGTTAAGATGTTTGTGGATGCAGGAAAATGCAAGTTATAATATTAATGAGATATTTTATACCTAGTATGGTAACATGGCTAAAAAAGGACAAGTATTGGCAGGCATGTGGGGATGTAAGAACACTCATGCACAGCTGGTGGGAATGGACACTGGTGTGGCCCAAGCAACTTGTTACTATTTAATCAAAGAGTCACAGACCCGATGACCACCAGTTCTGTAAGACATTCTTACAAAGGCCCTTACAACAACATACATGAAAATAATCATTGCAATGTTACTTGTGGTACGAAGTTAAAGGCACAGGGTGTCCATCACTGGTTAGAAAGACAACAAGCAAAAGTAGATGAGTTGGCACCATGAAGAAATAGCAGCGGTGTTTTAGATGTACCAATAGCAGTAGAGAGGGACCTTACAGCTACAATGGCAGGGTAGAGGGAGAGGGACAAACAGCCTGAGGTCATTAGGACAATTCTAGACACATCAATTTCTTAAAACGTACACATGGGTAGAATACGCTGGTACAAGTACTTTGGAAAATTGTTTGCCAGTATTTACTAAAGCCCTAAAGCCAAATACAAAACTATAATCCAGAAATTAGACTCCTAGAGAAATGAACATTGTGTCCACCAGAAGACATGTACAAGAATGGAATGTTCATGACAGTTTAATTCATAACTCAAAACTGGAAACAGCGAGTTGTTAAAATTGATGTATAGTCATACAGTGGAATACTATACAGCAACAAAAAAGGGCAAGACACAACTAAATGCAACATGGATGAATCTCATAGACATAATATTCAGCAAAAGAAGCCAAAAGCAAAAAGTGTATACTGTGTGGTTCCTTTAATCAAGTTCAAAATCATACAAAACTAATCAGTAATGTTAGAGATCATTACATCAGTTCCCTTTGGAGAAGACAGACTTTCAGGCCACACAGGGGAGATTCTGCAGTACTGTAAATATACTGTATCTTAATCTAGGTGGTAATTATGCTGGGGTGTAGACATATACAAAATATCAAGCTAGACATATAAGATTTGTGCTATGTTAACTATACCTTAACTAAAAATAAAACATGGAGGGGACACTTTCAAAAGATACAGATTCAACTGACAATACTAAGTACTAGCAAACATGTAGAGTAATTAGGAATGCTCATATGTTGCTGATGGAAATGCGAAATGGCACAGCCAGTGTGTAAAACAGTTTGGTGGTTTCTTATAAAGATAAACACATGCATACAATACAGCCAGTAATTCCACTCTGAGTATCCTAAAGAAATGAAAACTTATGTTGACACAAAAACCTACACACAGATGCACAAATATTTATAGCAGCTCCACTCCATAATCACCAAAAACTGGAGACAATATGGGGTACCTGGATGGTTTAGTCAGTTAAGCATCCAACTTCACCTCAGGTCAGGATCTCATAGTTCATGAATTCAAGTCCCACCCAAGCCTCTGTTCTGACAAGTCAGAACCTGGAGCCTGCTTCAGATTCTGTGTCTCCCTCTCTCTGTCCCTCCCCCACTCATGCACGAATGAGCACAAGCTCTCTCTCTCCAAAATAAATAAACATTAGAATAATATTTGTTTTAAAAAATGAAACACTCCAAATGTCCTTGAATGAGTAAATGGATAAACACCCACACCACAGAATACCACTCACCAATAAAAAGAAACAAACTACTGATAGAGGTAACAACGTGCATGAATTTCAAAGTTACTACCCTGAAAGAAACCAATCTCAAATGTTACATACTACACAATCCCATTGATAAGACTTCCTTGAAAAGACAAAATTATAGTGAGACAGATGAGTGGTCCCCAGGAGTTAGGGGTGGAGAAAGGGTATGGCCAGAAAGGAAGAGCTTGAAGGAGCTCTTCAGGATGATGAAAGTGTCCACCATCCTGATCATGGTGAAAGAGATGACATGAAACCATATGTGTGATAAAATTCATAGAACTATATACCCCTCCCAAAAAAAGAGTGATGATTTAAAATATAAAATAAATAAGATATTGATTCAGAATCCCATTCCACAATTAATACACAACTGTATTAAAAGTAAGACAAATAAGTTCTGGAGATCTAACATACAGAATGAATTACATACTTGAAAGTCGCCAAGAGAATAAATCTTAAGTATCACCACAGAAAAGAAATAGTAATTTATGTGATGTGATGAAGATGTTAGCTAAAGCTATGGTGGTAACCATTTCTGCACTATATAAGTGTAGCAAATCAATGCATTGTACACCTTAAATGTACATGTTAGATGTCAACGATATCTCAATTAAGCAAGAAATAGAAATTTATGTGTGTGTGTGTGTATATATATAAAGCATACCTTCATACACACAAATACACATGCTACAGGAACATACACAACAGAAAGATATCCATTAAGCACAAAATGGTGGGCCCTTAAAGGTAATGAATGTCAATGGCTGAACATGAAGTGCGGATACAAAGGGGGAGAAACCGTACAAACAAAACAGAGACATTCAGGATGCACCAGAAAGACCAGGACTAGGATAACAGAGAGGCACGTGTTGTCACGGCTGTAGCTCACTACAGGGATCAGTGAGGGGAAGGAGCATATCAGGCAGGGTGTGGAGGCACCCATGCAGATGCCCTCAACATTTTCCCTGCCTCTCTTCAACCTAGGGATCACACTGAACAGGCTTCTTCCTTGGGCAAAGTTCAGCAACACATGCGCAGGGTTTCTACCCAGGGAACCCTACTCAAAACTCAAAGTTCAGGGGTTTTGCTGGGGGCTAGTCACAGGCACAACAACCAGACACCACTATTGGAATTCCAGGTTCCTAACATGGACACAGGTATTCAGTGCCCCTGGTGGGCAAAACGGCCTTATCAGCATTTGGAACAATCCAAACGCTGAGTTCCTTAATGCCAGTCAAGGGCCAGGTCCAAAAGCACGCCTTTCTAAAGATGGCGACATCCATCCTGCCATGTTAACTCCTGTTTGCTCTGGAGGCTTGCAAATACCAGTGTTGAAGTGTTAGTCCAAAAGAAAAAGAAAATCAACTCGGTATGGGTCAAACAAAACAATGGTTTAATCCAAAGACACAGCCATGGGCATTCTGTCATGATTCTGCTTTCAGGGCTCCTTTGCCTCACCATGTGACAACCAAAGTCACACACAAAACAACCCTCAGCAAATGTTTAAAACCAGAGAAGTATAAGGGGCAGAGAACAACTCCCAAATCTCCTCAAGGATAATCTAAAGATGGAGCACTTCTCACCCCACTGAAATAACCCTCCCAGGCCCCCAGCTGCAAAGCTTCTCAGATTAAAAGGAAAAATTCTCTAAGGTTTCCAGTTTCAGTTTTTTAAAGTTTCAGGAATGAAAGAGTTTTTGCTCCCTAATGATAACTCTCAGTTGTAGCAGGGCTTGGGCTCTATTTAGTTGAAGAACCTCCTTTATGTTCACTACAATCTTGCCTCACCTCAAAGACAGAAACTCAGCAAGAACAAGAAGCCTGCAAGAGCCATAAAAATTCTCTAATATTAACTGATCTGCTCTGAGTTGTCAGTTCTTCTGATTATTATTTAAGCCATGTCAGTGTGTTAGCCAGGCAGGCTCACTGGATGGATGGATGGATACATGGATGGATGGATGGGAGGGAGGGAGAGAAGGCGGGAGGAAGAAAAAGGGACAGAGGGAGAGAGGGAGAGAGGGAGTGAGGAAGGAAGGAAGGAAGAAAGGAAGGAAGGAAGGAAGGAAGGAAGGAAGGAAGGAAGGAAAAGTGAGTGGATGAGCAGATGGATGGATGGATGAATGAATGGAGATAGGCAGATACAGAATTAGATATAGTCAAAAAAAAACCAATAAAGATAGAAACAGAAAGAGATGGTTTATCTATTCATTCAGTAAGTATTTATTGAGTATCTACAAGATGCTGAGCATGTAACAGTAACCAAAAGAGGCAAACATCCCCTACCTTCTTGGAGTTTACATTCTAGAAGAAGGAGAGGCAGACTATACACAAATAAGTAAAACATACAGAATGATAGTTGGTATTAAGTGTTGTGGAGAGGAAAAAAAAAAAAAAGGAAGAGGGCTGAGACTGGCTGCAAGGGGGTTGAAACTTGAAATAACAGGGCCAGGAAAGGACTCCCTAGGAAACTGATTTTGAACAAAGATCTAAAGAAGATTAGGCTGTTCAGATTTGACTGTACTTTTTAAGTAGACAGACCTAACTACCTGTAGAAAAACAGGCTTAGGCCAAAAGTACCAGAACAGTGGAAAATCACAGAAGTTAACACCAATAGGAATCTACGGGAGGTCGTGTAATATAAATGCATAAGTGTTTTAAAGTTTTGGATTGGAGAAGCATAAAATTGCTAAGGCACAATTTGAAGAAACTAACGAGAGTTTCTCGTTCTTCTCCCAAAGAAGGGACCCCCTCCCCCACCTCCGCTCCCTTGGGAGGGTAACTAGATCTAACTACTTCTTATGTCATAATAATGTCATCAGACATAGATGGCTTTACAGGTGAATTCTACTAAACATTTAAAAGTCAGTATCTATTTTTCTCAAGCTATTCCAAAAAACAAAAGGAAGGAACACTTCCAAATTCATTCTATGAGGCCAATATTACCCTGATACCGAAGCCAGATAAAGACATTTAAAATAAAAAAAAAGGAAGAAGAAAAAAGAAAACTACAGGCCAATATCTATGGTCAAAATAGATGCAAAAATACTCAACAAAATATTAGCAAACTGAACCCAACAATACATAAAAAACAAAAATCATTCACTACAATTAAGTGGGATTTATTTCTGACATGCAAGGGTGGTTCATATTTGCAAATCAACCAATGTGATACATCACATCAATAGGAGAGAGGATAAAAAGTATATAGATGCAGAAAAAGCATTTGACAAAGGACAACATCCATTCATAATAAAAACTCTCAAAAAATCGAATTAGAGGGAATATACCTCAACATAATAAGGGCCATATATGAAAAACCCATGGTTAACATCATACTCCATGGTGAAAAACAGAGATCTTTTCCTCTAAGAACAGGAACAAGACAAGAATGTCCACTCTCACCACTTTTGCTCAAGATAGTACTGAAAGTCCTAGCCACAGCAATCAGATAAGAAAAAGAAATAAAAGGCAAACAAACTGGTAAGGAAGAAGTAAAACTTTCACTATTTGTAGATAACATGATACAAAAAAACAACCCTAAAACTCAACCAAAAAAACTATTAGAAAAGACAACTGACAAATGAACTCAGCAAAGTTACAGGTTACAAAATAAATATGCAGAAATTGTTGCATTTCTATACACTGATAATGAAATAGCAGAAAGAGAAAGTAAGAAAACAATCCCATTTACAACTATACCAAAAGAAATAAAATGCCTAGGAAGATACTTAACCAAGGAAGTAAAATACCTATACTCTCTGAAAACTATAAAATGTTGATAAAAGAAACTGAAAAAGATATAAACAAATGGAAAGATATCCCATGTTCATGAAATGGAAGAACAATTATTGTTAAAATGTCCATACTACCCAAAGCAATCTACAAATTTAATGCAATCCTTATCAAAACACCAACAGCATTTTTCACAGAACTAGAATAAACAATCCTAAAATCTGTATGAAGCCACAAAAGACCCCAAATAGTTAAAGCAATCTTGAAAAGGAGAGAGAAAATAGGAGGTATCACAATCCCAAATTTCAAGATATATTCCAAAGCGGTAGTAATCAAAACAGTATGATAGTGATATAAAAATAGATACATAGAGCAATAAAACAGAATAGAGAGCCCAGAAATAAACCCACAATTATATGGTCAATTCTCATCCAGGAGGTGAGAATACACAATGGGAAAAAAGACATTTCTCTTCAACAACTGGACAGCTATGTAAAAAGAATGAAACTGGACCACTTTCTTACACCATAAACAAAAACTCAAAATGGATTAAAGACCTAAATGTGAGATGTGAAGCCATAAAATCCGTAGAAGAAAACACAGGCAATAATCTCTTTAGCATTAGCTGTAGAAACAATTTTACAGCTATGTCTCCCTTTGGCAAGGAAACAAAAGCAAAATTAAACTCACAAGACTACACCAAAATAAAGGCTTTTATATGCCAAAGGAAACATTAACAAAACAAAAGGACAACCTATGAAATGGGAGAAGATATTTGCAAATGATATATCCAATAAGGGTTTGATATTCAAAATATATAAAGAATTTATATAACTTAACACCAAAAATACACCCCAAATAATCTAATTAAAAATGGGCAGAAGACATGAATAGACATTTTTACAAAAAAATACAGATGCCCAATAGACACATGAAAAGAAGCTTAATATCACTCTTCATCAGGGAAGTGCAAATCAAAACCACGATGAGATATCACCTCACACCTGTCAGAATGGCTGAAATCAAATCACAAAGTAATAATTAGAGTTGACAAAAATGGGGGGGGGGGAAGGAACCCTTATGTCTTGTTGGTTAAATGCAAGCTAGTGCAACACTGTAGAAAAACAGTGTGGAGTTTCCTCAAAAAAATTAAAAATAGAACTACCATATGATTCAGTAATTACTACTTGGTATTTACCCAAAGAAAATGAAAACACTAATTAAAAAAGATATATATCTTTTTTTAAAAGATATATGCAACCCTGTAAGAGTCAAATTATTTAGGCAACCCTAAATTAAACCCTAAATTAAAAAAGATATATATCTTTTTTTAAAGATATATGCAACCCTATAAGAGTCAAATTATTTAGGCAACCCAAGTGTCCATCCATAGATGAATGGATACAGAAGATGAGCCATATATATACAATGGAGTATTACTCAGCCATAAAACAGAAGGAGATTTTGCCATTTGCAACAACATGGAGGGATATAGAAGGTATGATGTTAAGCAAAATAAGTTAGAAAAAGACAAATACCATAACATTTCACTCATAGGTAGAATTTAAGAAACAAAACAAAGAAAAAAAACAAAAAACAAAAAACCAGAGTCTTTAATACAAAGAACAAACTGGTGGTTACTAGAGAGGAGGTGGGGGTGTGGGGGTGGGAGAAACAGTGATGAGCCCTGAGTAATCATAGCATTGTTGAATGATTATATTGTATACCTGGAATTAATACACTGTTAAATAAAATTGAAATTATTTTTAACAAACAGTTTATTGTCAAATTAGTTTCCATATAACACCCAGTGCTCATCCCCACAAGTGCCCTCTTCCTTGCCCATCACTCCTCCCCTCCACATCCATCAGTCCTCAGTTTTTGTCAGCATTCAAGAGTCTCTCATGGTTTGCCTCTCCCCTTTCCCCCACCATTTCCGCCCTTCTTCTCCCCCTTGGTCCTCTGTTAAGTTCCTCCTAATCCTCCTATACGTGCACACATATGATATTTGTCCTTCTCTGCCTGACTTATTTCGCTCAGCATAACACCCTCAAGGTCCATCCATGTTGCTACGCATGGCCAGATTTCATTGTTTCTCATTGCCATGTAGTATTCCATGGTATAGATAAACCACTTCTTCTTGATCCATTCATCTGTTGATGGACACTTAGGCTCTTTCCATGTTTTAGCTATTGTGGAGAGTGCTGCTATGAACATTGGGGTACATGTGCTCCTATGCATCAGCATTTCTGTATCCCTTGGGTAAATTCCTAGCAGTGCTATTGCTGGGTCATAGGGGAGTTCTATTGTTAGTTTCCTGAGGAACCTCCACACTGTTTTCCAGAGGGGCTGTACCAGTTTACATTCCCACCAACAGTGTAGGAGGGTGCCCGTTTCTCCACATCCTCGCCAGCATCTAGAGTTCTCTGATTGGCTCATTTTAGCCACTCTGACTGGCATGAGGTGGTATCTCAGTGTGGTTTTGATCTGTATTTCCCTGATGAGGAGGGATGCTTAGCATCGTTTCATGTGTCTGTTGGCCATCTGGATGTCCTCTTTGGAGAAGTGTCTGTTCATATCTTCTGCCCATTTCTTCACTGGGTTGTTTGTTTTTCGGGCGTGGAGTTTGGTGAGTTCCTTATAGATTCTGGATATTAACCCTTTATCTGATATGTCATTTGCAACTATCTTTTCCCATTCCGTTTGTTGCCTATTAGTTTTGTGGGTTGTTTCCTTTGCTGTGCAGAAAATTGTATTTTTTAAGTTATTTCAATAACTTATTGATTTGGGCATAGAAACAGAGAGAACTGTGGCACCAGCCAGGGTTGATACAGATAACCTAGGGATGTGACAGTGCATCAAACGAGTAACAAGAGGTTTGAAGTTCTATATAAATACGGAAATGCCAGTTACAGGCACTTGAGAATCCCTGGAGATTTTGCAGGTCTGCTGCTTTTGTGGACTAGGAAATGGCAATGGTTAGTCTTGAAGGTGCTCACTAGTCACATGAGAATTACAGTGATCACTACAGTGCTCCACAATTCCTCTCATCCCTATAGGCACACCCCTTTTTATATGCCAACTGTGCTCATCTTCCCAGAAGGCAGGGAGTCTTTCTCCACCCTCTTTCAGCTGAACTGGCCATGTCATATGCTTTGACCACTAAAATCTCCAAGAAGTGAGGTCACAGGAGTTCCTGCCTAAGCCTCAACAGGCCTGCAGCTAGTCTTCTCCCTCTTGAAAGGCTCCCTTGCAGAGTGAGTCCAACTTGCATTGTGCATTCTAGGCTCCTGCCTGCCTCCGCTAGGCCAGGCCCTGCACCTTCCCTTCCCACTGCTCTGAAATGTGACAGGGAAAATCCTGAGAAGGAGGTGGCCCTGTCCTCTGGGCTTGCATCATGATTGGTGCCTCACCTTTCCTGTGCAGGTGGGGCTGATTAATGGCACCGGTAAAGAGAAGCAGCTGCTCCCTTCCGCATGCCCTTCCTGCAGCAATCCTTCATTGCTGGGCTTCACCTGTTGAGTCTCCTTGAGCAACGTGAGCAGGTATTTTTAAGTTGGAAAACAATTCATTAGTAAGTGCCAACATCTCAAAAGAGGGGGAGCCCCCAATTAACTCGAGGACCATATGGTTTCAGCCAGGTAAGGGAAGACTAAGGAGGGATGCTTTGATCTGAATGCCATAAAGGAAAAAGAAAAAGGACCTTCAGCAGATGGTGAGGATTTGGAGCCCACAGAGAAGGGAGAAGGGCCATGAGGTCAGACCACCCTCTTCTTAATCTCCATCTATGCTTTAGCACACACACCTCCCACCCCACCCCTGCCTCCCCCTGTAGCTCAGGGGCTTTGGAATGACAGCACTGGCCAGGCATTCAGGGGCCACCTGATTTACCATTTTGCTTTAGCTTTGGCATTTTGTTAAATAAATGCAAGGCCTGCAAAAACCTAGTCTAGAGTTATTAATACATATTTGGGCCCAGAATAATATATCAAGGTATGAGAATTCAGGTTCTAAGATAGTGGTTCTGAACCTTCATATTAGAGGAAATTGAGAATTCAGGTACCCAGACTCTGGATTTAGATTTAACTGATCTTGGGTGTGGGCCCTGACAGTGGGATTTTTAAAAATCTCCCATGGCCATTCGAATGTGCAGCCAGAACTGCACACCACCCTAGTTTGTACTGCACTGATAAAGATTACGAAGGACTTTCTAAAGGATGGGTCCTGGGCCTTATCACTGAATCACCCCTGCTAACCATAGGACCTCGCAGAGTCACTCACTTGATACATTTTATGGGAATAAAAATAATGTCATTTGATTCATATATCATTTTTCAGTTATTTTGCCTTATACATATATCCATGCACAAGTGTGATCAAATACATGCCGACAGAGTGGGATAGGGGCTTTTATTTTATCATTTTCTGCATGCCTGCCTTGCCCCTCTCATTTCCATCCCTAGCCCAATACCTGTCCTGCCTGCAAACCATACATCAACAGCCCAGTCAGTGATCTTCTATATATTCCCCATTCTCGTTTAATTCTAGCCAGACGTATGGACATATATGAGCATGGATGGTCACTTGGTAGAAATGGGATCATATCCTACATGCCAATTCCTTGAAGAAAGCCCCACAAGTCACCTGATAGAGTCCCACTTCACTCTCCTTCCTGGGCACATGCTCGTCCATAAGTAGATGCACTATAATATACTCAGCCACTGCCCTGGGAGAGGCAGTCAGTCTGCTTCCCATTTCTCCCTCGTCACAAACCATGCAGCAACAAAAGGTTGTCGATGGGAGCAGCCTTCCTGTAAAGCACCAAAGTCTACAAGGATCCTTCTTACCATCCCCACACACGAAGTCAAATGTCTACTGAGCCTGCTTTGACACCCTAAACCTCATCCCTGGCCAAGGAAGATTATGAGGAATTATATGTGATCATGCATACAAAAAAACACTTTACAGTCTACAGAAGGCTTTGTGTCAAAGTCAAGCATTCACATGGCAGGGCCGGGTTCTCTGTGGCCAGCCCCATCCACAACACAGCTCTGGCAGAAAGATGTTCAATAGCATCATTAACAGCCCATTGATCCAATTACATTTCTTTCTGTTCCACTTCAGAATTACAATCTCTCGTTCCCCACCCCCCAACCCATCCAAGAGCCCAGATAGATTCCCGATGATCAATGGAAGAAGTAGCTGCCATCAGGACTCGCTTGAGGGACCCAAACACTCATTGAATTGTGGTAAGGGATGAATTAATCTGGTTGACACATAAGGCCTCTCTCTTCCACAGGAACTTACTATTTACTCCAGCCCCTTAGTCCTTCAAGTAAGATGTAGGGATGTAGCCAAGGTTGGTCAATCCAGGAGCATCAATGGGTTGCTCTAATGTGGCACATAGTAACCATTCAATAAATAACTATTTAACTGAAAAATGCCCAAGGGATCCTATATTGGGATTCAAAACAGAGCACCTTGGCGGAATTATTGAGATCTGTCCAAACCTTCTCTTTGCAGATAGGCCAGTATGGGAGCTAGAATCTGAGTCCAAAGGTAATGAATGCATAATGAAAATACACTCTAGAATACTCAAGACCTTGAGTAACAATTGAGGGAAAAGTAGAGAGAATACACATTCTAAGTCCCATGGGCAAGACAATGAAGGAGATAACAGGACCAGACTAGGAAACATTCTCTCACTTGACAACTGTATACTGAACACCTAGCATGCCAGGCACGGTATGAAGTACTGATGATAATGGTGGGATAGAAGTCATGATTCTGGCCCTCAACTGCTTATGGTCTTCTGGAGGAGACCAAAAGACAAACACACAATCATAATACAGACATGACGAGGCAGGACACAGCTAAGGCCTATGACAGAGATTTGAGAGTATGTGGGGGAAAGATGTGGGAGAATTCATAAAGCTGCAGGGGAAGGGAAGAAAGATTGGCAGATAAATAGTTTATACCATGAAAGGCTGTGCCCTCCTCTGCTACTGAAGTCACCTCAACTTGTGACTTCCACATCGAGACTTGTCACCAATGAGATTCTAGGCCCATAATCATATTCCTGAAAGCCACTGGCCCTGTGCTTTCTGACCCCCATGCCTTCGTCATGCTGTTACCTCTGCCTGGATAGCACGAGCCCGTCTTCTTTCTCCAATCTGCACAACCATCATCTCTACCTCCCATCAAGGCTCAGCCCAAATGTTACCTTCTCCATGAAACTGTTCCAAATTCTTCTACCTGGAATTAATCTCTGCCTCTCTTCCTGAATTCCAATAACATTTTGCTTGTTCCTCTCTTTATACTACACAGGACTCTTGACATTGTATTATAATTATTTGTGTATTTGTCTTCTCTTCTCTACTAACCTATGAACTCCACAGGGGCAGAAAGCCTTGTCTTAACCACCTCGGTATTCCCCACAGTGCTTTAACCAGGGAAGGTGCTCAATACATGTTGAATGAACATTATGTTTACCAGATTCCAGGTAAATGGGAGGAAGTTAACAGGCAGCAGAGCTAGAATCAGTGGACAGGCATTACAGGCAAGCCCAACTTTATAACAAGGAAAATTGGCTGCTGGCTGAAGTAGTGGATTTCCCATGATTGGATAGAGAGATTCTTTAAAAATAGCTGGATCAGATGACATCCAAGGTTATCTGACCTTTACCAGGTTACTGTGATGGAGAATGGTGAATAAAGACAAGTAAATCCCAAGAACAGGTGAGCTAGGAATAGGTGTGAGTTATTGTCAATGTTATAGCACCTGTGTTGGATGATCAATGCAAGGGCATTTATTAGATTATTACATATTTAATCAATCAAAGAAAATTAAAGCTTAGGTGGCCCAGTTGGTTGAGCATCCGACTTTTGATTTCAGTTTGGGTCATGATCCCAGAGTCATGGGACTGAGCCCTACATCAAGCTCCATACTCAGGATGGAGCCTGCTTAAGATTCCTTCTCCCTCTACTCCCCTCCCCCACTGGAGCTTTTGCACTCTCTCTCTAAATGAGAGAGAGAGAAAGAGAGAGAGAAAGAGAGAGAGAGAGAGAGAGAGAGATTTATTCCTAGAGAAATTATGATGGTGTGCCAAGAACAGGATTATAACCAACCTAATTCTGAACATGTGAGATCCATTTAAAGTATTTGATCTAGATCACAGTTGATCCCCATATCTGTTTGATGTATCAATGGGGTCAAGTAGCGAGGGCTTCCTAGAGCACAAATCCCACAATGTCATCTGCTACTTAAAACTTCTATGGCTCCCTAGTGTCCCGGGACGTGCTCCTTGGTGCTCAGCATGACGTTTGAGGCCTTAAATGATGTTGCTCTTGTCAGCCTCCCCTTCGACCTTCCTCCTGACACACTCAGACCAGAAGTCCCAATCTCAATGGTCTACAGGGACACAAGAGAGGGCCCTAGGCCCAGAGAAAACAACAAGCATATGCCCCAATTGAGCAATTTCACAGGCCCAGCTCCTTTTTACAGGAGGAATACAGACTGAGTATTGCTAGTGCTTCCAAGTTTTCAAATGAATCAGGAAATTCAGATTTTTTTTTGTAGGATCTGCCATCTTTCAGTACTGGCTTAACTTTTTAAAAATATTTATTTATTTTTGAGAGGGAGAGAGAGACAGAGTGTGAGCAGGGGAGGAGCAGAGAGAAAGGGAGACACAGAATCTGAAAGGAGAGTCTGCACCACCAGCACAGAGCCCCATGGGGCTTGAACCCACAAACTGTGAGAACATGGCCTGACCAAAGTCAGAGCCACCCATGTGCCCCATTACTGGTTTAAAAATTTTTAACACTATGAAGGCCAGACAAACCCTTTCTGTGCTCCATGGATCCCTACACTCTGCTTTACTTAGAATCTGTTTTTGCAATCAGCTCAGTGTTCCTGTACAGTACTGTGCCTGCTCACCTCCATAACCTCCTCCCTGATTCTCTACCACCCGCATCACCCCTCCCACCCTCCCACCTCCTTTTCCTAGATTCATTCCTGATCGGCCTTTAAGATTCACGTCTAGTAGCAGTTACTCCTGCAGAATTATCCAATTCTTTATATTTGTGTGTATTTTCACAATTTCTTCCAATGCACAGCAGACACTGTCACTGCTCTCCCAATCCTAGGATCCCTCTGACACTGTCATGCACACTAGTCCCTGTGTGCTATCACTCTTAACAGCCTTGGGCTATTAAAACCCACTTTCTCTGTGCGCTCAGAGAAGCACAAGTTCCCAGGAATGTATGTCCCATAAAAGCAGCCCTTAGCCAATGAATAGCAGGTGCAGGAGTATAATACTCCAGCTCCCTTGACCTGATGAAGATAAATCCAAAACAGCCAACCTGCAGATTTCCTCTGTAGACTGAGCCCAAGTTCTCCTCTGCAGGATTTTACTTGTTATCAAACACTTGCTTCTGTTTTTCCTGGAACCACCTCCTCCTAACAAGTGAGTTTAAAATGAGTCCTCATTCCAGGATCCACTTCCAGCATCTGCAGTAAACAGCTTCTGACATGCCTCCTATGATCTCTGCATCCTTGTGTTCATAACCTTGTGTGATCTCCTCTCTTGAGTATAACTTACTTCTAAGTCTTTAGGGTGAAAAGTGTGGCTTGTGTGATTAGGTTAGAAACAATTAGGACTTCTATCTTGCTAGCACCCTCTATTGTCTGGCCATCTTGCATGCTTTCATAATGCAAGCTGCCTTGTGGGAAAAACCAATGTGGCAAGGAAATGAGGGTGACCTCTGGTCAATAGCCAGCAAAGAACTCAATGCTGCCAACAACCACTGAGCCTGGAAATGGATACTTCTACAGTTGAGTCTCCAGATGAGACCAGAGACAGACCTTGGACAAACACTGGGTTGCAGCCTTCTGCAAAAGTATGAAGCAAAGGACCCAGCTAACCCACAGCCAGACTCCTGACCCCCAAAACAATGAGATAATAAATGCGTGTTGTTCTTGTAAGCCTCTGTGTTTTGGGGTGATTTGTTACATGGCAAGATGTAACTAATACAGGATCTCAACTTGAAAGGGCATGTAATAACTTCTATAATTGGAAAATATTCTATCCCAGACATCTCGAGAAAGCCACTTCTGAACCTCCAGGCCAGAGCCCCGTGTCCCCTCTATCATGGGCCTATCACCCTGAATTTAAGCATCGGTGGCCTCTCCCCATTTGTCTCCGCCACTCATCACCTTGAAGGCAGACCTTTGGGAGAAGAAAATCCTGATGTATTTCTTTGTCTTACCACCTAAGTATAGTAACTGGTATATAGTAGATGCTTAATGAATGCTTATTAACGTAATTAATTTCATTGTTAATTGTCTCCACCATGAGGTTTGGGCCAAATGTCTCCCTATATTCTGTCATTCTCCAGATGCCAAATGAAGGGTCCAGCAGGCCGTCGGTATTCGGCAAGATCTCCCTTCTATGCAGCCCCCGCGTCACTGTCTAAGCAGCTTCTCCCTTTCTGTCACCAGGGTGCATATCAATTTCGCACTGACACTTCCTCCCATCTGTTCAGTTCATCTGTTGGACGGTCATTCGCTGCCACTTCAGAGCAACAGGGAGTTCACTCTTCCTTTCATACCCCTCTGGGAAGCCCAGGGAAATTATCTCTGATTGATGTGATTTCTTCTTTTGGTCCTAATGACAAAATTACAGAAAAATCCAGTCCTATTTTGTACCACACTTGGAAGAAATCTACTCAGCTTTTGTCTGCCAACCATAACAAAAAACTTGATTAACCAGGACTCAGCACACAGTGGTTTTGTTTTGGGGGCCTTTTTTTTTCCTAGATGGGGATAAAACTGAAAATGCCATTTATGTCCTCCCTTATTACTTGGAAAAAGAATCAATAGGTTAGCCCACATTGCTTCCTACTGTAAATAAATTCCCCCAAAGAAATTGAGTCTGAGAGAGATGACCATCTTGCAGGCCAGAAGACTGCTGTTAGAAATTAGGTTGTATCAGCAGAGATCTTTAGAGTGTGCAGGTTTTTATTTAAAAAAATTACTTGCAAACACTCATATTCCTTGTCTTTGCCCCTTCTCCTAGAGGCAAAGGATAGAGTATGTGTTCTGGTTATTTGAGGGTTCCAGATTCTTGAAGTCCAGCTCACAGAAGTTGTATTTTAATTAATATGGCAGAGACTCGTTTACAGATCTCCAATTCCAAGCTGATTAATGTCTCCTACTCTACCTACTCAGCGGGGACTCAGTCTCCTAAATGTCTTGGATCCGCCCTCTGAGCCACATGAAATTCCGGCTCCATCCCTTCCCGTGGTCTGGGGCACAGTGAGAAAACAAACCTTACTTGTTACCAAACTGACAGATCCCTTTAGCTCCAGAGGAGGAAGAAGCCAGAATGGCAGCGTGATACCCTGACCAAAATTCCACCTATTTTAAGGGAAAGAGGTTGTCAAGAGAGGAGACAGATTACTGAGCACTGAGTCTGGGCCAAGTGCCAGGGTGGAGAACTCAGGTTCTACTCCTGCTCGTAGCGTGTGAGGCCTCACTTGGTCTGGCCCTCTGACGACTTCTCTGCCCATGTCCCCACATCACTTACTATGCTACACCCATGCTGGCCTTCTCCATATTGTAGAGCATGCCAAGTTCTTCCTGCCTCAGGACATTTGTGCTGGCAGTTCCCTCTCCAGCTTCTTCTCTTCTTCTTCTCTTCTTCTTTTCTTCTCTTCTCTTCTCCTCTTCTCCATTTTCTTCGGAAATTCCCATGGCTCACTCCTGGTCACCTCTCACAGCTCAACCCTGTGTCCTCTCAGAGAGGTCCTCCCTAGTTAAGTTACCCAGCCATCCTCCACCATATTCCTTTTCTTCATAGCCCACTGCCACCTTTAATTAACTTACTCACTTCTTGCCTGCCTTCCTCTGAGAATACAAGATTCATGAAAGCAAGGAATTTTCCTGTCTGATCAACATGTCAACATGTCTGCCACATCACAGAAGCTCAATAAATATTTGTGGAATGAAGGAATAAATAACTTTCTCTTGAATCTTCCCCCAAGATAAGTATTTTTATTATCCCCACTTAGAGACGAGGAAGCTGAAGTTCTGAGCAGGTAAGTAAAACACACATTTACACAGCCAGGAGGTAACAGCTAGACTTTTGACCACAGAGCTATTCTAACTCCAAGAACCTGAATTCTCCATCATTACTGGGTACTGTGTGGGAAGACAGGAGATTATGCTTTAATCAATTGTTTTCCAACTTCTGTTAATGAAAAATGTCTGAGCAGCTGTGACAAGGAAAGAAAAAGTCTTTTATCAGCCCACAATCATGAGTATGTCATACCAGGGATGTGTCTTCCAAATCAAACATTGCTAATTTGTCAAATAACTGGATAGAATGGAAATTGCCAGAAAACGTTGTGTCTGTGCTTCTCTGATGCACGCCTTTTCTCTGGGATCCTCTCCACGGGCAAATGAGGTCCAGACAGAATAGGTAATGTAGGCATCTGTCTGGGATGGTTGCAATGAATGGACTTGCCGAGCCCTGTTTTGATGTGGGCTGTTGGACTCACCCCAAACCTTCTCACCAAACTGACCAGCACCACCCCCCAGCATGGAAGAGCGTGGTGCAAAATCATGGGAACTGGACCCTGCAGACCCACTGATGGTAATTTTTCTGGAACCCTCTCCTTTTATTACCACCATTTGGGATAACAGTCACCCAAGGGTCCCACCCTTTGCTCTGCTTCTTGTCTCCAGCTCAAAGCTGAAAAGCCTCAAAAGAAAAGACTAGATTTTACTTTCTGGACCTTAAAACTTGGGGCTTTCTAAAGAAGTGGCCTGTGTGCTGTGCCCCTAGCTTCCAGCTGTTTCTGAGCAGGACCGATTCAGGGAACTGCCCCAACTCAGAGCTCTGGAGGCCCAAACAGCACACCCAGTTCTGGATATCCCACCCGAGCGCCACTTACAAGAGAATAGTCAGTCAGGTCACCATACTGACAGCTGAAACCTCCTGACCAGGGTAAGGAACTTTATCTTGGTGACGTAACAGTGCAAAGCTGCTTACAGCTACAGAACCAAAGCGAGAAATCACAGTTCAAAGGCAGAATTTGCATTATCTTCTCATTCCCATTTTTTTCTTACTTTAAGTCTTTTTTATTAAGAGAATCATAAAGCTCTCTATCTACATGACACTTTCCATATTTAAACATTAACTAATTAATTGACTGAAATGGTATCTTGGGAGCATCCATCATCTATCCCATTAGCCAGAGAGCCAGGCGACTATCCATAAAAGCCATTGAACACCCAGAGGAGGCTTTGTCTTTCCACTTCCTTTCCCAGGAATGTTTGCATGTGTGTGTGTCTGTGTCTGAATCTGTAATGGAAAAAAATAAAAAGAGAGGACTTTGCTTCCACTAACCGCTATAAAAATCTACCTCTGGGAGACATGGAATTTCAATTGTGAAATAACCAGTCTTGGAAATTGTCCTGTCCTCTAGGAAAAGAAAAAAATAAGTAGTTTAACAGCAATTGCCCTTCAAAACAATTACTAATTATAATGTCTATAAAGAAAAATACCCTCGATACCATTACTCCTAATAAAGCCAGGTGAATCTATAGAAAGGAATTAGCTGGCATGTCTAGAATCTGACGGGAGAGCTCTTGGGGGTGAGTTAGAAGTCGGGGAGTGTGCTGCAACAGGCTTATAAACCTGAATCCAAAGCTTTAGGAAGCTTACCCCCTGGGGCAAGCCCCTGTTGGCAAATTGGGAAGATTAACACATGCCTCAAGGAAATCAGGCCAGGACAATTAAGACATGAGACACCAAGTTACTTTCTGGGCATCCTTCCAGCCTCTCTAGTCCTGCCTCTCGTCTGCCCCCTTCACCTCCTCCTCAGGTGGTTACTATAGGGTCTGGCATTCCATTTATGAGTCCAGCCTTAGAGTTGAGCATCACCCTCTCCCCTCTGTGCACTGAAAGATGCAGAAATGCCTGGGAAGAGTTACATCATGGCCCTAAGACCCTGGAAGGAATGTGCCTGTCAGACCCCATCTGTTTGGAACGAAACGTGGTACGAGGGAAGGATATGGGAGGAAAGAAAGAGGGAAAAGGGGCCCAGAGGAGAGAAGCAGGGGACAGCACGAAAGACAGACAAAAGGAAACACTTGGACTGTTTTCAAGTTTTCCACTACTCATCTGCTGTGAAAGCTGGGGCAAGTCACATGAACCCTGATCCACAGACCTCATGTTTCCATCTGTAAACAGGCGCAGGGAGCAGTGTTTAAGGTAGTGATCAGTTGTAGAAAAAAGAAACTCCTCCAGGTACTTTAAGCAGAAAGCAGAAATTTATTACTAGGGGTAATTTACTAGGGTAAACTTATTTCTTGGGTGACTTAGAACTGCACTGAAAGCACTCAAAGAACTGGACTTCTAAGTACAAACCCCTGCCCCCCAAATCTCCCTCCCTTACAATGATCGGGAAAACTACCTCGCTGCCACTACTGGTCACTAAGTCAGGAAGTGAATGGCTGCAGAACCGCCCTGACTCCATGGTGACACACATCTGAAAGGTGGACTACATCATACCTTTCTCCCCCCGAGCAATTCTACATTTAAAGCTCATGGCAGGGCATCTGATTTGCAAACCTATGTCATGGCCTATGTCATGTCCAGGAACCTAGATACAGGAGTCCAGGAAAGGCACTTTTTAGCTTCCTGGCCTCTCCAGAACAGACGGCAAGGGAGATTGGAGGAGACCATCTACAGGGTTGTCAAGAGAATTTAATGAGACGGTATTTCTAAAGGGCTTCACACAATGCCTGGCCATTAGTAGGTCCTCAGTGAACATTAGTTTCCCTTTACTTTCCCAGAATTTTGCTACAGGTTAACTCTGTGAATCTTCCCAAAATAACAGAAGGAAAAAACCAAGGAGCAGAGAATGGATCTTCCTAAATCATATATGAATTCTTCGGGCATCTTCAATTTAGCAACCTAACCAAACAACACAGTTATTCAAATTCTGATAAAAGCTCAGAGAAAAGAACAGGGTGCCATGAGCCAGAAGAAATAGGGTGAAACCAATACTGTTCAAGGAGCAAGAGTGTTTAAGGAGTCAAGAGGGGCCTCACTGAGAGAATCAGGTCTAAGCTCACCTGAAGAATGATCAAGGTTAACCAAGTCAAGAGAGGAAGAGAAGAGCATTTCTGACAGAGGAAGCAGCAGGTGCAAAGGCTGTGTGTTTGAGAAACCAGAATACCAACATGACTCAAGCAGTATGAGAAGGAGAGTGCGGTGAGAACACTGAGGCTGAGAACCTCTGGTTGTCATCTGAGGGTGATACTTCCCCTGAGGCCAGAATCCAGACATGTTAGGCAAGGTGTCTGTCTACCTTACTGCATCTTAGATGTTGCCTTGGTAAAAGAGAAAACTATTAGTCCTTCACTGCATGGTTGTGTTAAACAGGCTAACAAGAGTGCTGGGCACATGTCGAGCACCCACAGCCGCATGGTCACCATCATCCTCAGGGCTGAGCCACACAATTCCAGAAAGGCCCCTCAGTTCTGCCCTATCTACATCCCCTCCCCATCACATCGTCTCCCCTAGCCCAGATACACAGCAGAGACACCCATGTGACACCCCTCACCTGGCCCTGGCTGATAAGACCAGAGCAGACACCAACCACTACCTGGGCCTGTCAGATTGTCACATTTGGAAACTTGAAATGGAGACCGAGGCTGACCTGGTCAGAGGGTGTCAGAAGCTGGAGCAGTAAGGTCATGAGGAGGAAGAGCCAGTGCCATGAGCAGGTAGAAAGCCATCAGGAGCAAAACGGGAGATCTTGATGGCACCGCCGGTCTGCAGAGAGGAGAGTGGAGCAGATGTGCGGAGACAAGCTCTGGAGAATAAGGAGGAGAGACTGTTAGTTAACAACATTCCAGTCCCATGAGGTCCAGCTGTTACTCTGGCTTCCCTGAGAACCTTCTGCATCTTGACAATAAAACTTCCTATTCATTTTAATGTCTTTGAATGAGTTTTTGTTCCTTGAAATTAAACAATCGCCACCTGAGAGACTCATGGATGTGGAGAGCTGAGGCCACCCTTCCTAAAATCAGACCTGAAGTGCAACCCCACCGTGCAAACAGGTCACAGTAACCACAACTATGAGCCCTACTGCTGTCTCAGGGCTTTGCACAGGCTGTTCCCACTGCGCAGAAAGCTCTTCCACCTACATCTTGCAAAACTAGCTCTTGTTCACCTTCCAGACAACCTGCTTTGAGTATCACTTCCATAGATGCCAACCCTAAGGTGACCTTGCTGCAGTTTCCACAGCTCTTGGAACGTCCACTTGGCAGCCTGCAACTCACTGTTGGTCATATGTCTGATGGCTGCCACCCCAGCGATCCTCCACCCCACCTGTACCTGCCCTGCTTCGTGCTATGTCTCCAGGGCTTGACACAGTGTTGGGCACAGAGTAGCTGCTAAATAAACATTTGGTTAATGAGTGATCAATAGTATGAAAGGACCAAGTTGACTTTTTAGCTCTCTAGTACTCTTTCCTTTATGGGGCGGGGGGTAGTTTTATTTTATCTTACTGAGTGCTCTACCCTGTATAAGGTTTTGGAGACACAGAGATGAATTAAACAGGATCCATGTGTTTAGGACTCCACAGTCTAGTCAAACAGCTGGATATATACATAGGAAAGGTTACTATAAGGTAACATTAGTACTAAAGGAGCTAGAAAGAGGATCCTAGGAGCATTAAAAATAACTTACTTTGGATGATGGAGGAGGGAAGTGATGGAAGAAAGGAGTGTGAGTGCCCTCCATGCCACTGCTCCTATGAATTCCCCAGAATATAAATGTAGTAGACATCCATTGTTTGACTACTTGGCATCTGTTCTCCCCTTTTCCAGAAGTAGCACCCCATTTTCTCTTTTGGAGAAACACCTGCCACCCTCTTAGCCCAAGCGGTTTGGATGAGACCAATCTAACACCCCCTCCCCCAGAGTCAGAGGCAGGTGTGTGTCCCAGGTCTGGTCAGTTAACATACTCTGATCCCAAAGGGAGTGATTCCAGAATGATGGGACCTAGGTTAGCCAAGTCAGAGTCAATCTCAGGATTCTTGGGGGGAAAACAATGAAAGAGACCAGCTCTTTTTTCACTCGAATCCCTAAGCTGGTAGCAGCCTTAAGCTGCTGCCGAATCCTATCGTGGCACAAGGAGGGGAACCTCCCCAAGAAAGAAGCTTACAGGAAAGGAGCAGGCTGGAGAGAAAAAGATGTTTCTGATGACACTGTTTGAACACCTGAGTCCAACTAGATCTATCCTGGATTTTTAAGTTATGGGTCAATAAATTCTACTTTTTTTCCTAAACCAGAATTTCCCGACCTTAACACTATTGACTTTCTTTTTTTTTTCCCCCCCACCTGGATGGGGGCTGTCCTGTGCACTGCAGGATGTTTAGCAGAGCATCCCTGGATTCTACCCACTAGACATCAATCAATAGCCATCCTCACCCACAGCTGTGACAACCAAAAATGTCTCCTGTCATTCCCAAATATCCCCTGGGGTGGGAGGGGGAGGGAGGGTAAAATCTCTTCCAGTTGAGCTGCTGGTTTAAACCAGCTCAAGTCGGTGACCAAAAAGAGTCAAGACCACAAACCGACCCATCAAATTCCCTACCTAATTTCCGGAATAATTTTCACTCCTATGCATCTTTATTTTCCAGGGTACCCGAAAACATCTTTCTATAGCCTTTGCTCTCCGAAGCCATTCAGTCAACTCACATTTTTTTAATACTGGAGTAAATCAAAGTCCATCAGATCAAGAATAACTTCGATCTCAGTTCCAGCGGTACAGTTTTTATAAGTGGCAGATTCAATGACTTTGATGACACCTTTTACTCCCCCTTCACAAATTTAAACACCTTCCCTCATTTACTTTCTTTATTTTAGAATTTTCAACAGTCCATTTTCCTTTCTCCACAGACCTTACCTTCGACGGGATGCTAATCAATAAGAAATTATATCTTTGCCAGGCTATTTTAAAGTAATGTAACCAACATATATTTCTCTCTCATTCATGGCTTTATTGATTGTGAAACAAAAACAGAAAGCCAGCAGAGATCCCACACAGCATTCCTGAAACTCCCACTTCATTAGCCACCATGGCCAACTTCTTCCCGTGGAATCCTTTCTCCTGATGTCCTTACTTTGTGTGAGGCTACTGTCTGATCATCAGCCACACACTGTAAACTGCAACTCAGCTGGAAATGAGTTAGTCCTTCAGAATGAGGGAGGGCAGAATGGTAATTAACAGCAAAGCCCCAGCAAATAGGCTAATTCTTTCGGAAACTCTTTTTTTTTTTTTTTGTAAGTAATTACTCTTATTATGATGGTGCTAACCCACCTTCTGGCTCCTAAATTGGAATATCCCTTGAAAGGAAATGTCACATTGTGCTGAGTAATAAAATCAAAATCAAAATGAACTTTCAAGAGGAATGTAGCTACCATGGTTTTAAATGTCTTTTAAAATACCAGCCAGGAGAGCTTTTAAGACATAGGCATGGAGTTAGGCATGTGGATCCATTTCATAGATATGCTCGTGCATCTGAAGACAAGTAAGATACCCATGAAGAAGGGAAAGAAAATGTGCAAGGAGTGCATTTGACCAAGTGCACATAGTAGGTGCTTGGTCCCTGGTGACCTGACCCAGTTTCTCGGGGTGGGGGAGGGAATGGAGTCTGCTGTTGAGACCATCAATAATATTAATTGTAAGGTTATACTGATCCTTTACTAAAGGGAGAGAAATCTTGGGTGCCTGGGAGACCCAGTCAGTTAAGCGTCCAACTCTTGATTTCGGCTCAGGTTGTGATCCTGCAGTTCATGGGTTCGGGCCCTACATCAGGCTCTGTGCTGTCAGCAAGGAGCCTGCTTAGGATTCTCTTTCTCTCCCTCTCTGACTGCACTTCCCCTGCTCTCACTTTTTCAAAATAAATACATAACTTTAAAAATGGGGGGATGAGAAATCCATCCATTTGGCATAGCTACTTGAGAGTATGTCAAATCATTAAATAAAGGCACGTGCACAGGTCAGCAGGACACTGGGAGCACACTGGCCGAATACCACACAGGGTTTACATTCTTATAGACACAAGACCAACACAGGCCCAAGACTCATGTCAAGTCTGACCCAAGGAGGCGGGCAGTAAAGGAGACAGCACAGAATACCACTCCTAGTTGCCCTGCCTAAGCACCACCCTTCATGCCAATGATACGCCAGCAAAAACAGGCACATGCAAGTGAAGAAAGAAGTAACAGGATAGCACAACATGATCTAGCAATTCCATTTTGAGGGCGAATACGGATAGAGGTTGGGGAAGGATTTGTGCACTTACTGTTTCAACAAAATAACTGAGCTCTTGCTCTTGAGCCCCCAGCACTGTCCTAGGCTCTTGGGATACAAACCAAAGATCCCTGCACTTGTGGGTGTACTTTCTAGCAGGCAAAGGGTGAAATCTCAAGGGATGGTCGAAGGCTGTGGTTAAAAGGGACCATATTAAGCCTGATCACTTCCTAGGTCCCTTAAGCCTGTAATAGATCCAACAGACTCTGGCAGAGGTGAAGGTAAATAAACAAAATGTTTCCTGCGTCCGTGCATTCTCCTCTACCTCCCATGGAAGCAAAGTCCCATCTCTGGGACAGGGAGATAGAAAAGCAGCTTTTCCTGGTGTGGCAGCAGTGGTGGTCTGGAGCTGTGGCTAATTTTGTTGATTCTCTACTGAGATAACTCACCTATCCCTAGCTGCCATCAATGAACTTAGAGCCCCCATGAAGCAGTTAGGATCAACTCATAGGAGAGGCAGCCAGAAAATAATAACTACTACCCCATAGTGAGTCTGCTCTATCCATCCCTTTATGAGGTATGTATGCATGGCCCCATCTCACAGACCAAGAAACTGAGGCTCAGAGAGAATAAGTGACTTGCTTAAGGTCTGCCTGACTCCAGAGTCTATGTCCTTTCTGCATTGCTCTGATGCCCATTTCAATAACCTAAGTCTTTAACTCTGTATCTATCGCCAGGTAGGGCACTATGGGGGCATGGAGTTAAGCGCAGTCAGTCTTTGCTCTCCTGGAACTGTCTATTTGAAGAGACAAAGAGAACAAATACTTATCTAAATTTTAACAAATAATACCGACACTCCACCACACCCACCTTATCTTGTGCAAATATCTGTGGGTCCCAGAATGTGCTGTGCCTTTGCACAAGCCTGTAATGCCCTGTGCCCACTCCTCTCTCCTCCTACCCAAATCCTCTCCATTATCCGTGAGTCAGTTCTTCTAGGAAGCCCCACTAACCCCCCACCCCCACCGAGCTTATCAGGTACCTCTCTTCTGCATACCCAGAAACCCCTAGTGCTCACCTCCACCTGGAAACATGAAGTATCTTTAACAAAGAGAGCATCAGTAAGAGCTTCAGTAAGAAGTCAGGGAACCCTGTGGGGAGGAAACAAAAGCCTGAGCTGGGAAGGAAGGAAGAGATCAAGGGCATGCAGGATATATGTACTGTGGTCCAAGGGAGGCCCAGAGGAAACTGCCAGCCACGTGAGGGACAGAAGGGAGTTGGGAACAATGGAAGACATGGAAATCAGTATATTCAAAACCCAGTCAATCCCAAGTCAATCACTTGTCTCTGGGTGCTTCCACCCCAGGAATCATATCATATCATCACAACTATACAGCAGGCAGGACATAACCGTCCTCCTCATCTGATGGAAGAAGAAACTGGATGCTCAGAGAGATGAGCTGAGCTGCCCAAGGTCACATAGCATGAACACCCCTCAGGCAGCAGAGCCGAGTGGTTAAGATCACACAGTCTGGTGTCAGGAACAAAAACAGCTCTCAATTTCCTGGCCCTGTGACCTTGACCAAGACACTTACCTTCTCTAAGACTCCATTTCCACAATTATGAAGGGGGACTAAAACTCTCTACTTCACAGAGTTGTCAGAACCATCAGATAATTATAGAAGACCTCAGTCAGCCCTGACAGCCACCACCACAAACCTTGACCTCCCCCATGACCACCTAAACGTTTGTTTAGCCTGAGTCCTCTGCAAAACCATTTGTGTGGAACTCTGGTGCCAGCTGTTTTAGGAACATCGGGGCTTCCTCTGGAAATGTGGTGGGCCAGACGACTTTGGACCCCAAATTCCCGAGCCCTTGTCTGACTGCACATCCACTTCTGTAAAAAGCCACTGGAGTCTCATTTCCTTCCTAAGCTGCCAAGAAACAAATACCAGGGGCTTATTTTACAGAACGGTTTGGCAAATAATTAGTTTGCCTTCCACAAAGGCCAGAGTTCACTGCTAAGATATTTAAAACTCTACTGATGGCTTAAAATAAATATCACAATGGAGATGTCAAAATAGCAGTGCGTTCTAACACATGACATTTGTGGGGGGAGGAGAGAGTAAAAAATGTAAATGGATTTACCAAAATAACCTCAAGGTACGACCTTTGAGGTTTGATACCACAGAAATGTCACATTGTTCCAACTTTCTTTCTTTTTTGCGTGAAGTTTATTTTCCTCCTTTGAGGGGGTGAAAGGTTTGTCATGAAAAAGAATAAAAAATTCTTCTCAAAAAGAAAGCAAGCATAATTGTATTTTTTGATCCATTGTAATAATTTTCAGCTGTTTTTTTAATGAGCTGAACACAAGTCCCAAATACAAATAGAGCAGCCCTCCCCACCCCTTACCAGTGGGTACTGTGTTCCTAGACCCCAGATGAATGCCTAAACCATGGATAGGAGCAAACCCTATATGTACTATGGTTTTTCCTATACTTACATCTATAATAAAGATGCATGTAAGTCGTAAGTAAGGCACAGTAAAGAGATTAACAATTGTAACTAATAACAAAATAGAACTGTAACAGTAATCTATAGTATGCTGTAATAAAACTTAGGTGAATGTGGTTTCCGTCTCTGTTTCTCTCTCTCTTTCTCTCTCTCAAAATATCTGATTTTCGGGGCACCTGGGTGGCTTAGTCGGTTAAGCGTCCAACTTTCGCTTAGGTCATGATCTCGTGCTTTGTGGGTTCGAGCCCCACGTCGGGCTCTGTGCTGACTGCCAGCTCAGAGCCTGGAGCCTGTTTCAGAGTCTGTATCTCCTTCTCTTTCTGACCCTCCCCTGCTCACACTGTCTCTCTTTCTCTCTCTCTCTCTCTCCTAGAAAGAAATAAAAATAAATAAATAAATAAATAAATAAATAAATAAATAAATAAATAAATTTTAAAAAGCAGGGAGTGCCCAAGATTTATGTTTAAAAAATATATATATCTGATTTTCTTGCACTCACCTGTCTTGTGATGATGTGAGATGATAAAATGTCTGTGTGATGAGATGAAGTCAGATGAATGATGTAGGTGGGCCCTGTGATGCAGTGCTAGGCTACTACTGACCTTGTGACCACACATCAGGAAGAGGACCCTCCACTTCTGGACCACAGTCACCCATGGAGCACTAAAATCATGGAAAGCGCAACTGTAGATGATGGTAGGGGGTCCTACTGTAAATGATTTCTCCAACTGGAAGATACACTAAGTCCCCAAAGGATGCTAAGTTCTGGGCTGGGTATTCTAATTTTTTTTAATTTTAAGTTTATATATTTATTTTGAGAGAGAGAGAGAGAACAGGGAAGAGACAGAGAGAGAGAGGGAGAGGGAGAGAGAGAGAGAATCCCAAGCAGGACGCACACTCTCTGGACATGCTGATATGGGGCTCATACTCACAAACCGTGAGATCATGACCTGAGCCAAAATCAAGAGTTGGATGCTCAACCAACTGAGCTACCCAGCAGCCCCTAGGCTGAGTATTTTAAATATTTATTTCATTTTAATCCTCAGTGATGCTCAGTGAGGCAGGCATGATTTTCAAGGTGATGGATAATAACTCAAGAATGTGTGCAGATAAAGCATGCGGGCATTAAGTGTAAGTCCATCCTTATCCTGATCAACTGTCTTCCCAGCACATCTCCCAACATACCTCCAGAGCCCTCTACTCTACTCTATCCAGACCGATGAGGGCTAAACATCCAACTTTATCAGGCAAAGCAACAAATACAATCTTAATAACTGGAGTTCATGGCTACTAAAAATAAATAAACGGTAAATCTCAAAGAGAAGTAGCCCTAATAAATACCTATAAACTCATGAATATGTCCCCTTCTCCTGGCCTGCCTGGTATAACCTTCTTCCTCATCTCCTACACTTCCCACTTGGCACTTTATGTTCTGTTAAAACACCGAATCTCATGTATTGCCCAGAGCTATTTATATCTCATGTCATTAGGCCTTTGCAAACTGTATTCCTTTTTTTCCAAATGCTCTTCCTCCACAATCTACTTGGTGAACTCCTGTTCACCCATCAAAACCCCACTAAGACATAATCTTTTGGAAAAAGTCTTCCTCCTCTTTCTCTCACTCCTCTGCCTGATGGAATTCATGAGTTCGTCCTCAGCCCATTCTCTCTATCATACACATGCTTACATCTTTGTGATTATCACCGTGTTTAGGGTTTTGTTCTTTTGGTTGGTTGGTTGGTTTGGTTTGGCTAATAAATCTGTTCCCCTTACCAGAATGACTTTCCTGCAGGAGGAAGTTATGTCTTAATCTACCTCTACGTTCCCCATGCCCATCTCAGCGCCTGAATCACAACAAGCTACTAACTAAATTGAAAGGAAACTGAAAATGCAAACAGATATCACAGAGAACTAGGAGAAAGGGAAACAAGTGCTAATGTGGCGAACGTCTATTACAGGGCAATCAACCAGACCGTGTTTTCCTAATACAGATTACAAAACTGGCACAGAGGCAAGACAGAGCAGCAGCGGGGACGCACACTCTCTGGACATCTGCTGGGCGTCTCGTTTGATCAATCCCCGCCTTGCCTTGCTGACGATTTCACCTTTCACAAGTCAGAGGAGGCAGCAGGGGAAACGGTTACTTGGCACTAGATCCTGGCAACAAGGAAACAATGCTTGATAAGAAAGGGGTAGAATCCTTGGGAGAAAATAAAGAGGTACAGAATCTTGGAGTTAGTTATGGTGCAGGAGAGGAAGAAAGAAAACAAGTCTTCATTAAACACCTACTGTATGCCACACACTTCATATGTGTCACTACAGTGAATTCTTAAAAACACCTTAGGAGGTGAGTACTCATCTCTTTGGTTTGCAGAAAAGCAGAAAATGCAGAAAGGTAAGGTCACTTGCTCCAGGTTGGCCTACACAAGTCTGTATGCCCACAAGCCCCAAGTTCTGATCTCACACCGTGTTGCTGAGATCATTGCCTGACCTGACACCCGGACCTGAAGAAAAAGCAGAAAACCTTCTGTATGCCCCAGGGGACACAATAGGGACCACACGCACACCCCATAACCACAGCACCATAAAACAGTAAGAGTCATTTCTCTGAGCCTGGGCAGCTTTCCAGGACAGGCGGCCACTGTCCTGTGCGTGGAACTCATGGGACCTCCATTTCAGTGATGCTTCAAGGTTTGGCAAGTTCAGGGGGAGGAGTCCTGGGGGGGCAGGAGCCCTGGAGGGTCGGGGTCTCTCCCCAGTAAGGAGATGCCTCCACCCAGAAGCAGCACGAATCACTTCCTGCACCTGACCTAACCTCACAGGAGCTGCAGAGCCGTGCAATTCTTCCCCCAGGAGAGAGAGCCACAAGCAGTTGCACACCTACCCTACCAAAGCAGCTTCTATGCAACTGAGAAAGCAAGCTTCTGTGTGCGGCAATGGACACCTGACAAATCCTGCCTGGGCACACCGCCAAAGGAGAGAGGAAACTGGGAAACAACAATGTGCAACTGTATGGTGAAGCTCGAGTACAGAGAACAGGGACACTCTTGACAGAAGAATCTGGTGTAGATTCACAACCAAGAATCACTAGGCATGTGGGGAAGTTTGGTGCTACCAGTGAGGTCCCCTCACCACAATTCAAGAAGGAAACATTGTGCAAAATGGATGGGAGTGTCTTCCTTCAGCTCAGGCACTCTACCAAAAATGCTGGGGCTTGAACAACATGAATTTACTTTTCACAGTTCTGAGGCTGGAAGTCCGCAATCAGGGTATCCCCAAGGTCAGGTTCTGGTGAAAACTCTCTTCCTGGTTTACAGACAGCCACTTTCTCTTCTTATAAGGACATTAATCCCATTGTGGAAGGTCTACGCTCATGATCCTATCTAAACCTCATCACCTCCCAAAGACCCCCCTCCTCGAGCCATCCCACTGCAGGTTGGGACTCCAAAATATGATTTGGGGGACATATAAACATGCAGTCCACAACAGGGAAGCCCAGAGACGTTACATCTGCCTATTCCTTTTTTATCATTCCCAAAGAGAAGGAAAATGAGGTATCAAAAACAATTGATGGGAATCCACAAGAACGCCCTGAATGCTCTTATTTGAAAAGCTATGAGCAAAACCTGGAAGATTGGACACATTTCAAGCATTGCCTTAAAAATGGACATAGGAAAGCATGACAGAAAAGGCACTAAGTCTCTGCTATTGAGCTGTGTGTATTTAAAAAGTTACTTAACCTCCTTGAGCCTTGGTTTCTTGTGTGTGCAAAAGAAACGATGTACAATCTGCCTCAAAGGGTTGTTACAAGGACTGAGAAAACTGTACAGTAATGTGCTTGTCCAAGTGCCTAGCAAAACGTCAGAGCAAGGAAAAGAGTCATGAAAATACGAAAGATGATGATGACAGTAAGTCCTTCGGTGGGATGAACATCAACTTGGTTGTCCCAGGAAATTTCAACCATGGCTCTCTGACTCCATTTCCCATCACACTGTTCTTGCCTGAATTTTGCTCCATTCCGGCAACACTGGACTTTTTGCACTTATATGAACGTGACAGGCATGCTCGTGTCTTGGTGCCTGGGCACTTAGGGGTTCCCTCTTCACAGAATGCTCTTCTCAGGATCCGAGAGCTAGTCTTGCCCAAGTGTTATTTACTCATTGAAACCCCCACCATAACTCCCTACTTGAAAAAATAATAGCCACCCTTACTCTGTACTCTCTACCCTCTTTCCTTTATGTTTCACATGGCACCTATCATCTCCTATTATACAAATTAATGTACTGATTTTGTTTATTGTATGTCTACCCTTTAGAATATTCTCCCAAACTGAGATGAACCCCCAGCCTATATCAACACCAGTACACAGTACAGACTTAGCATTATGTGTTCTTTGTGCTGCTACTGCTGTTATAATAACTTTGTTTCTTTTCTCTGATCCACTGCTTATTAATATTAGATTTTAGCAACAGGGAGTACCTTATTTCTAAATTCTGGATGTCTTGCACTTTGTATACCCTTTACTCTGACATTCCAAGGCTCCATGGGAAAACATCCTGAAGAGTTCATGGTCAAAGTGCAACCTGCTCTCCCTACACTGTCCTGCAAAGACCTGTCCCTCCTTCAATCATGTATCACATCACATCACACTTCTTGAGCTTTGAAGCTGCTTGGACATCTACCCGTGAAAGGTGACCAGCATCCAAAAGTGCCCAAGACTCACAGAATCATTGGCATATGTTCCAGCTAGTGTTGTGCCTCTGCAACCTGGGTCCATGCATGGCTGTGAATGTCAGCCTGGCTTTATACATCTTGTACTGCCTCATACCTTGTGATTCTGCACAAGCAATATGGAAGTACACATACTGAGCTCTATCAAGAGTCCTTGCACTTGGTGGGAAGCAATGGTATGCAAGTAGCTACTGCATCTAAATTCCTTGGGCAATTTCTGATTGCTTTTGCAACATGGTGACAAAATGTGGGGGCCATTTTAATACCAGATTTTATTTTGATGAAAATATTAAAATTTCCAGAGGTAATGGAATAAGTATCCAGCTACAATTACCTGGGAGGAACACCTTCCATTCCCTTCAAGAAAAGGGGCTCAAAAGCACTGGGCACTTTCACAGTGTTAGGCCCCATGATGAGCTCCTAAAACAGTGTTATCCCACTTCATGTCTACTGTGAGGGAATTGCAAGGTAAGTTCCACTGGCCCCATTTTTCAGATTTAAAAAATGAAGGTTTGGAGAGGTTAAGATCACTGCACAAGTGGGTGCATGTAGCCAGAAGCAGGGCTAGAAGTCAAAGCCATGTCTGCGTGACTCTGAAGACCACTTTTTTCTACTGCTAAGGATGGGATGTAAAGAGACAAACTGCTCAAAGAAAAAATGCATGAGAGTACTGGTAGACCTTCTCTTGTGTGATCCTTGAGGAGCTGTTCTGAAGCCACCAAAGCCAGGATAAGGGATATGTTCAGTCCAGGTAGGTCCCTCACTTCATTCAGGAATGGGTCCACTGCCCCTAGTGGACTCAGCTCATTGAAGGCATTTGACTGAATCCACTCATCCACAATTTCTAATTCACCTCCACAAGCCAACAATGCAAAGGATCTGTTCATCCACTTGTCCTTGGGACTAGCTCACCCTTGATCTCAATGCTTGCATCAGATCATCCAGTTAGGGAGAAGTCCTCCAGGCCACGGCTGGCAAACTGAGTACCTCTCCCCCAAAGCTGGAAATTTTTCAAAAGTCATCAACTAATATAAGAGATGAGACAGATGGAGGGAAGAGTACCTGGAAAAACCCAAAATATATAGGGACAGCGTAGTAACGTGTACTTCCCACATTCCTCCAAAACAGGAGCATTCTCTCAACATGACTGTCTTAAGAACCAAAACACCTTTTCTGCAGCCTTGACTTTTAAGTGGCTGGAAATATAGAAGACAAGAGTGATGAGGGTCTTGGCCAAGAGTCAGCCAGACCACGGGGTTTGACACCCAAGTCCAAAGCATACCAGCTGCCAGGACTTGAGCAATTATTTAATGTCTCCAAGCCTCACTTTCTTTATCCCTAGAAGAGGAATAAACCTAGCATCTCCCTGTCATCAGGTCGTGAGTGCTAAGTAAAGAAATACAGGAAAGCTTTTGACACAGGGCCCAGCACACAGAAAGTACTCAATAAATGTTGGCTATTACTTCTGAGAAAGAAAAAGGTTAGCTAGGCTATAAATTTTATAGGCCAACATGAGTACTGAAAACGACTCTTCGCCATGCCCTGAATCTTCTTTTCTTGATCGATATGCTTATCATTTCTGAGTGTGAAGCCTCTCTAATTTACTGTTTGAGGGTCTACAGGGTAGTTAGTGGTCCCCAGGACTCTTCACACTGCACCTTCCTTGGGGCCCCAGGACTCTTCACACTGCACCTTCCTTGACTCGTGTTCCTCCTGGACAATCTCACCCACATTATGGTTTTAGCCAATCTACTCGTTCCCTCAAATATTTATTATCTATTTGCCACCACATTCCCTCAAATATTATTACCTGTTTGCCACCAATTACTGAACTGTGCAAATGAGCAAAGGCACCATATATCTTGCTCATCTCCATCTGGATGCCCCAGGTACCTGAAACTCATAGTGTAGGAAACACGACTTTCTGTATTTGTCTTAAAACATGGCTTCCCTCCCTGTCTCCTTTCTTGGCCAGAGGCTCCACCAAACACCCCAAATGGAATCATTCCAGACTTCCTTTCCCTCCCTCACTCTCACATCCAAACGATCCCCAATTCTCACAGGTTCCAGGTCTGGATGGCTCTCCCAGCCCATTTTTCTCCATTCGCAGCTGCTTCTGACTCACTCCAGGCTCGGAGCATCTCCTCGGGAATACTGCAGCAGCCTCTACGGGGCCTCACACTTCCAGTTCTGCCCAGCAGAGCCCCACGTGCAGCACACAGGCATCCTCTGAAACATGATTCTGAATCTGCCAATCTCCTATGTAAAAACATGAAACCTCGGGGCGCCTGTGTGGCTTAGTCGGTTAAGCGTCTGACTTTCGCTTAGGTCATGATCTTGCGGTTTGTGGGTTCGAGCCCTGCGTTGGGCTCTGTGCTGACTGCCAGCTCGGAGCCTGGAGCCTGTTTCAGAGTCTGTGCCTCCCTCTCTCTCTCTGACCCTCCCCTGCTCACGCTGTCTCTCTCTCTCCTAGAAATAAATAAAAATATTAAAAAAAACAAAAACATGAAACCTCCAGAATAAAGTCTCTGCTCCTTAGCCAGGAGGGCCCACCATGGTCTAACCCTTACCACCTACCCAGCCCTATGTGTGGCCATTTCTTAGCAAATCCCATCACATGAGATACTACTACCTACCTGCAAGTCCCCCCCACATCTTTTCCTACCTCCGTGCCTTTGAATGTGTGGTTCTTTGTGCTCACAATCCCCACACACTCCTTGGCTGCTCAGCTAACACCTAATCATCATCTTTCATGAGTTCAAATCCACCCCCGCTTCCCCCACCCACTGCACACAAGTGTTTGCTGATTTCTACTCCCCAGGCTATGTGAGGCGACCTTCTCTGTGTTCCTTCCAACATGCTCCTTCTATGATAACTATGACCTGGTATTTATAATTTGCACTTTTTTCTTCTGTCTTTATCCCTTCACAACCAGCCAGTCATCTCTTTAGAATAAAGATTCTGTCTTTCCTATTTCCAATGTCATTCATGTTTTAAGGATAAAATGTTTTAAGTTTTTGCAACTGAGCAAACCAGAAATTTCTTAAAGCAAATGTTTTATGCATATTGAGAGGGGCTAATAATGATAATAACAACATGAACTATTTTTAAGTGCTTAATATGACTAAGCACTTTTAGGCATAGCTCATTTAATCCTTGTAACCACTCCATGAGGACGTCCTATTTTTGCTCTCTTTTTGGATGAGGCAAATGAGGAACAGAAAGACTGTACATGCATATGTGCATGCGCATGGGTGCGCACGCGCGCGCGCACACACACACACACACACACACACACACAGGGTTTTAGAGTCAGGAGGGCATAGTCCCTAATGCGGTTGTGTCATTTACCTTCTGGGTGACCTCAAGGCACTTCACATAGTCTCCATCTGTTTCTTGATCTCTGGGATGTGGGAAGATGTATTGTGATAATTAAAAATACTACTTAAAAAATTACTGGCACACAGTAGATACTTCATGTAAATGCCTCTTTCCCCAAACAATGTCCTCTGACAACTTGCCCAAACTCTGATTAGTCAGAAACATCATTAAATTGTTAAACTGGAAAACTGGACCTCTGTTTGGCTGGTTTATCTCTGGCTTATCCAATGGACCAGCTCTGAGAGTCTCCCATCTGTGTATCCTATTTTCTCCACAGCCTCCCACCGACATGAACTTCATAGATAAAGTGGGACTCAAGGTGAGTGACCCAGGATGGGGTTAGAGTAATACCTAACACCATTTTCTTGAAAAATACAAAAAGCCAGAAGCTTACCAGTTTAATTTTGAGGTTGTGAAACAAATAAATAAGTGTTGGGTGTGAATTTTGGTCAACCACTCTGAAAGGCTGTTTCTAACACCACTGACCTAGGTGTGGAAGCCCAGAGGTCTGACATAAGTGGGGATTTGCCATGATCAGATTTAAACAAGCTGTTTGTCTGGAGATGCCGAAGCTGTCTTCCAATCAGCTCTGGTTCCCTCCCCATCCTGCCTCAGCCCCTCCCCAGCTCCTCACCGAGGAATACATTGACATTTCAAAACGTATTGATTACAGGAGCAGACTAGGTTTGGGCAGGGGAAGGGGAAGAAATCGATTGATTTTATTATTTGTGGGAAGAAAAAAGAACAAACAACATTGCTTTTGTTTGGAGGACAAAACCAAAATTATCGGTTGAATGGGGCTGAATTAAGCACTTAAAGTTCAATCTTTCCAGAGTGCTGACAATGCAGGTGGAGATCAATATGGAAACAATTTGCACCATGGGGAACCTGGGCTCTAGTTATTAACAACTAATTATACCAGGTTTTCTGCAGGATTGGGTTAGTTCTCTTAAAGGTTGTGGTACAGCAGGACTCTCAGGCAATGTGAGATCCAGGGCAGGGATCTGGTTCCCAGAGCAGCAAGTCCGCAGCTCAGGGCCAGGGAACTTGCTGACACTTCTGCTCCGTGGAGCCCACTTCACAGTCTGACGCTCGCAAACAAGGGTATAGGAAACCTGCCATATTTTGAACAGAATTTTAAAATATGATTAGCAATGGCAGCATCAGCATAGCTACATCAGTGGTTAAAAACTGAAATCCCTCCATACTTGTTAGTCAACAGCCACTCCTGGGACTTCGCAGACCCCGCTCTACCTTGACCTAAGAAGTAAAGGGCTAACTAACACCTGACACAATAAGGGTTGCTGCTCCAGGATGTGCCCCAACATCCATTCTGATAAGTCATGTCCATGCCCTATGTGATTGTGACCCCGACCACAGACAGTGGCTTTTTATGATCAGTTAGTTATGAGCAGGCAGTCTATCAATCCAGATGCCTTCCTTTGGGGGTCATATTTATTGTATATAAAGCCACACACACACATCACATGTATGTGCACACATATACATGGATATACATATATATGCATGCTCGTTTTGTATAGCTACATGTGTAGTTATATATTACATGTTGTATATAATTTTACATATAAAGACAGATCAATAGTTTAATAAGCTCTGTATGTTTGGGAGATATTTTCATGTTGGCACATACAAATTTATCTCCTCGTTTTAACAGCCACATGGCACTCAACTATAACTCAGCTTCTCCCTTATTGATGGATATTCAGATTGCGCCACAAACAATGCTGTAATGAGCATCTTGAACATATGTTGCCCCAAACACACCTAAACATTTCTGTAGGAGACACTCCAAGAAGCGGAACTGCTCGATTAATGGAGACGTGTGTTTCTGATGCTGACAGATCCCGAGAAACTAGTCATACTTTCTTTCATATGCGAATGACACCATATGTGCCCCATGTACCTGGATGGTTTGCAGAAATTAACCCCTCTCAAAGCGGCCTCTAGTCAACCTGAACTGTCCATGATAGGTCCATCTGCATTTAACCACTAGAGTCCAGCAAGTTCTTTCATGTGTGCTAGGGCACACATTTTCCCACAAAGAGGCTGAGGGAAGCTTCACTACTATTTTGAGCCAACAGATTATTCCAGATGCCCCCAAAGCATCCAATCTGTTGGGCTGCCTGAGAACAGCAAATAGCAAGATTCCCTGCAGAGCCTGGGAGAATGGCACTCTCACCAATCGGGTGTCATCAATGGTTACCCAGGCCCTGAAGCTGCTTTGCTTGTCTCCAGAGCCATATAAAGTCCCTCTGACAGTTCTGACAACTTCTGGCTATGTCTTGCCTGGGATATCCCAAGCCTCCCATGAAAAACAGCTCTCAGTTTCTGTCCCTCCACTCAGAGGACCACAGACCCAGCACAGAGGGCTAGATGGTAAACAGATGCCCGTCCATCCCCTCTGTGTTCCTCTCCCCCATAACAAAAGCTCCAGGGCCCAGGAGGGGACAGAAGAAAGGGAAGTAATGCTCACAGTAAAAGCATCTAGACCCTCAGCTTAGTCAGCCAAAAGGCCCCACTATACAAGCATTTTTATTCATTCCACCA
This sequence comes from Proteles cristata cristata, assembly GCA_017311185.1. Taxonomy (NCBI): domain Eukaryota; kingdom Metazoa; phylum Chordata; class Mammalia; order Carnivora; family Hyaenidae; genus Proteles; species Proteles cristata. Next base: position 252,517 of record JAESUZ010001797.1, on the reverse strand, counting down.
AGGACCTGAGGCAGCTTCTGAGAAGGTACACAACACAATAAAAGTGGAAAATGTAATTAAAAGACAAAGCCAGGGGAAATATACATGGGACAGGAAATGAAGACCAAAAGGAAATGCATCTGGGTTCTGCACAATTTTTAGATATCTCAACACCAACTGGACCACAAGCTCCCTGGCAGCCAAAGATTAAAAAAAATTGGGGGTGGGGAATAGATGAGACTTATAGTATCCAGATCCACTATGTTTATGAAGAGAATTCCCACATTATGCTTTAAGGACAATCCTGAAAAGAAACTAGGAAGATAACACCACCCTCAATTTTTCAGAACAGTTGGTCTCTCCTCTGAACATGGGCCCCAGGGGCTGATCCTCCTCCCCAACCAGCCAGGCAAGACCTTTCTGAGCTGACCTGATGCACCGCACCCCATTTTAGTGCCCCCTCCACAACATCCACTCCACTCAGGCTGCCCCTTGTCCTTGCCTTTCCCTTCCTCAGGGTGCTGCCCAAACCAACAAAAACCCAAGGAGCCAAGACCCTCCCAGGAGCCCCTCCAAGACTTCCAGAGGTCTTCTGCTTAGACCTCCAGAGAACTCAGCAATTCCCTCGAGCCACCTGGCTAACCAGGTGTGTTTCTGATCTCTCTCTTCTAATCCTCCTCCTCCACACACAGGGAAGAGGCAAATGGGGTGAGCAAAATTACACTCAAAGACCAGAGTTGAGACCTATGACTTACCATCCATCTTCTAGATCCACAAAATGAGGGGTCAGACTCCAAAGAAACTTTTTCCACCTCTGACAGTATTCTTTCTTCTGACTGGCAGAGGCCCTGCTTTCCAGGGTAAGGGGATTTGCAGACATCTGTAAACCATGGCAATGTGGATGAAAGGGATGAGCAGGGGACTCTCATGATGGGGCCATTTCACTTTATTTTTTGCTTGAAATGTTTCGCCCTGCCAGTGCCCTCATCACCCCCACCCCCAGGGCTTTGCCGGCACTACCATGCTGACATAGTTACAAAGATGAACTGCACATTTAGAGGCAAGAGATTCCTTTTGCAAGCAGAAACAAAAACAAAACAGAGGATTTTTTTTTAAGTCTTTTCCTTTCCTTACAATAAACTGTTGCATAAAACCTGAAGCCAGTTCACCAGAGGTGGGCTCGAGTCCCAGGTGTGTCGTGGAAGCCGAGCATTGAGCGCCATCTAGGTGCACACGGGGGTACTGCAAGTGCCAGTACCTGAGCTTCACCTGCCATCTTGAAGACCCTTCCTCTCCACCATCCCTTCTCCCACTGCCTGAAGGGCAGTCGAAGCGATATGCTACAGTGGGGAGCCATAGGCTTTGCAGTCAGACCCTGCCACTTCACTAACTGTGGGGTCTTGGGAGACTTATTTCCTCATCTGCAAAAGAGGAATAATTGCACCCATTTTACTGGATGGCTGGAGGATTAAGTAGGAAAAACTACATAATCTGGTACATAACACAGAATCAGTAAATTTTCATTCCCTTCCCCCACTGCCCTGTAAATTTACCCAGCCCACAAGTCCAAAGGGCTTGTTCTCCTGATCTGTAAACCAAGGAAGAGGGACCTCCAGAGCTGTTGGAAGCAGAGGGAACATAGAGATACACAACTCCTGCCACACAGTGAGTGCTCAACAACAGGGAGCAAAGGAAAGTGTAAATTGGGCCCTGATCAGTTACATGCACTGAGGTTAATGAATACAGAAGATGGTTATGAAGACAAGACAGTCTTGTAGCGAGAGAGCCAAATGTAAATAATAACACAAGGTAATAAATTAGATGTATGAACAAAGCACACGTCAAATAGCTTTCTAGACTGTGTCAGTTACTTCTTTTAACTTCCATATGCACCCACGAACAAAGGATTGTCATCCCAAATTCTCAGCCAGGTGAGGCTCAGAGAAAGTAAGGGGACACACGCTGAATTTATGCTGTGTCTTCGCCTCTCCTCTGCTCCTTTTCCAGATGTGACCCATCCTCACTTTCTTCCCCCAAATGGATTCCCCATTTATGCCACTGAAATAGAACAAACTCACAACCTGACTCTTCCTTCCCAACTCTCACCTCTCCCCTGCCCCCAGTACTTGGTCGGCCTGGAGTCCAGTCTACTGCAATTCTCCATGCCTCTCCCACGCAGCACTTTGCGTTTCTCCCCCAGTGAGACTCTTCTACTCCACCTGCTCAGGGGCCTTGTACCTGGGCTCTCTGTTCTCCTGCCCTTCTCCCTCCAATCACTCCTAGGGAGGCTCCCGGTGGTCTCACACTTTGAGCAGGTCATACCGCTAGTCCCTCTGTAGTAGCTCATTTTCTTCCAACCACCCCACCCCTCAAGTACCTCTGCTTTCCCTAAACACACACAGGTAGATCCCAATTCTGCCTGCATATTAAAATAAACTGGGAAAGACTTACACCACAGTTGGCCAATAAGCACACGAAAAGATGCGTGACATCATGAGCCATAAAAGAAATGCAAATCCAAGTCAACCCACCACACCCGCTAGAATGGACACAATAAAAAAATATGGACAACGATGAGTGCTGTGAAGATAGGGAGAAACTTCAACTGTCACATACTACTGGTGAGAATCTTAAATGGTGCAGTCACTTTAAAAAACAAAAGCTGGCAGTTCCTCAAAAGGTGAAGCAGAGTTAACCGTATGATCCAGCAATTCCACCCTTATATCTATATCCAAGATAATGCAAAAATGTATACACAAATGTTCATAATAGCATTATTCATAATATCCAATCATACTGGATTAAAACTCCTTCGGTGGGGCCCAGGAATCTGCATGTTTAACAAGGGTCTCTTTTCAGACATTTTTAAAGTTGAAAAGCACTAACCTACAGAATCAAATGAGTCCAAGGTCTATGTCACAGCCAACAAGGCTAGAACCTTTAGAACCTGGCTGCACGTGCATCCCTGACCTCATTTCTAACCATTCCTGCCCAGCCTCGTGCAGCTCTACCAACACCTGTTGCTCCCATGTAACACAAATGACCTCTCCCTTTCCCTTCACCTGGCTCCTAAAACTGGCCTCTAGGCCTCCACTCCTGTATCACCTCCTCTGGCAAAGCTTCCCTGGGCTCCTAACCTCCTACAAATGTACTTACTACAGCCCAGTGCTTCTCAGCCAAGAGCGACTGGGCTCCCCACAGGACACCCGGCAAATATGGAGATACTTTTCATTGTCATAACTAGGGGTGGGGAGGTACTACTGTTACCTAATGGCTGAGTCCAGGGGTGCTAATAACATCCTACAATATGCAGGACAACCACCCACCCATACACACACACACACACACACACACACGCACACACGCACACATCAAAGAATTATCTAGCTCAAAATGTCAATAGTGCTGACAGTGAGAAACCTTGCTACAGACTACTGTCATGTGAGTTCCTCAAAAGCAGGGAATGTGTAAGACTCAACGACATAGCCTCACTGTCAGGTAGAGAGCCTCAAACACAACAGAGGTGCAGTAAATACTGTGGAATGGGTTATCTGTTCCCCACACCTAACACTTAGGTGTGTTCATTTATACTCTACCTTATTCACGAAAAGAATTGTAGCTGCTAACAAAAACCTATGCAATACAAAAGGGTAAAGTGAGACAATCTTAGAAGAAGCTGAGATGAAGCTATAGGTGAGCTGAGATGAGGTAAGCATCAGAAATGGTGATTATAGCCATAAGGTCGTGATGAGAGGAAACCTGACTCTGGGCTTCCTGTGGGCCACAGCAACAAGGGAAACAAGAGCTTCACCACATCTGTCCAATAAAAATACCTCAGCTGCTCAAGGGAAGCACAGCTTTCTCGGATGCTGCCATGTGACAGACACTGGGCGTGAAGTAGGCAACTATCTCAACAGCAACCAGACACCATGAGTCTTTCATGACTATTTCCCATAACTCCCCCTGGGTTCTTCTCACCTCCCTGACCTCATTCTCTTTGCCAGGCACCAGGTAGTTTCTTCCCAATCCTTGAGAATGGATGAAGACCAACATGATGCAAACAGGAGAGTTAGAGGGGTTTCTGCAGCTGTTTGCATCACTGCCGTCACCACGAGGGGGCTGTGCATGGCCAGCCCCCTCATCCAAAAAGGAGGAGAGACATGTGGAGTTGGGCCGACCCAAGTTAACCCACAGACCTACAACGGCAGCAAAACCACCCAGCTGTGCCTACCTGAGCCCAGCAAATGCCCTGAGGCCCTCCCGCTGCATGAGCAAACTAGCTGAGTTTAGCTGAGCTCCCCAGCCGGCTCCCCAGAGCACGAGCTAAATCCATGTTCACCACTACATGCCAGACTACAGGGAAGGTTTGTTATGTGGCATTATCCTGGCGTTAGCTAACTTAAACATCTTCCTCGCGCAAAGTTAAAGGATAACACCAAAGCATGGCAAACATAAATAAATAAATGTAACCAATCTTTTGCAGTGTTAATACAGAGCAAACTGTTTCATGTTGGGTTTTCCCTGACTGGGGTGTAACTCCTTCATGACAGACTGCATTTCCCCCAAGTCACGGCCACAGAGCTGGGCGCTTAGAGACACTTGATGCAAATGTGTCAATCAGCATTTGATTGAGAACATGACCAACCTGAGGCATTTTAGTGAAAAGCTCCAATGGACCAAAGTCAAAATGCTTGCAAAATGGGATGATCCATTGAGTCAGTCTATAGATCCAGGTGTTCTAAATGCCCTGCATCATATCAGACCTGCCAGGGGACCCAAAACAGATGATGCTGCGGCAGGACCCCCAGTCTTAGTTCCCACATGACATCCCTCCTCCTGCATACAGCTGGGTCCTTTCCAAGCACCTCAAACCCCTCAGAAAGAAAGGCAAGAAAACTCTTGATCTCTCCCTCTTGCACATGGCTCCATTTCCAACTCAGACAATTTCTGTACTTCCCCCACTGGGAGACAGGCCTGGGATGTCTGGCTTGCCTCCTCAGAAATTAAAAGGCTCAGCCCCATCTATACTTATATTCTCTCAATTCCTCACGCACCAGAATGGTTAAAGGCATGACCTGGGCAGCCAGGCAGTGCGTTTCTACCACAGCTCTGCCACTTACGGGCTGTGTGATCTTGGGGAGGCACTTAACATCTCTGAGTTTCAGTTGTTTTAACCATAGAGTAGATACAATAATACATATTTACCTTAGAATTGTTAGTTAGCATTGAAAACGGTAAGACCTGTAACGTCCTTAGCAGAGCCCCTAGAACAGAGTCAGTGTTTAGTGAATGTATGCCATTATCATTTGGCCATGAAGTCAGAGGAGACTGATCAGATAGACTTTCTGTGGGGTGAAATAGAGAGCAGAGGCAAGAAGACCTACTATGAACACCTACTGTGTGCTGACAGCAGTGCTAAGCACTGTAAACACGCTATCCCATTTAATCCTCACTACCACACTCTGCCTGGTTATCACTGCTGCTGTAACAGGAAATCAAGTGGGAATTTCCCTATTGTTCCGGAATTGATGACTGAGGCAAGCACTTAGCTCCTAGCTCAGGGCAGGAGATCTCTGAGAAAAATTGCTCCTAGAGAGGATGATCATACATCCCGTGCCTGCCGGGGATGGTCCCAATTTATATCTGTTGTCTTTGGACAACCATTAGTAACTCTCAGCTCCCTTTCACACTTGGAAGTGTCCATGTTTGGACAATAAATCATAATGTCAGCTACCCTGGAGTTAGGTATGAGGGTGACTACAAGAAGAGGGGGGCTAGCATCCCCCTCCCCCCCCATGGTGCAGAACCACAGGACCATCCAGTGCTGTCATCAGAGCAAAGCCAAGTGAGGGTTCCTGGGAAGGTTTATGGGAAAGAAAGCATACAAGGGAAGGATGAAGGGAGCACTGCTCCCCTAAACCCTGTGCCCTCAGAGCTCTTGAGGGATGCTTGTGACTCTGCAGTACAGGAGGAAGCCAGACCAAGGTGAGAAGCATCCAGGGAACCATGCAGTTTAGGAGTTTGGAGCCATGGATGATGGCAAGGAGCCAAAGACAATTTTACTTTTAACTTCTTGAGGGCCTCCATACTGTTTTCCACTGTGGCTGGATCAATATGCATTTCCATCAACAGCATATGAGGGTTGCTTTTTCTCACATCCTTGCCAGCACCGCTGTTTCTTGTGTTTTTTATTTTAGCCATTTTGACAGGTGTGAGGTGATGTCTCACTGTGGTTTTAATTTGCACTTCCCTGATATAATGCTGTGTGTTAATTATACTTCAATTAAAAAAGAAAAAAGAAGAAGAACCAAAAAGAGGCAGAGCTGGTCCTCTCTTGGGGGTCTCATTAACAGGGCACAGGTAACGTTGAAACCAACCCAACCACCAACGACAGAGACACTGCATTTGCAAGTCCTGAGCCACAGACAGACCTGGTGTGGGCCAGAATGAGATTAGAAGTGCCAACTCACAGCAACAGCCTTGCCAAGTTAAGGAAGGGGTACATCCACCAGTTTCCTTCTCCCTTCTCCCTCAGGAGAAGGAGACAGGTGGAGGTGTGAGGGGCTGAACACATCCCCACATATTCGGGTTCCTGCCACCGGGAAGTGAGAGAACTTTTCATTGGATCTGAAACTGGAGGTTGAATCTGGCCCTGACAGAGATGTGTAAGAGCTGAAAGGAACCAGAGAAATAAGGGATACGCCAGTCAGTGGGGTATAGAGATTTAACACACAGTTGATACTAGAATAAAAACAAACAAAAAAAAAACCTGTCATGCGCATGTACCCTGTGGAGTTGACACTTCTTCCCAAATCACTTGTCATCATATACAGTATAGTAAATGCCTTACATATTTTAGCTCACTTAAACCTCACAACAATCCTTACCCTCCCCCAATCTAACAGAAGAGGAAACTGAGGCTCAAAGAGCTAAAGTAACCTGCAAAGGACTCCAGATGAAAATTCAGCAGAGTGAAGATTCGAACCTAGGTCTGTCCATCTGCAGAGCCCAGACTCTTTCCCCAAGAGTGTACTATTTCCTCCACTCCATTTGTACCCACCTTACTTCCTGGACGTCCCCTGGGCCTCCTCAATTCCTGCTGTAGGCCAGAGCCCCTGCCTGTTAAATGGCACACAGCCTCTGTGGGAAAAGATTCTAATTGTGCCTGACCACAAGGTCTGCAGGGACTTAATAAATTATTCCAAGAGAATGCTTGCACTGAAGGCCTTATTGACTGGAGTCCATTTCCCGAGCTCGCGTATTTTTTCCCCCAGCAACTGTGGCAAAGCAAGGGCAAGTGCAAATCTTGATGCTTCATCTATAGGATCCGTTGCTTACCACCAAGGATACATCTTCAAAGCCTGCCTCCTAGTCAAGGCCATCACAAAAGGACACTCCCACTGGAAAGAGAAAAGATTGTTTTAGGGGGTCCTAGGCTTCCACAGAAAAGGCTCTTCAGTTCCACTCTCTGTGGGATTTCAAATGAGTATAACTTTTCTCCCTCTGAGCCTAATCTTTATCCCCACAGCTGATTATTTGTAGTATGGCAACACAGAATAAATAGAAACAACCCACACATCCACCAACAGGGAAATGGCTGAATAAACTATGGCATGTCCAACCCCAGGGAGAGCTATGAAGTCATAATAAAAGAATTCGGGGGGCACCTGGGTGGCTCAGTTGGTTAAGCATCTGACTTTGGCTCAGGTCATGATCTCACAGTTTGTAAGTTCGAGCCCCACATTGGACTCTCAGCTGTCAAGGCAGAGCCTGCTTCGGATCCTCTGTCCCTCTCTCTGTCTTTCTCTGCCCCTCCGCAGCTCACTCTCCCTCTTTCCAAAATAAAGAGACATTTAAAAAAAAATCCTAGCTGCCATGCTGGGAAAAGCCCAAGCCACAGAGAGAAGACCCATGGAGGAGAACTGAGGCACTCCGGCTAAGCTCCTGGCCAACAACCAGCACCAGTCTGCAGCCATGTGAGCGAGCCCCATCAGGTGCCCCAGCTGAGAGGCACTCCCACGTGTCTGTAGCTCTTGCTCACATCACACAGAGCAGAACATTTGCCAGCTGAGCCTAGCCAGCTGCCAGGATCACAGCAGTGATACATTGGTCTCAACACACTAACTCTGGGGTTGGTTTATATGCAGCAAACGGTAACTGAGACACTCCATCTAAAATCTACTGAGTCTCCTGGAGTCTAGTCTCCTTGATGTAGTAATGAGCATACATTGAATGCACATTGCAAATGAAAAATACACCCTGATATTAGAAGCCTTAAAAATCCACTCAGTGTATGTCTTAGAGTCAAGAATATAGCCACTAGATGACACATACTCTCCAAGTTCTGTAGCCTCTAGACGCCCACATTTACTTCAATTACATGCAGATAACAGAACAAATCTTGAAACAACTCAGGTTGCATCTGGCTTATCACCTGGTTTGTTTCTAAATTTATTGCTTCCTCACAGTGAGCAGAGGACATGCCCCCCTTTCTCTCTCCCCTCTCAGGACATATTTCAGTAACACTCCTTTTTGGTGAACTAATACAAGACACAGAAGCTGTCCTAAAACTCAATTTATGGAAGTGTGCAGAGACCACAGTTTGGATTGAAACTCCCAATCTTGCCTAATTAATGACACATATTATTGCCCCTGTTCCCCTAACTTGAAAGCAGCCTCTAAGCCTGGACGTGTTTTCCCAATGATAGAACGCAACAGATGAATTAATGTCCTAAGGGACCATAGTGGGAATAAAGGGAAAGCCACGAAAGATAGATGATGTCTCAACTAATTTTATGATTTATCGATCTCCACTTTGCTCATTTTGCAATGTGGGAGAGCTCATTTTTCTGCCAAGCCCACGGTGGTGTCACCCTTGCGAATAGATATGATTACCATCCCCAAAACTGGGTTTGTGAAAATAAGAAGTGTGGCTTCTCTCTGCTGCTGACCTCAGCAGTTTTCTTTTATTATGTGTGCCGGACCTGCCAAGAACCAAAATTGATGCACTTATCTGGGGACTCTGTTGGATGGTCACAAGCACTTTTCCTCATTTTTCTTCCAAACAAGTTCATCTTTAAGCAAGTACAGATTCATGGTTTAAATTACTGAGCTGACACATCATCCGTTTTCAGTGTGTGTAACCTCACAAGGAGGATCCTTTGTGTGGCAGGAGTGCGGCAAAGAGGAGAGATGTGTCACCGCTAACCATTTTGGGCCCATGTGCCAACTTGAGTTTAAAGATGTATTTGTCGGGAAACAAAACAAACTGATTTGGACGGTTCGACAATTCTATTCAGCAAACACTGATTGGGTACAGGTATTGTGCTAAGTGTTCTGAGGGTGCTCAGTCCTTCAAGAAATCTTCATTTGGCACCTACTTATGCAAAGTGCTGGCTGGGGTCACAGAGCGAACAAAATGGCCATTGTCTCTTTCCTCGTGGAAACTGTGCCCCGAGGAGAAACTATGAAGCATCAAAAGCAGTGACTGGGAAGAGACGAGAACAGCGTGTGCCCACCAGCCATGCCACTTCAGGGCTCTGTAGCACCCAGCCAGTGGCTTACCACCAGGAGCACTTAGATCTTGATCATGGGTCCATGGTCTGCCTTGGGTTTGCTGATCAAGGTAGGGTTTGGACCCAGGCCACTGGTTCAGGGACATTCCATGTGTCTCTTCTGTGACCAGCAGGTTACTCAAGTCACATTACTCTGGCGGCCATGGTGAAAATGAGTAGTGCAAACCCGATAACTCAGCCACATTTCAAACCTCTGCTCATGTCATGCTCACTAATATCCTATTGGTCAAAATAAGTCAGAGCTAAGCCCAAAATCATGGGGTATGGAAGTAAACTCCAGCCACATCTGGAAGGGGAAGGGAATAAATATCTGTTGGGCAATAAACCAAACTGTGACACAGAATGATGCGATTAAAAATAGACCCATAAACGAAGCACTAAGGAAACAAAAAGAGAGCTGGGAACTTTGTCTGAAGGTGTTTGGAAAACTTTAGAGTGAAGGTAACATTTGAGCTGGACCTCAAATGAGTCATCTCAAAGTGGCACCACACTGAAAAGCAAGGAACACCTCGGTCAGATAGCCTGGGTGTCACAAAGCCGCACCTAATGGGCACATCACAAGGCATGTTAGTCAAGCAGAGGGAGGACAAGTTCCCATGAAGAGTAGCATTAGTGGTTTAAGAGTACATGCTCCAATGTGCTGGGGCTGGCGCAGACACCGCAAGGAGGCCGCCAGGCATCAGGTGGGAAATAGGTAGGTACTATTCCACATGCTATTCAAAGAGATCTGGTACTGCTTCACACCTGTTAGAATGGCTATGATCAACAGCACAAGACGTAACAAATGCTGGTGAGGATGGAGAGAAAGGGAAACCCTTGTGCACTGTTGGTGAGAACATAAATTGGTGCAGCCACTGTGGAAAACAGTATGGAGTTTCCTCAAAAATTAAAAAAGAGAACTACCGTGTCATCCGGCAATCCCACTTCTGAGTATTTATCCAAAGAACATGAAAACAGGATCTCAAAGAGCTATCTGAACCCACACGTTCACTGCGGTGTTACTCACAATAGCCAAGACATGGAAACAATTTCAGTGTTCCACAACAGATGAATGGATAAGAAAATGTCACACACGCACACACGCACGCACACACGCACAAAGAGGAATATTATGCAGCCATAAAAAAGGAAATCCTTCCACTGTGACAAGACGAATGCACCTGGAGAACCTCATATTCAGCGGAATAAGCCAGATACAGAAAGACACATCACATGACCTCACTTACAGGTAGAATGGGAAAAAGCCAAACTCATAGAAACCACCTGGCACGGTGGTTGCCAGGGGCGGGGGCAGAAGGGGCAGGGAAATAGGGAAATGTTGGTCAAAAAGCACAAACCTCCATTATGAAGATCTAATGTACAGCATGGTGACTGCAGTGGACAATACTACATTGTATATTTATTAAGAGAGTAGACCTGGAAAGTTCTCAACACACACACACACACGTGCACACACACAAATGGTAACTAGGTGAGGTTATAGAGGTGCTGACTAACCTTACTCACTGTGGTAATCATTTCACAATATATATGTGTATCAAATTCAATCATCATGCTGTGTGTCTTAAATTCACACAATGTTCTATGTCAATTATATCTCGATACAACTGGGCAGGGGAGGAGATCTGTAAGTCAGGATACCCAAAGTGATCCTCCTGATTTGCCACGATTCTGCAAAATGGGGACTAGAGATTTGGGGGGCGGGGTCAGCCTGGCAAATATAAAGTCTTAGAATTGAAGACCTGAAGGCACAGACCCATCCCTGCCCCAAACTAGTTCAGTGACGTGTGGGTTCTTCAGTTTGCTCATGTGTGAAGTGACAGGAGCCACTAAACATCAGCAGATACACACACCACAATACCATGATGCTTTATGGGCACTGAATACTTGCTGAACACACAAATGAATATTCAATGCATTATTATTTATAATTATAAAATCACATAAATTACCCAAAGGCCCTCTCAACAGGGCTATAATTAAATAACTCATGGTATCTCTGTATCTTAGAATATAACATAGCTATGTAAAATTTTCTTTTATAAAAATTCATTGTTGAAAACGTGAAGAATACAGAAAGATGCCTAGAAGAAAATAAAACTCACCTCCCCCCCACAAGAGATAGCCTCTATTAACATTTTGGAGGATGCCCTTCCATTCTGCGTGGTATTTTTTAAGTGTGTGGGTGTTATTCATGCATGTGCAGTTATCTAACACAACTGAAAGTATATTAAATTTATGAATTTGGATCCTGCTTTCCCCCCTCTTAATATTATTTTGAGGTATTTCCCCAGATCTATAGATTTTCACAAAAAGGTTTAATGATGTGAGAAACTGGTACTGATTTTGTGAGGGCAGAACACTAGAAAACAAAATCACATATTCAACATGATTTCAATTTCATAATATTTTTAGAGATACAGGTATGTATGTTTTGTGCAGAAATATACTCAGTGCTAATGGTGGTTGTCTTTGGTTGTGGGTTTATGGTCCCCTGTCTCTAGAAACTGATCTCATTTCTCCCATCTCAACCTGTGCACATACAAACACACATACACGCCCAACTGTTTGCACCTGCCAGGACTTTGCTCATGCTGTTCTCTCTGCCTTTCCCTCATTTCTACTTATTTAAATCCTTCACATCTCCAACCCCCTTCCAAAAAGCCTTTTGAAAACCACTATAAAAATAAATCAAGACCGGGGCGCCTGGGTGGCTTAGTCGGTTAAGCGTCTGACTTTCGCTTGGGTCATGATCTCGCGGTTCGTGGGTTCGAGCCCCGCGTCGGGCTCTGTGCTGACTGCCAGCTCGGAGCCTGGAGCCTATTTCAGTCTGTGACTGCCTCTCTCTGATCATGTCTCTCTCTCCTAAAATAAATAAAACTTAAAAAAAAAAATAAATAAATTTAATTTATTCAACCCAATCGCTTTGGGCAGAGTTTTCATCAATAAAATCTTATTTTAATAGCTGCCTCAGAGTGCTGCTGTAAGGATTAAATGAGAGACTGTATTTCTTTTTTTTTTTAACTTCTTTATTTTTTTTAATGTTTTATTTATTTCTAGGAGAGAGAGAGAGAGAGAGAGAGAGAGAGAGACAGCATGAACAGGGGAGGGTCAAGAGAGAGGGAGTCACAGACTGAAACGGGCTCCAGGTTCTGAGCTGGCAGTCAGCACAGAGCCCGACGCGGGGCTTGAACCCATGAACCGCGAGATCATGACCTAAGCGAAAGTTGGACGCTTAACTGACTAAGCCACCCAGGCGCCCTTGGAGAGACTGTATTTCAAAGATCTGCCAAGAAGTAGTCAAGTTTATTTCAGTAAGTGTCAACAAATGTCAGTTCCCATGTCCTTCTTTCTAGTGTCAGATCTCCACCCCATTTTCTGGGGAGTATTTTGGCTATACAGTCACTATATTCTGCCAAAGTTTACTTTTAAGTCTCCTGGAGTCAAAGATGATGCAGTTGCTAAAAACATCACCTCCAAATTAGTCAGAGTTGGCTTGCGTCCCAGGTCTGACATCTCCTACTTGTGTGCATGTGAGCAAATCATTTCACTTCTCGAAGCCTCAGTATTCCCATGTGAGAAAGGGGCTTAAGGTTTGATGCTAGGAGGGCTCAACGGATAATGCACAGAAAGCTCTTAGAACAGTGTGTGGCACATAGAAACTGCTAGAAGGGTTTGTAATTACTGCCTCAGGGGATTACCATGAAGGTCGAATGGGTGTATGCCTGCAAAGCCCACATCCAGAGTCCTGGCAGGCCCGCAGGAAGCCCTCCATAAACATGAGTAGTATAATCCAGTGTTTGAGGAACAAATCCAATGCCCCTTTCCCCATCCCTTGAGCAGCTGTATAGATATTAATCAATCCCTTTGAAGGCAAAAAGGCCTGTTCTCTCCAGTTCACTGGGGTCCCCCTGAGCTAATCAAACCATTCTCCCCTTCCCCCAACCCTGTCTTAAACGGGAAGACTCCCCGAGCCAAGCAGGAGGGTCTTCCCACACCGCAAGGGCCCCAGGGCCAGGTAGCTCACAGCTGCTAACTGGGAGCCAAGCACAAACCGGCACTGGAGGACATTCACCAGGCTTACTGCATTTCCTTCCCTGTGAAGGACCCTACGGTCCAGCCCAGCCAGCTCCTCTCATCGACCAGCTAATGGGGTTACAAGATTCCACTCCCCAGGAAGCTGACTTTAATAATGGGATGCCCAGGAAAGAACAGTGCTCACAGGGAAAGGGAGGGAGGCCAGGTGAGGGTATGAATCTACAGCTGAGTGACACATCCTATATGAAGTTGATTCATGTCGGAGCAAATCTGGGCAGGGACCAGCTGATTCCGGAGGTGAAGTTATTGCTCTGCCAGTTTAATATTTCGCCATCTGCTAACTGAAGGCTCCACTGCCTGCTGGGTCCTATAAAGACTTTTATTTATTATATTACACATGGCAACATCTGCCACCGGATGAGGCTGTACTCGGCGCCCTAATTAAACAAACACACACTCCTCCACAGCAGAGGCCTGGGTCTCACCGTGAATGAGCAGAACTGTTGCGGACAGTTAAAACTTGGTGTGTCCCAGCAGGAGGAGTTTTCCTGAGAAGAGGCAGCACGCAGGACGTTCAAGTCTCCCTCCCCCATAAATCTATAAAGATTTATAGCCAATTAAAAGCAGGATGGAAAAAACACAAAAATGCTTTTAAAAGATAGGCTGGGTTTTAATCCTCTCCCTCCTGCCTCACTCTTCAACAGAATGCAAATTTTAGGACTTGGTTTGGCGAGCAGTGGGAATTCCGAGTCTGCTTTTCCTACCACGTAGTCCCCGGTCACGTTCCCTTTCAATCACCCTGTGGCCCTCAGGAATGCTAACTGTCCGTGCTGAAGCAGGAGGCCCAACAGATAGAAAAATGAGTTGGAGGGCATCCCCTTCATGTCTTCACCCATGCACTCATTCAATAAATACAGAATCTATTAGGTGAGCTGGAGAACGAGGTCGGCTACATTTGTGTCTCCATAAAACACACATTTGACTGGTGTCTTCAAGTGGACAAATAAACAAGACGGTTACAGGCTGTGGTGAGCACCAGACAGAAATAAAGTGGGTGATGTGTTAGATAGAAAGTGCCGGACACCGGGATGGTATATGACGGCAGTAGTGCCCTCTGGCTGCTGTAACAAGTGATCACCAACCTAGTGGCTTATAAGAACAGAAATTTATGATCTTACAGCTCTGTGGTTCAGACGCCTGACATGGATCACAAAGGGTTAAAATGAAGGTGTTGGCATGGCTGGAGGTACCTGTGTTCCCCTGCCTTGCCCAGCTTCCAGAGGCCACCTGCATTCCCAGGCTCATAGCCCCTTCCCCCACCTTCAAAAGCCACCCTATTTCCCTCATCACACTTCTATCTCTGACTCTCCTCTTCTGCCTTCTTCTTCCAATGGACTCTTATGATTCCATTCACCCCTTCCAGATATCCCAGGACAGTATCCCTAGGGTAGAGAGATGAGTGACCTTGATTCTATCTGCAATCCTAATTTCCCTTGGCCACATAACCTAACATACTCTCACGTTCCAGGGATTCGAATGTGGGACATCCAGTTGCCTGCCATGATGGGCAGGGGGCTATTTTAAATTTTTCTAATGTTTATTTATTTCTTTTTGATGGGGGAGGCAAAAGCAGGGGAGGGGCAGAGAGCGAGGGAGACACAGAATCTGAAGCAGGCTCCAGGCTCTGAGCTGTCAGCACAGAACCTGACACGGGGATTGAAATCACGGATTGTGAAACTGTGAGACTATTACTGAGCCACCCAGGGGCTCCAGCAGGGAGTTATTTTAGATACAATGGGTTTAAGAGGGCTACTCTGAGATTTAACAATGAGAAAAGATTCCAAGCAGATGGAAAAGGAAGTGCAGAGATCCAATAGCAGGAAAGAACCAAGTGCTAAGTAGTGTTATTGGGAAGCTAGCTGTGGGCTTGAGAGAGTCACACAGAGTTGTGGGCAAGGGATAGATGGTCCAAGACGAAGCTGAGGAGGTAAAAGTGGGTCAGATCATGTAGAGTCTTGCATACCTTACAGAGGTGGCCTGGTGCAATGAGTGAAAGACATAGGAAGAGAACTTACTTTCATTGAGCGCCTAATTTTTAACAGACCCTGTGCCAGAACATTTTAAATAAATTATCTTAATTCTACAAGTACATAAAATATGCTTTGCCATTCCCATGTTAGGGATGAGGAAGTAGTGACTTGCCAAACTAAGTGGTAGAGACAATTCTTAGCCCTGTCTGACTGACTGCTGATCTGACTCCAAAGTCCATGTCCTCTTCCCAAAGGCTGATATCTAAATTATTCTTCCTTCTAGGCAATTGTGACTAGGATGTGACATCACTCTATCTCCCTCTTCCTCTTCCCATTTGATACACAGACTGCAAAACCCAAAAGTAACATTCAGTAGAGGAGCCCACTTAACTTGTGTTTTGCTTGTTGCTGCTTTATTGAGAGAGGTGCATTAAATTCTTCTTGTTTTCCCTAAAGAGGAAATAGAGATTTTTATATTCTCCAATCCCACTAGGGACTATACAAGTTTGGACACTTGGCTGAGTTGCTGGAACAAGTGACCCTAAGACAAAATGGCTCAAACAGGGTAGAGATCGTTTTCTCTTTTACATATTGACCCAGAGGTAAATACTCTGGGACTGCTGTGGTTCTTCAGCCCTTGACAATCAGCCATGGACCCAGGTTCCTTCTGTCTTCTTGCTCTTCCTTCTTTCAGATTATTGTCCTCATCCGCATGGTTGAATGAATCAGGCTTACCAGATCCCCACTGAACTTCCACCTGTAGGAAGACGCTAAAGAGGATGGAATGCAACCATTTTCCTTTCTGAGATAACCCGAAGCTGCACATATGACTTCTGCTTCCATCCCATTGGCCATTACTTTGTTACAGGTCCACACATAGTTGCAAGAGAAGTTGAGAAATATAGAGCTGGAAGGCCATGCACTCAGATAGAGCTTGGGAGGTTCTCTTAGGAACAGAAGTAATAGAAAATAAGTATCAGGCTATAATTAGCACTCTGCCACAAATGATAACTGCCCTATTGTTGGTCTAAGTCTAGTACTTCCTTTTCCACTGCACATTGCTTTAAAAAAAAAAAAAAAAAAGGCAATGCCTATTGTCCACAAAAAGGAACCAAATTAATTTCTTTTTTTTCTTTCAGATTAAATAAAAATGGCCTGGCCCTGAGTTGATCTTCCCAATCTCCTGTCCCTGGAAGAGACAAAGGAGGGTAGCTGGATACACAAACCTGATCTGGAACAAGACCTCATAAGGGGAGAGTCTTTGGAACAGAAAGCTCTATGCATGAAAGAAAGAAAGTGGTATCAAGAGCTGTAGCTGGGGGAGCAGCTGAGTCAAATAGAGACCTGAGGGTGAAGAGGTATCAGGCCACGAAGCAGGGCAGTCTCTCAGTGACAGATCAGTGTTTAACAGCGCCATCTGTGGCAGTGAGGAGCAATAACAGGCTAACAAATCCCAGAGGTATTTCCCTACTTGCCTTCTTTTCTTAACAGTGTAAGAACCCTGGTCTTAACAGGGAAAGCTCTCCTTTTTTCACCACTAAATATGTTATCTGAGGCTTGTTATAGAACCCTGGGATTCTCAGATGATCCATGGGAAAGGCAAGCCCCATAAGGTAATGTAGGACTTCTGGCCAATCCAGAAGGTGGAAATTCAAGCCATTTTGACTTAATTTGGCAGAAAAAAATGTGACAGCACTTGTTCCTAAGGTGTTTGTGAAATGTTTATTTCTGTCAACAAATAAAAGAGGTGAAAATAAACATTCTCTGAAGATCTCTTTTAACAATTTGCAGAAACAGTATAGGTCAATAAAATGTCAGAGATCTGGCTAATAAAAGTGCCAAAAAGCTCAGGAAGCACCAAGGTGACCCACTAAAAATATTCCACGTGCAATCTGTGATCAAAATCCTACTTAGGGGCACCTGAGTGGCTCAGGTGGTTAAGCGTCTGACTCTTGAACTCCACTTGGGCCATGATCTCAGTTCGTGGGTTCGAATTCCATGTTGGGCTCTGTGCTGATGGTGCAGAGCCTGCTTGGGATTCTGTCTCTCCTTCTCTCTGCCCCTCCCCTGCTTATGCTCTCTCTCTCAAAATAAATAAACTCCAAAAAAATGTTTTAATCCTACTGAAAAGATTCTTTATCTAAGGTAACTGGAGGACCAGAGCAGGCCCAAGAAGTAAGGGACTCTCAGTGGGTCTTTGGGGCACATAATTACAACAGCAATTCACATAACATTCCCTAACATTCACAGAAGCTTGTGTTCTGTTCTCCACCAATGTCTATAAATAAACTCAACTGTTTCACCTAGGAAATGGGATGGGTAGTCTAAGAGCTGATCCAAATTAAGTGCTACAAGAACACAGGAGAGCAACGAGTGCTACAAGAACACAGGAGCATTCCCACCTCCCTGAGCCTTTATCTCTTCATCAGTGAAGTGGGTTACAAGGTCATGGGGAAGATTAGAAATAATGTTTGTCAAACACCCAAGACAGAGTATGCCACACACACAAAAAAATAATGATGATAAGTGAATATTATTAAAATAACAACCAGTCATTGCCTCTAACAAAGTTGAGCTTGAATCTGAGACTCCCACCTTAGGTCAGTCCTCATAAATGGGCAAAGTACTCCCCAGGCTCCCAGAGAAGCAAATGCAAACCATCTGTGCTGGAGAGAATTTCCTGCTGAAGCCCTCAGGATTTCCACAGATTGAAATCAAACCTCCATGACCTCACAATCAAAAGCCACCAAACTCACTAGGGATTGAGCAACCATGAGTGAGAATTAGCAGAAATAATAAACAACATACTTTTACCTCCAATGACTTCAGATACTGGGAACAGAGAAACAGCAAGTGCATAACTGTATTTAACACACATTTTAAAGAGATGAAATATGGAATAGAAAAATGACAAGGTAATCAAAGTTGATCAAAAATGACCACACATAGTTGAAAAAGAGCCAAACAAAAAGTGCAAAAAATATACAATGATAAACTATGTGGAACTCACAAGCTCAATTTATAGGGCGCCTGGGCGGCTCAGTCAGTGAAGTGTCCTATTCTTGATTTCGGCTCAGGCTCAGGCTCAGGCTCCACTCTGAAGATTCTCTCTATCCCTCCCTCTCTCTGCCCCTCCTCTGCTCATGCATGCAACACACACTCTCTCTCAAAATAAACTTTAAAAATTTTTAAATAATTAACATTTTTTTATTTTAAAAAACTCAGTTCAGATTTTTAAAAATAGCAAAAACAGGAATTGAAACTTGAAGATACACCTGAAGAAGTTATCTAGCACACAGCACAAACAGACAAGGAGATGAAACCTATTAAGCACTTAATAGAGAATTCAGCCTGTCTATTAAAGAGAGGCTTAATCTCTACACAAGTTCCTAAAAAGAGGATAGAGTGAGACAGACTATTTAATATACATCTAATGGGAGTCCCAGGAGGAAAGAAGGAGAGGGTAGAAGAGATATTGTATTTAAAGTGACAGTGGGGGCACCTGGGTGGCTCAGTTGGGTGAGTGTCCAACTTGGGTTCAGGTCATGATCACATGGTTCGTGACTTTGAGCCCCATGTCTGGCTCTATGTTAACAGTACAGACTTTGTTTTGGATCCTCTGTCCCTCTCTCTTTCTGCATCTCCCCCACTAGCTTTCTCTCTTTCTCTCTCTCTCTCAAAAATAAACATAAAAAAAATACAATGATAGTGGCATTTTCCAGAAATGGCAAAACATATAAATCTTCAGATACAACAAATATGAAAACATGACATTATGTAAGCAAGAATAATAAAAAGAAATCTATACTCAAGACTGCAGATATGGAGACTGCAATGAAACCACAAAATATCAAAGACAGAGAGACCTAAAAGCTCTCAGAGGAAAAAGATTAAAAAAAAAAAAAAAAGAAGGAAAAAGATTACCTTCCAAAGAGCAATGGTTGGGTCATCAAGTGAGTTTTTCAGCCACGGCGATGAAAGCCAGAAGACTAGAATAAGATCTCCAACGTTTCAAAAGAAAACAACTATCATTCTAGGACTGTGCACCAGGCAAACCTATCTTTTAAGAACGAGGGTGAGATCAGGGCACCTGGGTGGCTTAGTTGGCACCCAGCTCCTGATTTTGGCTTAGGTCACAATCTCGTTGTTCATGAGATTGAGCCCCGCACTGGGCTCTGCGCTGACAGTGTGGAGCCTACTTGGGGTTTGATTTCTCTCTCCCTCTCTCTCTCTCTACCCCTCCTCCACTCCCTCTCTTTGTCTCAGAATAAATAAACTTAAAAAAAGAAATCCAAGGAAGGAAGGAAGGAAGGAAGGAAAGAAGGAAGGAAGGAAGGAAGGAAGGAAGGAAGGAAGGAAGGAAGGAAGGAAGGAGGAAAGAAGAAAGAAGAAAGAAAGAAAGAAAGAAAGAAAGAAAGAAAGAGTGTGAGATCATAACATGTTCATTTAAACAAAAACTAAGAGATTTAACTACCAAGAGCTCTTCACTAAAGGAATTCTAAAAGAAATGGAAAAAGAACAATAGTGTCAGGGGCAAGAAAAAACAAAGAGTTAGCAAATAAACTCTTAAACCAGCAAATATAAAATATTATCTGTATTAAATATTAATGATAATATTCCAATTTGTAAGATTTAAAAAACAGACAAAATTGAAACAATGATAACAGTGACATTTAAGTCAAGAGGAAGACACTGGCATTAAAGTATTGTGAAGCCCTTTTGTTAACTGGAAGGAGAAATATAATATGATACCATTTTAACGAAGTTCAAAAGCAAGCAAAATAAATATATATAGTAAGTTACACATTTGTGATAAAGTTAATAGAGCAAAAAAGAACAATAAACACACAAAAAGGATAGTAGATTTCTTTCTAAGAATGGGATGCAGATGGTACAGGTAACTAATAGCCAAGCAGGTCCAGCAGTATTGATAATTTTAGATATTAATAAGGTAGGCAGTGATTTCATGGGTCCTCATTTTATTTTTTTTTATTTTTTTAATGTTTATTTTTGAGAGAGAGACAAAGCACAAGCAGGGGAGGGGCAGAGAAAGAAAGACACAGAATCTGAAGCAGGCTCCAGGCTCTGAGCCATCAGCACAGCCCAACGCGGGGCTTGAACCCTCCAACTGAGAGCTCATGACCTGAGACGAAGCTGGACATTCAATTGACTGAACCACCCAGGCCCTCGTGGGTCCTCATTTTATTAACACGCTTTGCAATTTACATACCTTATATATATTCTTTGTGTATTTCAAATATTGCTCTAAAATAGGGGCGCCTGGGTGGCTTAGTCAGTTGAGCGTCCGACTTTCGCTGAGGTCATGATCTCGCGGTTTGTGGGTTCGAGCCCCGCGTCGGGCTCTGTGCTGACTGCCAGCTCAGAGCCTGGAGCCTGTTTCAGTCTGTGACTCTCTCTCTGACCCTCCCCTGCTCACGCTGTCTCTCTCTCTCCTAGGAAAAAAAAAAAAGTTACTTCAAATATTGCTCTAAAATAGATTAAGTGATGAAGTACTAAGAGGACAGGTTTCCTGAGAACAAGAACAAAACTGAAGCTCTTCGGAATCCCCATTTGTTGTACACACAGTGGGCTCTCAACAAACATCTGCTTCTATCACTTCCACAGAACTTGTTCTTCTTAGTCAATTACAAGGATGAGGAAAAACAAGGCTTCCCATAAGCAAATGGCAGGGAAGTAGAAAGGAATATAAATTATATGATAATAAGGTATATAATATAATATAATATAATATAATATAATATAATATAATATAATATAATATAATATAATATGTATAATACTGGTACCATTAAGAGAAGAATAAATCAGTTACTCAGCCACCAATTACTGTGGCTTTGGGCAGGAAGCATGCCCGTAGCTTCCCTGGACTTCAGGTTGTTAAATCATGATGGATGATCCCATAAGGATCCAAACAAGATCAGTGGAATTCATCCATTTGGCGGGTGCCCTGGGAACTCTTTCATTTCCCACAGCCTTGACAGCCTCCTCATATTACTGTAGTAATGGGTCAGTACCATGCAGACTAACAAAGCTAGCACGGGACCCCAAAGCTAGCATCCCAGCACCAGCCATCATAGTTACAGAATAAACATCCCTCACACGGAGTCCAAGATGGTTCAGGAAAGCAGGGAGGGCACACTTAGGAATCACATCCTGCACCTACAGCTCTCAGAGGGTGAATTACTTTGCCTCCTCAAGACTCAGTTTTCTCATTAGGAAAATGGGAATAATAATATGTAATTCAAGGATTATTAGGAAGACATCTGCTTGTCCCAGCATCTAGTAAGCATCTTGAAAATATCAGATGCCTTTCCTCAGTAAGTTCCCCAACACATCTACACCTCTGATCCCGAACTTTAAATAAAGAAGCAAGTGCAATCATGAGTGACAGAGAAAAAATGCTATTTTAAAACTACTACTGACTGCAGCTGCTTATGCCCCTAAGGGAGAGACATTATTTCTCTCCAGACTAAATATATTTTCTTTAGCAAAATTTTTTGATAGGCAGCTTTGGTTATGAAAAGTGAGGGCCCCCCCAGGGCACAGTTTAGAAGGAGACCGTGAAACAAAGAGGTAGCTAAACAGCTCTGCGTTATAAATATGAACAGAAAGGCTGGGGTTTGACAGCATGCTGAGGAATGGGGTGATGGATAAAAACACACTGCAGCATCGACTCCCACCTCTACCTGACAGCCCACCATGTCCTCTTCCGCTGCTGTATTTCCCTCATTAGAAATGATCACTATCTTACATCCGGTTCATTCCACTTATTTGTTTATTGTCCGACTCCTCCAGTAGCATATAGCTCCATGAGGGTAGAATTTTTATCCCCTTTATTCACTGCTACTTCCTCCAAATCCCACAAGAGTGCCTGGGAAATATGAAGTATCCAATACATTTCTCTTCAATAAATGATTAAAGGGGAATACTGAGGAATTTTGAGGCAGAACTCCTACGGCTGATCTCCAGATCAATGGGAATAAATGGCTTCTGTTTTAAGTCTGAGTTTAGGAGCTGTTTGTTAAATAGCATTACTGTAGCAAGAGCTGACTGATACAGTTAACAATACTAGCGGGTCCAGATATGATAAAAAAAAAATCATATCAAAGGTATGTGACTGACTGAGGCTTTGGAGTCAGACCAGTTTGGATTTCATCCTGTTCCACCATAGGATGTGTTTGTTTCCTCCTCTATAAGGAGTAAATCTTCCATAAAGGGCAATCAAATGATACCTTCCTCACAGGGGAGTATGAAGACTGATTTGCCACCTTTTCTCATAATCATTCAATAAACAGTAGCCATTATTATCTACTCAAAGAATTCTGATGCTTGATGCTTTCACTTCATCTCCATGTAAGGTCAATCTTACTTTTAAAAAAATGAACTTAAGATTCTGATCCTGTACAATATTTGAAATTAAAGATACGGAATTTATGTAATATTTTTGTCTAATAAGTTTGCAAAGTAAAATTCTAATACTCAAAGCTTATGAATCCAAATGGTTATTCTCATTCATTGAAAATTGGTTGCAGGGGCGCCTGGGTGGCTCAGTTGGTTAAGCGTCCGACCTCAGCTCAGGTCATGATCTCACAGTTCATGAGTTCAAGCCCCGTGTCAAGCTCTGGGCTGACAGCTAGCTCAGAGCCTGGAGCCTGTTTCAGATTCTGTATCTCCCTCTCTCTCTGACCCTCCCCTGCTCATGCTGTCTCTCTCTCTCTGAAATAAAATAAAACATTAAAAAAAAAGAAAATTGGTTGCTTCCTTTTCTCTTTTTTCTTTAAGTCATAGGACCCTATTTCATGAAGAACCATGAAAATCTGTAGATATTTTAACCCTTTATCCACATTCTAGAATCTTATGCTAAGAAAATTATCATAGACATTTTTAAAGACTATGAATGCAAATCTTTCATGAAATATAATTGACTGGCCTTCTACTTCTAATTCAGAAATGGAAAACTACCACAGAATGTCATTTTCACCTAAATAACAAAAAAAAAAAATCAAGATAAGCTACAAAATCAGGTTTTTAAAAAACGTTTCAGAGAGCTAAGAACACAGATAAACCCAAATGAACTAAACTCCAGAAAGCAAGTATCATTTGGGAGGAGATAAGAAATTTGCCAATGATCTTATCCTTGGCAGAACTATAGGAGGAAGAGCAGTGATAGGTGGGATTAGGAGAAAACAGCTGAACTTCCAGCAAACCAATAACGGCCCTTGGTAGGCTAACATGAGAGATTAAATCCCAAAGAACTCTGGCCACAGAGCAGCTCTTACCCATCTTTGAACACTTTCTCACAGGTCTTCACTAACACTTGAGGACAGTACACTGAAGCGGAGGTGTGAAAGAAGTGAGAAAGTTCCTCCTGAAACATGCAAAGCCTCCACAAGGTGAAAAGCAGCTGTTTTTTGTTTTGTTTTGTTCTGTTTTCTGAAATGAAGGGAAAGAGTTAGGCAGGACAAATGAGCGGAGCCAGACCCACAAGAAGCACTCTGGACAGGCAGTGTGGTAAAGAGCTGCTCTGAAGCACTCCAGGCTTGCACTTAGCCAAGTCTGGAGGAGGAAGAGAACTAAAAGAACACCTCTTCAAGGCATTCTGGACTCTGCAAGGGGTAGAAATGTCTCCTGCATACTACCCAGGGGCAGAGTATGAGGGCTAAAATGGGTCTTATAAGGTTCAGAAAGCAGGGGGAGAGACACAGGAGAACAAGGACAGCATTCCAATGACTCCCAAGGCAAAGCATCGCAACTTTAAAGCACAAGAAGTTCCTTACAGTTCCAAAAGCTAATGGCTCAGCTCTGAATTTCAGGCATTTTTCTGGAACTAACCAGTGTTCACATCCCAGGACCCATTAGAAAGGAAGCTCTGATACCACCATCAAAACATTTTGAAACAGTGGTAAACTGAAAAAATTTAACCTGATCTCAACCACTGGTCAGATGGATTTAGCTCCCATGGTCTGACATAAGAAAAGGCATGCTCTTGTTTGGAAGTATTTTTTACTTTAGTCTCTACTGATCTCTTATATAAAATGTCCAGCATACAATCAAATATAAAAGAATATTAATAACTTTTAAAAAGAAAAAAAAAATGTGCCCCACTTTAAGAGAGCAAATAATCAATAGAAACAGACCCAGGAATGATCCAGATGTTGAAATTATTAAACAGGGACTTTAAAATCACTAAGATAAAAATGCTTTTTAAACTGTAATGCAAAGAGTAGACAACACCCATAAAGGGATAGGAAATTTCAGCAGAGATGTGTTTGGCAGGAAATGTTAGAAATGTTAGGTGGCAATCAAATGGAATAATTTTAAATGAAAAATGCAGTATAAGAAATGAATAATTTGTTAAATGAGCAAAGTGAGGGTTAAAACAGAGGAAAGTATCAGTTAACTAAAGAGAAGATCAACAGAGTATTCAAACTAAATCACAAAGAGAAAAGATAATGAAAAAAATCAAAAGAGAATATTCAAAATCTGTGGAACAATAGTAATGGGTCTAACCTGGTATCAAGTGGTGTGAATAAGTCCTAGAGAAGGGGACAGATGATATATTTGACATGATAATAAACAGCTGAAGGCATTTCAAAATGGATGAAATGCATAAATATGTATGTTTAAAAGGCTCAGTGAAACTCCACACAAAATAAATATAAAGAAAATTAAACCTAAACACAATCACAGTCAAAATCATTAAAACTAATGACAAAGAGAAAATCTAAAGAGCAAAAAGAGCAAAATGACACATTATATAAAGGAAAGGAAAATAAATGATGACTGAATTCTTATCACAATCTAGAATACAGGAACCGGAAAACTGTGACTAATGATATATTTAAAGTAAATGATATCTTTAAAGTACTAAAAGAAAAAAAATGGAAGCAGAGAAATTATATCTAGCAAAAATATCCCTCAAAACAGAGGACGTAACAAATCAAAAGCTGACATTTGCTGAAAAAAGTTCTTCAGATTGAAGGGAAATTATACCAGATGGAACCCAAGATCTATAAGAAAGAATAAAGAGCATCATAAAGGGTAAATACTTGTATAAATGGAAAGGCCTTTTGGGGACCTTTAATTTTATGTCTATATTTTCTCAAATTGATTTTCATAAATATTTACTGTGTGGATCAGAATAACAACACTGGGGGCACCTGCGTGGTTCAGTCAGTTGAGCATCCTACTCTTGATTTTGGCTCAGGTCATGATCCCAGGGTCGTGGGATCAAGCCCAACATCAAGCTCTGTGATGAGAGTGGAGCCTGCTTAAGATTCTCTCTCTCCCTCTGCCACTGTACCCTGCTCATGTGCTCTCTCTCTCTCTGAAATAAAAACAAAACATAAAAGAAAAAATAACACTGTATTATAGGACTTACAGCTATGTCACTATAAAACAAAACAGAAAGCACAATTGCGTAAGAGTAATTATACTGTAGTATAGTTTTATAATGCTTGTGAAATGTTACTTTACTGCATACAGTGAAAAGATACACTGTAATCTTTACAGCAACTTAAAAAGTTACAAGAGGTATAATCTACCTGTCCACACAAATAAAATATAGTATTTAAAAACATACAATTTTCCCAAGAAGGCAAGAGTAAACAAAGAAGTAAACAAATAAAATAAATATAAAACTAATACCAATATGGGAGACATAAATCTAATGATATCACTGATTACATTAAATGTAAATGAACTAAACTCTATGATCAAATGGCAGAGATTCTTAAATTGGTTCTAAAAAGACCTGGGAGCACTAGGGTGGTTCAAAGGGTTAAGCATCTGACTTCAGCTCAGGTCATGATCTCATGGTTCATGAGTTTAAGTCCCACAGCAGGTTCTCTGCTGTCAGCACAGAGCCCACTTCAGGTCCTCTGTCTCCTTCTCTATCCCTCCTCCACTTGTGCATAGGCTCTCTCTCCCTCTCTCTAAAATATAAATAAACATTTTTAAAAATTAAATAAATAAAGAGAAGAGCAAGACCCAATTATATGCTGTTTTCAAGAAACACACTTTTATTATAAAGACACAGGTAAAAAATAAAAGGATAGGAAAAAAATAACCATGGAAGCATGAAAATTAAGAAATAGGATATGACTCTGTTAACGTTAGACAAAGTAGCCTTTAAGATAAACAGTATTATTGCAAATTAAGACGGACATTTCAAAACAATAAAAGGACCAATTCATAAAGAAGACAAACAATAACAAATACATACCCACCTAACAAAATACTTCTAAATCTCATGAAGAAGTGAAAAAAGAAATAAATCCACAGTCATAGCTGGAGAATGTATACCCTCTCCCAGTAACTGACAGAACAAGTACACAAAATATTCAGTGAAGATAAAGAAAATTTGAACAGCATTCTAGCAACCAAATTTACATAATACTCTATGATACCAGACCAAACTGTGGCAGAAAACACATTCTTTTAAAGTGAATGTGGAGTATTTAGCAAAATAGCTCACCTTTTGAGCCATATAACAAATTTTAATTATTATCAAGGAGTGAAATCATACAGAGGAACTCTCCAGTATGAAATTAGAAATCATTAAAAATGAAATATCTGGAAATTCTCCCAAGCATTGGGAAATAAACAAATAAACTTTCCTAAATAACCCATAGATTAAAGAAGGAATCACAAAGAAATTAGAAAATATTTTAAAGTGAATAATAATGAAAACACAACAAATCAAAATCTGTAGGATAAAACTAAAGCAGTGCTTACAGAAAAAATTATGGCTTTACATATATTAGAGAAGAAAACAAAGAAATGAGAATTTACTCTTCCACTGTAGGTAAAGTAAGTAGAAAGAAAAAATACTTAATTGTAAATACAAACTTTTAACAACAAAAATAAAACAAACAAAAAAGAGAAGGAGAAAGCAAACACAAATTACCAACATCAAGAATGAAAATAAAACACCACTACAGATCCTACAGATATTTTTAAAAGATAAAGAAATAAATATTAAAACATTATAGCAATCACTCAATAAATTAACTAATGAAATCACAAATTACCAACTCTGAAAATAAAGAAAATAAGCAACTCTTATTTTCTTAATTTAAAATCTTTAATTTTGTAATAAATTAAATTATTTTAAACAAATACATAATATATTTAATGAATTAATTTAATTAATTCATTAAAATATAAATTATTTAAAAATTTTTAATTTTGTAATAAAAACATTCCCACAAAGAAAACTTCAAATTCAGAAACAGAGAAGGAGATATCATTTAACTTAATCTATATGACCAGCATAACCCTGATAACCAGTCTGAAAAAGACATTACAAGAAAAAAAATAACAGGCCAATAAATCTGATGATAGACACGAAAATTCTAAAAAAAAGTTTTTAATGTTTTTTTAATTTATTTCTGAGAGAGAGACAGCATGAGCAGGGGAGGGTCAGAGAGAGAAGGAGACACAGAATCCGAAACAGGATCCAGGCTCTGAGCTGTCAGCAAAGAGCCGATGCAGGGCTCAAACCCACAAACCGTGAGATCATGACCTCAGTGGCCCTAGACACAAAAATTCTAAACAAAGCATTAACAAACAGAATCCAGCAATATACAAAAAGGATAATACATCATGACAAAGTAGGGTTTATTCCAAGAAAGCAAACTTAGTCTAATGTGAAAATCAATATTTGTAATTCATCACACTAACAGAGTAAAAGAGAAATAATCTGATCATCTCAAAATGTGCTGAAAAAGCATTTAATAGGGGCGCCTGGGTGGCTCAGGTGGTTGGGCGGCCGACTTTGGCTCAGGTCATGATCTCATGGTTTATGGGTTCGAGCCCCGCGTCGGGCTCTGTGCTGACAGCTAGCTCAGAGCCTGGAGCCTGCTTTGGATTCTGTGTCTCCCTCTCTCTCTCTCTGACCCTCCCCTGCTCATGCTCTGTCTCTCTCAAAAATAAACATAAAATTTTTTAAAAAATTTATAACCATGTTTCACCATCACTTCTAACAATATTAAACATAATTTTAAAAAATCATCTAATAATGAGTCCCTGTTTCCACACAATTGCCCTACAACATCTTTTATAGCTGATTGTAACAAACATTTTCTTGTCTTATGAGCAGTCTTTATAGAATTTTATTCTCAATGACTAGAAGATAGTCTATTGAATGAATTTACCATATTTTATTCAAAGAATACATTATTTCTTGGACACTGGTTCTACTTTGGGGGTTTAAAGCAATCTTTGTATAATTAACAACAGTTTACTTCTTTTCAAACTTTATGCCTTTTGTTTCTTTTACTTGCCTTTGTCCTGGCTAGAAGCTTCAGTAAATATCGAACACAGGTGATGAGAATGGTCATCCTTGTCTTGTTTCTGATTTCAGGAGAAAAAGGTTTAATGTTTTATCATTATTTATGATATTAACCGTATGTATTAACTGTAGGTTTTTCATAGATGTGCTTTATCAGATTGAAGATGTTACCATCTATTCCTAGTTCATTGAATATTTTTATCTTGAAAGACTGATGATTTTTGTCAAATGCTTTTTCTTTCTTTTTTTAACGTTTTGTTTATTTCTGAGAGAGGGAGAGAGGGAGAGAGAGAGAGAAAGAGAAACAGAGAGAGAGAGAGACAGAGAGAATGAGAAGGGGAGCATCAGAGGTCCCCTTATACGAACTGTAAGATCATGACCTGAGTCGAAGTCAGACATTTAACTTACTGAGCCACCCAGGAGCCTTGGTTATAAAATTTTTTAAAAAGGCATTCTTGGGGCAGCTGGGTGGATAGTCAGCGGAGCATTTGACTCTTAATTTTGGCTCAAGTTCTGATTCCAGAGTCATGGGGTTGAGCCCCATGGAGGGCTCTGCACTAAGGGTAGAGCCTGCTTGAGGTTCTCTCTCCCTCTGTCCCGTTCACTCATGCACATGCACTTGCTGCCTCATACTCTCTAAAACAAGGAAGGACGAAAGGAGGGAGGCAGAGAGGGAGGGAGGGAGGAGGGAAGAAAGAAAAGGCATTCTTAATAACTTGGAGCAAAGTTTTTCATCTTCAGCACTACCAACATTTGGGACCAGAAGATTCTCCACTGTGGGGAGACTGTCCTGTGCATTATAAGATATTTAGTGGCATCCCTGGGCTTTACCCACTAGATGAGTATTCCCCTCACCATCACCAAAAATGTTTCCAGACATTGCCAAATATCATGTGAGCAGGTCAAAATCATCCTCAGTTGACTACCACTGTTTAAGGGTTAAATAAACTGTGTATAACTTATTTTAAAAGCACTTCAGGGGCGCCTGGGTGGCTTAGTCGGTTAAGCATCCGACTTTCGCTTAGGTCATGATCTCGCGGTTCGTGGGTTCGAGCCCCGCGTCGGGCTCTGTGCTGACTGCCAGCTCAGAGCCTGGAGCCTGTTTCAGAGTCTGTCACTCCCTCTCTCTCTGACCCTCCCCTGCTCACGCTGTCTCTCTCTCTCCTAGAAATAAATAAAACATTAAAAAAAATAATAAATAAAAGCACTTCAGGGGTCAAAAAGCACAGACAAAAGAAATAAAACAAGTATTAGTGTTAATTCTAAGTGATGAATTTATGTTTATTACACTATTCTATCTCCTTTTCTGTCATGTTTGAAAGTGTCATAATAGAAATCAAAATGGGTGTAATACTCCAATGGTGGAAATGCCATGCTCACAAATGTATATGCACTACGATTATAAATATGTAAAATTCTGTATAGAAAAATACTCAGGGAAATTTATCAAAGTGATCGTGGATGAATTGGAGTGTGGTTCATGGTTGATTTCCTTTCCCAGATTTTAAAATAATCTATAATTATATGCTTTTAGATTACGAAAATTGACAAATCTAAGAGTGTTGAAATGCAGTATTATTAATCATTAGTGGTCTAATATTAGAAGAGAATTAGCAGTAAACACAGCAGGGACAGGAAACTTTTAGACTTGGAATCTCTCCTCCTCCGCAAAGAAATCATCTAAAGGCACAATGGCTTTGAATGGGCATACATCTGCATAATGACTTTCCTTTGTTCTTTCCTTGCTGGCTAATTGAGTAACTTGTTAAACAAACATGCCTTCAGACTTCACACCAGATTAGAGCCCTTTGTAAATAAAATTATAGTTGGGAATAGGCTTCCCCTAGCTGGTAAATAAATTTAGGAATTTAGAGATTTGGCATTACATGTCAAGATGTATAAGTAAATCTCAAATTTTCCCACAGTTACAATTAAATGCCAGGCATGATCAGATGCCCAGAGTTCACAAAGGCTGCCTCACCCCCTGAAGCAGAGCCTTCTCTAATCAAAATGTCCCACCAGAGAAGTAGCCCCTTTCTCTCCTACCATTACGTGCATGTGAGTGGTCATGATGTCCTATGTGGCAGGGATGCTGCCTGGTTTCTATGCAAACAGGACTATAAAACCTCTTAGGATCCTGTGGCAAAAGTCTCTTTTTCCTGAATGCATGCATTTATCCATGTCTCCCTTTAAAATGAGTGCCCCTTGGGGGACCAGGCATTTTTCTAAACACTGGTGTTACAACAGTGAACAAAACAAAATCCCTGCCCTCACAGAGCTTACTTTTTAGTGTATTCTTATTTTAATTTCCCTGAGATCCCAATCTTCAGAGGAAGGATCCTGGGTATCTTTAATCAAGAGTTACATTGTTTGGAAACCAAAAATGAACTTTACTGGGACCTCATCAAGATAAAAAGCTTCTGCACAACAAAAGAGCAAAGGAAACAATCAGCAGAACTAAAAGGCAACCAAGGGAATGGGAGAAGATATTTACAAATGAAGTTTCAGGTAAAAGGTTAGTATCCAAAATCTATAAAGAATTTATCAAACTCAACACCCAAAAAAAACCCCTGAGTAATCCAGTGAAGAAATGGAAAAAAGACATGAATAGACACTTTTCCAAAGAAGACATCCAGATAGCCAACAGACACATAAAAAAAATGCTCAACTTCACTCCTCATCAGGGAAATAGAAATCAAAATCACAATGAGATACCCCCTCACACCTGTAAGAATGGCTAACGAACAACTCAGTCAACGACAAATGTTGGCGAGGATGCGGACAAAGAGGATCTCTTCTGCACTGATGGTGGGAATGCAAACTATTGCGGTCACTCTGGAAAACAGTATGGAGGTTCCTCAAAAAATTAAAAATAGAACTACCCTACGACCCAGCACTTGCATTACTAAGTATTTATCCAAAGGATACAGGAGTGCTGTTTCAAAGGGCACTTGCAGCCCTATGTTCGCAGCAGCACTGTCAACAATAGCCCAAGTATGGGAAAAGCCCAAATATCCAGTGACAGATGAATGGATAAAGAAGATGAGCGCGCGCGCACACACACACACACACACACACACACACACACACACACACACACACACACACACACTGGAATATTACTCGGTGATCAAAAAGCATGAAATCTTGCCATTTGCAACAACATGGATGGAACTAGAGTGTATTATGCTAAACAAAATAAGTCGGTCAGAGAAAGACAAATATGACTTTACTCATATGAGGACTTTAAGATCAAAACAGACGAACATAAGGGAAGGGAAGCAAAAATAAAATAAAAACAGAGGGAGATAAACCACAAGAGACTCTTAAATACAGAGAACAAACTGAGGGTTGCTGGAGAGGTATGGGTGGGGGGACAGGCTAAATGGGCAAGGGGCATTCAGGAGGACAGTTGTTGGGGTGAGCAGTGGCTGTTGTATGTAAGTGGTGAATCACTAAATTCTAATCCTGAAATCATTATTATACTATATGTCAACTAACTTGGATGCAAATTTTAAAAAACTAATGAAAAAGAGTGAAGTTATTTGGGCAGTGTATGTATTCTTCACGTAAGGATAAAAATCATTTGATTTTGTACTCATCACACAGCATTGGTCTTGGACCATTTTAGGAGAGACTGACCAGGATGTGAACCCTGAATCTTTCAGATCAGAATAGTATCTACCTAAGAGATGAGGAAGTTGAACCTGGTCACACTGTCATGACAAGGGAGCTGCCTGCTCTGGGGAATAAATGTTCCACCCACAATGTCCTCCACCTCTTGGGACACTCGGCTTCTTACTCAGAATCCAGAGAACAAGAGAACAAAAAGTGGGATTAGAGGATCCTTCCACGACAGGCTTCCTCAGTCTGAATAAAAGCCCTGCCACTTACTAGCTGTGTTCTGCTGAGCAACACACTCGACCTCCCCTGCCTCAATTTCCTCCTCCATAAAGTGAGCATAACAAGAGTACTCCACAGAGTTGTCGTGAAAGGTAAGAGTGATGTTTCATGGGAAGCAGAAGTACGGTGCCTGCACTTCTCAATAAATGTTATTCCCACTAACATAGAATATTATAGAATAGCAGAGGTAATATAACATAATATAACAACACAACATAATGTAACATAATACAACTGTAGCTAGTTACGAATCATTATGGTCTTAGTTACTCACCCAGAATCCCTGGTTACCTGCTGGGCACCCACTGTGTGTCAGGCACCAAGCTAAACTGCTGTCCAGATGTTCTCTTTTAATCCTCCCAGCAGCCTGTGATGGAAATACTATCATCCCCATTTTATAGGTGAGGACACTGAGCTCAGGTGAAGTAACCCACCCAAGGCCACAGAGCTAGGAGGAGCATAGTCAAGATCCAAACCCAGGCCCACCTTACTTGAAACTCCATGCTCTCTTCCCAACACAACCCAGCTTCCCCAGCTTCTGTCTTCCCAATGATGCTATTATCCCAAGCTTTCGCCTTACCATGTTCCTGAAACAACGAACCATTCAGACTTTAACTGGCAACTAGGCATCTTAGTCCATTCAGGCTGCTGTAACAAAGCACCAGAGACTGGGTGGCTAATAAACAAAAGACTTTTATTTCTCATAGTTCTGGAGGCTAAGAAGTCTAAGATCAAGGTGCCGGCAGATTGGTGTCTTGTGAGAGCCTACTTCCTGATTCACAGTCATCTTCTCACTGAGTCCTCACATGGTAGGAAGGGGGAAGGGGTTCTCTGGGCCCCTTCGATAAGGTCACTAACCCCATTCACGAGAGCTCCACCCTCAGGCCCTAATCACCTCCCAAAGGCCTCAGTTCTAAATACCAACACACTAGAGGTTAGGTTTCAACATATGAAGCAGTGGGGGTGGGCAAACTAGTGGACAACTCACGCTCATTGCTAAATCAGCACCCCCAGCACCTCCGGACCTTGGGGCACTGTCAGAATCACAACTGCACTCACCTTTCAACTCAGCAATTCTTTGAAAAATTTATCCTACAGGTGCTCAGGTACCCATGCAAAATGACACACATGCATGTTATTCATTACAACATGTCTGTAATAGAAAAAGACTGGTACTAACCTAAAATGTACATCAAGAGAGGAAAAATTAAATAAATCATGATATATCCATACAACAGAAAAATACATCATTATAAATAAGAAAGAACTCTTTCTACCCTGATATGGAAAGATAAACAAGATATATTATAAGTTAAAAAGGCAGGATACTGAACTGTGTCATAAGCAATGTATACACGTTTGTGTTTGCCTCTATATGCCTGAAATTCTACAAAGATAAACTACTAACAATGGCTGCCTGTGAAAAGGGGGTGTCAGAAGTGGGAGGGACATTTTTTTCAATGGATACCCTGGCATACTCTTATTTTTAAACATTTGAATCATGTGAATTAACTGCCTATTCAAAAAGATGAAAGAATTTTTTTAAATGTTTTAAAAGCATCATAGTGGGAATCAGGAATCTGAGCAACAGGGAAAATGTGTACAATTTATTTTACCTCCATCAGCCTCAGTTCCTTCACCTCAGCAAAACCTCCAAGCCCTGCAATACTATTACCTAATAAGAGCACCATGGTTACCATCATTGCTACCATTAATTAAATGCCTAGTACAAGCTCTAAAAACATAGCTAGTATGTGGCAGAAGTTAGAATTTGAACCCAGGTCTCTCTGGATGCCAGGCCTGTGTTCTGACCCTGTGGTTTGCTGCTGCCAATCAAACTGATCAATCTCCTTGTTGCCCCTTCCGCAAACGCCATCCACAAGTTACCTTCTGAGCACTGTCAACTTTCGCCAGGCCTGGCCCTCGCTCATTTCCAATCATCCTTTATCCACCATAGCTTTGGAAATGAACTGTTACTAATGGCTACTCATATGTCAGGCTAATGAATGGGATGCAGACTTCCATTAAAATAATGAAATTAGTGAGTTTCGAATTCGGTTACATTGCATGGCACACAGCCTCAAGTAATTACCACCCCATGCTCTTTCCCTCAAATTAAAGTCAGTTTATTTATTTTAGGTCTTTGGCTGGGCCATCTCTATTAAGCTCACATCATCTACATGGGGATGGATTTTTTTTTTTTTTGGCTTGTTTGTTTAAATGATGTTCAGGCTGTTCCCCTGATTAATAAAGTCGTAAACACAGCCAGAAGCAGCTTCTGAACTGTGCAAAAGCAAAGACTATAAGTCAAAGAATAATTCTTTAGGGGTTTGGGTTTTGTTTGTTTGGTGTAGGTTTTTTTTTTCCTCCAAAGGATGGAAACAATGAGAAAGAAGCTCTTTGAGCTCCAGGAACTCCAATTATGCTGACATTTCTGCTGCAGAAATACACCAAGATCTGTTTTGCAGGAACCCAGTGAACTAGCTAATCAGATTTCCTTGGATAATTTGCTCCAAAGGTCAGCTGCCTTAAAAAGTACCCAGCGCCTCATTATTCGGTGAGGCAGGCTGCACACAGGCTAGGATGTGGAACTCAGCGTCCCATGGCAAGCAGGGAGATCTGGAATTTTTCGGCACAGATCATGCTGCACTGGCCTTGGCCAAAATTTCATCCAACTTTGTGATGAACCTACAGGCAAAAACACCTCCAGAGAAAACACCTGATTTGTGGATCTTGGTTTCCAAGATGGGTCCCTGCTGTGTTCCAGAGGCACCAAAGGCGGTAGATTCACCTGGAGCTTTGAACCATTGGTAAATTTCAAGAGAGGTTTTCACTGATATGACAGGTGGGTGGCCAGACCTTGGTTAAAATCTCCAAATCCAATTTGGGTTTTTATAACACCTCAGATACAGTACTCCTCAAAACTACTGAGATAGAAATAAATAAATAAGTAAATAAATAAATAGATAGATAGATAGATAAATAAGTGAATAAGTAAATAAATAACTAAGGAAAGACTGAAAAACTGTCAGAGAAGTTAGACCAGAGGAGACGAAGGGGAGATGAGGCTAAGGCCAAAGGGGACTCTGGCTAAGATTGTGGACAGAAAAGGAACATTAGTAAAAAAACTGGTGAAATCCAAATAAAATCTGGCATGTAGCTAACAGGTTCCATCCAGTGCTGGTGTTTTAGTTGTGACAGACATACCCCATTGACATAAGAGGATTGTATTCGAGGAACTGAAACCAGGAACTCTCTGTACTATCACAGCAACTTCTCTACGAATCTCAAGTTATTTCAAAATTAGAAAAAAAAGCTTTTAAATTTTATATACCATGAAAAACTCCACTGTGTGTTATGTATAGTTTGATGAAAATAAGTCTAAGTTAAGCCTACAATACATGTACACAGGAGTCTGAAAACAAGACAAACACAAAACACCAAATCCAGAGCGGAGGGCAGTGCCAGTCCTGCGACTCCTTTATCTTTATCTTTATTTATCTATCTATACCTACTACCAACTCTATCTTTTAAAATCCAAAAAAAAAAAAAAAAGACAAAAAGAAACAACATAAAGGAAAACTAAAATTAAATTAAAATACACTGGATATTCACCCTCTAACCAGTGAGAAAGGAAATACCCAGATGAAAGAGCTGGGGTTCCCAGTGTTTGCTTACCCCTCCCAGGGGGCCTGCCACCCTGAGGGATTACTATGTCCCAAGAAGAGTCAAAAACGCAAATGTTTCAGCTCCCACCCTAGGTTTATAAGACACCTAGCCCCAACCCTCACCCTCTGATCCCTACTCCACTTTGAGCTACTTCACAGAAAGAGATATACGGAGGTGCCCATCTGTACCCCACCAGGTCAACTGAGACCAGATGTTGGTCTTAAAAAGTCATGGCAACCTTGATGGAGGAGTGCCTGAGCTGAGTCTTGAAGGAAGAACAGAGGGAGTTGGCTAAAGAAAGGGCAGAGGATTCAGGGAGAGAGGACCATGCATGCCAAGGTACCAATCCTCGAGACTTAGGTGCATTCAGAGAAGTAGACAAAATCGGGGTGGAAGGAATAAGACAGAGCTCTGTCATGATGGTCTCTGAGTAGCCCAGGCTGCTCTAACAAAATACCATAGGCTGAGTGGTTTAAACAACACACACTTATTTCTCACAGTTGTGGAAAATGGAAGTCGGAGATCAAGATGCTGTCAGATTTGCAGTCTAGTGAGAACCCCCCTTTCTGGTTTCATAGACAGCCATCTTTTCACTGTAACCTCACATGATGGAAGGAGCCATGCATTAGCTCTGGCACCTCTTTCGTAAGGGCACTAGCCCCATTCATGAGGGGTTCCACCCTCGTGATTGAATCATGTCCCAAAGGCCCCACTGCCTCATCATAACACAGGCAATTAGGTTTCACCATAAGCATTTTAGGGGCACACAATGTTCAGTCCATAGCAAAGGCTTTGTGTGCTAATGGATTTAGATATTTCCTGAAGGTGATGGGGAGTGTTAACCAAGGCAGTGAAAGACAACATCAGCATTCTAGAGAGATCGAACACATGCCACAGGGAGGGCAGATGGAAGGTGAGACCGCAAGAAACGAGGCCACAACCCAGGCGAGAAGCACGAACACCTGACCCAAAGACAGCAGTAGGAAGTTCTCAACAAGGGATGAGGGGATGCCGCTAGGAACAAGGGTCCTTGCCACAACGAGAAGTGAGGTTACTGTTCCTCTAAGAGCTTTGCAGCGCAACACCATCCCTACTCAAGCTGGAAGATATCCTCTGTCACCCTCCATTCCACATCCCAAGCCCCTGCCCTGTACCACGCACTTTTGCTGCCAACTATCTGATGCTGTGTTACGCTCTGTCTTAAATCATCAACCTAAGATCTATTTACTGCAAACGAAGGTAATCACAAGGGCTTAATAAAGTTATTAGCAGTATCATATGGGTACTGACTATATCTAGGCATTATGCTACCCTTTAACCTGCAAAAAAAGGATATAGTTATTCCCATTTTACAGATAGGAAAAATGAGACTCTAAGAAGTTAAATCACATGATTGTACAGCCCTAAATGAGGGGAGGAATAGGACTGGAACAAGAATGACTCCGATCACACATTCCTCATCATCTCACTTTTGC
This sequence comes from Proteles cristata cristata, assembly GCA_017311185.1. Classification (NCBI taxonomy): domain Eukaryota; kingdom Metazoa; phylum Chordata; class Mammalia; order Carnivora; family Hyaenidae; genus Proteles; species Proteles cristata. The sequence continues at coordinate 214,533 of JAESUZ010001797.1, read as the reverse complement.
CTTCTCTTTGCTCCTTTACTGAATGTCCCTCTGTCCCTTGGAATCAAATACAAGAGCATACGGCTGGACCCAAATAAATTCTGAGTAGCTTCACCTAGCTGTTTTTCATATGTCCAGTCCTCCCTGACACATCTCTGACATTCCACCACTTCAGCCCTGGAGAGGCTGGCTAAACAGCAAGGACAGTGGTTCCAAATCTTTTCCAATGGATCAAGGGAACAAGGCTTGTCTGCCATCAAGTAATGTTTGCCTATTCCTCATTTGTGGGGGACAAAAATGTATATATGGATGGAAGGACAGATGGATGGATGGATCGGAGGGTGAGTGGGGCGATGAATGCATGGGCAGTCAAACAGATAGTGGATACTCTTATACACATATTCTCTATTTTTATTTTTTTAATGTTAATTTTTTTTATTTTGAAAAAGAGAGAATGCACGAGCAGAGGAAAGGGACAGAGAGAGAGAATCTTAAGCAGGCTCCATATTCAGAGGGGAGTCTGACATGAGGCTGGATCCCATGACCATGAGATCATGACCTGAGCTGAAATCAAGAGTTGGATGCTTAACTGACTGAGCCACCCAGGCGCCCCTACAAGGATGCAGGGCTTAAATTCATAGTGAGATCATGATCTGAGCCAAAATCAAGAGTTGGACATTCAACCAACTGAGCCACTCAGGTGCCCAAGTATTCTCTAATTTAAAAAAAAATTTTTTTTAATGTTTACTTATTTTTGAGAGAAAGAGAGAGAATGTGACCAGAGACAGGGAGACACAGGATCTGAAGCAGGCTCCAGGCTCTGAACTGTCAGCACAGAGCCTTATGTGAGGCTCAAACCTATGAACCATGAGATCATGACCCAAGATGAAGTCAGGCACTTAACCGACTGAGCCACCCAAGCACCCCAAGTTTTCTCTAATTTTAAAAGGGATCCGGGGCGCCTGGGTGGCTTAGTTGGTTAAGCATCCGACTTTCGCTTAGGTCATGATCTCGCGGTTCGTGGGTTCGGGCCCCGCGTCGGGCTCTGTGCTGACTGCCAGCTCAGAGCCTGGAGCCTGTTTCAGAGTCTGTGACTCCTCTCTCTCTGACCCTCCCCTGCTCACGCTGTCTCTCTCTCTCTCCTAGAAATAAATAAAAATATTTTTAAAAAATTAAAAAAAAAAAAAAAAGGGATCCTAGGAAACTATCAACAGTGGTTATCATTCCCAGGAGGGAACAGAGTAACTGGCACGAGAGCAGGAGTGGAAACTACCTTTTACTCTACAATCTTTTGTATCTTTAGAATTCTGAGCTGTGTTAATACCTATATTCTAATAAACAATAACATAAAAATAATTTTAAAACATTGTGTTAAGTAGATATATGCATAAATGAGTGACTGAAAGAATGAAAAAAATCCTAAAAACAAAAGTGTTTACTTTTTAAAAATTTTTTAATGTTTTATTTATTTCTGAGAGAGGGAGAGACAGAGAGACAGAACGTGAGCAGGGGAGGGTCAGAGGAGAGGGAGACACAGAATCCGTAACAGGCTCCAGGCTCTGAGCTGGCAGTACAGAGCCCGATGCGGGGCTCAAACCCACGAACCAGGAGATCATGACCTGAGCCGAAGTCGGATGCTTAACCGACTGAGCCACCCAGGTGCTCCGAAAAATGTTTAAATAAATAAGTTTTAACTGTTAAATTTGCGTTTCTCTCCCATTGATTTTTCTTCCAGTCTTGGCACCAACTTCTACTTGTCTGTATAAGAATCCAGCGCAATGTGGTATCCAACTTGGCACATAATCAATTACAAAATTTTGTTATTTTAAGTCAAATAGGTCAATAACGTGGTCTTTTGCAAGAGCGTCTTGACTTCGAGGTTTGCCCACAGAAATCTATTCAAGGACTGCTCGACAGGTAATGAGGGATAGTAAGGCTGAGGCCTGGGTCCATGATGCCACCCAACTCCTTTAACTGAAGCATAATTTTCCTCTTGTGCACTAACCAACACCTGTATTCTGGGCCTCTCAATACTGTCCCCTCCATCACTGGGGGAGCATGAGGAAGAGTTATGAGTAATCAGGCCCTACCAAGGGACACACAGTGAGACAAACAACTTCCGCAGCCACCCATAAGAGTATTTCTAGGAGGAAATTAAGAGACCTGAATCTTGGCCATAAATGATCTATTGCTTTCCTTTCCATCAGTAAGGAAATGGAGCAGACTTGCTTCAAAGCATCGGGTTTATTTTTTAGCTTTCTAAGGGGCTGCTTGGATTTTATACCCTAGAGAGGTTGACAACATTCAACAAAAGTTTACAGAGCTTCTACTGAGTTACCATGGACCCCATGTCTTACCCTCAAGAACTTTATACTCTAAGACATAAATACAATCCAAAAATGGAGAAGTATTTGGATCTCAAGTGTCAACAGCAAGTACCAAATTACTTGCAAGGAGGGAAGATGGTGACAAGTATGTGACACGCTCCTTCTAAATCCCCTAAATGTGGGGGTGGAATTTTAGCTGTGGTTGATGTCACTGGAGTATCAGAGGTATATGAAAACACCTGTGTTCACTGTGGGACACCAGACAGTGCCATTTCTTCTGGGACAGTTTGGAAGTCACAAATTTCTTACCTAGAGAATGAAAACAGAGCAACCATGTTGGCTGGAGGATGCCCCAACGGTAATGGCTCAAATGCGCCACCTTGTGGTGATCTCTGACATCCTTCCATGAGAGGTCCACAGCCCCTCCCCCACCCTTGCCTCAAAGTTTTGCTCTTGGTGTGTCTATGGGTCCCAGCAAGCAACAGAGAAGGGATCTGGACAAAACAGCATCCTACAGACTGGAACAATTACAAAAGGCACGTTAAGCAGAAGAAATCTGAGCTGAATCCTAAAAGAAGAGACTTCCAGGCATCAAAGAACAGAAAGGACACTTCGAATGAGGGGTATGACACACAAAGGCAGCTGGAAAATGTCAGGTCCTACGAGGCTGGAAAGCCAGTCTGGGCTGGTGCAGGCTCACTCTGCAGTGTCTATGGGTATGAGGCCCTCTGGGGAAGTGTGGACCTTCTGGGAGAAGCAAGGGACCTACTGCTCTTCATGCACCCACCACCCATGATGATGGGGGAGGACATCTGCTTCCCTTTAGTAGCCCCACCTTTTCTGTGGCTTCCTTTGGGGTCTCCCATTCCACTGTTATGACTGTCCCTATGGACCTGTACCACGCTAAGCCACGTGCATTCATTAGTTCATTTAATTCTCCACACCCTAACAGAGGGATACCATTATTACCTCCATTTTACAGACTAAGAAAGTGACGCTCAGAGATGTTAAACCACTCACCCCAAGGTACTCAGCTAATAAGCAGCAGAGCCGGGATTGAATCAAGTTCTCTGCCTGACTCCGCAGCATGCCCTTGCTCCTCACAAGGATGAGGTAATGTGCAGGCCTCTGCTACTGCTGGTGACAAAGACCACGATCACATATGAAATCACTCAACCCAAGGCACTTCTGCTCACAGCCTAAGTGGTTGCCAGAGAGTCCACCCACATCAAGCTAACGCTTCTCCTACACCCCGGCAGCCTTGTGCCCTGGGCCTCTTGTTGCCCGACCAGTGGATATGACTAAATGGGAAGGGCTAGGAGGCCTGGGGTCCAAACACCAGCTCTGCTCCTGAGTGTCAGGCATAACATTGTCAAAACCAAGCTCCCGACCCCCAAAACCTGCCCCTCACATGATGACCTAATCACCTTCAACTCCTTCCCACTCTCTTCCAGCCACACAGACACCCTTCCCCCCCTTCTTCTCATGTAAACACAGAAGATTCCTGCCTCAGAACCTTTGCACTGGCCATTGCCTCTGCCTGGAGATCCTTTTCCCTGATACACTGGCTGGCTCCCTCATCTTCAAGTCTTCATACAAACATCACCATCTCAGAGAGACCAAGCCTGGCCACCACCACGCCAACTGTATGCCCCAAACCTCTTTGGGCTCTGTATTTTCCATGGCAATTGCCACTTCCTGCAGTACTATACAGCTCCTTTATTTTGTCTGCTGTTCCTCCTCTACCTTCCTCCACTAGAATAAAAGTACCCCTGACATGGTTCTGACCAATGAAAGGAAGGCAGATTGTATCTGTACACTCTATGTCCTCCCTCAGGTTCCATACCTGCTGACGTGATGGCTGGAGGTAAAGCAGCCATTTTGCAACCATGAGGATGGAGGCTGCATGACAAAGCAGGAAGATGAGAAAGCTGGGGTCCCAGATAGCATCTGTGACTCACTCTGCCAGCCATGGCCTGTCTACTGCTGAGCTTATTATTGTTCAAGCCAAATGAAACCCTGCCCAGCCCTGCGGTTATAGTAGAGTCTTCCAATATTTCCAGCCATGGCAAGTCCCATGCCCCTTGCCCCATGCAAGATATTGGTGAGTTGAGGGAATGAAAGTAAAATATTCTAAGCCCAGAGCACAGCATATGCAAAGGCCCAAAAGTGTAAGTGGGCAAAGTCAATTCAAACAACAGAAAGTTCAGTGTGGCTGGAATGGAGTAGATAAAAAGAAGGTGGTGAATGATGACACTGCAAATGTGAACAGAGATGTCATCTAGTGGGGCCTGTTATAAATCAAGTTAGAGAAGCAGGACAGAGCCACCATAAACTGCTAAAAAAAATCAGAGGTAGTTTATGTAAAGTGAGCAATGTATAGTGTATTCTCAAGAAAGGATAAGCACTGGGGGAGCCTGGGTGGCTCAACTGGTTGAGTGTCCAACTTTGGCTCAGATCATGATCTCACCACTCGTGGGTTCAAGCCCCATGTCGGGCTCTTTGCTGACAGCTCAGAGCCTGGAGCCTGCTTTGGATCCTGTGCCTCCCTCTCTCTTTGCCCCTCCCCTGCTTGCACTCCATCTTTCTCTCTTTCTCTCCCTTTCTTTCTCCTTCAAAAATAAAAATAAACATTAAAAAAAGGATAAGCACTGTATCACTTTCTGCTAAACCATTCAGTCTAAAAAGCTCTACAGATTTAATTTGCAAAACTCGATGAGTTTGGGAATGATGACACACCTGTGACACTATCACCACCACCAAGGTCATAAACATACCCATCACCTCCCAAAGTTTCCTCTCATCCCCTCTGTTACAATTGTTGATATTACTTTTGTGTATAGTAAGAACACTTAACAAAAGATCTATACTCTTAGTAACTTCTAAGTGTACAATATGGTATTCTTAGGTATAGATACTACACAGCGCAGTCTATCTCTGAAACTTCATGCCCTCTGATCATCACCTCCCATTCTGCAGAACAAAAGAGTCAACGAAATGAAAAGATAACCTGCAGAATGCAAAAAAAAAAAAAAAAAAATCTGCAAATCATCAACCTGATAAGGGGTTAATGCCCAAAATCTATAAGGAACTCATACAACTCAATAGCAAAAGAACAAATAAACTAATTTTTAACAGGAGCAAAGGACTTGAATAGACATTTCTCCAAAGAAGACATACAAATGGCCAAAAAGCATATGACAAGGTGCTCAACATTTTTAATCATCAGGGAAATGTAAATCAAAGCTATAGTGAGGCATCACTTCATGCCTGTTACAATAGCTATTATTTAACAACAACCAAAAATAGGTTAGCGTTGATGAGGATGTAGAAATACTCTTGCACCGTGCTGGTGGAAGTGTAAAATGGTACTACTAACATGAGCAACAGTACAAAGGTTCCTCAAAAAGCTGGGGGGAAAAAAGGCGCTACCATAAGATCGACTTCTGGGTATTTATCCAAAGGAATTGAAATGAGGGTCTTGAAGAGAGGCCTACAGTCCCTTGTCTCCTGCAGCACTATTCCCAACAGCCAACCACCCCACACTCCACACCCCACACTGACAGATGAAGGGTTGAAGAAAATGCAGTGGATACATACAATGGAATATTATTCGGCCTTGAAAAGAAGGCAGTCCTGGCATGAACCTGGAGACCGTTAAGCTGAATGAACTAAGTCAGACACGGAAGGACAGATAAGGCGTGATCTCATTTACATGTGAGTACTGTTCTACCTCTAGATAAACACAAAGAACTCCTCCAGCCAAATGGAGATCATCACCTTATTTGCAAGTCCACTGGAGATCACAGGCACACACAGAGGGAAGAGAGGACACAGAGATAAAGAAGAGAACAATCCAGCCAGGGCAGCTCAAGCACCACTTTACTAGTGTGTGCCACAGTCGGGCTTTACTTCCACACAGCGACTCACCCACAGCACCACCTCAAGGCCCCTCTCTAACTGACTGCACCAGTGGCATTCACGATCATCTTCGACAACAGCAGGAGCTCCGAGGCGGCTCGGCCTCTTGAAGCAGCCCTTCTCCTTCCTTCCTTGTCCCTGGGCCGTTTCCAGCAGACGGCAGCAGACACCTAAATGAGGGTTTGATCAATGGAGGCCAGGTTGATATTGATAAAGCAGCTGCAGTTTCTGCAAATCACCCAGCACTCATAGATACTGAAGATTAATCTTTACAAATACGGGGCAAAGGGGGAGAAAAAAACCAAGTCGATTTAGTTTCCGATTATTACTTTCTCCAGAAAGCACTGCAGAGTCAAAAGTTTAACTGATGTACATTAGACAGGGAGACAAATCCAGAAATATCACCCAATTACCTGGTAGCTTCTAGAAGGTATTTTTCATGACAGCAGGTGGGTTTGCCTTTTCTAAATTAGGAAGGAGACAAGACACCACTAAAAGGATGTTGACTTGTCCTGGCACACAAGGGCTAACCTCACCGGACAAATGTAAGCCTGAATATTTGTCCTCAGTCTATAGAGTCTCCTTGAAAACACATTTCTACTGATTTCTTAGTTATTTTTGTTTTATACTGCATGTATCTTTAGAAATTATCTGACTGTTCCTTCCTGGAACCAGATGGATTTTTCTTTACTACTAAGAAATAATAAATAAAAGTACTCAGCCTCCCTATGCCCCTGTTTTCACATCCAGAGAATGGGTACAAACCAAGGATGTAATCTATAGCACATTTTATCAACCTTGACACTAATGATGTTTGGGGCCAGGTAATTTTGCTTGTAGGAGGGCCGTCCAGCATGTTGTAGGAGGGTTAGTGGTATCCCTGGGCTCTACCCACTAGATGCCAGCAGTAGCCACCTCTCCACCCCCACTCATGTCAACCAAAAATGATCCGGATATCACCAAATGTTCCCTGGAAAACAAAAGCACTTGTATACAGCAATATGCAAATATGTAACAAGAGTTGGATAAAGGCCATTCAAAAAACCTTCCACACAGTATTCACATAAGCAACAAAATCAAATTCCACACCTGATGGCAATTATAACCGCTTCATTCGTGTCCGTGTCACAGCCTGAGAATTTGAGGCAGAATCTTTTTAAACATGGGTCACAAAGCAGTTTCCTTTTTTTTTTTTTTTTAAGGTTTTTATTTATTTCTAGGAGACAGAGAGAGAGAGAGAGACAGCGTGAGCAGGGGAGGGTCAGAGAGAGAGGGAGTCACAGACTGAAACAGGCTCCAGGCTCTGAGCTGGCAGTCAGCACAGAGCCCGACGCGGGGCCCGAACCCACGAACCGCGAGATCATGACCTAAGCGAAAGTCGGACGCTTAACCGACTAAGCCACCCAGGCACCCCTCAAAGCAATTTCCTGAAGCCCAGGTGCGTGGGTACCCAGCCTCCACAGTCACACACAGCCCCATCTCAGAGGGCCCCACTCTGCTGCTGGTGTCTTGAAATTCCTATTAACTTTTTTTAATGAGGAGCCCCACCTTGTCATTTTGTGGTCAAACTGTGTAGCCAGTTCTGCCTGAGGTGTATTTTGAACTCAGGTTCCCAAATGGAGTTATTATCTCAAAGAAATATCTGCACCCCTGGGTTTACTGCAACATCATTCACAATAACTAAGATATGGACACAATCTAAGTGTCCAGTGACAGATGAATGGATAAAGAAAATGTGATACACACACACACACACAGACACACACACACACACGAATATTATTCACCAACAAAAAGGGAGGAATCCTGTCTTTTGCAACAACAAGGATAAAATTAAGGGCACTATACTAAGTGAAATCAGTCAGAGAAAGGCAAATACTGTATGATCTCACTTTTATGTGGGAGCTAAAAAAGCTGAACTCACAGAAACAAAGTGGTTTCCAGGGATTGGGAGAGGATGGAAATGGGGAGATGTTGGCCAAAGGGTACAAACTTCCAGTTATGAGTAAGTTATGGGGATCGGTTGCACAGCATGATGATTTAGTTAATAACACTATATTGTATACTTTGCAAGCTGCTACAAGAGCATCTTACATGTTCACAAACACACAGACACACGGGTAACTGTGTCAGATGTTAGACGTGCTAACTAACCTAATTGTGGTAATCATTTCTCAAGATATAAGTATACCAAGTTGTCACAATGTACACCTTAAACCTACACAATGTCCGTTGTCAATTATATCTCAGTAATACCGGAAATAACAAAAAATAAAATAAAATAAATTCAGGTTCCTGGATCCCACTGTTTTTAATAGTTGCGCTTAATATAGAATCCTACAAGAGAAACTTCTTTGGTTATCTGGCTTAAAGTGAGAGAGAAATTTCTTTCTAAAACCTAAAAATTCCAAGTAAAAATAATCTCTCCTTTTAAATGCAGAATAAGTACAGCAGACACACAGGATAAGTCAGAAGACAAAACTCGGGCACCAGACTGCAGGGGTTAAGGGACCTCATGGAAATGAATACAAGAATATTTAAAATATTTAAATTTGGGGGCATCTGGGTGGCTCAGTCACTTGAGCATCAACTCTTGATTTCGGCTCAGGTCTGAACCCAGGGTCATGGGATCCAGCCTGTTTAGGCTCCACACTCAGTGTGGTATGAAGCCTGCTTGGGATTCTCTCTCTCTCTCAATCTCTCTCTCTCTCTCTCTCATTTTCTCTCTCTCTCTCTCTTTCCCTCTGCCCCCCATTCACTGCTTGCTCTCTCTCTCTCACTCTCTTGCTCTCAAAATAAATAAACACTAAAAAAAGAAAAAAATTTTTAGTGGCTTAGTTGGTTAAGCATCTGACTTCGGCTCAGGTCATAATCCCTCAATTCATGGGTTCAAGCCCCATTCAGGCTCTGTGCTGAGTATGGAACCTGCTTGAGAGTCTCTCTCTCTCTCTCTCTCTCTCTCTCTCTCTCTCTCCCTCCCTCCCTCCCTCCCTCTCTCCCTCCTTCTCTCCACACCCTTCCCTGCTCTTGCTCTCACTCTCAAAATAAATAAACCTTAAAAATACATAAATAAATAAAGCATTTAAACTTTTTAACCCTTTCTGTTTTTACTTCTAAATGAGCTAAGGAAAAAAAATCAGTTCATTTGAGAGGAATGAAAAAGAACAAATTTTATAAAACCAAAATCAGATTCCTGAACTCTCTACTTGCAGTAGGGGATGAAACTGACCTAGGATCTTCCTTGCGGCCAAGGAAGTACCAGGTCCCCAGGCTGAGAACACTGCTGGTGAGACTCTCCAAGCACCAGTCACACCTGTAGAATTTGCCGAACCTGATTCCAGTTTAGTATGAATCACTCTTCCTTTCACTCCAACTACCTCCGGCCCAACCAAAACATTTAAAGCAAATACGCTCTGTGTGAGAGGAACTTTCTAGACTGCATTTAGATGCCACGTGTAGTCAGCTATCACGAAGACAAGACAGACAGTACTTCCAAGGAGCTGACCCAGTGTAACCATACCCGGCTGCACTACTCTAACATCCTGCTGGCTGGGACACACCGTCTCTGCTTCAGAAAGAAAAACTGAAGGACAGCATGCCAAAGATGTATTCCAATCACTTGACTGAATGAGTCCTGAAACCCATCTGGCAAAGGAAGAGATAAAACTTAGAGGATTTGGCAGGATCACAGAATACACAAATATGTTTCCAACAGGGGCCTCACCTGATACTGCAAATAAGATGCGTGCTTCTGTGTATGGGAAAAATATTAAAAATTGTTTTTGCTTGTTTCTTGGGATCCTTTTTTTTCCTTTCCACTTGATAAAAAGTGAATCAATCTGCTGAGATCCTGGGTGTCTTTAGAAAAGGAAATTTGGAAGTGGAAACTGGAAAGAGATAACCTGTATAATAAGAAAGGAAAGGTATTAGGGGTGCTCAAAGGAAAGGAGGGAGGAGCAGAGTTGGGGAGAGAAAAGAAGGGTCTAAAGCCTGCATGTGCCAGTCTTCCATGGAGTCACATGAGCTCACACACCCTGTGAGTAGGTCTCCTGGAGGCGCTGGGGCTCACATGAGACATGAGACAGACAACAGGCACGTAGCAGGAATCTCACGCAGAGAGTCGTGACACTGAGGCTTTTCTTTCCAGGAAGCAACTTACTCATTCTGGCACCACTCAGCTGGGTTCATACCCCAAGAACTGAGTCCTGAATGCCACATGGCATAGTTTTGTATACATTTTCTATTCTTTTGTCTCCCATATGTGGTAACACACACAAACATGCAGTCTGATTAAGTAGTCTCATATTACAAGGTCACGAGGTATATTGTCACATATGTGTGTAGCCAGGTTACCTTCAGGGGTTTTTATGTTTGTTTTTGTTTTATTCTCTTTAGGGAGGGGACCCTACCCCATGGAGAGGACCAGAGCAAGAGAGAGATGGGGTCCTGAGAAGAACCTCCTCCCTGAATTGGCCAGAATTAGGGAGAGTAAACTTCACCTGAGTTTTCAAGGCTCCAACAAATCACAACTGACATCCAGATAACTCTGCTTTGTTAGAAAATGTTTGGCAGTTCCCAACCCTGCACTGGAACAAGGCGGTGCTGGGGGTCAGCAGCATTTCTCAGCCATCTCTGGATCCTGGGCATTGGTGTGGCGGCTGTGTCAGTGCACAGTCCATCCTGGACCTTACCATTAGTGTCCACCCTTGCCCAGGTGCCAACAGCTAATATCTGCATCTCTTGGCTTGAAGCAGAGCCCTGTGATGGTGCCAGGGCCCGCTCTTACTGTGCATATGACAGGTCAGAAGCACTGGGGAATTAAAACACTCCTGGGGGAGGGGGTTCAACCAGTGACTGAGGGGCTGTATAAATTCCCCAGTTCCTTTGCTCCTCAGGTGAGATAACTCTGGAATTCTGGAATGCATCCTCTATACTGGAGTCAACAAGTTTTTTGTGCAGTGGATCAGAGAGTAAATATTTTAGGCTTTCTGGTCTCTCAGAGCTACTCAACTCTGCTGCTGTGTTGCATAAACAACACAGACGTGACCTGGTATCAATGTATCCAAAGAAACTTTACGAAAACAGATGGCAAGCCAGATTTGCCATGGGCTATGGTTGGCAAACCCCTGTTCTATGCCATTTTCCAGAATTAACCAGAGAGATTAAAGTCTATGATGCCCACAGTGGTAACAAACTTGTTAATATACTAGTGCTCAGTTCCCGTCCCTTTCTAGCCTGTTCCTTACCCTGTCTTCCGAAGCTTCACACACTATTTCCACTCAAATCCTTCCCTCACAGTCTGCTTCCATGAGAACCCAACTGAGGCAGTTGGTTAAGGTACTTTTGGCTGCAAGTAACAGACTGGTAAGTTAAAAGTGATTTAGGGGCAGCTGGGTGGCTCAGTAGGTTGACAATTCAACTTGGGCTCAGGTCATGATCTCACAGTCCGTGAGTTTGAGCCCCATGTGGGGGTCTGTGCTGACAGCTCGGAGCCTAGATGGAGCCTGCTTCAGATTGTGTCTCCCTCTCTCTCTTCCCCTCCCCCACCTCTCAAAAATAAACATTTAAAAAAAATAAAAGTGATTTACATGACACAGGTTTGTTTTACCTTCCACAAAAGACCAGGTTGTCTAGGCAGGTTAAGTCAGTAACCTGAGGTCACCTGGCGTTCTGATCCTTACAGCTCACTGCCAAGAACAGAGAACATGCCAATGCCAAACCAGTCACCAGGATAAGCATGCCTGGATCAGGCCACTTGAGGCCCAAGCCCTGGGGCACGGGGAAGGAAGGGCCCATCTTCTCTGGGCATACAAACAACTGGCACATGAACAAAACCAGGGTGTGGGGGCACCTATGTGGCTCAGTCGGGTAAGTGCCTGACTTCAGCTCAGGTCATGATCTCACAGTTCGTGGGTTCGAGCCCCACATCAGGCTCTGTACTGACAGCTAGCTCAGAGCCTGGAGCCTATTTCAGATTCTGTGTCTCCCTCTGTCTGACCCTCCCTTGCTTATGCTGTCTCTCTCTCTCTCTCTCAGAAATAAATAAAACATTTAAAAAATTAAAAAACAGAAAACAAAACCAGGGTGCTGTCAGCCCAGGAGAATGGGAGAAGACTGTTGGCAACAGCCAGCGTACACGCAGCAGGTCTTCAGTAGATGTTGTCAGTACACAAATGCATAGGTCAGTGATGTGACCAATGGATAGCAACTTTCCAAAAGAAAGGTCAAGTAGAAAGGGTGGCCCTGGACATAAGAGCAGTGGAGAACAAGCCCAGACTGGCTTGGATATTCAGGGGAGATCTCAGGGGCTTTAGATAGCTCTATTATAACTCTGAGCCATCAGTGCAAACTGAATTGGGGGTATGAAAGTGACTTTATTAAAATCAAATACAAACATGTTCTCCCCTGATTGATAATGGGTACAGCATTTTGCAGTTCATAAAGCTCATGTCCACCCATTAATCTTACCACCTGATCAAAAAACCAAGAAAGAAAAAAAACACAGGTAATAGGTCAGTTACTATAAAGTACAAAATACTGAGAGAGACTACAGACTGAAATAAGTGGCTACAAGGAACAGAGAGTTCATTAACTGGAAAACTCAATATTGTTAAGACAGACATCCTCCCCAGTCATCTATAGAATCAATGCCATCCCTCTCAAAATACCAGCAGCTTTTTGGAGAAATTGAACAAACGAGTCTCAAATTAACATGAAAATGCTAAGAACCAAAAATGGGCAAGGCCATCTTGTAGGAAAACAGAGCTACAGACTTGTGCTGCCAAATACCAACATTCAGTGTAAAGGTTTAATAAACCTACAGTAAAATGGCACAAGGGTAGACAGTGGAACAGAAGAGGAAGTCCAGAAAATGTGTGACAAAGACACCACTGTGATTCAGAGAGTAAAGATGGTCTTTTCAATAGGTGCTGCAGGGTCATATGGATATCAATATCAAATGTCAACAACAAAGTAAGGCAACTGGAACTCGCATCCATCTCTGGAGGAAGTATAGATTGGTATAACCACTGTGAAACACTGCTGGGCTATACCTACCCAAAGCTGAATACATGTATAGCCCTAACCCATTGCTTTCACTTCTGAGTATATATGGAACAGAAATCAGAGCATATATCCACCAGAAGGGTTAATATAAGAAGGTTTGTAGCAGCCTCATTAGTAATTGCCACCAACTTATAACGGCCCAAATGTCCATTACTTGTGGTTTGTTTAGACAGTGAAATGATACACTGTGAAAAAACAAAGTAGGGCTACGGACAAGAAATGAATGAAACTTCCTCAGAAATATGTTGCACAAAGGAAGCCAGACGCACACACAAAAGTGCATAGAGTATGACTCCATTTATATGCACTTGGAGAAGAGAGAAATCCACTAAGTGAAAGCAGTAACAATAGTAGTTATCTTTGAGAGATATTGATTGGAAAGGGGCTCAAGTGAGTTTCCTGGGCTCACTTAAAGTGTTCTAGATCTACATGGCGGTTAGTTTCACACCTATGCAAAAATTTATCAAGCTATACACTTAGGGTTTATTCACTTTACTATATCTATGTCCTACTTCATTACACGTGATAAAAAGTCAAGGAATATTGGTAAGGTGTGCTCAGTAGAGGATTTCCTGAAGATGTGACACCCAAAGGCCTGAGGATTTAACTCCGTGCAGAGATAAAGCCTCCAATACTAGGCAAATAGGCACGGAGGACGTCCTAAGTCTTGGCCCCTCGGGTTCTCGTTGTTTGGCCCTCTTGGACAGGGAAGGGCATCCTGACAGTCATCTGGGAAGTATAAGACAAAAACAAAGTGAAATTACCAGGCTTGCCCACCACAAAGAGTAGCCAGAAAGAGACAGATATTGTGGCTAAAAGAGAGACCAGAAGAATTATATCCTTCTCCAAATCCCAGAGTAAATCATGATAATAACAGACAGCTTTTTTAAAGTGCTTGCTATATGCCAAGCACTTGCGAGTTTCAATCTACTCACTGAAGCTTCACAACTGAAAAATACACCTGGTGAGTGGCAGAGTTGAGACGCAAACAGAAAAGTATGGCCCCAGAACTCACTCACCCCAGCCCTATGCCATACTTATTAAGGACAGAGAGGAATCATGTCTTGAAGAAGCATTTCCTGCCCTCTTCTCTCGCCACAGGTCTGGGTCTCGGGTCACACCTATTCATTTCTCTCTTTCATAACACTTCACACACCCTTGTCATTGTCTGGGTTTGTATTCGTTTCCTGAGGCTGCTGTAAGAAATCATGGCAAACTCGGTGGCTTTAAACAACAGAAATCTATTCTCTCCCAGTTCCAAAGGCCAGAAGACTGTAGGTGGTTTCAGTGAGCTGACATTAAGGTGGCAGAGGGGCTGTGTCCACAGAAGCTCCAAGGGGAGCTTGCTCCTTGCCTCTTCCAGCTTCTGGTGGGTGTGGCATTCCTTTGCTTGCAGCCGCATCACCCCCATCTCTGTCTTCATGTTGCCTTGTCCACTTCCTGTGTACAACCTCCATTGGCCTTTCTCTCACAAGGAACGGATTAACGCCCTACTCAGATAATCTGGAATAATCTCCCCATTCAATATCTTTAACTTAATCGCACCTATGGACTCTTTTTCCTCCTATGGTAATATTTACAGGTTACAGGATGTCTTTGGGTGGCTATTGTTCAGCCTGCTATCTCTAAATTAACTCTATCACTATTACCACTATCTCTATATTACTATCACTATCTCCATATTAACTCTGCACTCCTCAACAGCTGAGGCCATCTGTAGACATTTTCAAATAGCCACATATTTTGACACTCTTCCTATTAAAAGAGGAACATCCTTTCCCTTGACTCATGAATGTTGTGATTGCTTTGACCTATAGAATAGATTGGAAATCACACTGTTCTAGTTTCTGGTCCAGGTTCTAAGAGACAGTCAGCTGCTACTTCCTATCCCTGGGACCACTCACTCTTGGAATCCAGCCACAATGCTATGAGAAATCCAAAGTGCATGATGAGGCCACATGAAAGTTCCCCAGGCAACAGTGCCAACTGCTCTGAGCCAACAGCCAGTACCAACTGCCAGCATGTATTTGAGCCATCTTAAATGGTCAGCCCAGTCAAGACCTCTGATGTCTCCACCCCCAGCCACTACCTGACTGCAGCTGCATGAGAGATGAGAAATGAGAACCACTTACTTCTCAGACAACACAGAGTCATGAGTGATAATGCCAAATACTTGTCTCTACCTATCATGTGAGCAGGCTGGGTTTTTTTATGCAGTAGCAGATGATCTGAACACTACCTTATTCATAGTTCCTCCATACCAAGAACTATACCTGGAGGTCATGATGCCCAGGCAAAGTGGAACGAATTAAAAACTACCAAAATCTAGAAGGTATGGCCAAGAAGTCTGGCTGGAGATCAAGAAGTGCTGACATTAGAACCCAAAGAAATGACAAGGTGATGGGGTACAAGAGGAAGGCTGTGAAGAAACATTTTCTAGAGCCTTGTATTGGAGAACAAGAACGAATATTATACATATATTACAGTTATGCAATTCCTCATCATAACTCTCCAAGGGAGCAACAGAGAGATTTATTATGAAGAAATGGCTCACGTGATTATGGAGGCTAAGTCCCACAGTCCACTGTCTGCAAGCTAGAGACCCAAGAATGCTGGTGGTGTAATTGAGTCTGAGTCTGAAGACCTGAGAACCAGGGAAGCTGACAGTGTAAACTCCAGTCCAAGGACAGGAGATGACCTCTGTTGTCCCAGCTTAAGCAGTAAGGCAGGAAAAGGGGGTGAATTCCTCCTTACTCAATTTTTTGTTCTAATCAGGCCCTCCCACCCTGGGGAGGGCGATTTACTTTACTGATTTTTTACCACTGATTGAAATTCTAATCTCATCTGGAAACACCCTCACAAACACATTAGAATAATGTTTAATCTGGACACCATGTGGCCCAGTCATGTTGACACAGAAAATTAACCATCACAAGCCTTGTTGGAGGTGAAGGTGGGCAGGGACAGTGTTGAGCAGGACCAAACTCAAAAGATTCTCAACGTTTACTTATTAAGAGTTACACAAACTCTGCATATCATTTGCTTCCCTTTTAACCCTCTTAATTTAATAAACAATGTGCTGACTACTTACACAGACAGCCAGGCATTGGTTGAGGTGAAGGATATTCAGTGGTCAGCAAGTTCCTTCCTTCATGGAGCTTGGAACCATACAGTATTTAGGGAGACCTCAAGACCAGAGTGAGGGGGCTCAAGACCTCATTCCTGACCTTAATTACCTTCCTCTGTAGCTGTGCTCACCAAAAATCATTTTCTAAAAACATTAGACCATTCAATACTACTAAGTGTCTCCTTCAAAATGGATATGGTGCAAGCAGTAAATCAGAGAAGACTAACTTGGCAAAGTCCTTCCCGTCATTTTGCGGCAGCTGTTACAATTTCCTGTTGCGGGAAGCTGGATGAGCAGGCCCCTTCTGTCCAAATGACTGAGCACACCACGGGGCACAAGAACAGGAAGCTATGGGTGCTACTGAGGCCAGCCTGTGTTTGGGGACAGAGGCAGCCCAAAGACTTAGGCTTCTCAAGACCACTGTGATGTGCCTTCCCCAAATGCTTCTTTCTGCTGTCACAATGCACCAGCAGCCGCAGTCTCCCTGCTCAGACCTTCCTTCAGGGGAACTGACTCTAGGAAGCAGAGCTGACCAACAGTCTCCAGCTCTGGCACCCCTGGACCCACCATGGTGTTCGTGTAGGGCCACACTTCCCCGGGCTTCTAACAGCCAGTGACGGAGCAGAGCAGGAGTGCTAGAAACAGGCTATTCTATTCTGATGGGTCCAACAGGTAACTTTGGCTCAGGAAATGCCCACTGGCCCGGCTGAAACTTTCCCAGAACCATGCTGAACCCCTCTTCCCTCCCCCTCTCCTTTCACAGTGTGAGACTCGCAGCACAGCCTGAAGGTTCTCCCTGCCTACCCCTGCTCCCTCTCCACTGTCCTCTCCGGTATATTTCGTGCACGGTTACTTCCTGCATTGCCTTCTTCTCAGAGGAACTGAACTGACACACTGTTTGGAGACCACTCTTATTCTGTGTGTATTTTCCTCTTTTTTTTAATCCCATGCATTAATTTACATGGTTGTCATTTTCTTTCCCCATTGTATATTACAAGATGAGCACTGTCTTATGTTGTTATGCTTCATGCATTTTATTTATAACCTGTAATAGCCCACCGCATAGCAGAATCACACAGATCATAAGTATTAGCTATTCCCCTTTGGCTGGACATTAAGGGTCTTTCCAATTTCTTCCTGATTAAATGCTGCTGCAGTCGATGCCATGGGTTCCAGTTCCAGGTCTGCCATAGCCAAGCTGCACAACCCGGAGCAAAGCACTGTTTCTCTGGGCTTCTTCTGCCTCTCTTCCACCACCCACATCAAACGGAGATAATACTAGAGGAGGATCCTTTGTGAATATCAAGTTCATGTCACCATTCTCCGAAGGTTTTGGTTACGTGCAGGGAGGGTGAGGGAAATGGGGGGATGGGAGCTAAAGTACAAAGCTGTAGTTCTGTACTTGTAGACATGTACAGCACACTGCCTCCAGTGGGTAAGAGTGTACTGGACACTGGACACCTGTGAATGGGACAGATTTCAGGAGCACTCGCCACATGTACACATACACACAACGGTCACCATGTGAGGAGACTAAATGTTGACGAGCTCGACTGTAATAATCGTTCCACTATGTACATGGGTATCAAATCATATTGTACACCTTAAACATATATAATTCTTTTTTTTCCTTTCCTTTAAAGCATGTGATTTTTTTCCTTTAAAGCATGTGATTTTTTTTTTTACAAATATTTTATTGTCAACTTAGTTTCCACATAACACCCAGTGCTCATCCCCACAAGTGCCCTCCTCCATGCCCATCCCCCCTCCCCCCTACATCCATCAGTTCTCAGTTTTTGTCAGCATTCAAGAGTCTCTCATGGTTTGCCTCTCTCCCTTTCCCCCACCATTTCCCCCCTTCTTCTCCCCCTTGGTCCTCTGTTAAGTTCCTCCTAATCCTCCTATACGTGCAAACGTATGATATTTGTCCTTCTCTGCCTGACTTGTTTCACTCAGCATAACACCCTCAAGGTCCATCCATGTTGCTACACATGGTCAGATTTCAGAGAACACGAGATGCTGGCGAGGATGTGGAGAAATGGGCACCCTCTTACACTGTTGGTGGGAATGTAAACTGGTACAGCCCCTCT
Organism: Proteles cristata cristata; assembly: GCA_017311185.1. Classification (NCBI taxonomy): domain Eukaryota; kingdom Metazoa; phylum Chordata; class Mammalia; order Carnivora; family Hyaenidae; genus Proteles; species Proteles cristata. Next base: position 196,024 of record JAESUZ010001797.1, on the reverse strand, counting down.
GGAAAACAGTGTGGAGGTTCCTCAAAAAATTAGCAATAGAACTCCCCTATGACCCAGCAACAGCACTGCTAGGAATTTACCCAAGGGATATAGAAATGCTGAGGCATAGGAGCACATGGACCCCAATGTTCATAGCAGCACTCTCAACAATAGCCAAAACATGGAAAGAGCCTCAGTGTCCATCAACGGATGAATGGATCAAGAAGATGTGGTTTATCTAAACATATACAATTCTTATTTAAAATATATTTACAAATCACTGAAAAAGGGGACTGCAGACAGCTCTCTCACCATTCCCACCAAGTGAGGACACAATAAGACAGAGTTTCTGTTGTTTACAAGCCACCTAGTCTGTGGCAATGTAGGAAAGCAGCCCAAACAGATGGAGACGGTGTGAATCCAGGCAGGAAAGTCACTGGGACATCTTTTGCCATCAGCTCCTGCATTACCTACTCCCAGAAATGGCCGGGCACAGACCGTGAGAAGGAAGAGGTGCGGTGAGGAGGGGACCATGGTGCTTGGGTGTGGAAGGTGCTGCTGAGAAAGCTGCCCTTCACAAGCACCTTACAGGGAGACCTACAGACACGACACCGAGGTGGCCCTGAGGAACCCCCATCAGGCATTCCGGAGCCCAGGACCTGGTCCTTAAGCCAGCCCCGCACAACCCCCACTGTGGCAGTGTTACACGCCATTGTCCACCTGAGGATGTAACCGCTTGCAGGGGGCTGCCCCCCAGGCTCAGGGCATTCCCTAAGCCCCACCTACCACTTCATCACCAGTGACTACGGCATTGGCCGTGACTGCTTCTTCACATGTCCTCCACGTCCTTTCCTTTAGCAGTTATTTGGGAAGAGCTGAAGCATTTTAAGGGCTGAAGCATTTTGCTTTAAAAAATAAAAAGCAAAAGAACTAGTGTTTTTGGAAAATCAGCTTGAAACACAGTAAGCAACTCTGCCAAAGGCAAAGGAAAAACACTGAAAATGTTTGTGTCTGTTCAAATGCTCTGACCAAGACTCTCCAGAGGACGCTCCCGGGGGAAATACACACAGGACACAGAGAACACCCTAAGCTCATCTTTCCTGAGAGCAGTTTCATCACACCATGTCCCTTCCACCTGCCCTTCCCCGACCACCCCACAGCCCCACTTCCTTTCAGCAACGAAAACACAGCCTTCAGAAGGGGAATGACTCTTTAAGTAAAAATAACACATCCCTAGCATTCACTAGCCCTCTTCATCCTCACACTTCCTCCCACAAAAAAAAAAAAAAAATCTCATTTATCTTGTTGGTTTTCTCATCTTTTCTCTATACCACACAATTGGGTAAATAAGTTCTGTGTTCAATCTTTTAACAGGGGTTATTCAATTTACTCAAGCCAATGTGAATATTTCCCCCTAGTTTCCATGACAACCTCTTAGCACATTCAGTCTTCATATAAATGAGTTATTGCTTTTATGTTCTCATACCCTAAGACAATGAGGAAATTAACATAATGTGGTCATACAAAAAAAAAAAACAATCAAAACAATCACAATCCTCATATCCTCCCCAGAAATTCATAGATAGCATTCTGTGAAAAAGAACCAAAGAGAAATGAGGCCTTTGCATCTGACAACACTGTTAACATTAGAGATTTCATTTCAGATGCATTTAAATGAAGCCAGACCACAGTAGGGTTCAAAAAAGTGTGTAGACAGAGAACCAAATGAAGTAGAAAGACATGTAAAAGCAGGGACCCAAAATTACCTTCAAGCCATACAATCTCCCAACGTGGCTCCCACACTTGGCCTCACTGTATGCACTCTGGCCATGCCAGCACTCCTGCCCCAGGACCTTCGCACATGCCATTTCCTAGGCCTGGAACATGTTCCCCATGTTATTCTCCCCATGCCTGCTTTGCTTAGCCAATTCCTATTCATCTTTCAGGTCTCAGCTTAGAAAAGTCACTGGTTCAGGGAAGTCAAGCTTCACCACTTGACAACATTAGGTTGGATCCCCCATATTACATATACCTTCATTGCTCCTCATATTATTCATTGTTTTAGGCAGGTTTCTCCAGAATCAGATCCTAGGAGAAGGATCTGAAAGCAAGGGATTTATCTAGGAAGTAATCCCAGGAAACACTGGCATGACAGTGGAGAAGTGAGACAGGGAGGGGAAGAAGCCAACCCACGGTGTGTTGGATTAATATGGACAAGTGGACCTCAGTCCCATGGAGCACTTCTAGGAGCCAGCACAGAGCAGGCCTCATCTTAGAAATGAGGAAGACAACTACCCCCACTGATTGGGGTGTACTCTCTTGTGTATTTCTCTACACTTCCAGCCTGTCCCACAAAGGACTCACTGGAGAAAGCTCCAGGCACTGCAGCAAATGCTTGTGGTATGAAGAGTAAGTACCAAGGACATATGGGCAAAGCACCAACAGTGCCGACCACATCCTCCAATTCATACAACATAATTATTATTTGAGACTAGAGATCGATGGAATAAGAGACAAAAAGGTTCAACTCAAAGTCAACATGCAAAATGAATCCGGAGGCATGGGATCAGAGGGGAAACTATAAATTCAGGAGCTATCAAAGACCTTGACTTGAGGCCTGGGTGACTGATTAGATGTTTGAGCACCGGTTTCAGTCAAGGACCTGAAGACTTTTTAAATGGGAGTATCTACAGTTCTTCATTCCATCCTAAAATCTTTCACCATCTCTTTTGCTAGCCAGGGGCATATCTGGTAAGATAATTCAATCTAGTCAATTCCAGCTCTCAGGTCAAGAAAGAAAAATCTTTGGTCCCAGGTACAGAAGTGACTACTCCCACAACAGACCTCAGAATGGACTCTCAATCTCTGTTTGGTGGATTTAGAATCCTAAGCCTCTAAGCTTTTTGATGAGTCCAATTGGAGAAAGTCATTTGATAAACCATCAATAATGAAATGCACCATTAACCAGTGATATAACCATTCAGCCAAATATTATGCAGCCACTAAAAATGATGGCTGCTTGGGTTGGTATTATTCATAAAGATATGTATGTACAAGATAATAATAGCAAATGTTGTTTATTCATTGTCTTCCCACACTAGCATGAAAGTTCAACAAAGGTATTGTTAGTTTTGGTCAATGCCAGTTCATCAGCACCTAGGACAGTTCCAGGCACAAAAACATCCAGCAGCCAACAATAAAATTCAATGTCTGGCATCTAATCAAAAATTACTCAGTCTACCATGGGTGGGGGGAAAGGGCTGTCCTCCATCACACACAGCAGCTGCCAGGAGGGTCTGGGTAACCAAACTCAGCAGTACATAGGAGGGCAAACACTGATCACTAAACACAAGAGGCAGGAAAGAGTCAGCAGATAAATGACTCACCATTCCTCCCTCACAAGGGACAATGCTGAAATACAGTAACTCCACAGAGCCTCTCTAAGAGGTGTCCCATGGGATGACTTGTGTTCCCAAAAAGCTGTGGCCCATTCAGTCATAGGCACCACCTTGCATTTGCTTCCTCTCCTTCTCTGCCCCACTTTCCTCTAGCCATTACTCTTCCACCCTTGGGATGACACGGCCCAATAAAGTATTTGTGTACTCTCTTTCTATCAGGCTCTGCTGCTAGGAAGAGATAGCTCCTCCCCAAATCTGTGACTCATGGGGTATCCTTGGAAAGATACTGATCTGGTTAATCCCCAAACTTAATGGCTTAACACAACAACCATGGTTATTATATTTCATGATTTTGAGGGTCAGGAGCACAAGCAGGATCCAACTGGGCAAGTCCTCCACGCTACATGGTGTCCACTGGGGTCACTCAGTGGTATTCAGCTAACTTCCAGGCCACTGTGAAGGGGCCAAAGAGCTTTGGTGACATGTTGGGGGCCCTGACATACTCAGAAGCTGGGCTCCAGAGAGCCCTCCTCCTGCTCCTCTCACCTCGGGGTCTCTGCACATGTCTCTCTCCAGCAGGATCCTTGGACTTCTTACATGGTGGCTCAGGACTTTAAGACCAAAAGTCCCAAGGAGCTGGAAGCCCACTTAAAGGCTAAGACCAGAGGTAGCAGGGTATCACTTCTCTGCAATCCTAGTCATAGGCCAGCCCAGGCTCAAGAGGAAGGAGATAAGTTCCATTTCTCAATGGTGAAGAGTCAAAGAGTTTGCAGCCACCTATAGTCTCCAGACATACACACATGTGCAAGAGTGCGTGCATGTGTGCAAACACACAGAGGAAACTCGAGACGGGTGAAGCAAAGATTGAGGCACCAGGGTAGGATGGATCCCTTCATCCTGTTGGCATGGTTTTCCATATGAATGTATTACTTTTTTTCAAATAAAAAAATGTGGAGGAAAAGAAGGAGGAGAGTGAAACAATGTCAATATGCTGAATCCTCACCTTCTGTGGCAGAGAGTCAATAGAAAATGTCTTAAATTGATAAATCAAGAAACAGCTGCATAAGCATCTTATTTGGAGTTACAGAGATAAGCACCAGAAGTCCTAAAAATGGAAACATTTTCAGCAATTGCCTCTGGGAAACAGGACTCGGGGAGGGGAAAGAGCAGAGAAGGGGCCAGGAACTGCTACTTTCACTAGGAGCCCTTCTGTTCTTGTACTTTTTACTATGTGTACATATTACTTTGATAAAAAATTTAAAGGGGGAGAAAACGAGAAAAACCAGCAATGGTTATTTTTAAAGCTATGTAATTAAACCTGAAAAAAATCTCATTTTGCTAAGTGAAAAAAGAAAGGTAGCAGGTACAAAACTATATTCATAGGATGGTTTAAAGTATGTTTAATAAAGACAGAAAGAAAGAAAACATATATATGGGGGAGGGGAAGACGTAAAGAGATGTACCTCACCAAATGACAGTGAGTGGGTTTCTCTTCTATGTTTCCCAAATTTTCAACATGGGATTCTCTTACTTTCATGATGAAAAGAAATAAGTTCATTACTTTAAATAAATGAACTGACCAGCAATTAAATAAAAAGTCACAAGACTGTCTGAAGAACCCTTGGCTAGTACACCTGAGCCTGGTTTAATTCCCGGGCCCTCCCAGGTAGGGCAACGGAGGAAGGCGGTTCAGTCCACAGGCTCTGGCAGACTCTAGCCAGACGGCTCTGTGCACCTGGTTATAAAATCTTCCCAGAAAGAATTTAGTCCACATATTTTTAATTCAACTGAATGATACCTTTTTATAAGGCTTCAATGTATTCAGTTTTGAATTTGAAATGCTCCTTCAGTCATTAAATAAATATTTATTGAGTACCTACTATGTGCTAGACAAAATGCTAGGGGCTGGGGTTAAAAGGATAGATGAAACAAGTAACATCTCCATCATCCTGGAGGCAGAGATTAGTAGGGGGGGCAAGAAAGCGACCAGGCAATTACATTAGATCCTAACAAATTCTTTGATTGGGGAAAGTACAAGTGGGAGGAGATAACCCGGAGGGCTTCCTAGAAGAGGCCAAATCTAAGCTCAGGCTCAAAGAAGAACCAAGGCAGATCTGGCTAAAGAAGGAAAAAGTATTTCCAGCATAGAGAATACAATATGCAAAGGCTCAGAGGCAATAGAAAAGATGGCTAATTCAAGGAACTAAGAATGACCAAAAAAAAAAAAAAAAAAAGACGTCCCATAATGAAAACAGTCCCAAAGGACCCCTCTCATCTGAGGCTCAATGGCCAGACTGTCTGAACTGGAATCCCAGCCCTGCCACTGAGAAGCTATGTGACCTGAGTCAAGGTACTTTACCTCAGCTGTGTCTCAGTCTCTGTATCTGGTGTCTTAGTCTGTTCAAGTGGCTGTAACAGAAGCCCACAGATGGGGTGGCTTATAAAACACTGAAAATTACTGCTCACAGTGCTGAAGCCTGGAAGTCCAAGATCAAGGAGCAAGCAGATTCAGTGTCTGGTAAGAACCTGCCTCCTGGTTCAGACACAGTACCTTCTAGCTCTAACCTCACAGAACAGAAAGGAGAAAGGAGCTGACTGGGGTCCCTTTTATAAAGGCACTAATCCCATTCATAAGAGCCTCACCTCCTGACCAAATCACCTCCCAAAGGCCCCACCTCCTAATACCAATTTGAGTGGGTAGGATTCAACACAAGAACCCAACAAGAGACATTCAGGACATGACCCTGGGCTTATGTTTCTTCCTCATCCTCTCTCTCTCCTTCAGGAAGCCACACCCACCCAAATCCTTGTTTCAGACTTGGAAGGAGCCTTAACTCAGTCACACAACTTGTAGGGATTCAGATCCAGGTATTCTCACCTCAAAAGCTATGTGTTACACACCAGACTGCACCGTACTCACTTCTAGGTCCATGCTGTGGGATCAAGGATGTCAATGCCATGTCAGGCACAGGGCCCCCTACCAAGGAAACGAAGGTGAACGCGACACCATCTCAGACCTGGAGGGGCTAATCCAAAGGAAAAGACAACAGAAAGGGACACAGCATATTCCAGTGCAGCCTGCTGTATTCTGATTTGGGTGCTGCTGCAGAACACTCACAGGGGCAGAGCCTGAGCTTTGGAATCAGATCTTGGCCCAGCCCTGAGAGTTGTTTAACCTCAGTTTCCTCATCCATATCATAGAGAGCCCAAGATCTACCGAACAAGGTGGCTAAAATGGCTGGCAAATGCAAAGTAGCTAGTATGGTGTCTAGCTCATAGTGGGTACTTGATACTCATCCACCCCTTCTCCCTTGTTTGAGGCCACCTAGGTATGAATGGCAGAGCTAGCAGCCTTCTTTTTCACCAAAATCAAAGAACGTCTGCAAAAGAGAAAACAGCCCCATAGCCTGCCTCTCCCTCAATAGTTTATCTCTAAGTTATTCAGTGCAAGAGACTTAGCCCAGATAAAATTATTCAAAATCGACCTTGAGATCAGGAACAAATTGGCTACAGCAGTCAGCGATTGGCAAATGCAATCTAAATGCCCCAGGCGGCATTAGAGCCTTCCACTTTGACAGGAAGAGTCAATGTGCATCTTGGAAAATTCCGAAAAAAAAAAAAAAAATTAAAGGTCACCACATTTGTAGGCAGAGTAGATTTTCTTGAGACCATTACAAACAGAATGCCTAAATTACAAAGAGTCAAGGCTTGACAGCTCCCAGGGGCGGGGGTGGAGGGGCAGGGTTTCAGGTGCAAAGAACACCACCCTCGACTCACAAGCGTCCGTGCTGTTGTCTGTGGCCACCTGAAGGTTCTGCCATCAATATTCTCTCACCAAAACTGTAGACCCAGTCTCTGATGCCTCCGCAAACTGGGATGGCCAGACTGGGGCCAGCCCTGTGTTCCAAGGGTCTGACCAGGCAGGAAAGTCGAGAAGGCGCAAATCACTAAGATGAAACCAAACATTTCTGTAGGGAGTGAATCAAGACAAAGCAGGCCAGACCCCAAGGCCAAGCCTAGAAGGAAAGGCTGGGCTTATAACTAGGAGAGGGAATGAGTTGGGAACACAGGCTGGGAGCCGGGGATGACAGGCTTGGAGAGTGGCCTCGAGCACCATTAGCACAGCTTGTGCTGTCTGGTTTCGTCGAAGAGGAGTACTAACTAACACTAATAACTACAGCCAACATTTGCTGGGTGTACTCTGGAGCCAGGCACCACGCTAAACTTGTACATGTGCCTGCTCACTTAATCCTCAGTGTCCCATGCGGTAGCTGCTTGTTCCCTCCCCAGTTCACTCAAAACTGAGGGTTCTCCAAGGTCACCCAGGAAATCCAGCTACAGGGTCCGAGACCTTGTCAATGTTACTTTCTTACATGTGGAGCTCAAGTGCGTATTAGCCTCACTCAAATAAATAGCAAAACTTAATTATGAACAGCAGCTAGTAATTTGAACTTCATTTTTTTAAACAAGGAAACTAAGTAAGGGGCATAATAGGAGCATGGAAGCTAGGTTCGTGGGAGGAAAAAATACAGATGCATCCCAAATCTGATGTGATATATGCTATATAGAGCAAATATTTACCCCTCCCCACTCCTTCCACCATGGGAAGTGCCTGCACAGTGCCTGGGAGGAATATAATTCCCTGCCCCATTATTGTTGGGCTTGCTTTGGCCAAGGGAACACAGGCAGAACTGACCGTGTACTGACCGTGTACCAGTTTCCGACTCTGCCCTTAAAAAGCATCAGTTACTTCTGCTCACCCCTTGGAGTGGCCAGCTCTTGCCAGGAAACCCCTGCTTCTCCAGTCTGGGCCTCAGAAGCTGCATGCAACCTACAGTGTAAAGCAGAGTCTCACCAGCCAAACCACAGACCTATGTATAGGAAAGAAGTGCTTATTTTTATAATCCATTGGAATTTTTGTGGCTGTTTATCACACAGCTGTAAGTGACTGACACATTTACACATGTATATATTATATAGGACACATACCTGATGGCTGTGTGACATAGCGAGATCTATGTGTAAATACTGAACACCCATCTTCATATACAGAAGACAGTGTAGGACAATAGTGTAGGATCCGGAGGAAGAATTAAGTCGCATTCTTCCTCTATCACTTATTGGCTATGTGCTTTTGGGTGGTTACCTGACCTCTCTGAGTACATTTTCCCCTTCATAACATACGGATTAAAACTTTGCCTATCCCACAGGATTACTGTGAGATTTCAGTGAAATAAAAGTATACATAATGAGCTGTGCACAGACCCGAACATATACTTACTCATTTATTTATTCAACAAATATTGATGGAGTAACTACATTTGCCAGGCACTTTTTATTTATTTATTTGAATTCTTTTAATGTTTTATCTATTTTTGAGAGAGAGACAGAGAGAGAGAGAGAGAGAATGAGTGGGGGAGGGGCAAAAAGAGAGGGAGACAGAGGATCTGAAGTGGGCTTAGCACTGACAGCAGCAAGCCTGATGCAGGGCTTGAACTCCACAACTGTGAGGTCATGACCTGAGCAGAAGTCAGACACTCAACTGACTGAGCCACCCAGGCACCCCTAGGTTTTCAGAATACCGTTAGTAGCTACAGAAAGAGGAAAACGTGAAACAGGCTGAGGACAACCAGTAGCCAGGGAAAACGAGGGAACATTCATGTGAAGCGCTCTGCGCAGTGCCTGGCACACAGCAAGTGCATGACAAATGGTAGCTGTGTCTTCTCAGAATGATTAGCATGCAAAAGGAGGAAGTCAGCTGCAGACCAAAAGAAAATCAGGCTCTCTACTCCCCAATGGAACCCTGTCCTTGGAAGCCTCAGCAAACCACAGCAACAGATCAAGGACCCTCACTGGGTGGACACCGCCTCAGGTGCTTTTGAAGCTGACACACACATCCTGCAAATAGAGCCAGACTCCTACGGTCAGGCTGGGAAGAGACAGGCCAGCTGCCGTTGGGAGGCTGGAGTTCCGCTTGTCCGTGAAAGAAGAAGGTTCCTGGGGTCTGAGCCATGCTTCAAATCCACTGATCACATCAAACACGCGCTGCTGGCAGGAGGGAGCAGGCGAGGTGTTCTGAAGCTGGAGGGCAAGGTCAGCTGATGGGGACGCTTCATGCAGGTACTGGGGAACCAGTGATGCTTCAGGGATCTTAGATGGCGGTGAAGTACACAAGCCTTTGCAAATACACTTACTGTGCAGCCCTTGAGGCCACCTCCTGTTTTTCAGCTCTAATTGGCATGTTTTCCCATCTCCTCAGAAACAGCCACAGGAGATGGCATTACATAACAGGAAAAGTGCGGGCATTGGAGTAGGACAATCTGGGTGTGCATCCTGACTCTATCACTCACCAGCTGCCTCCCTGGCCCAGACACTTAGCCCAAGCAACTACCCACTCCTGCTGTGTAAGGATTCAATGAGATCATCTTACATGTAAAACACCTCACAAGCAAATTGCTTAGCACAGTACCTGGTACAAGGCAACTACTCATTCAGGGCTCTTACTAGTGACCCATTTTGTAAATGAGCACACAGAGGCCCAGACAGGTCTCTGACCTTACCAATGAACCATGGGATTTTCTTCCTTTACCACACTATTCCCAACTGATCAATTTCTCAAACAAACCTCAAAATTCCTCTAAGGATGAATCTGAAGTTTTGTCCCTATATTTATAGCAATTAGCACATAGTATGAACTCATTGGTTGAACAGCATGATCAGGTCACAAGCTCAGATGCTCACAGAGTCTGGTCGCACTAGGGTGGCCATTTCTGTTTGAGCACTGGAAGTCCCACATCCTGGAACCTCACTCAGAGCTGGGCAAGACGGGACGGCTGGTAACCCTGCTGGCAGCATGACTGCATGAAGGAGGAAAAAGCTAGGTCTCCTCTGTTCAGGTTTTCCATTTCTGAGAAGCAATCCCATGTACTGGTTAGGAGCAAGGGACTAGAGTCAGCCTCACTCGATTTACATCTGCCTCCATGCTCACCAGCTGTGGGACCTTGGGAAGGATGACCCAACCTCTCCATGCCTGTTTCTTACCCGTACAGAGAGAGCTAAGAGGGATCCTGACCTCTAGGGCAGGGTTTTCTCACCTACAACACTACTGACATTTTGGATCCGATCATTCTTTGCTGTGGGCGCTGTCCTGAGCGGTGTGGTCTATTTAGCAGCATCCTTGACCTCTACTCACTTGACGCCTATAGCACAATGCCACCACTGCCCCCAGGCTGTGAACATCAAAAATGTGTCCAGACATTACCCAGTGTCTCCTGGGGGGCAAGACTGTCCCTGGTTGACAACCACTGGTCTAGGACGTGTTAGGAGAATAAACAAGGTGATGTGTCCATCAGAGAGTCTATTTCTACACAAACAAACAAACTGAAGCCTTGGCAATACAGCAGGAAGATGACAAGCCAAGAGAGAAGCAAACAGGACCCTGGGTGGGCTAGAGGCTGTACAGGCAAGCGACTACTGGGTGGGAAAATTGCAAATGGAACCCCGCCTGGCCAGCATCCCTCTCACATTAGCCTGGGCTTTAATTTTACCCCACACACAAATTTGCATGGGTTACTCCTTGGTTGCTGGCACAGCACCATCATGAAAGCAAAATCCTCTCTCTTTGGATATGTTCCTTCCCTCTAGGATGCATATATGTCTCTGTAAAGTGCATTTGTTCATCAAATATTGAATGCTTCCTGTGGGCCAGGTATACAGTAGTGAAAAAAAGGACCTGCCCTCATGGAGCTTTGAACATATTATGATGGTTTATGTGTAATGCATTTTTAACCAACAGAAATGGTGTCGTGCAGCAGAATTGACTGTGTTCCTGACATTTTCCCCTTGGCGCTTTGTTTTGAAGATCTATCCGTGTTATTGTGCATATCAGATCCAGTCTTCCTGTACAGTGGCGCTGCAAACAGGACTTCATTTTCCTTAGTGCCAGAGCTCTGTCCTGAATGGCTGCACCTGTCCACTCTCCAAGGACTTGCCTTTAAAAGGGGCCAAACCCCAGTGGACTCACTGACATGGTGTAGATGACAGGGGCTCTGCCAACAGCTGCCATTAACCAAAATCACTATGCCACATCAGGGAATACACTCGACCCTTTTGCCTTAAGCTAGCCTTGATTTCTACATACATCAAAAAAATCAGAGCCCCCTAAATGCTGAAGGAGAATCCAGCCCAATCTCTTGGCTTTGCAAAGGGAGAAACTGAGGCCCAGAGATGTGCAAGAAATGGCAGAGATTTTGGGCAGAGCCAGGTTTAGAAATTCCAGCCTCTGGGCATCTTGTTCCTCTACAAAGCCCTCTTCAAGATCAGAAATCCATCCATGATTTACAGGGAGGGAGTGGGTTCACTTTACAGATTTTCCTCCATCTCTCCCGCCCAGGACCGCCCTCCCCATCTTATATCCCCCACCCCACCCTGCTTTTACATTTTTGCTGGAACCATCCATTTTGCAACCAAGTGTTGACTTCAAATGATATATGAGACAATTGACATTTCAAATATTCCAGGCAGGATAGAGAATTCTGATCATAGCCCAGCCTGAAACATCCCCACATCTCCTTCCTCACTCCTTCTGGGCAGTAATTGTCCCCCTACCAGCCCACCATCTCCCCCTCCACCCCAACATTAATTTCCCCTGATTCATTTTTCATGCCTTTGAATTCTGCCTTTTCAAAGCAGAATATGTTTCTGTAGCTGTTTCTCATACCTCCCTTCCCCTCATGAATATTTCAAATGCAATAGTGATATGATCGCTCAACCTCAGAGGCATACCAACTTTATCTTATTTATCTTACCGAGCTGCTTCCGATGCCGGGATTAAGCCCAAAACATCCTTTGAGAGTTTGTTTGGGTTGTTTTCCCCCAGGCTGCTGCTGCTGTCTATGTAAATTATAAGAAGAAACAGCCTGTCCTCCACCCCAGACCCCCAGCCCCGGTCGCAGGCCCCTGGCCCCAGCCCCCACCCCCGGCCCTGCTGGTGCCAATCCTCTTTCCACTCTTCTCCAAGCCAAGTGGCAGGCTTCCTGATGGGTCCCTGCCGTGGCATAAGTCTCCCCTAGCCTCCAGCCCAATGGTCCCTTGCAAACAGGAAACGGACTCTCCATGTGACCTTGAGTAAGTCACTTTGCCACTGCTGTACCAAGTTCCCCTGTCTAGAAACAAGAGTTTGGACATATGATCCTGGTTTTCTCAGCTCTAAGGCTCCGTGTGATGCAGTGGAACAAAAAGAGCAGAGGATTCAGAATCAGGCAGTGCCTGGTTCAAATCCACATTCTACCACTATACTACCTGGTGACCTTTACTTAACTAATTGTGCCTACCACTAATCTAGCAACTAGGATGTGATGCTTAATTGTGTCAACCACTAACTAGCAGAAGGACTGTTGTGTCTACCTCTAACTAGCAGTGTGACTCTTAATCAGCTGTGCCTACCACTAACGAGTTATGTGACCTTCAACTAACTTTGTCTACCACTAACTAGTTGTGTTACCATGATGTAGGTTACAGAAGCTCTTGGAGTTTCAGTTTCCTTCCTTGTAAAACACATTTGGTTACAACAGCTGCAGTCGGGTGATGGACTGTCCCATCCGGTGTGCCTGGGACCGAGGAGGGTCCAGGGACACAACACTTTTGGTGCTAAAACTGGGAAACTCCTGGGCCAACCAGGAATCACAGACTACCCTAGATTGTAGTATGAATCAGAAGTGAATTAGGTGAGTACATGGAAATAAATTAGAATATATCATCAATTATTGCTAATGGCCATGGAGGAATTACTTTCACTTCTGATTTTTTTCATGTATTTTTACATTTCCTTTTATCAAAGCAACACAAGTACATGAGAAACAAGACTTGAAATAAAAAGTAAAGCTCTCATGCTCCAGCTCTCCTCCTAGTCAAGCCCCGTCCCCAAAGGCGAGCTCTTGTAGTCCTTTTTAGCTTCTGATCTTTCAGGGCTGAGCCTGTCACACTCACACTCCATCTGCTCCAGTCCTCTGGCCGTAAGGATCAGCTTCTCAAGGCAGGGTCGTATCCAAAAGTAACAATTCTATGGCAAGGGCACTGAGGAACAGAGTAAGAGATGGGAGCAGACCCTGGAGACCCCTCTGCTGGGCCAGCATTAACTCTGTAGGTGCTGGGGCATGAGGAGGTGGGAGCCCTGGGTGGCAGAAGCAGCAGCTATTTAACACAGAGTATTTAAACACTGGTGAGTGTCAACAAGCAGCAGTTCTGCTTGTGAGGGGCTCACGGACTTCAGAGGTGAGGACATCTTCCAAAGAGAGAGACTGGGATAATACAAGCCAGACTTCTGGACCTCTAGGAAGAGCTACAGGCAAATCCTGGACACTTGTGTTGCATCTCAGTCTCCCTGACAACATGTCTCTAAGGGATCATAGTCTGCTGGTCCAGGTCAATGCAAGCCAACTTGGAGTGGGAGAATACTGGCTCCACACAGTAGATGTAGTCAGCTTCAAGGGACAGTCACCTCTTGGAGAAGTCCAGGAGGCAGAGGTGTCTAAGTAATGCCCTCAACGGGAAGAAGGCCCTATCCTGGCTGCTGGCTGCCCTGCCTGGTACAGACCATCAGTTTTCATTATTGTCACCCTACAGGCAAGCAGGCTGGTTCACATTCCTGTCTGCTGATGTGCCCTGTCAAACACTGGCGAATCCAGAGGTGAGACTGAGAAAAAAGCAAAGCAGTCCTGAGAGAAGCAGTCTCCCCAGGTGAGTTTGGAAGGGAGCAGAGAAGTGGGGACATTCCACATCCCCATGGTGTCATTCCAAACAAATCAAAGCCCCCTCCCAGAGAAGCCCGCAGTGTTGTGGAAGGATCTGTGGATTGAAAGGCCAGAGAAACAACACCAGCCTTTAGTCTGCTTATTTCTGAGGCTCTATCAGTTAAGGTGCTTTAGTTGCAAGCAACAGAAGTAAAATCAAACCAAAATCTAAGAGAGAACTCACAGCATCAAAGAATCAATCGTGTACCCACACCTAAGGAGGTTCCAGGATCTCTCTGTCAGAACCCCCTGTACCATCTCTCTACAGCAGTAGCGCCCAACCCTTGGTAGAGGTAAGCTGAAGAGTCTCTTAGAAACCTTCAGAAGGTGGGACTTCATCGGTGTGGGTGAGACTTTCTGTCTCACCTCAAAGATGCCCCAGTGATTCTAACGTGAGGCTAAAAATGAGGACCACCGTTCTAGGGATGCTACTCCAAGTGTGGGCCACAAACCAGCAGTGCCAACATCATCACCACCAGGAACTTGTCAGAAGCACAGCCTCTCAGAACCGCTGGACCCTCTCAAGCAGAATCTGCATTTTCACAGGATCGTCAGGAAAGTCCTAAGCAGATTAAAGGTTAAGAAGTCCATGGCTGGAGTGTCAGAGAATGAGGAGGACCTAACCATTCTACATCTGAGAGGCTCTCCTTAAGAGCAAAATCCCCACAAGACAAGCATGTGACTGGCCACACGCTGGTCACACTAGGACAGAGTGTGGCGGTGCATGAAATGACGCTTAGCCTCAAAAGACCCACAGGCAGGCAGAAGGGCTGCCCCTTAAAGGAGGGGACACATGGCAGGTAAAGCTTCCAGAGGTCCAGCACAGCAGCTGTAGACAAGTCCTGAAGTGGGGAGGCAGGCTTCTACTTATTAAGTGCTTACTATATGACAGACACTGTGCCAGGGGCTCAAGTACACTCACCTTTCCTATAATCTAGAAGGCAGACATTACTACTACCACGACTACTATATTATAAAAGAAGGAATGTGAATTCCTGACTTAGTGAGTCTAAGACAATGCACGGAAACCTGTATTTCTAACAACCTTCCAGCTGATGCTGATGGCCCAGTCACACAATCTGGAAGTCAGGCATTATCCCTGCAGGCATGGAAATGCACTAAAAACTCGTCAGGGACTTTTCGAGAAGAACAAGTAATGTCAATTATTAGGCAGGTCCCCATTTTCATGATGAGAAACTGTCCACCTCAGGTTAGAGAGAGATGCTCAATGCTGCTGGCATTGTTCAGAGAGAGCTTATGAGAGGGAAGTGGACCTGCTTAGAAATGTAGTTCATGGGAATTGTTGGAATTCACAGAATCAAGAGAAGTGTTTCCCTCACCTGCACACCTAGCTGGGAGGGTGACAGTTTCCTTAGGAGACTGGAAAAACACTTATACTAGAGCCCTGACTTTTATTTGCAATGTGTAGCAATGATTCTACTCAAATTAGATCTTCAGCAAACTGCACAGTACAGCTAATCACTGGGTAGAGTTACATTCAACTAGTCATGTCTGTCTTGCTAAAAAGGTAAAGAATAACACCTGCAGGAGGCAGACTGCCCAGGTAAAGGTCTGGGATCCACCATTTACTGGCTATGGTAATTAGGCAAGTTGCTTAACCTTGCTGGGTCTTCTATCTTCATCTGTAAATGAAGGAATTATTAGGATTTCTAACCTATAGGTTACTAAAAGGACTCCATGAGATAATCTGTAAAATTCTTGGTAAAAGTGCTGGTATATTATAAGCTCCCAATAAGCCTATTTAACTATTATTGTTGGTGGAAGTGCTGGCGGTGTTAAAATATTGTGGTCAGTACCTGAACTGGCTGGATCTCTATCAATAAGTACAGCATGGAACACCTGATTTTGGCTCAGGTTGTGATCCCAGGATTGTGGGATCAAGCCCAATGTAAAGCTCTATGATAAGTGTGGAGCATGCTTAAGATTCTCTCCCTCTGCCCCCCTCCCTATTAAAAACAACAACAAACAAACAAACAAAACCCACAATCATGACTCTAACATGTGCCCCTTCCATGCTGCTCATGGAAATGTAAACAGGCTACAATTTTTCTAGAAAGCCCTTTGGCAATATATATCAGGAACCTGACAAATACTCATGTTGACCCAGAAAGTCTGCTACTAGAACTTCCTCTAGGGAAGCAATCCAGGATGGGGACAAAGATGTATGCCCAAGGATGCCACCACATTACTGCAAATACTAAAAAATAAAACGTCTACCAATAGGAAAAATTTTTTTAATTTTTTTTTAAATGTTTCATTTATTTCTAGGAGAGAGAGAGAGAGACAGCGTGAGCAGGGGAGGGTCAGAGAGAGAGAGGGAGTCACAGACTGAAACAGGCACCAGGCTCCGAGCTGGCAGTCAGCACAGAGCCCGACGCGGGGCTCGAACCCACGAACCGCGAGATCATGACCCGAGCGAAAGTCGGACGCTTAACCGACTAAGCCACCCAAGCGCCCCTTTTTTAATTTTTAAGTTTATTTATTTTGCTAGAGAGAAAGAGACAGTGTGAGTGGGGAAAGGACAGAGAAAGGGAGACAGAGAATCCCAAGAAGGCTACACGCTGCCAGTACAGAACCTGATGCAGGGCTTGAACTCATGAAACTGGGAGATCATGAACTGAGCCAAAACCAAGAGTCAGATGCTTAACTGACTAAATTATGCTATGTCCATACAACCGAACCTCCTAAAACTATTAAAAATAATGCTCACTTCTAATTGGAAAACTGAAGCTATAATGTTATACTTTTGAAAACACACATGTAAAATCCAGGCAGACTACGAACTCTATGAAGGAAACAGGTGAAAGAGGAAAGGAAGGGAATACTCTCAAGGTTACCTACTCTGGGTCTTGGGATGCAGCTTCTTGTGGTTTTGTCTATTTTTCTAGATTTTTGTCAGCAATCACCTCTCTAATCCTAGAGGCTGGGAGGAAACAGGTGTGGGAGACTGCAGCAGGCAAGATGTTACCGTCCAGGTGTGCCAGAGGTGACGGATCCTTTGTGAATGTGGCAACAGTTCAGAGAGGGGTGTCATGTGGGAGAGAGAGAGAGAAGGGAGGCAAAGAGGAATGGGGAGCAGAAGCAGACATTGTTCCCATACATTCTGGGGAGAGACTAAGACCAATAAGGCAAAAGACAGCAGCAGGAGGGCTGAGGAAGCAAGAGCAGAAGGTTATGGGATGACCTCATTTGGGGTAGCCACTACACTGAACATTAGCAGAATTAAAGTGACAGACTCCACTGAGTGGGACGGAAAATGGGGGAGACATCCCATGGAAACACACTACCTATATGAGTTTCAAACTAACAAAACCTCAACTCAAACTGACTCAATTCATTAACTCCAGGTGAAACGTGTCTTCGGGTGCAGTGGTATATCTGTTCTTAAACAGTGTGGGCAGCTAGGCTTCTCCTCCTGCACTCTGCTTTCCATGGCCGCATCCTTGGGCAGCCTCTCTCCTCCGGGGTTTGACGCCTGCCAGCAGCTCCCCGTTTCCGCTGTATCCACTTCACAACTCTTCCCCACCCCGCAAAAAGATGGTGTGTCCTTCCACAGTGACCTCACAGAAGTCCCACAATTGACATTCAGTGGCCCAGCTTAAATGCCTCTCTCTGAACCAGTCACTACAGCGAGGAAACTGGCATTCTCTGACCTGCCCAAACTTTCCCTTGAGTCACCCACACAGACTGAGAATGAAGAAGGGGATGTTCCCCAAGAACGAAGTGGAATCCTGGTCTATGAAAAAGGGGCATGAGACTGAACAGACGAAATCAACAGAGAATCAGTATCCAAGGCTTTTTTCCCCAGAAAAGCACTCTACATACCCCCAGCTGATATGAGCAGAAAGGATTCAACCATGCCCCCTAGTTAGGGCCAACATGGGTGGGGGGAGAGGACCCCCAGGGATGACCCCAAGGGACATCTGGCAATGCCCTGGGGGAAGGCATGCTAGCAGCACTTAGAGGGTAGAGGCCAAGGAGGTTGCTGTACACCCTGCAATGCACAAAACAGCCTCTCAAGACAAAGAATCATCGAACCCAAAATGTTGCTCAATAGTGCAGTAGAAAAACCCCACACTTGGGTGATCATCTAGTTTACTGTCCAAACCAGAACACCTTTGAGACAGACAAAAGCAAGACAGCATGCATATCAGGGACTGAACCAGCAAACCAGGACATATGATCACCCTGCCCCTAACGCACCATCAAATTACAGGTGAAACCATCAGCACTGGAGGCTGAGGCTCAGGGGCCGCATTTCACCCGCACACCTGGCAGTTACAGGACCTCAGAGGTGCACCTTGCACACAAGGCATACTTTACCCCTTCTGCCCTCTCCCAGTCCTGCTGCTGCTGACAGTCCCTGACATCTACTTCTACGAGGCCACTAAGGAGCACCAGGGTGCACACGCCCGCCATGTCGGGTTGCCCAAAGGTCTGCCCATGGACGCAGCTTCAAAACACTTACTGCTGGCATGGCCGCTGCTGCAGTGAGACGGGCACACCGCCTTGCCTGGCAGAAGGAATCCCACCCCAATTAAACTGCGAGAGCCCTGATGGGAAGGAGGCAGAGGAGCAGGGAGTCGGGAGCCTTGCAAGCTGCTCCTGCCTTTCCCTTTTCATCTCAGAAAAGCCAATTTCAAACTTGCCTTGGGTCATAAAAGAAATTAATTTGATTCTCTCAACCTTCCTCAGAGTGGACACACGTCCTCCACTGGAGCATCTGCTGCTGGTAGATCCAGGGCAAGGAAACCATCCCCTTGAAATGATTCTGGTTTCAGGACGGGCCAAAATCATTTACCTGAAGCCCAAGAAGCAGCTGCCTAGAATTCTCTGGGCTATAATTTTTGCTGTCAAGTTCCAAAAATGGTTTTCAAAGCTAAGGTAAGACCCAAATGAAAGGTTTACCCAAAGGGACATGCATGGGTAGGACTGGTCCTTGGCCCTGAACAAAATTCATCTTTGATGTCTGTCCATTCCCTCTTCATATTAATAAGCATGATCACGGTGAGTTCCATATGTGCCAGGCACGATCTCTACACCTCTTACTTTCTACTAGGGACACCTGTTTACAGTAGACAATCACCTCCCAAGTGTCGGCGAACCTGTGACTTGCTTGTAGCCAAGAGAACATGCAAAGGTGCCGGGTGTCCCCTATTATGTTTCATTATGTATGACTCCGTCTTGGCAGACAGACTAGAGACAGAGACTCCCTTGCTGGCTGTGAAGAAGTAGGCCACCACACTGTAAGAGGACCACATGGCAAGCAGCCCCTAGGAATGACAGAGGCCCCAGCTCAAAGTCTTTGAGGAAACAAGGACTCAGTCCTGCCACCACAGGAAAATGAGTTCTGCTAGTAGCCTACGTGATCCTGGAATCAGATCTTTCCCCAATCTATCCACTGATGAGACCACAACCCCAGCTGACACTTGGACTGCAGCCTGAGGAGAGCCTGAGCAGAGGACACTGCTAATCTGTGCCCAGACTTCCAAGCCACACACACCGAGATAACAGTCACGGGGAAGGGGTGTAACCTTAAGCCGCTAAGTTTGTGCTAATTTTTACACAGCTATAGAAGATTGATACACCATTTTTCAGATGAGAAAACCAGACTCAGAGATAAACGAGAAAGCTGCAGCTATGATACAGATGAGAGAGTCTGAGACCACCTCGCTCCACACTGCCACCACACACTCAGAACACAGATAAGTGGAAAAAGCCATCTACATCAGAACCATTAGAGAAGCTTAATGCTCTGGCCTCAGCCCTGCCTGGTGTTCACTGAACAGATCACCGAGCTGCTCTCAGGCTAAATCTTGTTATCTCTGAAACTGGGTATAAAGCACCAAACTCAGAATGATTATTGTTGTTGTTGTCATCATCATCATCATCATAGAATAGTTGTGCTCTACTTCCCCAGACCAATCTTCCTGTTTGGGCTTCAGACTCTGGGTCTCTCTCTCCTTGCTCAAATCCTACTCGGAGCAAATGGTATAATCCACATGACTCTCCTCTGAGTGAATGGTATAATTCATTTATGGAGTACCAGCTATTTCCTAGGCACTGAGTAGAGACTAAGGAAATTCAGGACAAACAGACACTCTTCCTAGGCCCAAAATCTCATAAGCAAGGGTAGAGGGAAAGAGGAATAAATACATGAGCAAACACAACTTACACATCAACTGAAGACTCCCCTTCAGCCAAATAGGAGAGGGTCAAAGACCATCAGGCATCCTAGCACCGCACACAGCCCACCCCAGTGTTTGTGTGAACTGCTTGGAGTTTACACTCTCATTTATTTAGCTCCAGAACTCACCCAGATGCTTCACAGTTCTTGAGGGCAGAGGTGTGAAAACCAGCTAGTGGTGTGGCTGAGATCCTTCAGAAGCCCCCAGGGGGGGACCCCTCCCTGTCTCCCAGCTTCTGGCAGCCCCTGGCACTTCTTGCTTTGTGGCCACATCACTGCTGTCTCTGCCTTGTCCTCACATGCCAGTCTTCCCTGTGTCCCTGCTGTGTCCCTCTTCTCATAAGGACACAAGTCATGTTGGATTAAGGGTCCACCCTACTCCAGTATGACCTCATCTTCACTAATTATACCTGTAATGACCCCATTTCCAAATAATGGCACATTCTGAGTACTGGGGGCTAGGGCCTCAACATGACTTTTATGGGGAACACAATTCAACCCATCACACGGGGTATCCCACAAAACCCAAAGAAGTACCCAAGGCTTCATGGCAGAAACTAGCAGAGGCCAACACAGCCCACCTCTGTCTTTCCAGGATTGCCCACCTGTCCTTCCTATGTCTCTGTTTATCCCTACGCCTCCCTTACCCATTTCTACCATTACAGATACCCACAGACCAGAGAGACCTGTGCTGTCATCAATCTTCCATCCCCTCTATGTTCAAGCACCCACCAGGGATCAGCTCAGAGACTCTAAATTCCTAATTCTTGGGAGAGAGTCCATGTGGTCTGGCTTTGATACCATCTTTCCACCTTGGCACAATCTGCCACACCCAAAGCCAAAATGACCATATACACAAAGTTCTGAATCTTCCAGTGCTCTGGGAAGGACAAGTTTCTAAAGACGGAGGAAGGGGGTGGAAAATAATTCTTGGCGGAGAAGATAGTTGGTGGATGAAATGGTATTCTTGGTAGCATGTGCAAGAGGCTGCTATGTTCTAGAACAGAAAGAAAACTCTCCATGGATTCTCCGGACCATCTGAAAGGAATCTGAAAGCAGCTGAATTCTCATAGAAAAGGCAAAATAGAATCAGAACTTGCTTAAATTCTATATTCCATATTGGGGAACATGGCTTACGTTCATATGTATACTGTCCCCTTCTATGTTCTTTATCTCCTGGAAAAAGTTCTAGGGTGGGAGTCCAATCTCTCCATTTCTCAAGTGCAGCGTCAGGGTCACTGTCTTAGGAAGCTCGGGCTGCTATAACAATACAGCACAGACTCTGGAGCTTAAACAACAGACATCTATTTCCCACAATTCAAAAGGCTGCCAAATCCAAGATCAAGGTGGTAGCATGGGTGGGTTCTAGTAAGAGTTCTCCTCCTGGCTTGCGGACAGCTGTCTTCTCACTGCATCCTTGCAGAATGGAGAGAGAGAGCCTATCTTCCATGTCTTTTCTTCTAAGGGCATGAACACCATTCATGAGGGCTCCGCCCTCAAAACTAACCACCTCCCAGTGACCCCACCTCCCAGTACTGTCACACTGAGGGACTGAGCCTCAGCCTTTGAATTGGACGGGGACACAAACATTCAGTCCACAGACAGCGAGGGAATGGAAAGCATGCTGAGATTCATCATGGGAAGGACTGCCACTGAACTGTCTGCATGATGGATGAAGCCTACTGGTCCTCTGGGCCCCATTAGCTCCCCACAAGGATTCCTGCATCTGGTTCCTCCCCCAGCAGTGAGCCCAGCCCAGTGTTTAATAAACAGCTGTTATCAGGAGCCAAGAGCCACAGGAAGAGCCAGGGCAAAGGCTCGGGGAACACTCGAGGTGGCAAGCCACTCAACAAAGTACTTCCCCACTGCTCACCCAGAATTCATTCTGTCATCTCCCCAGCAGGCAGGGTGGGTCATCCAAGACCCAGTGGTCAAACACTTCCTATGTCAAGGCTGAGAGGGACAGGACAGGAAGAAGTGAGGGACAGGACAGGAAGAAGTGACTGCCTACGCACTCTCCACTCCTCTCCACGTGTGGCAGACAGAGCCAGATATTTAACTATGTGCTGATATGTTACACTGGTGACACTAACTCCATCAGCCCTCAGGCCAACTTTGTGTTATCCCCATTTTAATGATGAGAAAACAGAGAAACAGAAAGTTTAAGTACTATGCCTCAGATTACTCAACTGGCAAATGATCTACGTATCTGACACCAAATCCCTTTTGTTTCTACACGAGGCCAAGCTGTCTCTTGGACAGCACTGGTTAGAGGAGACAGCAGCGTAATGGCAGATGCTTCCAGCAGATGTCTCAGAAATAGTTCGTTGTAATTTTCACTGTGAACATCTCAGATGTAAGAATAAATGCAGTTGGCTGCAAAATGATTTGGATCAGGATTTTTCCTGCTGCAAATGAAACTCAAATCAAACGCCTAAATAAAAAACAAAGAAATGTATGTGTGTGTATGTGTGTGTGTGTTTGTGTGTGTGTGTGTGTGTGTGTGTGTGTCAGTGTGTCTGTGTGTCTATGTGTCTACACATGGCTTATTAATTTATACCTAGCGGTAGATTCAGGGATGGCTAGATCCAGAAGTTCTGATGATGCAAATACAAATCTGTACTTCACCTCTGAGCTCTTGTCCCCTCTGTGGTGGCTTTATCCTCAGACAGCTCCTCCTGTATACCAACTCTCCTTAACAACTTTCAGCTTGTCTTCAACCAACTTAGCACTTTCAGCAGACAGACACTTTGGCTTGGGTCACACCAATGGATCCACCCCTGAATCAATCACTGTGGTTAGGATGGGAGGCCACGTGATGGACCAGCCCTGGACCACATGCCCACCCCTAAAAACGTGGGTGAGAAAACGTCCCAAGTAAACCACATAGCCCTGAAATAAGAGAAAGAGAAGGGTGACATGCAAAATCGTAAACTAGGCGCACCTGAGTGGCTCAGTCAGTTAAGCATCTAACTTCGGCTCATGTCATGATCTTGTAGTTCATAAGTTCAAGCTCCACGTCAGGCTCTGTGCTGACAGCTCAGAGCCTCGAGCCTGCTTTGGATTCTGTGTCTCCCTCTCTCTAGTCTCCTTCCCCACTCATTCTCTCTCTTTCTCTCTCTCAAAAATAAACAAGTATTTTAAAAATAATAACTTAGCATGTCCCAGGCCCCACTAGTCAGAGTAGATGCCAGCCATAAATAACCAATGTGGCTGGGTGCGCTGCCTAAGCATCAACCCTGGGTAGCAGGGACTGTCCAAAGTACATTTTTCTTACTGGGAAAGCAGCAGATGAATGTGGAACAAGTAAAAAGTAGCGACTTGCTTTCCTGAGCCTCCTGGTGTGCCCGTCCCCCCATACCTGTTTGCACGGCAAACTTCCACTTACCCCTCAAGACCCAGCCGAAGAATCTTCTCCTCCATAAACGTTTACTTCTCTACCTCACCCTGCGCCAAGGGGATCGTTCCCTCACCGGGACCACTTCTGGGCCTTACTGCTACCTCTACAACCCCACCTTCCACACACTCCCCCAGGTTTTGGTTTATACATCTATGAGTTCCTAGAGCTGGTCCTGCCTTGTTCATCACTTTCCCAGCATCTGGCACTGGGTCTGTCACATGGAACACGTTCAGTGAACATATGATGGATGAATTCAGGAAAACATGTGTAAGCTCCCCCATGGAACCACAGAGTAAATGGAGTGGGGGAAGGATACAGGAAGGAAAAAGCTTTTCCTGGACAAAAAAAAAAAAAATGGTAGAACAAGTCAGACAAAGCAAATACAGCATCCAATATAAAAATAAAGTTCAAAGAGATGAAAGGGTTTCCTCAATTTCACAAACCTAGCAAAAGTTGACTTTTCCCAAACATTAAAGGATGGAAGGAGGAAGGAGATTTCTGTTAAAATGTCAGGTTAATAGCAAAAAAAAAATTCATCTTTAGGGGATGCGGCTGGAGTTAACCCCTGGAAAGAAGTAGGACCATGTAGGGAGGGTGGCTGGTATATCCAGGGACCCCCGTATGCTCCAGTTACCCCAACAGGAAGTAGAGAACCCAAGGCACATCAGCAAAGGGAAGACCCTGGGGACACGAAGGGCTAGGAGGGCCTGGCACTCTTCCCGGTGCAAACCTGCATATGTCTTGGGGCCTCAGGGAAGGACATACCAGCCTCCTATTGCCTAACTTCACCAGAAGAAAGGACCAGCCCCACAATATAAGGCCTAATTGCCTTGAGCGGCCATTTTAGAGGATTATCATGCCTCCCATGATTAACACTGCCATGCAGCCACGCAGCACTCTCTCACAAGTAAACCACCCCTCCCCCTGGCATAAAGGCCAAGAAAACCCAGATTTACAACAGTTTCATGTACATTTTAGGTATTTGCTAGATTGGCCCTTGAGAAAGCACATGGCCACTCTCATCACAGAAATCAGCTTCCTCCCTGGGTATAAAATTAGAAGCCAAACTGCCAGAGCTCACTTCCTGCTGGGATACCCCTCCCCCATCTTCTGTGGGAACATTTCAAGTTCTCACCAGCTCTCTTGTCAGCTGGCCTGCAAGGAGGGCAACAGGCAGTACGAGGGGCAAGCGAGCAGAGATGAAGAGGCAGGGCCCTGGAGAAAATGGAGCCAGCTACTCACTGGAATGCTTCCTGCTAGCAGGTCGAGAGTGGAAACTCAACACTCACAGAGAACAGCATGACTTGGAAAAATCGGAGACAAGATCTAGTGTCAGATTCTGAATTTTTACAGGGATCAAAACACTTTGCTTAAATGATTCATCTTGATTACCAACAGACCCAAATATCCAATTACTCAGAAATAATGACTGAAATCAAAAATAAAGACAACACACATTATCACTGGGAAAAAGTTATAAAGAAAGAGTACGAGATGCCATGAGTGTATGTATAATGGTGGAGCCAGATGGTTGGGGAGGGAAGGAGAATCCAGGTGGGGCTTCTATGAGGTGGTGACTTTTAAGCTAAGAACAGAAGGACAACAAGGAATTATCCAAGTAAAAAGTGAGAGAAAGTGTTCATTTAGAGATAACAATACATGCAAAGGCCCTGAGGTGAGAAGGGTTGTTGTGTCAGAAGAACTTGGGTGTTGAAAGTGATGGGGAAGATGTGTTAAGAGATGAGCTGGAGAGGCAAGCAGGAGCCAGCTCATAGGACTAGGGAGACTCGGGTAAATATTTTATAAGTTCACAGAAATCCCATCACCAATAATTCACAAGATGCTAATATGTATCTGTTGAGTTTCTGGTTTTGTGTGTTCAGGGCTTTTTGTCCATCTTCCCCACTAGAACGTAATTTCCATGAAGCCAAAGACCTTTGGTTCATAGCTCTATCACTAACACCTAGAAGAGTGCCTGGAACTTTGGAATGTTCCCCCGGTCACTCCCACACCCATCACCCATGACCTGTCCCTTACTGGGAAGCTAAATCAAAGATGGTCTCTACCACAGTGACTATTATCATGGTCCCCAAGACCATACTCAGGCTCAAAAATTTGCTAGAAGGACTCACAAAACTCACCAAAAACCATTATACTTATGGTTATGGCTTATTACAAGTAAAGGGATACAGATTAAAACAGCAAAGGAGAAGAGTGAATAAGGCAGATCAAGATGGAAAAGTAACAGTTTTCTACTATCTTCCCTCCAAAGAACACCAATTTAGACAATCACCCATGGGTGAGACAGCCTTTGTGAAAGTTCAGCTTTCCAGGGGAGAAGTTCTAGCGTTAACACTAGATGGGGAAAAAAGTCTGAGATTGGACGCAATGAAGAAGATAAAAGGAATGATTTCATGTTATCCACATCACCCCTCCCACAAGGCAGCACAGCTCTGTGCCGAGAGAAATCTTCCTGGCCTATGATTTCTCCCACAGGGGAAGTGAGAGCGTATGCACG
The DNA here is from genome assembly GCA_017311185.1 of Proteles cristata cristata. Lineage (NCBI taxonomy): Eukaryota > Metazoa > Chordata > Mammalia > Carnivora > Hyaenidae > Proteles > Proteles cristata. Next base: position 169,731 of record JAESUZ010001797.1, on the reverse strand, counting down.
CCCAGCTTCCTGAGCTGTGCAGGACACTGCCATAGAGACCACTTCTTCCTTGTCCCATCCAGAATACGGAGGAGTGCTGGGAGACTCGGGGGCTCCAAGAACAGCAGACAAGGCTCGCAGAGGGCACCGAAGGCACACAGACCCGACTGACCACACTGTGCATTCCAGCAGGATGCCACTGGGCAGGTCTCACCTGCAGATCCTCCCAACTGGACTGCAAACCGAACCCCCAATGCTCCATGTACCTCACCTACACACCTCTGCCCCACGACTGGCCCCTACGGATGCCCCCAATGGCGGTGAGTGCAAGCCTCTGCAGACACTTTTCTCTAACACCAAAAATACAACCAACAAAAGCAAAAATCAACAACTGAGACTACATCAAACTAAAAGGTTTCGCACAGGAAAAGAAACAATCAACAAAATGAAAAGCCAACCTACAGAACGGAAGGACACATGTGAAAACCATATTTCTGATAAGGGGTCAAAAGCCAAAACATACAAGGAACTAATACGATTCTGTACAAAAAAATATAAGAAGAATCTGAGTTTTAAATGGGCAGAGGACCTGAAGAAACACTGCTGTATTATTTACAATAACCAAGATACAGAAACAACTTTAGGGCGTATCTGCTGATGAATGGACAAAGAAGATGTGATATATAGATATATAGATAGATACAGATACATGCACACACACACATATTCACCCATAGAAAAAAATGAATAAATTCTTGTCATTTGCAAGACACACCTATCAGGCACAGAACATTCCAAGGACTGTCAGGTCGTCTCCCAGCAGCCTGTCAGGCGTGAAAGCTGTCTTTGGAATGTACAGGATTTGAACACTCCAGCTGTGGAGTCAACGCTTTAGTGCACAAGTAAGGAAGACGCTACACTCTTCAGCTTCTTGGTAGCAGAGTAAACGGAACCAGATTGAAAGAAGACACATTTAGGTAGAACCAGGGGCCACCACTGTCCACCTGAACCCTCTGAAGGACCCACCTCGTGGGCATCAGGAACACTGCCCCTCCCTGAGGGCACTTGGGGACAAGCGTCTCTCACAGGCCAGAAGGGTAGCCCTCCTGCCCCAAACCCTCACCCTGCTGTGACAAGGCTGTCGGAGTTCAGGTTCGGGGAGAGAAATGCAGGGATGGAAATCTGTGTGCAGAGGCTTACTGGGGAGCAGAATCTGTAAGGGGGGAGGAAAGTAGCACCAAGCAGAGGGAGGAGTGAAACCATGGAACAACTGACAGAGATGTCTGAGACATGTGAGATCCCCGGCGAGCCTGGAAATCGGGACACCCCTTCAGATGCGTCCCAGTCAAGGTAAGGGGTTCGACCTTCGTAAACCTCAGAGACCAGTCACCGGATACGGGGTGCTTGGGGAGGAGAAAAGACTCCCTAAAACTATAAAGCTTCCTTCAGCAGACGCACCACTTAGCAGTGAGATGTCCGTGGCCAGCAGCACCTCCGTGGTCCCTCAGGGGCTGGGTGGGGCAGCTCCCAGCACAAAGCCCAAGGCCAGAGAGGGAAGAGAAAATAGATGAGAAACCCTGAAGTGATGAACTGATTAAGCTTTCAAAGCCAGGCTGCCTTGAGGATCTTGGACTGACTTTTTATCCAAGACTAGGTTTTAAACCAAAAGGATCTGGGTTTACCTGGGCTTGGCAAGACTGAGTGTACGATTACTGGAGTAAAAGGGGGCTTATGAGGGACCAGGATCGGGAAGGAACTGCAGGATGCAGAAGTTTAGGATCAGATTTCGTGGCGTGGGGTAACAGTAAATACATGGGAGTGTGTTTTTCTCCAAGCACATGATCTCAGCGGCACAGTGCAAAGCCCCTGAAACGTAACCCACATACATCATTCCAGCTCTCAGGCCTGACGAAGAAACAGGACAGAGCAAGGCAGTCACAGCATCTGTGAATCATCACTGAGCTCCACCAACCTGATCTCCTTGAACAAGGAGATGCTCCCTCTGAAGTACATAAGAAACTTCTCCTTTTGAACTCTTGGTATTTTAAATGCACATTCTATTGGCTCAGCAGCTCCACTTCTTTTTTTTTTTTTTTTTTTTTACAAATAGTTTATTGTCAAATTAGTTTCCACATAACACCCAGGGCTCATCCCCACAAGTGTCCTCCTCCACGCCCATCCCTCCTCCCCCCCATATCCATCAGTCCTCAGTTTTTGTCAGCATTCAAGAGTCTCTCATGGTTTGCCTCTCTCCCTTTCCCCCACCATTTCCGCCCTTCTTCTCCCCCTTGGTCCTCTGTTAAGTTCCTCCTAATCCTCCTATACGTGCACACATATGATATTTGTCCTTCTCTGCCTGACTTATTTCGCTCAGCATAACACCCTCAAGGTCCATCCATGTTGCTACACATGGCCAGATTTCATTGTTTCTCATTGCCATGTAGTATTCCATGGTATAGATAAACCACATCTTCTTGATCCATTCATCTGTTGATGGACACTTAGGCTCTTTCCATGTTTTAGCTATTGTGGAGAGTTCAGCAGCTCCACTTCTAAACATTCACCCTACAGATGAACACTCACAACGTGCACAAGGTATAGAGACAAGCAGAAGTCACAGTAGAAAGTGGCAGCACACATCCTGAATGTTCACATCAAGGGAACTGGTTAATTTACACACATCCCATGTTGGAATACTATACAGCTGTTAAAAAGGAGGAGGCACCTCCATATACACCGACATGCAGCAAATACCCACTGTGTAAAAACAATGAAGATTCAGAATAATGTGTACAGCATGCTATCAGTTATATATGTTTTGAAGCTGGGAGGGGACTATATGTACATACATATATTCTTCTACATAAAGAGAGTATCTTCAGGAAGTTTTCACTGTACACCTCTTTTGTGCCCTTTAAACTTTTTTTGCCATATGCACACGTTCCCTATTCAAAAAAGGATGTTTTTAAGCTGGGAACAATGAAAAATCTTGTAGGCATGCAAACTAAATTAATTAGCCATTCCTATAGCTCCAACATGCATTTAAATTTGCAAGCATCCTGGCCTCCCAAGATTGACTGGCTGTAAATTGAGAACCTCAGCAATTTCCTTTCACCAGGACAGATGTTGACATTGTTCCTATGATTTCTCACAGATGTTTGCCTTCCAGCATCTTTAAAACCTGGTTTCTCTGTCAATTTGGAAATCCCGAATTTCTCATATGAAATTGATAAGACAGGAAAATTCAAAACTGTTATCACATTTTGAAACAGTTTATAGGTGGTAACTGGCAATGGGAAAGGAAGGATGTTTAAGGAGAAGCTATAGCATCTCCTCCTTCTGCCTTCCTAGTCACAGCATGCCTCAGTTTCCCTTACCGGGCTAGCTGGAGGGAAAGTGTGCATCAATATATAGACATGGGCTTTGGCATCTGGGCAACAGTGGGTTCTAATTTTGGGTCCACACCTCTCCAGCTGTAATACTTTGAACCAGTCATTAATTTGGCCTCTTTTTTCTCATATGTAAAATGGGGATATCACCTACTTTGCACTGTGGCTTTGCAATTAAGTGGTATGACAATGGAAAATGCTTAGCCTCTGGAAATGGTTTTTCCCTTTCCTCTTTCTCAACCACTTCCCACAGCATCTTTTCCTCCTTCATGTCCACCTTTTGTTTTAAGACAGGGGCTCTCAGGGAATCCCTAGGTTCATCCATTTTTTAGACAATACATGGAAATGTTCCCAAACCTAGAAGTCTTCTGACTTGTGTCTCTACCTCCTTAGCACTCTGCTCTCCCTGCATAACAAGAGGTACACTGTCCACTAATAAAAGCCAAACCTCTGCTAATTATGCATCTCAGCTAATAATGACCAACAAGTATTCAACACTGACTCTATCAGGCTCCTAAAAAGCATTTAACCTGAACTATGTCATAGCAGCCTCTAGACAATAAAAAGGCACTATTATTCCCATTTTATAGACATAGGAACTGAGCACCACAGGTGCTATAACACCTTGTTGAACAGCTGAGTGGCAGATCTGAGAATCAAATGAACCTGAACCCCACAACAAATATATCTTAAGGTCAAGCTGGGTCTCCTCACTTTGTTACTACTTATAAGGGGTTATGCTCCCTCGATGGATATGATGGATACAGTGGTTAATTCTGCTGCCATGTTTGAATGAAACTATTTAGGGAGCTGGTGCTTAAAACTTCTGCAGCCGTGGACAAGTCAGGGCAACTCAACTCATGTCTTACAGTCTTATTTCCTCATGTGTCAAATGAAGATACCAAGGATGAGAGAAAGGGCTTAAGAAAGTGCTCTGGACTGCTTGTTTGTGTCCCCTCAGATTCATATGCTGAAGCCCTAATCCCCATTGGTAGTATCTGAAGGTGGGACCTTTGGGAGGCGATTGAGAGGAGGTAAGGAAGATGAGGCCTCCACAATGAAGTTAGCGCCCTTATAAGAAGAAAGACCAGAACCCTCGCTTTCTCTGCCCTGTGATGACATAACGAGAAGAAGCTTATCTGCAAGCCAGGAAGACCATCCTCACCAGACACCCTACCTTCCAGCATCTGAATCTTAGATTTCCCAGAGTGTACAATCATCAGAAATATACGTCTATTGTTTAAGCCAGTCTAGGGTATTTCGCTGTAGCATCCCAGACTGACTAAGATGGCAACAGATGGTTGGTCCTTCCTTCATCATTTCTCCTTTGCAATACCCACTGTAAGAAAAGGGAAGGTGAAAGAAAGCACACTTCACGGACACGGGCACTCCTGTGCCGACTGCACCCACTACTGGTATTGGAAAGATGGGGAAGTCAATTACATCCCTGAGAACATACAGTAGCTTGTGAAAACTTACTAAGGGATACTGGGTTCACACACACACACACACAAGACAGAGAGAGAGAGAGGAGTTCTTTGCTTGCCTGAATAATTTAGAAAACATGAGTATGGGAGCTCATAACTTGATTTTGAATAATGATAGATAGTAGTTGCACTATAAAGCCAATGTTTATTGACTGGGTCATTTATGCCAAATACTGGATGCTAAGCATATATTGTGCATTATATTATTTAATCCCCAAAATACTATCACTACCCTTTTGCAAATAAGCAAAGTGCCTCTCAGAGAGGTTCAATCACTCCTCCAAAGTCACAAAGCTTCCAGTAAGTGATGGAGGCTGTATGAAAGTCCAGAAAACCTGATTTGAGATCCCATGCTCTACTGTAATAACCTCAGGGGGATTTTTCATCAAAATAAAATGCTGGCTTGGCCCCAGCCAACCTTCCATTTACAATATCTCTGGGTCCTTTGGATAAGAAAAACCAACCTAAAGAAGGAAGGGCTAGAGATGCCAGTTTTACCAAGGTCCCACGGGGGAAAAGGATGGGTAGTTCTGGTTTCCTAAAGGAGAAAACTGACAGTACTTCCCAAGGAGGGAGAAGATCCTTAACCCTTCTGACAATGAGTTGGGTGTAGCCCGAGCTGACGGTGAGCTCCAGCTGTAACAAGATCGGGAATGGAAGGCTGTCTTCAAAATGAACTAAAGGAGACTTTGAAGCACTGAAAAAATTCCGCCCAGAGCAAGCAGCACTAATGCACAAGGTCAAGGAGTCTGGCCTTACCCGGCAAACAAACGGAGAACAGGAAGTGAGCAAGCAGTTGCTCCCGAAGGAAGCATCTGTCTATTTTACTCTGCCAAGCGCCTACGGTTGATGCTTTGGGGTCCCAAATAAAATCAGATACCCTGTCTCTGCACTCAAAAAACCATATTTTGGCAACCTGAAAGTAATTTAAAAACAGACACCGTGCATCAACCCAAAGAGCATCACAAGGCACGGGCTCTTGGCACCATCAGGCTCAATGTCCACGTGTTTCAAAGAATATTTAGAAAATCCTTCTTTATCATCCTAAAAAGAAGCTCACTGATAATACAAATTGATTTTAACAAATCAAATGCTATTGTGCCCTGATTATAATAAAAAGGCAACATGAAATAAAAGGAGGCATGACATCATGAAACACTTTACAGTGAAATAACACGGATTTCGTTAGGAAGTTATAATGAGGCATCCAGAGGCTCACACCTATGTGTGGAGGAACTGGACGGGCCAGTCATGAATGCAGAATGAGCATGTATGTGTCACTGTGGTGTTACCACAAGTGTCATGGGTTCCCAAAATAGCGACTCCTTCATTTTAACACTCCATAAAAAACAAAACGCAGTCTTCTCTGGATATACACTGTAGCTACACTCCTGGAAGCTTCAGTGTTCCTTCAGTGTTTATATGCAAAACAGAACGTTCTAGATTCAGAAAAGCATAAATAGGTTTCTAAACTAAATGAATGCCTGGCAGGCCATGCAAATATCGTAGAATTTGGTTTCTTGTTTTGGTTTGTTTTTGGCAAGACATCTAACAAAACTACCTCCTTTTACCTCCCATCATTAGGACAATCAAAACCACAGATTTTTTTAAAGCTAAGGTTTTTTATAAAATTAAAAAAAAAACAAAACTAACCCTAATGATACTCCTCAAGTCCCTTTCCTGCCTCCCTGGTTTTCCTGCCTTTCTCAGTTTCCCTAGAACAACCCCAAAAGATCTCTCTAACCCTACAACAAGCTGATAATATTCTGTCCCTTCCCCAGCACCTCTCAAGCCTTGTCAGGTGGACTAATTTCACCCACTGTCTCTACTTCTCAGCTGTCTTCACTGTTTTCCTCCTGCAGATTTTGCATCATAAAAATCCCAAGCACCAGTCAGAACAAGAGCTGGGCTCTCTTTAAAAGGCAAGGAAGGGGACACCTGGGTGGCTCAGTGGGTAAAGCATCTGCCTTTGGCTCAGGTCATGATCTCACTATTCATGAGTTTGAGCCCCACATCGGGCTGACAGCTCAGAGCCTGAAGTCTGCTTCAGATTCTGTGTCTCCCTCTCTCTCTGACCCTCCCCCGCTTGCTCTCGCTCTCTCTCTCTCTCTCTCTCTTTCAAAAATAAACATTAAAAAAAAAAAAGGAAAGAAGGCTATGAACCCACCCAAAACGAATCTTTCCCCCATAAAGAAACAATGTTTGTGCCAGGCACCAAGCCAGACCTCTGAGACCTCTTGTTCACTTACTAGTGGAAGAGTTAAAATCCTGTATTACTTAGATGGGACCAGCAAACTACAATATGTACTTCAGTCCATGGTACCTGCTTTTCTATGGCCTTCAAGCTAAGGATTATTTTTACATTTTAAATGGTTGAAAAATATCAAAAGAAGAATAACATTTCATGATGCAAAAATTACATGAAATTCAAATTCTGGAGTTCATAAATAAAGTTTTACTGAAAAACAGCCACATTCATTTGTTTACATGTTGTCTGTGCCTTTCATGCTACAAAAGCAGAACTGGGGAGCTGCACAGAGACCTTCTGGTCTGAAAAGCTGGTGAAGTTCTCTGCCTGGGTCTTTACTGTAAAAGTCTGCTGACACCTGGTTCAGATGCTGAACAAGTCCTTTCAAGCACCTACAATGTGCCAGGCACTGAAATTATACGGAGGGAGGGCAGTCAACAAGAAACACCCCTTCTCAAAAATTTTAAAAGGATGTTATCCTGAACCAGGTAGACTTGGGGTCCCATCTTGGCTCTGCTGACCTTGAGCGTGCATGTCTCCTGACCTCGGTTTCCTCATCTATAAAACCAGGTTGTAGATTACCCCTCTCATGTGGATATGTGGCTATCAAATGAGACATGCTATGCAAAGCACCTCAAAAAGAGAAAGGAAATCTGCAAACAGCATTTCATTTCTGGCTCCCTGTAGTTTCCCACATGACACCGAGAAAGGAGGCAAGAATGAATGAGCGAGGTCACAGCCTCCTTGTCTAAATGTTTTCTTGTTAGGAAACATCTTTCTTCTTAACATCCCTCCCTACATGAAAAATCCCCGTCAGAGGAATATTAAAAGGCTCTCACCTACAGCTAGATGGAAGGCAAGACTGTGGTCTCACAGCTAAATCATTTCAACCTGCCTCTATACAGATCTAATATCGCCCCCCTTCAAAAAATAATAATAATAATAATATGAAAGTGGAAAAGTGGAAAACTTCATCCTCTGGAGTTTTCAAAAACTAATTCAGTTGTAATCACAAAAGATTGAAATGAGGATTCATGACACATTTCTCTTCCTCCTGGGCAGATGAATCTATGACTTGCATTTGATTTTAAATGTGATTCCCCTGCATCTTCAGTGGGTTTGATTGATAGAGCGCACGAGGCCACTCAGTAAAATGATACAGTGGAGATCAAAGCATGAAAGATAATTTTCGCTGAAATGTCTGCAGCCGATGGTGAGTTATAAGCCTTTGTCTCCCACTTTATGGAACACAATTTCATTTAAAGCCGAAATCTGTCTCTTCAGCATTGTTTATCGAAATGCATCCCATAACACGGTCCCCTGAAGAACAGTGTCAAGTTGAAAGGTAGAAAATCAAATGGGTACAAACATCCCAGGACAAGATAAAGGAAAGGGGAGCAGCTTTTTATCTGCATAAATAGGAATCACCAGTGATGCATCTGGGACAGAAAATGAAGTCATTCATCTGCAAGGTAAATACGTGGTGCTGTCAGAGGTGCCTGACACAGCCCCGTAAGCCCAGGCAGTTCTTCCTGGCAGCACAGACGTCTCTATTTGATAACTTTGCTGTATTCCTGGGTCCACTAGGAGAGCCACAGCTGGATTTTAATCTCTGTGCAACTTTTTCTTTTTTAACTTTTTTTTTTGTTTTCTTGCATTTATCCATACCTTTGGTACATCGTGACTAAGGATCTCCCCTGTAGGGCATACGAAATTATCTGGAAGGCAGGAAAGCAGCATTGCCTTCAGACCATTAGTTAAAGGATCTGGGCACAACTCCAGACACTACCACTTTCCAGCTGTAGGACCTTGAATAAAAGACCCTTCACCCTTCTGAGCCTCAGTTTCCCCATTACAAAGTGGAAGGCAAATGAAACTGCACATACAGACATGTGCTGTAGATTGCTGAGCACCTCGCAGATGAAAGGACAAAGACTGCCCCCATTCTAAGCCCTGTCACTGCTCTCGGAAGCCTTGCTTGTCACTGACTCCATGAAGCTGTGTCTACAGCTAAAGGTGCTGGCCTCAGCAGAAAGAATTCATGGAGAAAAATCACTCCATTGAAGATCCTCTATTCCTTGGGCACAAACTAAATCTATGACATTGGGATGGTCACTCCTGAGATTCCTGGGTTGCCTGACCTCTTTAGAATGCCATGTTCTGGAACCTTTTCAGTCCCCAGCCTTACCACTCACCATACTTCACAAGCTTTTCCTTTATTTGTTAGATGTTGCCATTGCTTACCAAAGAAAGAGCCCCTTCTTCTTTGTTAAAGGAACCCCAATTTTTCGGGACTGAACAGTCACATGATTAGAAACCAGGCCCCTTTGGGCCCCAAGGAGTAAATCTTGACTGATCTAAATCAGTCATGGTAAAACTGACCCTCCCTTCCTAGTGACTGCTTTAGGAATAGGCATGTGACCACCTGTGGCCAATGAGAGCTGGTGGAAGTGTGCTGGGAGCATTGGGAAAAATTCTTCTTGCTGTTAAAAAAGGGATACAACAGAGACAAGTTTTTTCTTGTCTTTGGAATTATTGTGTGATGCTGTGACATTTGGCGCTATGGCAGCCACCTTGCGGACATTAAAGGAAAAGGCTGAGACAAAGACCACATTCTACAAATCAGAGCAGAAAGAAGGCCAGAGTCCAGGTCTTTGATGATGTAACTGAACCAGAACATTGCACTATCCCAGAACTAGCAATGGGAGGAGCCATTCCCACCCCTAGACCTGGAGGGCAAAGGGGAAGAAACAAACAAATGTGGAACCCAAGTCAGAGAGAGCTGCCTGGCAACAGCCGCAGTCTTCAGCAGATAGAAGCAGCCAACCCATGGCACTCCACTGGGAGGAACCAGAGAAATAAATACCCCTCTTTCCCCCCAGCCTCTACTGTCCTACGAGGGTCCTCTGTTGGCCAAGTGCACCTGGCCACAAGAGAATGAGGGAGCCCAAGGGAAGCGGTCCACAGAGGGCGGCGTCCTGGGGGCACAGCAGGAGTGAGGGCGTGGAAGTCAGTCTGCAGGAGGAAATGCAAACTACCCAGCACAGATACTATCCAGAGAAAGGACACACTAAGGAAAACTCCTTCACCCAGAACTCCCAGCCCCAGAGGAGCCAAAACTCTCTGGAAAGTTAATCCCACCACGGTGCCACAACATCATCAACCAGCAGCAGGCTTACAACAAACTCTGGTGGGTCTCCTTCATCTGTACAAGTTTCAACCATTACTTTCCTCATAAAGGAAACAGTTCTCCAAAGCCCACAGTAACCACAGGGCTTAGAAGTCTTGGGTGGGGCTTTCTGACTTTGAAGCAGATTCAGGGCTCTAGAGAGCCAAGAAGTCATACCAGTGACAGAAATCTGGACCCCAGGCAGACGAAATGGGTAAGCTGCCCCCACAGACGTGCAGGCGCTCTTCCCTTCACCCAAAGAGCAGCAAACACATTTATTATTTTATTATCACTGTGGCCCCTTCGCTTCCAACTGGGGAAATAGCAATTACTTTAAGGAGTTTAGTGTCATCCAATATCACAGTCTCCTCTTCACGCCCAGAAAACAAAAACTCACTCATCTCTGGACAGAAAACATGGACTCAAGTGCTCCTTCTTCTCATTTTGTGTCCACTAAGCCCTCAGGAAGTCATTTATGGCTTGCTGATTTTTAAATGGTTCCAAGAGGGGAGAAAGATTTGCCAATGATAAGAAGTAAAATGCAAATGTTTTTATTGATGAGATACACAAATACAGTACATTATACAGTGCCTGACATGGAAAAAACATTCAATGAATGCCAGCCATCAGTATTTACTATTATCATTCTTATTAATACTGGCCATTTCTTGAGCATTTACTGTGGAATACATATATTATAGACACTGGATCTTCAACTGCAACTGTTTCAATATCTGTGGTATTTTCTGCCCCATCACCTCTTTTCTAAGGACTATACCATGTCCCCAACCCAGACAGAGTTACTCGACCCAAGGACAGACACATCACCCATGCTGGGCAAAAGAGTACTTTGGGATTTAGGACCTTGACACCAAGAGAATGGGATCCATCTCATTCCTGCCCTTGAACCAATAGATTGTAAAACGTTAAATTTGTTTCAAAGAGAATGCTGCTCTACACAAGAGACGCAAAACAATCCTGGAGACGCATCGATCCTAAAACCAGCTTTCCAAAGCCCAGTGGCCACCCTGTCTTTCTGTGGCCTCTTGTTCTTGCGAACTACCTAGTAACCCGTCAATACACTTAAAATACTTTGCACTTAAAATACTTTCAGATGGGCTTCTGGCACTTGCAACTATGAACATTCCAAATAAGACAAAGCTTTTGAGACAAGTATTAATATCCCTACTTTGCAGATGAGAACACCAAATCGCAAAAAAAAAAAAAAAAAAAAAAAAAGTGAAAGAAGTATAATCTGCTCATGAAGTCCAGGGTACTAAATGGTGAAAGCTAACATTCAAACCCAGGATCGTCTGCTTCCAGTGCAGGCTCTCTCTACCCCATTAGGTCGGTTGTCCTCAGAACGGACTAACTTAGTTACCCCTTTCCCATATGGAATTTTTAAAAAATGAAGAGGTAAGGGAGAGGCACCCAGTATAGACTCACACTCAACTGAGTCAAACAGAACAGAGTTGAATTGAGTGACTGTGCTTCTGTGAATCTAAGCTACATGCTTTTTCACATTTCATCATTTCTAAAACAGTCATCTTACAATCAATGTGAGCACTTAAGGTAGTGTTTCCTTTCCCCCAAAGAGCTGTTATCATATCAGTGATCTAACTTATAATCACTAGTAACTTGTAAACAAATGGTAAAGTACTGTCACCTGGGAAGGTACCTACTTATTCTGATGATGCTTCCACTGTTGAAAATTATTTCTGGAATCCTTCAACAAAACTACATTTCCTGCATGTTCACATGGACACAGCTCATTTTTGCAGAGAAAGAGACTCCAATGACCATATGCCCCCTTGTTGCCACTCTGTGCATATGCAGTTGTTGATAAATAGCATGTGGCAGCCAGTCTTGGAAAATTTTAATTTTGTAACCTCAGGAAGCTCGAGCACATACTAGTCTCATTTATGAATACCAGATTTCAAAACCACTTACATGTGGAAGGCTACCTTAGTCGTAAGTAAAATAGTCTTTGGATGTGTACTTCATCAGCTCATTGGAACTGAAGAATTTCATTTTTTAATCAGTTCAAGTCCAATCACCAGCCAACAACCCAAATATGCTGCCGAGGGGATGGGCAGAAAACATGTGACTTGGTATGATCCCTATGGAAGGGAAGTTAACAATATCAAAAGTTCATACCCTTTTGACTGAGAAATCTCTGGACAATTAGGTGCTACAAATGCACTTGCACACACATGTACAGATTATTCACAAAAACACTGTAATATCAAAACATTGGAAACGCCATCAGTAAGGAACTGGCTACACAAATTATAATGTAGCTGTCTGATGGAATACTATTCTGCTGTTTAAAAAAAAGAAAAAAGCCGGAAGAGGTCCCTATATACTATTTCTATGTAGTGAGTATCCTCCAAAAATATCATACTGAGAAAAGCTATGGACAGTATGTGCAGCAGACTGTTTTGAATAAAGAGGGGGCAGAATTTGCACTTCTATTTGGTGGCATGCACATAATCTAAATTCTAGAAAGAACCTAAGGAACTCTTGAGAGGGGAACGTATTAGGTATCTATTGCAGTCCAACAAATTGCCTTAAACGTTGCAGCTTAAAACAACAAACACTTATTGTCTCATAGCGGCCATGGATCTGGAGCCCACAAGCAGGCTGCCTGGGTGCTTCGGGCTCAGGGTCTCTCTGGAGGCTGTAGGTGAGGCATCAGCCAGGACCGCAGTCCTCCGAAGGCTGTCTGGGGCTGAAAGATAAGCTTCCGAGCTCACTCATGGTTGCTGGCAGGCCACACTTCTTCACCGGGTATTAGCTGGAGACCCCAGCTCCTCGCCACATGGGCCTCTCCCTAGGGTGCCCGAGTGCTGTCACAATATGCAGCTGGCCTCCTCCAAAGGAAGAGATCTCAGAAAGAGAGAGAGAGAGAGAAGGGAGGGGGGAGGAAGGAGGGAGAGGAAGAGAGAGAAGAATCCCTCAAGACAGAAGGTACAGTTTTTTATAGTCTAATCTTGAAAATGACCTGCCATCACTTCTGCAGCATTAGTCACAAACACTAACCCTGTTATGATGTGAGAGAGGATGACACAGGCGCATAAGTGCAGGAGGTAGGGACCAATGAGACCACCCCAGAAGCTGACCACCTTGGGGGCACTGAGAAGACAGGGACAGGAATAGGAGAGAGACTTTTTACTATGGCTCTTATATCAGTTCATCTTTGAACTTTAAATTATATTTCCTACACTCAAAACATTGGAATTTAAAAGTGGGGGGGCAGGGCATGTCCCTAAGGACAGCCAGCAGCCTAGATCCTAGTTTGAGACTCCCTCTAATAGAGCCATGTTTCTCAAACTGAGGCACAGGCGCCCCAGGGAAACCTGCTGTATCTCTGGGACATGCAAAGCTATAGAGTACAAACATGGCCATCTTCCTAGAGCATCAACAGGCTTTACTCTGTAAGTGATTTAAAGTAGGGCACAAAGTAGAATGCAGAATTCACAAATATCTAAGACAAAACATGAGACTTCAAAGGAATTTTCACCGTTGGTGAGACTGTTTGAGGCTATACTCCGCTGAGCTGGAATGCATTCTCCTTTCTTCCTAGGAGTAGTTTGTTAAAAGTTGTAAAACCACTGCTTTGGGCTAATTGCTCTCCAGAATCACACAAGAAAATTGATCTCATTACTAGGAGGTAAATTTCATTTCAACAGAAGTTACCAATACAAGTTGTCTGAGTTGGCCATGAATAACTTCCAACTGTTTTTTAAAAACCCAATCCACCTTAGAGGGCCAACATGCTATTAATTCTAACAGGTCAAAGAGGTGTTCCTAGCTTTAGGGGTAGTGTCAGAATAAGGCATAGCCTCCAGCAGCAGCTACCTGGAAGTGAAGGCATCAGCTTTGCTTCTCTTTCTTTGAACCCAGCTTATGATCAGCACATGGAGCTGGTGTCCTTGCTGTCTGTCTCTCCATCTGTCTGTCTCTCCTTTTACTCCTCTTCCATGCTCTCCCCTTCAAACACAAAGTGAGCTATGCTATCCACTGAACAGTACATGGACGATGAAGGAAGGAAGACCCTGGGGTCTGACATGTGACTATCTGAACCCAAGCCCTAGCTTCCCCAGCTCAGGTCCTCTGTGACCGTGTGCAGTTCTTACCCTCTCTGGGCATGTTTCTTCACCTGTAAGATCATGAAAATAAAAGTAGGCCTGAGGTCATATTAGGTAAAGCTAATAACCAGTACTTGGCAGAGAGCAACCATTCAATAAATGTTAGCCATCGTCACCACGGAAAAGGCCTTTGAGAAGTTATTTCTCATTAAGCAATTAATGTCTATAACAAAAATGACTTCTGATCAACCAGCCCAATGGCTGATAAGAGACTGATAAAACTGTACATTTGTTTTCTTTACAATTCCCCTAGCCTCCAAATTCTTCACAGTGAACAGGTACAGTTTTTATAACCCGACGTAAAGCTGGCATCAGCTCTCTGCCTGCTAGTCCTGAACGTCAGCAACTGCTACTGATTTCTCCTTTAGCTGCCCCGCCTTCAGTATTCCAATTAAAGACAGAGTCCCTCATTTTTTGTTCATTTGTTGTTTTTCTGCCTTATTTTTATTTAAAAAAAAAAAAAAAGCAAAGTGGCTACACCACCTCCAGATAGCATGTTGATTTCCTACACTCAAGAGAAGAGAAAATTAGAATATCTCCTCCAAGGGCACCTCAGGGGGTGGGGGTGGGGGGCTCAGTAGGTGAAGCATGTGACTTTGGCTCGGGTCATGATCTCGCAGTTCAGAGATGTGAGCCCCGTATCAGGCTCTATGCTGACAGCTCGGAGCCAGGAGCCTGTTTGCGATTCTGCGTCTCCTCTCTCTGCCCCTCCCCTGTTTATGCTCTGTCCCTCTCTCTCATAAATAAACAAACATTTAAAAAAGAAAAAAGGAAATAAAAAAGAAATGTTTCTTCCAGTTCAAATTCTTCCACTCTCTCCCACCCGCCTACCCTAGGCTCCGGCACTCTGGAGAAAATCAGGAGCAGAAGCGGGGGGCGGGGGTGGCATGGTCCCACTACTGTGGAAGGCTGGATGAAATCAAGCTGAACAAGGGAAGTGTAAATTCCAGGGCACGTTTTACAACCCCATAACTTATAAGCACATGAGGATTTCAAATCAAGAACCATCCACATGCATACCCTTGGATTATTTAAGAGATAAGGCGTATCCAAAATTAGCATATAGATCAGAGGCACACGCAGTTGAGTGCTGCTAAAGTGGCTATAAATGCCTGAAAAACAGTTGTTTTTCTCAAGAGAGCATTACACCACTCCAGAACCTTGTTCAGGAAGTGTGAACTGTGAGTCAGACAAACCCCACTCAAGTCCCAGTTTGGGCTCCTAACTGTTGTGTCATCTTGGGGCATGTTCCCCAACCTCTCCACCTCAAAAGCCTGCTGGACGGATCAAAAGGGACATGGTGAGAAAATGTTCTCTAAACTATAAAGTGCTATGCAAATGCAAGACGCCATGAGTCCCTCTTCTTATACATATTTTTACACTCCGCCTCATTACAAAAGAGGACTTGGGGTAGATGTCAGTGCAGCTCTTTATTTTACCTTGAATTTCAGGAAAGAAAGGAAGAATCCTTGTTTTCTTTAGGGACATAAATACAATTTCCATGAGGACACACATGCAATTACTTTACTTAACAAAGCCTTGCTCAGACATAATGGAGAGATAAATTCCCCCTCAGTCTCATGAGGTTTGTTACCCACACTTTCCTAATTGGCTGAACGAAAGTACTGCTGAGTGCCTACTGTGTGCAGGACCTGAAACAATGCCCAGCACTGAAACACACATCACAGACACACCACCTACACATCATATGCATAAAACACACCCTTTGCAAGAGAGAAGCATGTAGATTTTTGGAATCCCAAGGGTCTTAATGCAAACTGGCTCCCAGCCCTACGTTTTCCATCTTTGTGACTTTGATTAAGTGTCCTCTGAGCCGCCGTTTGCTAAATGGAAACTAGAGATCAGCCATCCTCAGAGCTTCTCAGGATGACTGGAGATACTGAATATCAAGGACCTAGCAGGGTACTAACAGATTTCCAACAAATGACAGCTACTATTATTTTTCATCAATGCATATTTTGGTGCCTATTGTCAGAGTACTTCAGACAAACCCTTTTCTTCAAGGCAACAAACAACAGTATTAAGTTGATTTGGTTTTAAATTAATATGAGTTCCTGTAGTGTTTAGAAGAGAGATCACAATGATGGATGCTTGCTTCTCTTTCTCTTTCAAAAAATTTACAGTCCTTACATGTGACATCTAATGTAGCACTTTATGTCGTCCTACAAAGACTAAATTTAAATTGAAGAAGCAGAAACAGGGAGAGTCCTTGTTTGGGCTTAATTCGTACTTGAATATAATAAAATCCTATCCTAGAAGCTAAAGTCATAAAGCTAAAAGTCAGGAAGAAAAGAATGGCTAATTAAGCTCTGAAACTAAAATTTCTTTTTTTATCACTGTTTTGTTAAAGCCTAACAATTGGTCAGGCACAGGGGCTTAGATGTGCCATTCTAGTTAATGGTCGGTTACAAATTTCCACCATAAACTCATCTTCCTTCCAGTGCCTTAAATCTCAGGCACTGGGAGCTAATAAGTAGAGAAAGCTCTTAGGCCCAGGGCAATCTCTCTCTCTCAATCTAATCTCCCTCTCGCTGCCCCCATCTTCTACCCTGACATAACTGTTTGTAAAAGCTCCTGACTGCATGCCCAGAAATCCAACTCTAGCTAAATTAGCCAAGGAAGGAATACACTGGGTTACCCAGCTGGGGTAGTAGTTTACAAGAGCCAGGGCTCCAGGGACTAGAAACAAGACTCACAGCCACCAAGACATAGATTTTCTCTCCATTGCCTTTCTTTGTCTTTGCTCAGCCTTATTCTTCATCACTCTCTGTGGGAGGTAAAATAGATCCTGACAGTCCATATTCACATCCTCCCTCTTTAGGACCACAATCAATTCATCCCAGAGGGAGACTCTGATACACCCTGCTTATGCTGTGTGCTGCCTGATGGTCCAAGAGTTGGATGAACCGGGCATGTGCCATTTGGCCATCATAGCAGATGCTGGCAATGCCCATCTGTGTCCCTTGAGCCCGCATCGTTCTCATACAAGCCAAAGGCATCCCACTGTGAGCACCTGAGCCTCTCCACCTGAGGACTTGCTCTTGGCCAAGGCAAGCTGTAGGAAGTAAAAGTCCCTAGCGATGTCAGACGGGCAGCAGAAGATGAGTATCTCAGTTTTCTTACCACTGGGGGTGGGGGTGGGGGGACACTCTGAGGTGTGTTCCACACCATCTACCACAGCTCATCAAAAGAACTGAGCCTCAGGGGCCCATTAGCTTGCTCATTACCGCCCTCTATATTGGCTTAAATACCCTTATCTCATTTCTCCCTATAAAGGTTTATGTACCTGGGACTTGACTGGGCCACAGGGTTCCCAGATATTTGGTGCAGTATTATTCTAAATGTGTCTGTGACACTCTTTCTGGATGAGATTAACATCTGAATAAGTAGACTGAGTAAAGCAGATTGTGCTCCCTAACGTGGTGGAATGCACCAAATCAGTTGAAGGACTGACGAGGGAAAGACGACCAACCTTCCTCCAAGTGAGAGAGGACTCTTCCTGCTTGACTGCCTTCGAGCTGAAATCTCGGGCTTTTCCTGCCTTTACACTCAACTGAGACCTAAGCTCTTCCTAGGTCCTGAGCCTGCTGGCCTTCAGACTGAAAGTCTCCTATCAGCTCCCCTGGGTCTCCAGCTTGCTAACTCATCCTACAGTTCTCAGCACTGGTCAGCCTCCATAACTGTGTGAGCCAACTCTGTATGCCAACTCCTTATATTAAATAAATACATATTGTATTATATATGTTATACTGTAAATATGTATATGCACTATACTATATACTATTACATTACAGGTAAATATGTACACGTTCACATAGATCTTACTAGTTCTGTTGCTCTAGAAAGCACTAACACACAGTCGTGCTCATCCCAGTGCTTCCTGGAGTCACCTCCCACATAACCATCTTCATGCAAATCCTCAGCTCTGGGGTACCCGGCCTAAGACACCAGGCTTTCCCCAGAGAGGAGAGGCATGCAGCACTGGCAGGGGGAGCTGTGTGCAGCCACACGAAAGAAGGGGAGCTGCCTAAACAACAGGGCCCTAAGCACACAGAAACCTGCACCTACTCTGGTCCCTGCTGTTGGGCTGGAGGCGTGACATGAGACACACCCCCCAGAAAGTGTCAAATACGGAGGGTGCCATGTGGCCTGACAAGAGCTGGACATCCATGTGACCACATGCCCATCCCACACGAGGTTTCCCCATGAGAATCTGTCCCTGGGCTCTCCTCCCAGGCTCTCAGTGACTTCATCAGCAAGCATATGTGCTCTGTGGCAAAGCTCTGGTGTCCTGCTTTGTTCCTATTTGTGGTCAATCTCCAGCCTTGACTCCCAATCGCCAGCTTTGTTCTTACCCATTCCTAAACCCGACTCTCATAGTTTCTCTTTCTCAGACGGCCTTAAGGCCAGAGTTGCAAACTTAAATGCCCACAGAGGGCAGATATGTAATACAAGTGAAGACAAATGAACAAATGAAGAAGGACAACAGGGCCTATTGTTGACTGTGGCAACTGGAGAGCACATGCATCATCTAAGGAGAAACAAGTCAGCAAGGACTCCATTTAAGCATCAGCCATCAGACAACAAAAGGAAATAAAAGGCATCGGAATTGGCAAGGAAGAAGTCAAACTTTCACTTTTCACAGACACGTGATACTCAACATAGAAAACCTGACAGACTCCACCAGAAGCCTAGTACAGCTGATCCATGAATTCAGCAAAGTTGCAGGATACAAAGCCAACGTACGGAAATCGGTTGCATTTTTATACACCAACAATGAAGCAACAGAAAGAGAAATCAAGACACTGATCCCATTCACAATTGCACAAAAAACCATAAAATATCTAGGAATAATCCTAACCAAAGATATAAGAGATCTGTATGATGAAAACTATAGAAAACTTACGAAGGAAATTGAAGAAGATACAAAGAAAAGGAAAAACATTCCATGAACATGGATCAGAAGAATAAATAGAGTTAAAATGTCATTACTACTCAAAGCAATCTACACATTCAAGGCAATCCCAGTCAAAATTGCACCAGCATTCTTCTCAAAACTAGAACTATCCTAAAATTTGTATGGAACCACAAAAGACCCCGCATAGCCAAAGTAATATTGAAGGAAACCAAAACAGGCATCACCATCCCAGACTTTAGCCGCTACTACAAAGCTGTCATCATCAAGACAGTATGGTATTGGCACAAAAACAGAAACATAGACCAATGGAATAGAATAGAGAACTCAGATTTGGACCCAAAAGTGTACAGCCAACTAATCTTTGACAAAGCAGGAAAGAGCATCCAATGGAAAAAAGACAGCCTCTTTAACAGATGGTGCTGGGAGAACTGGACAGCAACATGCAGAAGAAGGAAACTAGACCATTTTCTCACACCATGCACAAAAATAAACTCAAAATGGATAAAGGACCTCAACGTGAGACAGGAAACCATCAAAACCCTAAAGGAGAAGGCGGGAAACAACCTCCTTGACCTCAACAGCAGCAATTTCTTACTTGACGCATCCCCAAAGGCAAGGGAATCAAGAGCAAAAATGAACTTTTGGGACCTCATCAAGATTAAAAGCTTCTGCACAGGAAAGGAAACAATCCATAAAACTAATAAACAACCGACGGAATGGGAAAAGATAGTTGCAAATGACATATCAGATAAAGGGTTAGTACCCAAAATCTATAAGGAACTCACCAAACTCCACGAAATCTAGTGAAGAAATGGGCAGAAGACATGAACAGACACTTTTCCAAAGAGGACATCCAGATGGCCAACAGACACATGAAACGATGCTCAGCATCCCTCCTCATCAGGGAAATACAAATCAAAACCACACTGAGATACCACCTCACGCCAGTCAGGGTGGCGAAAATGAACAAATCAGGAGACTCTAGATGCTGGTGAGAATGTGGAGAAACGGGCACCCTCCTACACAGTTGATGGGAATATAAACTGGTGCGGCCCCTCTGGAAAACAGTGTGGAGGTTACTCAAAAAATTAACAACAGAACTTCCCTATGACCCAGCAATAGCACTGCTAGGAATTTACCCAAGGGATACAGGAGTGCTGATGCATAGGGGCACATGTACCCCAATGTTCATAGCAGCACTGTCAACAATAGCCAAATCATGGAAAGAGCCTAAGTGTCCATCAACGGATGAATGGATCAAGAAGATGTGGTTTATCTATACCATGGAATACTACATGGCAGTGAGAAATAATGAAATCTGGCCATGTGTAGCAACATGGATGGACCTTGAGGGTGTTATGCTGAGCGAAATAAGTCAGGCAGAGAAAGACAAATATCATATGTGTGCATGTATAGGAGGATTAGGAGGAACTTAACAGAGGACCAAGGGGGAGAAGGAGGGCGGAAATGGTGGGGAAAAGGGAGTGAGGCAAACCATGAGAGACTCTTGAATGCTGACAAAAACTGAGGACTGGTGGATGTGGGGGGAGGAGGGGTGGGCATGGAGGAGGGCACTTGTGGGGATGAGCACTGGGTGTTATGTGGAAACTAATTTGACAATAAACTATTTGTAAAAAAAAATAAATAAAAATAAATAAAAATAAAAATAAATTAAGTTGATGGCCATGCTTAAAAAAAAAAAAAAAAAGAATACTGCTGACCTTCTCTTAACCACTCCGCATGATGGCTTCCCAGAGTTGTGCGCTTTGGCCATCGCCTAAGTCCCCTAATATCACTGCTGCTTACTATCCTTTCTCACTCACCCTCCACCAGCACAGTGCCCTTCTTTCTGTCCCAAGCTTGTTCCTGCCTCAGAGCCTTCGCACTTGTTCTACTCTCTGCTCAGGTATCTTTCCCAGCCATTTGATTCCCACCATTCAAGTGTCAGCTCACATTCTCATAGATGCCTTCCCTGATCTATCTACCCATCTACAGGCACTCTGAGTCCCCACCTCAGACAGGCTCCATCAGTGTTGCCAGTGTGGGTTTATTCACAGAACTTCTTACTCTTGGAAATCTTTACATATTCACTTATTTATTGTTGGCCTCCCCAGCTCTTTTATCTGCTCGGTGAGTACAGGGAACGGGTCTGTCTTGTTATTCTTGCGTTGTCAGCACTGAGAATAGTGCCTAGCATGTGTAGCAACATGGATGGACCTTTAGGGTTATGCTGAGCGAAATAAGTCAGGCAGAAAAGGACAAATATCATATGTTTTCACGTATAGGAGGATTGGGAGGAACTTAATGGAGGACCATGGGGGAGAAGAAGGGGGGAAATAGTGCAGGAAAGGGGGGGAGGAAAACCTTGAGAGACTCTTGAATGCTGAGAACAAACTGAGGACTCATGGGTGTGGGGGGGGAGGGAGGAGATGGGCATGGAGGAGGGCACATGTGGGGATGAGCACCGGGTGTTTTATGGAAACCAACTTGACAATAAACTATTTGTACAAAAAAAAAAAAAGAATAGTGCCTAGCAGACAGTGGGAGCTTAGCAGGTATTTGCTGAATTAACATCAAGAAAAGACATGAATAAAAACCATATGATCCTGTCAATAGATGCAGAAAAAGCATTTGACAAAATACAGCATCCCTTCTTAATAAAGACTCTCGAGAAAGTTGGGATAGAAGAACCTACTTAAACATCATCAAAGCCATCTATGAGAAGCCTTCAGCTAACATCATCCTCAACGGGGAAAAACTCAGAGCTTTCCCCCTGAGATCAGGAACACGACAGGGATGCCCACTCTCACCACTGCTGTTTAACATAGTGCTGGAAGTCCTAGCATCAGCCATCAGACACCAAAAGGAAATCAAAGGCATCAGAATTGGCAAAGAGGAAGTCAAACTTTCACTCTTCGCAGATGACATGATACTCTACATAGAAAACCGACAGACTCCACCAGAAGCCTACTAGAACTGATCCAAGAATTCAGCCAAGTTGCAGGGTACAAAATCAACGTACAGAAATCGGTTGCATTTTTATACACCAACAATGAAGCAACAGAAAGAGAAATCAAGACACTGATCCCATTCACAATTGCACAAAAAACCATAAAATACCTCGGAATAAACCTAACCAAGGATACAAGAGATCTGTATGATGAAAACTATAGAAAACTTATGAAGGAAATTGAAGAAGACACAAAGAAATGGAAAAACATTCCATGCTCATGGATAGGAAGAATAAATATAGTTAAGATGTCATTACTACCTAAAGCACTCTACACATTCAATGCAATTCCAATCAAAATTGCACCAGCATACTTCTCAAAACTAGAACAAACTATCCAAAATTTGTATGGAACCACAAAAGACCCCGAATAGCCAAAGTAATCCTGAAAAATAAAACCAAAACGGGAGGGATCACCATCCCAGACTTTAGCCGCTACTACAAAGCTGTCATCATCAAGACAGTATGGTATTGGCACAAAAACAGACACATAGACCAATGGAACAGAATTGAGAACTCAGAAGTGGACCCAAAAGTATACAGCCAACTAATCTTTGACAAAGCAGGATAGAATATCCAATGGAAAAGACAGCCTTTTTAACAGATGGTGTTGGGAGAACTGGACAGCAACATGCAGAAGAATGAAACTAGATCATTTTCTCACACCATGCACAAAATAAACTCAAAATGGATAAAGGACCTGAACGTGAGACAGGAAACTATCAACACCCTAGAGGAGAAAGCAGGAAACAACCTCCTTGACCTCCACCGCAGCAACTTACTTGACACATCCCCAAAAGCAAGGGAATCAAGAGCAAAAATAAACTGTTGGGACCTCATCAACATTAAAAGCTTCTGCACAGCAAAGGAAACAACCCAGAAAATTAATAGGCAACCAACGGAATGGGAAAGATAGTTGCAAATGACATATCAGATAAAGGGTTGATATCCAGAATCTACAAGGAACTCACCCAACTACACGCCCGAAAAACAAACAACCCAGTGAAGAAATGGGCAGAAGATATGAACAGACACTTCTCCAAAGAGGACATCCAGATGGCCAACAGACACATGAAACGATGCTCGGCATCGCTCCTCATCAGGGAAATACAAATCAAAACCACACTGAGATACCACCTCACGCCAGTCAGAGTGGCTAAAATGAGCCAATCAGAGAACTCTAGATGCTGGTGAGGATGTGGAGAAACGGGCACCTCCTACACTGTTGGTGGGAATGTAAACTGGTACAGCCCCTCTGGAAAACAGTGTGGAGGTTCCTCAGGAAACTAACAATAGAACTCCCTATGACCCAGCAATAGCACTGCTAGGAATTTACCCAAGGGATACAGAAATGTTGATGCATAGGAGCACATGTACCCCAATGTTCATAGCAGCGCTCTCCACAATAGCTAAAACATGGAAAGAGCCTAAGTGTCCATCAAGAGATGAATGGATCAAGAAGATATGGTTTATCTATACGATGGAATACTACATGGCAATGAGAAACAATGAAATCTGGCCATGTGTAGCTACATGGATGGACCTTGAGGTGTTATGCTGAGTGAAATAAGTCAGGCAGAGAAGGACAAATATCATATGTGTGCACGTATAGGAGGATTAGGAGGAACTTAACAGAGGACCAAGGGGGAGAAGAAGGGGAGAAATGGTGGGGGGAAAGGGAGAGAGGCAAACCATGAGAGACTCTTGAATGTTGACAAAAACTGAGGACTGATGGATGAGCAGGGGAGGAGGGAAGGGCATTTAGGAGGACACTTGTGGGGATGAGCACTGGGTGTTATGTGGAAACTAATTTGACAATAAACTATTTGTAAAATAAAATAAAATAAAATAAAATATATATAAAAAAAAAAGAAATTAAAAAAAAAAAAAGAAAAGAAAAGACATGAATCTGGGGCACCTGGGTGGCTTAGTCGTGTTAAGCGTCTGACTTTCACTTAGGTCATGATCTCGCAGTTCGTGGGCTGAGCCCGCATCGGACTCTGTGCTGACTGCCAGCTCAGAGCCTGAGCCTGTTTCAGAGTCTGTCACTCCCTCTCTCTGACTTCTGCTCACGCTGTCTCTCTCTCTCTCCTAGAAATAAATAAAACATTAAAAAAAAAGACATGAATCTGATATGCTAACAGCCCAATATCTCTAAGCTCAGTTTCCTCATCCATCATATGAAGACACCATCACCGGCCTCCCAGGAGGTGATGTAAAAATTATATCAGCCAACAAGAGACTCCCTAAATGCTAGTAGTCTTTCCTCCGAAACCTGTGGCTTCTTTCCTTTCTCTGTAAGACTAAAACAAACCACAACCAAACAAACTACTCTCTAGAATAAGATCAGCCGTGGGACACCTGAGTGGCTCTGTTGGTTAAGGTTCTGACTCTGGGTTTCAGCTCAAGTCACAATCTCACAGTTCATGAGACTGAGCCCCACGATGGGCTCTGCGCTGACAGCATGCAGCCTGCTTGGGATTCTCTCTCTCTCCCTCTCACTCCGCCCCTCCCCTGCTTGTGCTATATCTGTCTCTCTCAAAATAAATAAATAAACTTTAAAAAAGCAGCAAAAATTCCAACATAATCAACCAATTGCCAAATGACATCTACTGTTTAAATTTGCTATTGTAGATTCTGCTCTTGCTTCCTGGGAGCAGGTGAGACATTGTGACCAGAAACAACAATCAAGGCAGGCATGCCCAATCTCAACCCCCAAGGCATGAAGCTGAAAAAACCTTGCAAGCATCTGATTTCAACTACTAGTGTACACACATGTTTTAATAAAATGACTTTACCCACCCTGAGAAGAAGTATCATTGATGTACAACAAAAGCTGACATTCAAAAGGAAAGCTCTAAGTCAGTAAGAAGATTATCCTGTCTGTTGAGTGCTTGCTACTTGCAAATCAAAAGACCAGACACTCAGAAACCTCTGAAATAAGACTGAACACCAGCCCCCTTAGGCCACCCTTTTTGTTATACAGTTAGAGAAACTGAGGCCCAGAGAGGGTAAGTGATTGATGGCAGTCACAGAGCCAGTTTACACCAGAGCCAGATCTCCTGATTCCCTATGTAAGGTTCTTTGTTATTATCCCAGGCTGGCTATAAATACAACCATTACTTTAGCCCAATTAGCATCCTTTCCTTTGCTGATAATAACATTCCTGCTTTCTTTGGAGCAAAAATATATTTCTTTCATTTTTCATCATGTAGTTTGGGTAGAATTAACACCATCCCCTGGTACGACCTGTAAGCACATGACCTTGATGGACCAATCACCATCTTCTATTTCCATGGCCACATGAACCTTAATGCCCAATGAGAGTCAGCCCCAAAGCTTCTGTCAAAACTCTTGGTAATGTAAGTTCTTTTTCTCAGTTTGTTACTAAGCTTTACTAAGATAAATAGGGAACTACTGATGATACAGGAAAGAGCCTGATAATGAAGTCAACATGAACAAAAGGAGAACTGAAAGCTACAGATCAGAGAAGACTACACAGTACATCAACTAACCACCTGGACCCAACCATTTCTGAAGTCCAGTAATATCTGTGGGCTTCGGAGCTGCATGCAACAGAAGCAAAATGTAACTGTAGAAGTTTGGCTAATACAGCACCTCACCTCTCATCCAATTTCATGGAATACAAAAGACATTATCAATTAAAATTTACAAACAGCACCAATTTAAAAAAAAGCCCTCCAACTTCAAAACAGAATTTTTCTGCTCTTTAACTACATGGCTTACAGAAATTCCTAATCCATTCTATGTGTCAGCTTTTATCTCTCTTAAATGAAGCATGTGCAGTATACCTTTTTGCCCTGGGGTCAAAGCCAGATTACCTTATCCAGGAAAGTACAAAGGTATAAAACAGTATTATTTTCCAAGAAATCCCAGTACATAAGTCCAAGAATATATGAATAAGGGTGTCAGAATCACACTGATGGACTCAGATTCCAGCAACATCACTTATTTGGACAAGTCTCCTAACCGCTCTGGCCCTCAGTTTCCTCGTCTGTAATAGGGAGACCCCAATCAAATCTACCACATAGGATAGTTGTAGAAAGCAACAGATATCAAAAGTCCTTAGTTCACTTAGTTCTGGCACAGCATAAACACTCAAAATCTCTAGTGCATGATTGCTGTCGATAACTATTTATTTGTGGACACTGTATAAATGTTGATACTATAATGAATGTTGCTAATGTTGTTACTGTTGAACCTTGTATTCTACCACAAATACAATTTCCTCCAGCCAATAGGAAATTCTATCCTACAAACCACCAGCCCCCTTAGCAGATCCAGCTACATAGCTTGTCAAGGAAATGACTTAACATCTTCTTCAATCAGGACAACTTCAAGGAAGAAAAATAAAACACAAGCCTGACTTCAACTGCCATTCAGGAAAGTTTCCCAATTACCACTACACTTCTGCACATCAAATATGAATTACTTTAATTGCTCCATAAGGACGCACTGTTGAAACATTTGACTTGCCCAGAACTAATTGTCTGTCAAAAAGATATTTTGCAGCCAAGCAAATCACTTAATTGGACATCTAATTTAACTGAAACCTTTTTTTTCCCTTACTTATTTCATGCTTTCCTCCCCTGTTTTTGCTAAATTGTGAATGCTAGGCACTGCTTTCAAAAATCATTTTATTTTGGAAAAAAATCATATTATCTTGGAGTTTTTTCCTATTATAAAAGTAATACATGTTCATTATTTTAAAAAACTGAAAAAAATTTTAGTTCAAAAATGGAAAAAAAAAAACCCACAATTGCCCCTGGACTCACTGCCCAGAAAAAGACTATCAAGATTTCAGCAAATATCCTTCCAATTATTTTCTATAATAGATTGTCCTACATAGTTAACAAAAATATATATTCAATTTTGTAAGCTGAACTCATCACTTTATGTTTTAAGTTGAACACTTCCACTTTCCTTTGCAAGGTCTTCAGAACATTTTTAGAAACAGCAGAATATTTCCAACAACAGCCTGCTTAACCACCCAGTTAATGCGGGACTTTTTGGTTATGAATAAAGTTTTGCTCATGTTTCAGATATATTTTCCTTAGAAAAGATTCTCCTTACAGGAAGACAACTGTCTACACATCTCTCATGTTTCTGCACATCGTATATCAGTTTTTGTTCCCAACTATCTTTACAAAGATGTCTGTACAGCTAACAGCATTGGAAGACAGACATAATAGAGCAGAAAGCAGATTTGCTGACCAGGATTATAAAGGACATACCTCCCTCCAAGGCAAAGATTGAGCAGCATTTTTATGAAAAGATTGGAATTCCTCAGCTAGGATGCCAACCTACTGTGTGCATGGTGTCTACCTGAATATACCTCCAAGTCACCCCTGCGAGGCTTACGAGTCCAGGGAACTGGCACATGCTTCTCCCCATGCCAGGAATAATAAAGCCCTTTGTCTCTGACCCTGGAGTCTCATGTCTTCTGCCTGCATCTGCGAAAACTGTGGTGGGATAATTTGCTAGCTTGTGCACAGGGTAATATCTCAGACCTTCATAGTTCTTAACACTCTGAAAGTAAACATGAGGGGTCAATGAGTATGAGCAATTGCTAAAGCCCTTCATGCCAATTTCCAATTAGCTTTCCAAACTTAAGTGTAAATCATGGCCTAAAATGTGTCATGTCTTCAGGAAGAGATGCCTGTGCCTGATTTGAGTGCAGGTGCCCTCTCCTCTGGAGCCCATGCTGGCGTCAGCCCCCATTCTTCCTGACTGCTCTTTAAGAGGCTGCTTGCCTCACTACTCAAGTCCCTCAGTTGAGCTTTCTTTTCTGGATTACTCTTCTGTGTAACAGAAAGTGGGCATGAAGGAGAATAAAAGGGAAAAGAGGGGAATTTGTTTACTTTCTACCCAGTGCCGGCCACAACATGGAGAACACTTCCATGAGATGGAGGCATCCATTATTTCTATCTACCAATCAGTCCCTGCTCTAAGAAGCTTTCCTGAGACCTGCACATTAGCCTCTGATCTGGCCACACCGGTGACCATGTGAACTAAGACTAGCCAGTGAGAGCCTTTCCCTGGCACTTTTCACATTGTAGCCACATGAAGTCTCTTCCATTCTGCAACAGGAAAGTTACTGGAGCCACGGTTCTAGTTAAGTATAGAAAAGCAATCTGAGGAAACAAAGCCAATCTGAAGTGAAGACAGGTTTGAGAGGCACTGGGGGATGGTTTATTATACGTTCTGGTCGTCCCTTCAACTCCAACCCTACCCTTCCCAGATTTAGTTACTGGAGTCAATAAATTCCCCTAAATTACTTCTAATTACTTCTAATGAGTTTCTGTCCTTTACAACCAAAATAATCTTATGGACAGTAGCTAGAATTCAGTGAGAATTTAATGTGCTATGCCCACTAACCCACCTAATCCCATCTACAATGTGGGAGGTACTTCTATCAACCCCTAATTTACAAAAAGGGAAACTGAGGTTAGTGAGCAACGATGTCCTAAAACAATTAGTTACACTGATGGGAAGAATGAGAGGGGAGTATATATCCAGGTGTCTTGGTCCTCAAGCCTGTAGGCCTTCATGTGACCATCAAGTCCTAGCCATAATTGGAGAGTAGAGAATTGAAACCCATCACTGTTTGCTTACAGACTTTACTTAATTAAGCCACTCTACCCTTCACTGATGGGTTTTTTTTTTTTATACTCAAAGTTATCTACTCCGTACTATATAATATCAAATTTAATAGCTAACATTCACCATCATCTACTCTGTTACTGCTTTCCTATTTTCATACTCAAAATAATCCCATGAAGCATTTTGTTTGTTTGTTTTTGAAAGAAAGTACAAGAGGCGGAGAGGGGCAGAGGAAGAGAGAGACAGAGAAAGAGAATCTTAAGGCAAGCTTCACACTCAGCATGGAGCCCAATGTGGGGCTTGATCCCACAACTCCAGGATCATGACCTGAGCCAGAATCAGGATTCGGACACTCAACCAACTGAGTCTCCCAGGTGCCCCCGTGAAGCAATTCTTATGACTCTAATTTCAACGATGCAAAGTGGGGGGACAAGGCTGAGAGAGGGTAGAGTTTATTCAAGGTCACACAGCCAGTGAGTGGAAAGTTGAACTTGATCCCTCTGATTTCAAAGTCTGTGATCATTCCTCTACACCTTCCTCTTTGAACTCAATGGCCACTTTCTACAGGCCTAACAGCTTATTACCAGGATGAGCAAGGCTATGCTTCAGTAGTAAACAAGTCCTGACTGTCAGTAACTTAAAACATAACTTAAAACAACATTTTATTCCTCACTCACACTACACGTTCTTTACAGGTCAGATGAGGACCTCACGCCCAGATCCAAGCACACACAGCAACCACTACCTGGGATGTTGCCAGTGTCTGTGGCAGAGAGGACAGAATTGCTGCCTCATACTGGCACTTAAAGCTTCCGCCTGAAAATGACAACCATCACTTCTGTGCCTTTGTCGATGGCCAAAGCAAGTCACATGGTCACACCTGCCTTTCCTGGGGAATGGAGGGTCCGCCATTTGCCCAAAAGACAGAGACATGGAAATACTTGATGAACAGCATTAAAGACTACCCTGGGGCATAACTGACCTTACTATATTTTATTCCCATCCAGACAGCCTCAGATGTCATTGTATCCGGCTCCCCATCACAAAGGTGGGGAGGGGAGACATATAATTACTACAGTTGTCCAGAAAGACTTATTAAAAAGTCTGGTTTTGGGATGTTTTCCTTCCAAGCGTTTCCCATTTGTCAGACTCTGTCATTGCAGCAGATAACTCTGTCAAGACCTCTCAAAACCCAGGCTAAGACTTATCTATCCATAATCCCCAAATTCCTCATTCAGAAGAAAAATGATTCTACAAATATCTCCAACTTCATTTCCTTGGGCATGACCTCTTCTGACTCTCTAACATTCCCCAGTCAGGGCTAACTATGCTGAATCCTGAAGGCGGAAGATGCCAGGCCCCAGAGCTAATGGGACACAGAAGACAAAGGCTGCCCACATAAATACCATCACCACTAGTTATTGAGTATTCTATGTCTGGCAAGTTATATCATTATGGGGGTGCCTGAGGGGCTCAGTCGGTTAAGTGTCCAACTTCAGCTCAAGTCATGATCTCATGGCTCATGAGTTCAAGCTCCACATCAGGCTCTGTGCTGACAGCTCAGAGCCTGGAGCCTGCTTTGGATGGTGTGTCTCCCTCTCTCTCTGTCCCTTCCCTGCTCATGCTCTGTCTCTGTTTCTCTCTCAAAAATAAAAACATTTTTAAAAAGTTATATCATTATACATGTATTTATTCAATCAGAAACTAGAAACTGAGTTAATACAGCACTGTAGATACAAGCACAGCTCTAGAGCAAGAGGACCTCTGTTCAAATCCCAGCTCCCCTGCTTATTAGCTGCATGACTTCTCAGTGCCTCAGTCTCCCCATCTAGAAGAATAAGGAACATAATTCTTACCTACTTCACTGGGTTGAGAGGGTTAAATGAGCTAATATGGGTTGGGCATTTAGAACACTGTTATCCCCTTAGAATGCTCAAGGTAAATATTTGTTGTTATTATTATTACTATATGCCAGGCATTGTCCTGTATAATGGAGAATACAGCAATGAAGAGAACGGAGAAGGCTCCTGTCCTTACAGAACTTATAATCTAGTGAGGGAAAGACACTTTATTAAGCAAGCAACCCCTGATCCAGCCATATCTAAAGCTAATGCTGCATTCATGAACTTTCCAATTTCCTGACACATTCTTTTTCTTTGCCAATTTCCTGAGGCATTAGGGCCAGTTCGAGCCGAGTCTCTCTCAATTGTGATCAAAAGTGTCCTGATCAATTCAAAGCCCTGAAGCCTAAGCTCTTTCTGGTTTTCCTTTCAGCCTCTTTTCAGCTGAGGGTCTGTCCGTTTGCACCTAACACCATCAGTGTATCATATCTGTTAAACCACCTAGGGAGGCCCTTGAATATTCAAACCAGTCTTTAGACAGAGCTGGAAACTGTACACGGTAAATTATAACAAGCCTGAAATGGAAGCATGATGTGGATCATTCCACAAGAGAGCAATAAAATCTGTCTTGACACATACAAGTTTTATAGAAACCATGACTGTGTTTTACATTCACACACACACACACACATAACCTCATCTACAAAGTAAATTTGATTTTCTCATGTTCTAATTAATGCAGCCCTTAACATAAGAAGGATAACTTGTCAATCGCCAGTTAATCTCATCAATATGACGCATTTGTCCCACTCCTTGAGAGCCCCCTCCCCGATCACATCCGGAGAATGTCTGCCACCCTGATGAGCAAAGAGCGAGGTAGGCCAGAGAGTCAGTGGATGTCAGTGACACATGCCTGGGTTTGGGGCCTCCCGGGTCTAGTTGTGAATGTCGCTCCATCACTTATTTATTGTGCACCTTAGTTTGGATCTCCATTAAGACAAGAATACAGGCGTGGGTGGTTTATTGGGGAAGAAAATGAGACATGGTGTGGGGAGTGAGACAAGGGAGGGGAGGCAGACAGTGGAAGGAGAATCATCAAGTGAGCTGAATCCTGAAGGGAAACCCTGGGAGACAGGCACAGGGGGAAGCACACCCAGTCATGGGCTGACTTTCCAAAAAAAAAAAAGGAACTACTGAAATAAGGAAATGAAGGAAGGAAGAAAGGGAAGGAGGAAGGGAAAAGGAAGGGAAAGAAGGAAGGAAGGAAGACAAACAGACAGACAGATAGACAAAGCCCTGATGTGTATTGTTTGCTCATTTCCATGGTGTAAATACTCCCACCCTGGCTGATTTCAAGCTACCAACATGATGACCTTGAATAAGGAGTTGGGGGAAGATGCACAACCAGCCCTCACACACTGTGGACATGAGCCATCCACCAACACAGGTCAGTCCCCAAGAGAGGGACACTCCCCAGTAGAGATGTGACTGCCCCTAGACTTCCATGTGTCATGTGCTGAGTGAAGAAAGTTACCACCAGACGAAGTCCTCAAGCAAAGAAACACAAATGCACTTGTGTGGACAAGTGGACACTCAGAGGTAAGGGTTAGGCTACGTGGGAAACACTGAAGGCACCTGCTACCTTGTGTAACAGTGGAAGAACCATTTCATGCCTCTGCCCTCAGTGCCCCATCTGTAAAATGAGGAATCATTCACTCTCTGCACAAATGTTTAGAGGCTGCTTACTATGCGCCAGGCACTGTGGAACCCCTCGGGGATATGACCTTAAGCAACACTCACAAAGTCACTGTGATGGAGCTTACAGTCCAATGGAGGAAACCAGAAAAGCCTCTAACCAGACAAACCACAAAGTAACAAATACCATCAGAGTCAGAGAAGGTGATGGGACAGAGATTAACTTGGAGCAAGGAGCATGAATGGGAAAACCTCTTAAAAGGGTACCATTTAGGGTATACACACATGAGTGTTTCATCTGAAGGTTTGGGAAAGTGCATTCCAGGCACAGGGAACAGCAGATACAAAAGCCTCAAGGTGAGAAAGCACTTGGCTTGTCCACACATGAGAATGGACATCGGTAGGGCTGGGTGAGAGCGAGAAGGTCAAAGCCAACAGGGGACGAAACCGGAGCTAAGGAGGAGTCGGTGCACACAGTGCCTGTGCAGCTTCCTGAGGAACTGGGAGAACACACTCTTGAACATTTGTTATGAGGGTGAAATGGGCTCTCATGTGTCCACTAGGCATGACGTATTTTATTAGCCCAGGAAACAGCCACATCTCTAGTTTCACCAATTAATTTCATGCCTTCCTACTAAGCTTACAGGAGCAAGACATCTAGTATCTCCCTCTATATTTCCCTTCCCATGGTCCAAAATTTCTGAAGCTTTACATAATCAAAAGGTTACTTCCAAACTCCAGACAGAAAGACACCTGAGGCGTCAGATCCATTGACTGGCTGCCTTGTTTTCCTCCTCCTCACCTCCAAGACGGCCACAAGGTGTCGCTGCCGACAGCCAGTTCAGTACAGTCAGGATGTCTGCCTACTTGTCTGTCGATGCCCACACAGTCCAGTCAGTCCCAACCCAGGACACAGTGGTCCTCCTCCACACTTGAGCTCCCAGGTGTCAGCTCTTTGAACTTGTATGCCAACACTCAAACCTTGAAGCATGTGTTCCCTTCTAGGGCCTTCAGGATCCTGTCTTACAGACCTGATTCGGGCCCATCTCAATCTATTCCTAGTCTAGTGTGAACAGAGTCAACAGCTGGGACACCCCTTTCCTCTGGGGTAATTTCAGTTCTAGAATTTTGCTTTCTTTCTCCATCAGTAGGCATTAGTTGGGAATATTCCCATGTATCCAAATAGAACTCTAAACCTCATAAAGATAGGGCTGGGTGAGAAACGAGTAACGCTTGACTTTAATGACTTTATTTATTAAGCTTTCTTTTACTCCATGCCTGGCCCTATGTTGAGGAACATACATACATATTTATATAAATATAAATTCTGTTACTCATCACCATATCATCCCATTTGACAGATGAGAACACTGAGATACAGGAAGATTAAAACAGCTGCCCCTGTTCTTCAAAAATGATTTGAAGATAAGCAGTTTGACAAGACAGCCTAAGCTTTCAAGGACTATGCTCAATAGCCTCTCTGACCCACTTCGTACTAGGAAATTCTCTATACAAAATGATGCACCTTCTCCCCAGAAATCCTCTTTGGCACCAGAGATCTTGAAACGGCAGGCTCAGGGCACTTGGGTGGCTCAGTTGGTTAAGTGTCCGACTTCGGCTCAGGTCATGATCTCACAGTCTGTGGGTTAGAGCCCTGCATCGGGCTCTGTGCTGACAGCTCAGAGCTTGAAGCCTGCTTCAGATTCTGTGTTTCCCTCCCTCTCTGCCTCTCCCCATCTCGCTCTCTGTCTCTCAAAATAAAATAAAGATATAAAAAAATTTTTTTTGAAGAAAAAAAGAAACAGCAGGCTCACTTAGGTGCTTTGTTATACCTCATTCCCAGAACAACTTGCAAAACAAAGAGGTTCAACACAAGTGGCCGACCAGGAGATAAAGCAATCTCAAGCATGTTTTCATCATTCAACTCCAATTAACAAAAATCAATTTCTTGAAGTTTTTCTATTCTTCAAAGTCTCGGCTGAGGTTGCTTGTTTTGACTCTGAATCCTTGCACAATCCAGAGAAGACAGGTAACAGCTTTCATATGTCAAAGGGATCCAGCCAACTTTAATTAATATAGTTGGAAATTCTTTGCGATATCTTTGTGAATTTGAAGTTATAAAGGCTGGCTTGATGTGTCAGAAGAACCATGCTGGAAGCCTTTATAATTCCTCCTTTTTTTTTCCTCTTTCTTTGTGATAATTCCCAGTTTGGGAAAATGTCTGGGTGTGCACTATTCTCTGCTGGGGGTAATTTGGTTATTGGACGCCCTCACCTCCTACCAGCCAGCTGTGAAGTGGTTCACTGTACACACAGCCTCTGCCACAACTAAGCTGTGATTCAGCAACACCAGTGCCACAGGGAAGGCAGACACACTGGATTACCAAGACTGGTTCCCTTATCCACTGAACCTCCATTTTCTATCTAAGAAATTGGATTAATCATGGATTTTATTTTCCATATTTTATGATGCTTTGACATTTTAGGGCCTTCTGGACTCAGGGAGGGACTGCCCCTCCCAGGGTTTGCTAATTCCTACAGATAGAAAACAACTTGCCTTTGAGCATCTCTTTGAAATGTGGACCAATTGGGGTCCCTGGGTGTCTCAGTCAGTTAAGTGTCCAACTTTGGCTCAGGTCATGATCCCACAGTTCATGGGTTCAAGCCCCGCATCAGGCTCTGTGCTGACAGCTAGCTCAGAGCCTGGAGCCTGCTTCAGATTCTGTATCTCCCTCTCTCTCTGACCCTCCCCTGCTCATGCTGTCTCTCTCTCTCTCAGAAATAAATAAAACATTTAAAAATTAAAAAAAAAAAAAAAAGAAACGTGGACCGATTAATCCCCAATCTGCGTCCCCCTATCCACCTTATTTTATCATGCTCCTGCAGCCTGGGTCACTATCTCTCTGCCCTACTTTGTACCAAGGCCAGGTATCAGATAACTGGGGGCCACCCCCATAGCCCAAGCCTTCCAAGGTTATTCAAAACAGCCGATCCTATGTTTGTTCCATGTACCAACTTTGCCTTGTCCATGAAAGCCACAATAAATGCTTGGGTCCACACTTTCCCTCTGCTCCTGGTGCCTCCTGACGGGCCTTGGTGCTTCTCCACGTACCCTCTACAGCAGGGCATGCCCATTCTAATGGGAACTGGAGGTAACAAACCACCTTTTCAGTGGCAATCGTGTTCTGAACTGGTGGCCTCACCAATCCTGAATAAAACCAAGATCTCAGGTACATTTTTTAAAAATAAATGAGTATCACAATGCCAGCTGATGGGATTATTTGCTTCTGTGCAGCTAAAATTGCCTAAATAAAGGGCATGTCTCTTTCAAGGATGCTAGTAAGGAGAGGTACGGAGGGACTGGGGGACAGTGCTCTGAAGACATCAGAAAATCAGAATTATCACAACTCTGCCATTCATGGGCTGGGTCATCAGGCATGTCCTTTAATCCCATGCATACCCTCATCTGCAACAGGGACCAGCAGTGCTGCCCTCCTTGCCCCGCAGAGCTACTGTAAGAACCACATGCGGCTGAGATGTGAAAGTTCTCCATAACTTGGAAACACCACCAGCAATAAAAATTCACTGGGCACGTGCTCCCAGGAGGCAGTACAGCATGGTGGGTAAGAGCTGAAGCTCTTCGGTCAGGCTACTTGGGTTCAAGTAACTTCAGGCAACTTAATTTCTCTAAGCCTCAGTTTCCCCACTTGTACAATGGGTATACTAATAGTACCCTGACCACAGAACTGATCAGTGGGTAGGATGTGGTGAGGGATGTTCACCAGAAACAAAGAGCCAGGTTGGGATTCATTGACAAAACAAAATCTGGACCACATATCCCAGGAAGGATAGACAAGCTTAAAGATCCAGAGCAGGGGTTTGCTCCAACACTCCCTTCTAGAATAAAGACTCCAATAATCTGTACTAGTGTCTTCCAGCCACGGTAACCACTGGAGCTCAGTCTCCATGGCATCTGACACAGGGAAAGCACTCAGTAAAAATAAGGCATGGCTGGCATGGAGAGGAACAAGCCACGCAAGATCTCCCTCCCCTGCAGCTTCTCTTCTTACTGGTGAGCAGAATCATGGTTTGACCTCCCTGGCTACTGTACTGGTACTGAAATCTGTTTCCAGAGCCTGCAACCCTAGAGAACTCCATCAGATGGTCTGTTGGGTACCTCAACGCTCACTTGTCCAAAAATGAATTTTTTCTACCTCCCAAATAATTTTACTCCTATTTCTGGACTCCCTTTTTCAGTGGGTATCATCTCCATTCACCCAGTTACCCAAGCGAAAGATCACCACAGGATCTTTCAGTCTTTCTTCCTTATACCCCACATTCAACCAACTGCCATGTTCTCTTTACTTCCTAAACCAAGGGATTAATTTGGGAACCCTCTTTTCTCATTTGGACTTTTCTTCCCAGTGAAATATCACATCTGGAGATCCAGCCATTGCATCCAAATCCCAGACCAGCAGCAGGAAGAAGGGATTAAAAAAAAAGAGGTATGCCCCTTCCTCTGAGAAAATGTCCATATTTACCTTTGTCCAAATGTCCATATTTACCTTTGTCCAAATTTCTCTTTGCATTTCACTGGCCAAAACTAACTCACAGGACTACAGCTAGTTTCATGAGATACTGCCAAGTGGGGGAGGGGGGTTGTTTTGTTTTGTTTTTAGCCGAATCTATGCTATCCTAATTAAAATTAGGGTTTGAGTTTCTTTTCTTCCTCAAAAATTCAGTCTTCAAGTCATTAAATGGAATCAAACAAGGGAAGCATCCGTGACAAGGGACAGAAGCCTTGGGTGTTGGGGTGCTGAAGCCTGAGATGGGTATATAACCTAAATATAATCTTGACAAAGCACCAGATAACCCCAAAATGAGACACCTTGTACAAAATAAGTGGCCTTTACTCTTTAAAAGTACCAAGGTCAAGAAAGTAACAAGGGGACTAAAGAACTCTTTCCAAATAAGACATGATAACTAAGTGCTATGTAGGACTCTGGATCGGAACCTTTGTAAAAGGCATTACTGAAATAGTCTGAACATGAATGGGGTCTGTAGATTAGATGGTAGCAATGTATCAGTGTGAATTTCCTGGTTTTGAAGGTTTTATTATAATTACATAGGATAAGGTCCTTTATTAAGACATACACAGTAAAGTATTGGAAAATGGTGGGCATCACATGAAAATCTTATTCACAAATGATGGACGCTGGGAATTATTTGTAGTTGTAAGTTTTCTCCAAATTTGAGATATTTTCCCAAAAAGTGCTGGGGGTGGGGTAGAATTAGGACTTTATTTCAGAGAAGGAAGGGAGAAGAGAATATGGATGTTTGGACATGCAGACAGCAGGCTCCACCACAGATGGTACTTAAATAATGTATCTGAGGAGGTTATTCCAAGGAAATAATATTTAAAGCCAGAGCTAAAGACAAACAGAGCCATCTATATGAAGAGCAGGGAGACAAACTTTTCAGGCAGAGGAAACAGCACATGCAAAATAGCTGCACTTGCTTCAGTTACAACCCCTGCACTATGGTTCAAAATAACAAATAAACAGTAATATGGTTGAAAACAAACTGTGATTGCTTCAGAAACATAAGTAAGCCCCACTGTAAGCAGACACATGTATCAGTCAGCTATGGCCATAATAATGCTGTAGAACAAACAGCCACAAATTCTCAGCAAGCGTTTATTTCTCATCCATGCTTTTGTGGGTTAGCTAGGGCAAGTCTGCTTGAGGCTGCTGGTCTGCAGTTATGCAGGGGAAACTGTGCTCCACTAGTCTGTCATTTTCCACAGCTAGTAACTAACGAAGGCAAGTTGTTCTCATGGAGAAGACAGAAGCACAAGAGGAAAAGCCTCATCACACAAGCACATTGCAGGCATTTGCGGGAGTTAGATTTGCTCGCATCCCTTTTTTTTTTTTAATATTTTTATTTATTTCTGAGAGAGAGAGAGAGAGACAGCGTGAGCAGGGGAGGGTCAGAGAGAGAGGGAGTCACAGACTCTGAAACAGACTCCAGGGTCTGAGCTGGCAGTCAGCACAGAGCCCGATGCGGGGCTCGAACCCACGAACCACGAGATCATGACCTAAGCGAAAGTCAGACGCTTAACCGACTAAGCCACCCAGGAGCTCCTGCTCGCACCCCTTTGGCCAGAGAAAGTCACATGACCAATTCAACAGTCAAAAGGTGGAAAAGTAGCCTACACTCATCATCAGGGCTAAGTTACATGGCCTGGTCCAGTGAGCTCAAGAGGCAGAAAATGAATATTTATTCAACAATAATCGAATCTACCATAAAGCTCAAACGCTTCACAAAAGAGCCGCAGTTAGAAATCGCTTCTATTGGAGCGCCTGGGTGGCTCAGTCGGTTGAGCGCTGACTTCAGCTCAGGTCATGATCTCACAGTTCTGAGTTTGAGCCCGGCCTCAGGCTATGTGCTGACAGCTCAGAGCCTGGAGCCTGTTTCAGATTCTGTGTTTCCATCTCTCTCTGACCCTCCCCTGCTCATGCTGTCTCTCTCTTTCTCAGAAATAAATAAAATATTTTAAAAATTTTTAATAAAAAAAGAAAGAAAAAAGAAATAGCTTCTACCTAATTTACTTAACTAGTGAGTGAGGGAGAGCAGATGAATGACAAAGCCTTTATAAGAATTTTGTACACCCTAGATACACTTATTTGGGGGGGGGCTCAGCAGACAGTATATTGAACATATTACAAATTAACCTACATCCTACATTAAATGGATTTTTTGCTATCAAATATTTTTGAGCAAAATTTCAAAATTTTGCTTCTGAAATTATTTGGCAATAAGTGACTTATTTATTTCTTGACTGGATATGATTTCTTGGCAATTTGCATATTCAGGAGCTCTTGAGAGTGAGAAATGATAATCTCCCAGCGTTCTGGGATGTAATGAAGTCTCTATGAACACTAAATTTAACAATTAGTAATATTGACAAAGTAGCACAGTTTGTAGGAAATTTTTTAAAATAGTCATTAACTTCAACTTTGCTGTTTGCTTTCTGCATTTTGGAGTCAATATTTTTCTTTTCTTTTCTTTCTTTTTTTTTTTTAGGTCACAAACATTTTGGTAGACCCTTGAAAAATGCATAGATCCCAGAAAGACTCTGACCCTAATAGGACTAAATCAAGGCTAATTGAGATTGGCCTTGAAATGCATACCCTCTGACTACAAACTCCTCAACACAGAAAAATCAGAGCCACTAAGTGCAATTGAACCCAACACATCTAAAAGCCTCTCTGCCTGTGCAAAAGGGTGAATGCTTTGGCTTTCAGAGCCCTTTATCACATTTGCAATGCCATTCACACTGTATCCACTCCATTTGTAAGGCAAATAAAAATATCATTTTCCAATCCTGGCTCATTTCATCTTCTATGAAAAGTCTCCCTTCCCAATGTCTTCCTATCATTTCCCTGTTGTGATTTAAAAAAAAAAAAACAGGTAATAAAATCTAGCCCACCAGCTGGTCCTCCAAGGACCAGGATGTGACTGAAGGAGCAATAATTTACCCCAATGCCCCGAGGAAAGTCTGCTCAATAATGTACCAGAGCTCGAGTTAATGGTGGCAGAGCTACTCTCACTGAGCACCATAAATTGCTCGCTTTCAATTAGTTACACACATATTAAAGGAAGGCCACATACATTTGCAGTCAACATTTGTGTGGACATGAGTTGTCACAAAAATATAGCTCTCTGCCTCTTCTGGCAATTTGGCAACAATGTAATGATCACCAACCATAGAGGAAATTCTGGAAAAGTAAGAACGCTAATCTCTGTGGTTGTCCTGCATCGTGCATTGTGCCAAGCACTTTACACGTGTAAATGGAACGGCTGAAGTTCTGAATGAAGTCACATTTATGTTCCTTAGTGTCCCCATCATCTGTGCCATGTGCTGAACTCAAGAAGTACTTGGGTGGGGTGCCCGGCTGGCTCAGTCAGGTAAGTGTCAGACTCTTGATTTCAGCTCAGATCATGATCCCAGGGTCGTGGGATCAAGCCTCATGTTGGGC
This sequence comes from Proteles cristata cristata, assembly GCA_017311185.1. Lineage (NCBI taxonomy): Eukaryota > Metazoa > Chordata > Mammalia > Carnivora > Hyaenidae > Proteles > Proteles cristata. Next base: position 129,158 of record JAESUZ010001797.1, on the reverse strand, counting down.
TCCAAGCTGAGCATGGAGCCTGCTTAAGATATCTTCTCTCCCTCTGTCCTTCTCCCAGGCTCTCTCTCTCTAAAATAAAAAAATAAATAAATTTTAAAAAAGAAACACATGTGTGAATAAATGAAGATTCTCTTTAACCATATAACGTGGGTTAAACGACTCCATTTACAAGAAGAGGGCAAGGTGTAAAAAAACTACCTCACCAGCAACAGCCCTATTCTCAAACAAAACTTAGCTGAGAAGCCTATCTAGGGGCTACCTGGGTGGCTCAGTTGGTTGAGCGTCCGACTTCAGCTCAGGTCATGATCTCATGGTTCATGAGTTTGAACCCTGCATCAGGCTCTGTACTGACAGCTCAGAGCCTGGAGCCTACTTGGCATTGTCTCCGTTTCTCTGGTCCTCCCCTGCTCACACTCTCTCCCTTTCTCTCTCAAATAAAAAACATTAAAAAAGAAAAAAAAAAGAAGCCAGACTAACTATGGAGAGAAGGATGTCCATCAGGTGAGACTCCGCATGCTCAGTCCCTTCTCAAATCCTAACACCACTTCTCAGGAGCCTACCATGCTATTTTCTGTCTTCCAATGATTTGCCTCCAGGCCCTTCTTTCTCCAAGAGTAGGACTTTGTGATTCCAAGCAAATATCTTGACTACACACATTCTTAAAGCAGTAAGTCACTGCTCCCTCCATTCAATAATTTGTGAACTGCTGACAATTTGCTCAGGTGCCGGTGACACTGCAGTGTCACACAGATTTGCTCCCTGTCCTCATGGAGCTCACAGTCCAGTGGAGGAATTAGATGTTAACCAAACAAACACAGTAATGGATGTATATTCAGAAATCGGAATAATTGCTCTGTAGGGAAGGGATATAGTTTGATAACAGGGCGTTGTGAGAGGCTTCCAGAGATAGTGTCTGGGTTTTGAAGAATGAATAGGAGTTAAACAGGCAGCTAATATGGATTAAAGTGGTTCCACAAAAGCAGAAGCACGTGCAAGGGTCCTGTGTCAGTATGCCAACCCCAAGGAGTGAGGACAAGTAGGATATGAGGTTAGAGAGATAAGCAGGGGCCTGATGGTGCAGGACGTTGTAAAACACATTGAGGATTTTGATCTACATCCCAAAATTGACACCAAGCCATCAGAGAGAGGGTAGCAAAATGATTAGCCAAAATCTCAAATTAGCTACATCCTTCTCTGCACTTGCATTTTAGGAGAAAAGAGCTGAGAAGTCAAAACATGAGATGATGCGACTTCAGTTCAAAGGATTTCCAGGAATGCGGTACCTGGGTGGCTCAGTTGGTTGAGCATCTGACTTCAGCTCAGGTCATGATCTCATGGATCATGAGTTTGTGGATCATAACACTGGTTAAGCGTCTGACTCTTGATTTCAGCTCAGGTCATGATTTTACATTTTGTGAGTTCAAGCCCCACATCAGACTCTGTGCTTCAGTGCTTCAGACCCTGTCTCTGTTTCTCTCTGCCCCTCCCCAGCTCATGGCTTATCTCTCTTTCTCTCTCTGTTTCTCTCAAAAATAAATAAACTTTACCCAGCAAAAATAGAACTAAAGGCCAATATTCTTGATGAATAGAGATGCAAAAATCCTCAACAAGATACTTGCATATCGAATTCAACAGAACATAAAAGGAATTATCCAAGATCAAGTGGGATTCATTCCTGGGTTACAGGGCTGGTTCAATATTCACAAATTAATCAATGCGATACATCACATCAAAAAAGAATAAAGATAAAAACCATATGATCCTGGCGATAGACGCAGAAAAAGCATTTGACAAAATACAGCATCCCGTCTTAATAAAGACCCTCGAGAAAGTCGGGATAGAAGAAACTTACTTCAACATTGTAAAAGCCATCTATAAGAAGCCCTCAGCTAACATCATCCTCAACAGGGAAAAACTGAGAGCTTTCCCCTTGAAATCAGGAACACGACAGGGATGTCCACTCTCACCACTGTTGTTTAATATACTGCTGGAAGTCCTAGTATCAGCAATCAGACAACAAAGGGAAATAAAAGGCATCAGAATTGGCAAGGAAGAAGTCAAACTTACACTTTTCACAGACAACATGATACTCGACATAGAAAATTTGACAGACTCTACCAGAAGCCTACTAGAATTGACCCATGAATTCAACAAAGTTGCAGGGTACAAAATCAACGTATAGAAATTGGTTGCATTTTTATACATCAACAATGAAGCAACAGAAAGAGAAATCAAGACACTGATCCCATTCACAGTTGCACAAAAAACCATAAAATATCTAGGAATAATCCTAACCAAAGATATAAGAGATCTGTATGATGAAAACTATAGAAAACTTACGAAGGAAATTGAAGAAGATACAAAGAAAAGGAAAAACATTCCATGCACATGGATCAGAATAAATATAGTTAAAATGTCATTACTACCCAAAGCAATCTACACATTCAAGGCAATCCCAATCAAAACTGCACCAGCATACTTCTCAAAACTAGAACAAGCTATCCTAAAATTTGTATGGAACCACAAAAGACCCCGCATAGCCAAAGTAATATTGAAGAAAACCAAAACAGGCATCACCATCCCAGACTTTAGCCGCTACTACAAAGCTGTCATCACCAAGACAGTATGGTATTGGCACAAAAACAGACACATAGACCAATGGAATAGAATAGAGAACTCAAATTTGGACCCAAAAGTGTACAGCCAACTAATCTTTGACAAAGCAGGAAAGAGTATCCAATAGAAAAAAGACAGCCTCTTTAACAGATGGTGCTGGGAGAACTGGACAGCAACATGCAGAAGAAGGAAACTAGATCATTTTCTCACACCACGCACAAAAATAAACTCAAAATGGATAAAGGACCTCAACGTGAGACAGGAAACCATCAAAACCCTAGAGGAGAAAGCCGGAAACAACCTCCTTGACCTCAACAGCAGCAATTTCTTACTTGACGCATCCCCAAAGGCAAGGGAATCAAGAGCAAAAATGAACTTTTGGGACCTCATCAAGATTAAAAGCTTCTGCACCGCAAAGGAAACAATCCATAAAACTAATAGACAACCAACAGAATGGGAAAAGATAGTTGCAAATGACATATCGGATAAAGGGCTAATATCCAAAATCTATAAGGAACTCACCAAACTCCACACCCAAAAAACAAACAATCCAGTGATGAAATGGGCAGAAGACATGAACACTTTTCCAAAGAGGACATCCAGATGGCCAACAGACACATGAAACGATGCTCAGCATCCCTCCTCATCAGGGAAATACAAATCAAAACCACACTGAGATACCACCTCACGCCAGTCAGGGTGGTGAAAATGAACAAATCAGGAGACTCTAGATGCTGGCAAGGATGTGGAGAAACGGGCACCCTCCTACACTGTTGGGGGGAATGTAAACTGGTGCAGCCCCTCTGGAAAACAGTGTGGAGGTTCCTCAAAAAATTAACACTAGAACTCCCCTATGACCCAGCACTAGCACTGCTAGGAATTTACCCAAGGGATACAGGAGTGCTGATGCACAGGGGCACATGGACCCCAGTGTTATTGGCAGCACTGTCATCAATAGCCAAATCATGGAAAGAGCCTAAGTGTCTATCAACGGACAAATGAATCAAGAAGATGTGGTTTATCTATACAATGGAATACTACATGGAATTGAGAGAGAATGAAATCTGGCCATGTGTAGCAACATGGACAGAACTGGAGGGTGTTATGCTGAGCGAAATAAGTCAGGCAGAGAAGGACAGATACCTTACTTTTGAGCATATAGGTGCATTAGGAGGAACTTAACAGAGGACCATGAGGGAAAAGAAGGGGAAAATAGTTGGGGAGAGGGAGGGAGGCAAACCATGAGAGACTCTTGAATGGCGAGAACAAACTGAGGGCTGATAGGGGTGGGGGTGAGGGGAAGGGGGTGATGGGCATGGAGGAGGGCACTTGTGGGGATGAGCACTGGGTGTTACATGGAAACCAACTTGGCAATAAACTATTTTAAAAAAATAAAATATTCCTGGAAAAAATAAATGAACTTTAATAATTAATTAATTAATTAAAGGATCTCCAGGATCAACCTTAGGTCAGTCTGTCTTTGGTTCCACCTCATACACTACATTAATTGCTCCCACTGATCATTCACTGTGTGCCAGGCACTGTGATGAGGTACACTTTATAGACAGTATCACATTTAATTCTCACAGTAAGTTTCAGGGACTACCCTTATCCCCATTTTATCGATGTGGAAACTGAGGCTCAGAGGTCAATAACTTGTCCCAAATGATGTAGCTTAGTAAGGAGCAGAGCCAGGACTCAAAACCATGTGACTCTCTCTCCAAAGCCGTTCTCTTACCCTTAAGCCATAATGTTCCATCTGGGGTCACAGGAACTAAGAGTTTCAGAATTATAATACTTGGGTCCTAGGATGGACGAAATGGGTGAAGGGGAGTGGGAGATACAGGCTTCCAGTTATGGAATAAGTGAGTCACAGGGAGAAAGGGGGCAGCACAGGGAAAACAGTTGATGGCACTACGTGGTTTGGTGATGGACGGCAGCCACACCCGCAGTGAGCCTAGCAGAACGTACAGAGCGCTTGGGTCCCTACGCCTCAAACTAACGTTAACACTGCAGAGACTATACGTCAGTTAAAAAGACCTTTGAAAACAGAAATTCGGGTCCTACAGACTCCTTAAACATCATAGGAAGTCTGGTAAGAGGAGATGTTTGCAGAAGTCACAGCAGGGAATGACATTTCAGACGAACAGCACGGAAGAGCGCACCTCCTGGCACACATGTAAATATGGGAGGGAGGGAGGTGACACCGGGTGGGCAGAGACCCAGAGAGGTGCGCCCGACTCTAGTGGGTCCTGGATGTGCATCAAACAGAGACACAGACACGGGAGTGAGGAGCAGTAAGGCCACCACAGACACACTGTGTTGTATAAAACCACGTTTTCGAGGTGTGGCCCGCTGGCCGATCACAGCAAGATGCTTATCAAATCACTGTCTGCACTCGGAGCCTGAAAACGATGCATGTAGTCAATAGGCTTGGGCCTGGCAAGGAGACAGATGTGAAGGGAGAGCCCCTCGCCCACTTTTTAATAAATGCAACTGGGAGAGAGAGTCAGCGAGTGATGTCCCGTCTCCAACGTCTAGGACCCCACATGAGCAGGGGCCAGGGGACAGTGGGACAGGGTATGAGACAGGATAACAAGCAACACCTTCAACAAGCCAGAAGAGTCATTTCTTTTCTTTTCCGTTGACTCTGAGCCCTGGAGAAATGCCACAGCCATTTATAGAAAGAACAGTTAAAGGTAGACAGTGCCTAGATATTATTTCTGCCAGCTCATGTTAGTTCGTTTGGTAAACATTCTGCATTTGCAAGTTGACATAGTTTAATAATAACTGTCAATGCCGATGAGAAATGCCATCGTGATGGCACAAATACCCTTCTGGGCTTGAGGTGGTGCGGGGGTGGGGCTGGCTTCCTTGGCTCCTTCCTTCCTTGCCTTTCAGTTGTTGTTAATAATGATGATGGTAATTCACATTTGTGTAGCTTTGTGATTTCAGAAAGCTTCAGGCTTTCTGAAAGCCCCCACCCACTCTAGTGCGTCCACATCCTCCACAGTGTGCACAATCTGCTCTGGCCCCCTCTGGAACCTGAGGTTTAAGGTCAGAAGAGGCCATACAACTCAGTGGTTTGCATAAAAAAGGAACCACAAACTAAAATGGCTGCAGAATACAAGAAGGTAGCATAAAGAAAGAGGGTTGGATAAAAGCAATAGGGAATGGTGGGGGTCTGAGGCAAAGCAGAGAGCATGCCCTGTTGAAAGGTGGGTCAGTTGCTTCTCATCTTGGACCACCCAGCTGTTTCCATGTGGAAACATGGGCCCAATGCTGCCAGATCTTCCAATATACTAAGAGGAACTAAAGGGCTAGATGTTATATAAATCTCCCAATTAGTATGTGGTTACAACTGGATTTTTTTTTAAACATCATACCAATCAAGCAAAATACATTTTAGGGATGGAAATAGCCTTTGGGACCCCAGCCTGTGACCTCTAGAGCCACACCCAGAGGGGGTTGTTAAGTTGCAACTTTATGGATTTGACACAAGGGTTCATCACAACAGACAGAGCCGCATTTACTTTTTACGGTTTTACATGTACGTACTGGCATTCACTTGGTTGCCATTAAGAGGAATCCAACTCAAAGTGGCCTAAGCAAAAACTGGGATTTAATAAAACGATATTTGGGGCACCTGGGTGGCTCAGTCAGTTAAGCGTCCAACTTTGGCTCAGGTCACGATCTCAAGGTTCATGGGTTTGAGCCCCGCATTGGCTCTCCGCTGTCAGCTCAGAGCCTGGAGTTGCTTCGGATCCTCTGCCCCCCTCTGTGCCCCTCCTCAGTTTATGCTTTCTATCAAAAATAAATAAACATCAAAAAATTTTTTTCTTAAGAAAAATACTGTTCTACTCCTAAAGCCAAGATTATACTGTATGTTAAGTAACTTGAAAATAAATAAAAGTAATAAAATAAAATAAACTTTAAAAAATAAAATGATAGTTAAAAGAAAGGTTAAATAACCAAAACAAAGGGAAGGCAGATAAGAGAGTGGGTTTCAGAAAGAGCTGGATCCAGGGCCCTCATATGACCCTGCCTTTCACCTCTGTTTCCCTCTGCACATCAGACTCATATCTCCCAGTGCAAACTGGCCTCCTCCCCAACCACCAGAGTTCCCAGGATTTACATCATGGGCCTCCCACGCTCAAGGAAGTGCTGATTAATCTTATGTTCCACACACAACTCCCCCCACACACACCAAACAAGGGAAGACTTCTGACTGCACCAGTTCAGTGCAGGTGCTCCTAAGTGGTCACTCCACCTGCAGCTGTGAAGACAGGTATCCTAATGGGCCAGCTTCACTGAGATACCTTCCCCCTGGGTGAGCCAACTTTGGCCAGGGGGTCAACATGGAAGAGTTCAGCAGCCACCGACACGGTCATGCAGAGGATGAAGCTGTTGCCGGGGGAAGTGGGCCCTGGGCATACATGGGTCCAGAGACCTACACTAGTTCATCCTACATCACAGACAGTGACTTGGAAGAAGAGCCACTATGTGGCTATGTGGGTCACCCCACATGGCTGCACAGCTCATTCCCCAGCTGCCAGGAAGGTGGCTCCTGACAGCTCACCGCAGAGCCTTCCTCCGAAATCCCCCTTGGCCAGAGGGAGCTGCCTCGCCGCAGGGGCAGTCACCATCTCAAGACTGATCAGCTGGGCACAAGACTGAATGCCTTTCTCAGCTTCAGAGCTCCAAGTGGATTAGCTGAGGCTTCCACAGCCTCCTCATCACAAGCTAGCCTCCCCCTTTGCTCAGTCCTGCTTCCCTCATTGCTTCATAGGAGTGTCTCCCCTGCACACTCCCTGGAGGCAAATCTCCATCTCAGAGCCTGTTTCTGAAGAACGTGACTCAGGAGAGTTGATATCAAGAAGGAACCCAGGAATCAGATTCTAAACTGTGCTCAGGAGCTGGTTCACCCACTGCTGATGAGCAGGGAGAGCCGATGGCGGAGGGAAAGTGCGACAGTCACCTCTTGGGCTGCTATGGTACTGCAGCCTTCCCCAAGAGGTGGTCCAGGGCAGGGCACTGGTGAAGGCGGTGTGATGGCTCAGGGGCTTGAGAGGTTGGGGAGGAGTCAGTTGAGATCCAGACGCATACACACGGAGACAGAGAGAAAAGAGATTCAACTCCAATTCCCTAGTACAACATGGACCTTCCCAGAGAACAGGGCTCAGTCATTTATGCTGAGAAATAGTACTCCTTCCACGGTCAGTCTCCTGGCTTGCAAAAAGGGAGTCCCTTGACATTTAGTTGGGGCACCTGGGTGGCTCAGTCGGTTAAGCATCTGACTCTTGATTTCAGCTCAGGTCATGATCTCAGTTCACGAGATCAAGCCCTGCATCTGACTCTGTGCTAACAATGGAAGCCTTCTTGGGATTCTCTCTCCCTTGCTCTATGCCCTTCCCCCTCTTGTGTGCACTTTCTCTCTCTAAATATATAATACATTAAGGTTAAAAAAAAGGGAGTCCCTTTCTGAAATACCCAGATGGATGGGCTGGACAGACAGACTACATGGACAAATCATATACTCCTCACTGTCCCATGTCAGTGGGACAGCCAAAGGGAAGGCAAAGACCATCAACACCTCCCATGAGCCCCTAAAGAGGGAATACAGTACCCACAAAACAGCTCCAACTATGGCAGGATGAGCAGATGCCTCCAGGGAGCTGAGCTTCCCAGGGCTCCCGGTGCCTCTACGAAGAGGCTGTGTCTAGATAGCCTTTGTCTGATCCTTCCTCCTCTTCCCCCTACTCCCCAGTGTGCATGTCCCTGGCCTGAGGCTCCCACAGGTGATGCAGGGATGTGGTGGTGAGCCAGGCCTACACTGGCTATGTGTGTGGCACTGGGCATCATTCAAGGATGAAAAGCAGCTTATCTTAGTCTGAGTGAGCCACCGTAACAGAATACTGTAGACTGGGCGCCTTAAACCACAAACGTTGATTTCTTCCAGTTCTGTGGTCTGGACGTCTAAGATCCAGGTGCTGGCCACTTTGACTCCTGGTGAGGGCTCTTCTTGGCCTGCGGATGGCCACCTTCCCACCATGTTCTCACATGGCTAAGAGAGAGCTCTCTCTTCTTCTCATAAATTTATAATCCCATCATGGGGGCCCCACCCTCATGACTTCATCTAATCCTAATTTCCAGCAGCTATTCTCCTAATCTCCTAATCTGCCCCTACTATTATAACCTTGGGGGCTAGGGCTTTAACATATGAATTTTATGGAGGGGGCACATTTAGTCCCTAACCCAGATCCTTAACTCAGCCCTGCCCCGTGTGCAATGAGCTGTCAGTCTTGCCAGGAGTTTTTATGTCTTAATCGAGTATGAGGAAAACTTCCTAAAATAGACACCCAGGGATTGTCGGCCCTTAAGAGGACATTTGATCCAAGCCTGAGACCTCCAGCTGTCAGAAACCAGAGGCCAAGGTCAGGGGGGAGGCAGGAATCCAGGGGGGCCACCAGGACAGAGGCTGGACTCCAATGGAGCCTGGAATAATGATAAGACTTGGGTGTATGAAGAGGTTGGATGTGTGTATGTAGGCTGAAATGGTCCAAGTGAGGCCTAGGGTGGAGGTGGGGGTGCAGGTGGGGAGATAGAAGCTGGTTTGGGTGAAGACACAGCGAGTCTGAGCTCCCCTCAGACACTGGCAAGGTGGGAACCACTTCCTGCAGCAAGCCCAAGACGGCCAATGGCACCTGCCCTCAGCCCAGGGAGCCAGAACCCTGCCCACCTGAACCCAAGGGCCATCTGATCTCAGCCCAACCTACAAATCAGAGCCTCAGGGCAGCCAGAAGAACACCGAGCTTCCCTGTCAGCTGGCCATGTGGTGGTCACTGGACATTCAGATACTCCACAACACGGGAAAGTGGTGTGACCAGGCCTTGAGGAGACACAAGCCAGCTCTCTCTTCCAACCAGTATCCCAAGAACAAGCCAGAGAAGGACTCCTGAGGGGTCTGAGGGAAGAAGCTGAGGAAAGATATTAACAAGAAAGCAGGGGTAAGGCGACCAATGTGAAAAATACACGTTCTTTGTTACTCATGCATCTTATGCTTCAATAACCTTGTTTCAAGAAAATAAATTATTTGACCTATCCCTAATCTTTCTGGATTCATATGGGGTCTTTTTAAGAGTAGTTCACCTGAGGGGCACATAGGTAGCTCAGTACATTAAGCATCTGACTTTGGCTCAGGTCATGATCTCAAGGCTGATGAGTTGGAGCCCTGCGTCAGCCTCTGTGCTGACAGCTCAGAGCGTGGAGCCTGCTTCTGATTCTGTGTGTCTTTCTCTCTCTGCCCCTCCTCCACTCCTGCTTGCTCTCTCTTTCTCCCTCTCTCTCTAAAATTAAATAAACATTAAAAAAAAAAAAAAAAAAAGAGTAGTTCACCTGGACAGAGAAGTTAGATTTGCAGCCCTGGAGCTGTGGCCATTTTTCTTTAGTTGATGAAGATTTACAAGACAAGGGAGTTGATGCTTCTGGGAGAAACGGCAGTTTGGTAGTGGAACCCCAAATTTGCCTTCACAAACATCATCTTGCTGAACTCTTTCTATTCTGGTCACATGTAATTGTTGTACTGAGATACAACTGACATACAACATTGTACGGCTTAAGGACTACAATGTGTTGATCTGCTACACTTACCTGTTGTAACAGGATTAACACCTTAGCACTAGTTGACACCTCCACCACGTGATTTAACAATCTGCCTGATGCTTCATCGGGTATGTGCTACCGAGAGGCTACAGCTTACACACTAGACTTCACTCTTAAATTCCACCACCAGTCCCTCTCCTTTTTTTTTTTTCTCAAATACTATGCCAGCACTGTGTCGGGTGAAAGTTCATATGAAGATGGTAGAAGGTCAATGGCTGAAAGATAAAGACAACTCAAGAGATGGCGGAGTCCAATATCCTCTCAACCAGAACTTGTTGCCCATCTTCAGACAGAATGTGCTGTGCTCAGAACTCTCTACTTTGACCTGGGTATTTAAACCAACTGCCTCAAGTGCTGGTAATAACTAGTTATTCAACAAAGCAACTCCAGCAACAACAGGCAGGTACAGTGGGCTCTACAGGTTAGTCCTGGGCCAGCCAAGCAACGGCAAGTAAGTAGCGAGTGTGGGCTGTGGAAAAGAAAACACTAACCCATCCTTGAAGATCTTGTGCCTGTGTAGCACAAAATGAAGCCAACGCATGAGGAAGTGATTCTTGGAGAGCCAGAGATACTCAGGTGCACCTTGTCGAATGCGAGTAAGAAGGGTAGAGAAGTGCTGATTTTCGCGGGCTGGTACAGAAAGGCTATTCCCGACGCTAAATGGGGATATGGGCACTAGAAGACCCTCAAGGATATGTGGACTCTTCGCAATAGACATGTAATGCCACTTAGGATCTGTCCTGATGCTCTCACTTTTTAGTCTTTGTTTTTCCAACATCAGTTGACATTCAGGGTTTGAAAACTGATGTATAAGCCAAGGAAGCCTTTCAGGCTACCACTCACAATGACCAGACCTGTCCAGCTGCACAGTTGCTAAGCAGTTATAAATTAAGGGTTAGACAACTACGCACCCTTAGTGCCAGCGTTCAGAGTCAAGGAGGTGCGTGACTGCACGAGCACTGAGACCAGAAGGCCCACAGCACTGACCCTGAGGGTATGTACCCCCCAGAGTAAAGGTGTCCCTTCCCCAGCTCCATCCTCTCCATGCCCTGCACAGAAGTGCAGAGTTAGTAAGTTTGATCCTGTTTAGCAGACTTGCGCCCATCTGCCTCCACTATGAATTTTCTGCCTAATTGTACATGTTTAGAGTAAATTCAAGGCTCTTTACTTGCTGTAAAAACTGACCTTTAGAAAAAAAGAAAATGGGCTTGCCTATCCATTACAGACTATTGCTTTTTCTCATAACCTGACATGATACAGAAACATCTGATGAAGAAGCTGACAGGCACTGAAATGTCAATTGTGAGATAATTAGTAATCACTGCAAGTCCAGCCTATTCCCAAAAAAGCACATGCTTGGACATCCTGGCCTCCACGCCAGGCTCCCAGAGCCCAGGCCTTCTGCTGTGGCTGATCCCAGGACCCTGTCTCCTGGGGAAAGGAGTCAGATACAAGAAAGAACTTTCATTATCTTTGCCCTGAAGCACCAGCAACTGCCTACAAAGAACACAACTAGGAACAAAGGCCAGTGAGAAAAATTCTTGTGTTTCCTCCCGGGAGGCCAGTCCATTTAGAAATGGGTAAATTCAGAGTAAAGTGTCTTTGTTTGTGCCCTCTATTTCCACGATCTCTGAGATGAACCAGTGACCAATCCTGACCACCATCCAACAGTCAGTTCACATATGGGGGCACATGTTGGACCAAGTTCAAATGCAGGAGGACCATGCTTCCACCAGGCTTCTTACAACCAGTGGAAGCTGGGGGCTTGGGTGAGTCCATTGGGAGTAGCAGTGATCCTCTCCACACCCAAAACCCCCCAGTTCTCCAAGTCTATGACTCTTTGAATCTGGAATTCAGTGGGGCACATTTGTTCATCGACTCAGTGTTTACTGAGCACTTATAACATGCCAGGATCAGGCTGAGTAGAGAGGACTCAGAAGTGACAAAGAAAGCATGATCCTTAGCCTAAAAGAATCTGTCCTAATAGAGGGGTTCCCAAACTTGGCGCTATTCACATTTGAGGTCAGACAGGATGACTAGAAGCATCCCTACCTTCTACCCACTAAACAGCACCTCCGGTTGTGACAACCAAAAATGCCTCTCAACACTGCCCAAAGCTCTCTGTGGGTCACAATGCCCAGTGCCTCCCTGCCGCTAGGAACTGCTGTTCTGACAGGAGAAGCAGTACAGGGAGAAGAGTGTGAGCTCTGGAGCTGGATGGTCTCGAGTTCTCCCGCCTTACCTGCTGTGTGACCTTAGGGGATCACTTCTCTGAACCATCGTTCCTTTATTTGCAAATTATGGGCAGTAATCATAGTTTTGCAAGGTAGTTAGAGATGAAGTGTATAGAATACTGCAGCACATGCTGTGGACAGGCACCCAGAGGCCACCTTTCCCACCCCAACTCTTCTTTCTAACTAACAGTTCTGTTCAAAGCATCTTCTCTCAGAAAAGAAGGATCAGTCCCTTGGGGGGGGGGGGGATTGAACCCAGAAGCAGCCACTGAGATGTAAGGGGCATCTGAGGGAGAGGGCCCCCTGGGAAAGATCTCCCTCTCTGATAAAAGGTTGATAAGGAGTGCAGTGACTTTTAAAATATGTACACAAATTCTTCAATACTCCTCCCTATAAAAGATGGAACCCTTCTCTTGAGTGTGAGCTAAATTTAGTGGCTCATTTGTAATGAACAGGACACAGAAGCGACAATGTATGACTTCCCAGATTAGAACATGAAAGGCACTGCGGCTTCCTGCTGGTGCTCTCTCAATCACTCACTCTGGGGACCTGGGGACGTGGCTGTCACGTTGCGAGGACACCCAGGCAGCCCTGTGGAGAGAGGCCCGCGGCTGACGGCCTGCACCAACGTGCCAGCCATCTGTGTGAGGCAGCCTGGGGCAGAGCCCCTCGCCCTGGTCGAGCCTGCAGAGGATAGCAGCCCCGGCCACCCTCCTGACTGGAACATCACAAGACACCCTGACCGTCCAGCCGCCACCCAGCTGAGCTTCTGACTTGTGGCCACACATAATCGATGTTCCTCTATGCCACTGGATTGTGGAGAAATGTGTCAATACAGCAAATAACTCACACAAGGAGCAATAACTCACCCCCAGTCCTGCCTGTTGACCTCACTGGGTGAGGGCACGAGGTGAGAGCCCCCTGAGGCCTGGGGAGGGAGGCCAGGAACGTCTCAGGGACGCTAACCAGAGCCACAGGAACAACCCCAAAGCCCCCACTTCCAGACACGTCGTTAGAGAAGAAAGTGTCATGTGCTCAAACCATAGTGTCCGGGTCCCTGCAGATTCCCACCTCCCGCGCATGAACCACCGGAGAGGGTAGAGACGGTTCTATCCCTCTGATTGCTCTAACCTCCCAAGGCTCCGGCCCTTCTCAACTCTGCACCAGGTGTGCCCGCATCCTGGAGAGGCCAGCAGTAACGAGGGGTGCCCAGCACTGAGCGGCTTTGAAGGTGTCACCTGTCACCCTGTATTCTGAGTGGCCTCGTGCCCCCAGCAGGCCAGGACCACACTCCCATGATCTCACCCACCCTGGGCTCTGCTGTAACAAATACCACAGACCGGCTTCGACAACAGCTCTGGGGGCCGCAAGGGTGAGATGAGGCTGCCTGAACGGCCGCGTTCCGGGGCGAGCTCTCCTCCTGGCGTTCAGACAGCCACCTCCTCCCATGTCCTCATGTGGCGGAGAAAGCAGGTTCCGGTCTCCCTTCCTATCATCAGAGCAATAATCCCCACACGAGGGCCCTAGCATCGAGACCTCATCTAAACCAAATTACTTTCCTAAGGCCCCACCACCAAATACCCCCATACAGGGGGTTAGCGCTCCAACATATGAATTCTGAGGGGACACAATTCAGTCCACAGCACACGTCAAATCGCGAACTTCAATTCTCTATTCTCGATATCAGAGAGGAAAACAACCAAGTGTTCCCCTTTCCTGCCCATCATCTTATTTACAGAGGGCCATATATAGCTGGTTCTAAAATGTAAAGCTGTGTGTCTTGAAAAAAAGGTATTCGATTTCAATTAGCCAGGCAGAAGGTAACAAAAGCAAAACTAAAGTGTTATGTTCAAGTTCAAAAGACTTGAGGCAGGGGGTGGAGGAAGAATGGCAGAGCAAGGTGTTCTGTATATTCATTTCAATTCTATCTTAATGATGGGCTTCCTTCTAGTAATTGACCAGGCTTGGGCTCTGGGACCCAGGGTCAGCCACCCACTCACTCGTGGCTTACCCGTGGCTTACTTAACCTCTCAGTGCCTCAGTTTCTTCACCTATAATGGGGACATACATTCAAAGAAGTAATGTATATGAAGTGCTTAGAATGGCCTGTGGAAGATAGTAAGCTCTTAATCACACATTGACTATTTATCATTATTGTTGCCATTATTATCTTCTCCAAAGGAAAGAGGGAAGCCAACAGCAAGACCAGGGGACTGTGGAACCTTCCAGGGAATAGCCCAAAGAACTGGTGTAAAGTAGCAAAATTGGGGAGTTGCAGCATAGCTCTAAATGCTGGGCCTCTAACCTTTTTGATACTGGTTGCTCAATTTCTCCATCTACAAAAGGGCGGTAGATAATTTCCATCTTACAGGATCACAAAGAATGTGTAAGAAGCTTGAAACAGTGTCCTGGACACATGTATTGTTACATTCCCAGGCTCTGATGTCACCTGGGAATAGGAGATGGAGTTTCAGGTACAAGAATTAATTATATCCAGGCATTTCAGGGCAGTGAAGATTGCCTTCAGTAAATAGACAAAGAATCTGTCTAAGAAACAAAACGAAGTTGGGGCGCCTGGGGAGCTCAGTCAGTTAAGCACCTGACTTCAGCTCAAGTCATGATCTCATGGTTAGTGAGTTCGAGCCCCACGTCGGCCTCTGTGCTGACAGCTCAGAGCCTGGAGCCTGCTTCAGATTCTGTCTCTCCCTCTCTCTCTGCCCCTCCACCACTCACACTCTGTCTCTCAAAAATAAACGTTTAAAAAATTATTTTTAAAGAAATAAAATGAAGTCAAGACTTTAAAAGCAAGACATATTTGGGAGCCTTCTATGGCAAACAATGCAGGTGAACACACAAGAGCTACATGCCCCTTCTTCCTTATGAACCAGATTCCAACTGCCTCAAGGAATCGGGGCTCTCTGTGTCTCAGGAGAAACAGGGCCCTCACCAGTTTCAGAAGATGAACCTCCATCAGTCTTCACCAGGGTTGGTAAACCACGGCCTGTGGGCTAAACCTGGACAGCCATCTGCTTCTGTGTGGCCTGGGAGCTAAAAATGACTTCTACATTTTTGAGTAGTTGGAAAAGATCAAAAGCCTAATGATATTTCCTAAAATATAAGAAGTCATATGAAATTCAAATCTCAGTGTCCGTTATAAACAGGCTTGTTCATGTACATAGCATACATGGCTGCTTTCACCTAACACCAGCAGAGATGAGTAGCTACCACAACAACTGTGTGGCTACAAGGCTGAAATGTGTACTATCTGATTCTCCACAGGAAAAGACCCCTGGTTCAAGCCAGAGGTTTTCAAGCTTAGTGTCCATTAGAATCACCTGGAGGGCTTATTCAAGCATAGATTGTGGGCCTCATGCCAGAGTGGCTGGGGTGAAGCCAAAAAATTTGCATTCCTAACAAGCTCCCAGGTGAGGCTGATGATGTTGGTGTGGGGACCACACTTTCTCACTTTGAGAACTGCTGGTCTAAGTCAGTCGTGGTAAATTCCATTTTCCCTGCCAGTGACTGCCTTAGAAAAAGGGCATCGCAGTTCTGACCAATGAGACTCACGGAGAAGTCAGCCAAGAGCTTCTGGAACAGTGATCATAAAAGGGACATGTGGAAGAGCTGGGCCCTCTTCTCTTTCTGCATCATCTTGAGACCATGAGGACAAGAGCCACCTGCTGCAGGTGGCCAAAAGAGCAGAAAGGGGGAAAGAAACTGGATCCCACCATTACGCACCTAAGCCACGAGTGCACTAACCACAGGGTCACCACCACCATCTGTGAAACAATAATTGCTATTTTTGTCTAAGCCTCTTCAAGTTGGGTTCTTAGTAGCTGGAAGCCAAACCTGTCCTATGTGGTGTCCCCTTCTGTGCGGCCCCAGTCAGGGTTCCAAATCCATCCCCCACCACTGCAAGGACAGCACCAATCCCAACCCATCACGCTGCGGTTGGCACATGGGCCACAGGACCCACTATCCCCCAAGAGAGCAGATCTGGGGTAGGAAAAAGACCATTATTTTTGGAGCAGGAAAATCCCAGGTTGGAGCCTGAATTCCACCAGCTGGTAACTGTGTGACCATTCACCCACCCCCTACTCCAAGATGGACTTCATGCATATCGATTCACCAAGGAGCACTGTCTGTGGATCTGGGCAAGGTCTCTTCCTCTCCGGACCCTCATTCACCACTGGAGATGGTATTCGGCCAACACTCACAAGGTCCCAGGCACAGGACTAAGCCCTTCATGTACGTGATCTCAGGAAGCCTCAAAACAAAGCTAGGTGGTAAGCGCCATCCTTTCCCCTATCTCACAGCTCAAGAAACAGAGGCTCCATCACGCGGCTCGCCCAAGGCTGTACAATGTCTAAGTGCAGAGAGATAAGAGTCCAACTCAGATGTGTCTGGCTCAAGAATCCACGTGTTTGAGGTCAACACTGTGACACCAGGCTTGAAGGACAGGATATGTACAGGGTCTCTCAGTGCACATGGGGGCTCAGGAAACACTCCTGCATCTGATCATCTGATACAAGGTCTCATTCCTCTCCTGACCCGCTGCTCGGCCGAGAAAAGAGGGCAGAAACTCAAGTTCTTTCCAAAGTTGGCCAGCTCTGGTGGGTCAGCCAGAGTGGAGCTGACATGAACGTCAAGGAAAATATTGCAAAGATCACTGAAGATGTGGACCACAAGATGGTGCCCGAGGGCCGCAGCTGCAGCGTGTCCACGAGGGCCGGGGCCTGCCCAGAGACTCGTTGGCTCTAGGTCCGGGGCCGCAGCCCAGCCTTACCTGCCAGTTTCCGCACCTGGCTGAGCATCCTCCGCTGTCCCGCTGGCATCCAGCTGTCTAGTCGGCCTCGCCGACCCTGCCCCGGAGAACTCGGATGTTTGCCTGGCCCCTCTGGAGGACAAGTGGAGGCAGTGCTATGGGCAGCAATTCCAGAGCCGTCACAACTTCTGGCTGAAACCAAACATGACAGATTTACCATTGGGCAGGCTGTTCCATTTATTATTTAACGCTGGCAATAAATATTTGCATGACCCAGCACTGGAGGGAATGCTCTGTGATAACTCACCACGTTTCCCTGCCAAACAGCACTGCGATCGGATTCCAAAACTGCAGCAGAGAATATTCTATGCTCTTCTAAGGAGCCAGGTGATGGCCCTCTGGTAGGAAACATTTTCTTGCCTGTCTCCAAAGGCAAGAATGAAAGGGAGCAGGGAGACTGGAGTTCTAAGAAGCAATTAGATGAGGAGGGGGATGAAGGTGACAGCTAATATTTACTTTGAGCCTGCTGGGTGCCAGGCTCTGTGCTAAGAACTTCACATTCGTTCATTCAACACGTATCTTTGAGGGCAGGGCTGCCAGACTGGGCAAATTAAATACAGGTGATCCAGTTAAAAGTGAAATTCAAATTTGCAGTCAATAAAAACCCCATGCAATTCCAGAAAATTTTTGGTGTTTATCCAAAATTCAAACTTGCCTGGGTACCGTTTTTTCCAGTAACCCTAACTGAGGTTATGCCCGTGACAGAACAGCAAAGGGGATTTATTTTCAACTGGGGGTCAGGGAAGGAATCTCTAAAAAGATGAGACTTGGACAGAGATGTCAATGAAGGAGATAACCATGACAAAAAGTGAGAGAGTTCCGGAGAGAGAGAAGAGCCCATGCAAAGGTCCTGGGGTGGAAAAGAATGCAAACATATGAGGTGAGGAAGGCCATGTGGGTGGGGATGAATAAAGAAGGGGAAAGTAAGGGGGCCCATGGTCCCCCTAAAGAATGTGGATGTTACTCTAAGTTGAAAGGTAGTTTTGGAGGGCTTTTCAGATGGACATGGCCCAATGGGGGTCCAAACTCCTGCTGCCTGGGCTTCTGATTCCAGAGGCTACACAGAGGTCCCCACACTGGCAGAAAAAGAAAAGGGGAGGAACAGGAAAAGGAGAAACTGCTTTAGAAGAGAGCTGATCCGCACTCACAGAAAACACTCGCACAGTAACAAACCAGCTGCCTCAACAGAAACTTCCACCTCTTCCCAGAGCTGTTCCCCAGCCAGGCAGCAGGAGGGAGGGAGGGGACTCTGGTGGTCACAATGCTATCAATTCCCATTCTGCTTTTGGCAAATACAGAAAAGGACATTTCAAAGACTTTTAAAAATAACTTCCAAACAACTCAAGGGTGGGAAGAAAAGAGAGAGAGAAATTACAGTTGGGCTGCTCAAGAACAGTGATAATGACGATAAGGAATGCAGATAAAGAGAACTGCCTTTTCACATGTGTTATACCATTTGCTCCTTAGTGTTCTATAAAGCAGGCCGGGCAGATCACGATATCCCTGAATCACAGCGCGGGGAATGGAAACTCGGAAAAATAGAATCCAGCAGCTAGGAAATGTCCAGGCAGGGTTTGAAGCTACATTTGGTCCCAAAGCCTGGGCTCCCAAAAGCCCTCTATGGTCTTGCTATGGACTGAATTATGTTCTCACAAAATTCATATTCTGAAGCCCTAATCCCCAATGTGACTGTATCTGGAAAAAGAATTTAGGAAGTAATTAAGTTTAATGAAGTCATAAAGGTGGGGTCCTAATCAGAGAGGACAGTGTCCTGGGGCACCTGGGTGGCTCAGTCCGTTTTGGGTCCAACTTCGGCTCAGGTCATGACCTCCCGGTTCGTGAGTTCCGGCCCCATATCGGGCTCTGTGCTGACAGCTCAGAGCCTGGAACCTGCTTTCGATTCTGTGTCTCCCTCTCTCACTCCCTCTCTCCCCTGCTCACACTCTCTCTCTTTCCCTCAAAAATAAACATTTAAAAAATTTAAAAAAAAGGACTGTGTCCTTCTAAAAGAAGAAAAAAGATCTCTCTCCCTTTCTCTCCGTCTCTCCACAGCAAGAAGGCTGCCATTCACAGGCCAGGATGAGAACTTTCACCAGCACTTGACCACACCACTGCCCTGATCTTGGACTTTCAGACTACAGAGCTATAAGCAATAAATGCTTCCTGGTTAAGCTCCCAATCTACGGTATTTGATCATGCCAGCCTGAGCTAAGAGAGCTGATGTGAAGCCAACCACAGCCCAGCCCTCAGCTGCTCCTCCTGCGGGCCCGGCTACGTGTACATGATCCCTTCTCCCAGCTCCCCCTTGGCCTTTCTGCCTACCTGATGCCTACAGGGTCTTCCCACCTGACTAGCCCACCCCCCTTCATCCCCACATGACTCACATACATGTCTCAGTGAACATCAAACCTTAGTCCGGACAGTGGAGGATTCCTCCTCTGGAAAGGAACACAGGGGCAGAGTGAAGGGATCATAGCCTTAGCATTGGCAAACCTGAGTTCATATACCAGCTCTATGCGAACTAGCTTTGAGAAAAGGACCTGAACCTCAGTTTCCTCTCAGGAATGGGGATAATGGAATCCACACACATGCTCCCCGGGGATCACTGTGAGACTTAAATAAGATGCTAAGTATAAAACATCAGCATGGGGCCTGGCACCCAGTCAGTGCCTGATAAGTAGTAGCTGTTAATAAAAATTACAACAGGGGCGCCTGGGTGGCTTAGTCCGATAAGCGTCCGACTTTCGCTTAGGTCATGATCTTGCGGTTCGTGGGTTCGAGCCCCACGTCAGGCTCTGTGCTGACTGCCAGCTCAGAGCCTGGAGCCTATTTCAGAGTCTGTGTCTCCCTCTCTCCCTGACCCTCCCCTGCTCACGCTGTCTCTCTCTCTCCTAGAAATAAATAAAAATATTTTAAAAAAATAAAAATAAAAAAATAAAAATAAAAATTACAACAATAATGACAAACTGTGGGACTGTCCCTTCATTCAGCACATTTTTAATGAACACCTACTATGTTAGACATGTGGGCATAGAGCAGAACACATAGAGCATGATTCCACCTTCACAAAATTTACAATATGATGCAAGAAACAGACTTACGGTTTAATAAAAGGACTGTATTTGTGAAAAATCAGGTACAAAAAGTTTTAGTGTTGAAGAGTGATGTGAAGGAAGAAGGTTTCTGTGAGATAATCATCTACTTAAGCATCAGAGAAGGCCTCAAAGGATATTTCAGCCGAGATGTGGGGTGTGAAGGAGGCAGCCAAGCACAGACCGAGAGGGATAAACCTTCCCGGTACAGAGAGCAGCAGCTAGGAAAGGCTAAGGCAGGCATGGGCGGGGGGAGGGGGGTTGCTGAGGTAAGGCCAGTTCGGCTGAAGGAAGCAAGGAAGGCAGATGCGGTTATAGAAGTCAGCCAGGATCATGGCAAGCAGGGTCTGTTAATCCATTTCTAACTTATTCTGAAGTCAAGAGAATCAGGCACTCACACTAAGCACATAGTACAATGGCTGGTGCAGAGGAAGAGCTCAAAAAACTGTGAACTCGCTTCCCTACCTTGAAATGGCCAAAATAAATTCAGGCAGCCCCTCTGCTTTGAGTTTTTGGATTTGATTTTGCTTTTCAACTGTTTTTTTTTTTTTTTTTTAAATCTCCAAGGACCAGGAGGGATGAGATGGAGAAAGGGGATGTGAGGGAACAAGTTCAAAATCAAACAAGCCAGAAGCTTCTGGCTGGTAATTTTCTCTCTAGATCTCGGCAGGGATGGCCACAGCGGTGCAAATGCAGGAGACAGAAGAAAAGTCAGTAGAGCTTAGAATTCTTTCTCCAACCAAGACCCAAACGAGGCAGGGAGTAAAGCTGCCCCCATTCCACCTCCACCCCCACAGCCTGAGGATGGCATCTACCAATGCCTCCTGACACCAGACCAACCGCTCAGAGCTATTCAGGGCCAAAGCTATCAGCCTGGTCCACTGCAAGGCTAGGAGAGCAAGATGTGTTGTTGGTGAAATGCTAGAAAAGAAAACCCAAAGAAAAAAAAAAGAAAAAAACTAGCATTTGGTTAGGAGGGAGCCACAGTCTGAGTCTATGACATTCATCCAGCATGAAGTCTGGTGTGGCTAGGACCCTTCTTGGAATTTTAAAATTCATTACATTTTATTTATTCATTCACTACCTGCATACAGAACTCACAGCAGACTCCACCAAGAGTCTACTCTTGAATATGTATGACAAAATTATTAAATACAAATTTAAAATCAGGACTTGGAGAAAAATAATTGAGAGTAAGAGGTAGAGACAGGAAGAGAACAGGATGGAAGGTAGAAAAAAGATATACAGGTCAGAAGGTCAGTTACTAGATCTGAAAACGTGGCTGAGTTCCCTGGTGGTCAAGTCAAAATGGGTAGTAGAAGCTGTTCTCATAGACTACAAGGAATAAGACCTTTGACTCTCTAGGACCAGCAATGTCCTGCCCTGTGACCCCACATAAGTGATTTAGCCTCTACTTGGACTCAATTTCCTCATCTTCAAAATGAAAAGAGAAACTGGTCAATCTTTGTGACTCCTCCCTTTACTATTTTAGGAAATAAAAAACCAAGCTATAGTAAAAACCAAGAATGGCTGACCTTCCAGCCTAGGCTCTAAACTAAGATCCCCAAGCTAAATGTCTGTAAGGACTAGTCACTAGCAGAAAGGAGGGAAGACGTCTGGGCATAACACAATAATAATAATAACACGATAAGTACTGGGGAATGGAAGAGCCCATGCTCTGCCTAAATGGGACTCCAGCTGAGTACTGCCCTGAGGGAATATGGGCCCATGGTCTGATTTTTAAGAGGAGCTCAAAATCAGGATTTTAATGTAACTCTTCCAACATGTAAATGTCTGCCTTTAACTCAAATTTACTTACAACAGTGTATACATCAAACATAGTCCCACCTGAAGGCCAATTCCAGGAAGAAATAGCAAATCCCTCCAGTATTTTACAAACGGATTCTATCTTCAGGTTAAATTGCAATCCCGGTTAAATTGCAGTCCTCAGAAGGTATCTTCTCCCAGCTGAGCATCTCAAAGAAACATTTTGCAACAAAGATACAATTCTTTCTGAATCCCATTCGGCACATATTGTTGGTTTTCCATTGTGTTTTCAGGCAGTGAAGGATGCCATCAGTGTGATAAACAAGTCTCCACCCAGTAGCCAGACAGCCCCAGCTGTGTGCTCTACCGAGACACTGGCTGGCTCCCAGGAAGTTCTCAAGGTCTGGTGGTGTCTGCAGAAATCAGCCCTTTCATCAACAGCTTCTAACCATCTTGCTGGATTTATTTCCACCAGGAACCAGAAAACACCCATTCCTCTCCAGATCGTTTTCCCCTTATCCGGCCTCCTGGATTAGTTTTTCTTCATGGAGCCCTGCCAGTCCACTTACTACCAGTTCAACAAGGACTTACCAAATGCCCACTGGATATGGGTACTGTGCTAAGAGCTGGGGGAGTCGACAAATAATAAGAGACCATTGGTCTACATTCCAAGCTTGATATATAGATGCAATTGAACTTGTCCTGGTGGGTATTTTAACTGACAGCTAAATAACAAAATGGAAAGTGAGTTAACGTGACCTGGGTTTGAGTTAGAATTCTCCCACCCATTAGATTTGAGCTTGGGCAAGTTGCCTACTGTCTATTCCCTTGTACTAAAAAGTGTAAGGGATAGAACACCACCTCATTTACGCTTTGCTGGAAACAGAACTAGCGCATACTGCAGCAAAGGTGCTGCATCCCACAACTCCAAGGTGTGCTAGCTACAGCCTGTGCTGCAAATGGTTAACCCTGGAGTTGTGCAGTGCCCAACATGGAGAGCTGTATAGGGCAGCTCTGGTTAGAAGGTGTAAATACCTCGGAGGAAACAAACAAGCTGGTGTCTGGCACGTTGTAGGGTCTGAACAAATGAACCTGTTGCTGGTACAGAAACCAACTTGGAAAAGGGAACCTAGTTTTCCTAACTTCTCTTTTCCACCATCTTTTCAACAAGAACCTCACCACATAAATCGAAGCATCGCCAAACAATCAGAGTCCCTCAGACTCAAGCTGAGCCCTTCTCATCCATCAGGCACTGCACTTCCCCCTCTAAGGATAAACACAGGTCCCAGTCCTCAAGCCTTGATTTCTGCCGCTGCCATTCCCGACTGTCAGTCAAGTACATGCCCCTTCTTCCCCACCTGCCTCCTGGCTGCCTCTGGATTCAGGTTGCCGACTGTGGCATGGCAGTCCACACTCTTCCTTGGTTGGTTCAGAGTGACTGTCCACGAGGTATGCTTAGAGTCTTCAGTCCTGGGATTTTCTATTCCTTTTAAGCTTCGAACTGACGGCCTCAAAGGCTTAAAGACGGCGGGCGTCTGGTTCTTGCCTGCTCATTTTGGAGGTGGTCTTCACCAGGTCTCTTTGCACTGCAAGCAGAATCAGCTAAGCGAATGGCGAAGTCATTATTTCCGTTTCAAGAGTGCAGGGGCAGAGCTCGGCTCACGTACAGCAAGATTCGAGAGCTCAAACAATACTGTGGGACCAGCTTCCCATCTCGCCCTTCGGCTCTCCTCGCGGGTGATGCTACGCGGTGGCTTCTGGTGACCCCAGGCGTTAACCACTGACGAGAGACCTCCCGCCTAAGCAAAAAGGCACACGGGAGTAAAGGGATCCGGAGCGCAGTCTGGTGCCCGCCACCCACTTCCTCTCCGCCCTGCAGGCAGCTCCTTTGGAGCCCTCCGGGCCCAGCGTGCTGTTCGAAGTCCCTGAGCGCGAAGACGGCAGGCGGCGCGACGGCAGGCTCATCCCCCGCCGCTGTCCTGCGCGCGCCCTGCGCCCACTTCGCCTGCACTAGGGCCCTTCCGAGGATGCCGCCGAGAGACCGTAAGGAGTTGCTGATACCACGCGGCGCGCAGGCGTGACGCAACCCCGTTGGGGCCTTTCCGTCAACTCCGAAGATTCCGGCGGGCAGAGGCCAGATTGAGTCATGTGGTGGCCGCCGGGGCCAAGCCTCCTAAGTTCCCTGCTTTTAGAAACCGCCAGCTACCCCTCAGAAGTGGACTTCCTCTTCCTTGGCCTCTCCTTGCCCTCGGGGGGCCGGTTTCGAATTTCACTGGGGGAAGTGCTGGGGGTTTTGAGCCCACACAGCTCAAGGCTGAACTCCAGCTCCATTTTCTCTGGCCCTGCAGGAAGCCACCTTATCTCCCGCCCACAGCTGACGCCGAAGCCCCGCCTCTTCCTGTTTCCGAGGCCACCTACGGCCAAGGGCTCATTTCCTGTCCGGAAGGAGGCTGTCAGTGCTCTGGTCATTGGTGGAGCGTATTTGACTGTCAGACCCTGGAGCCAATGAATGATCGAGTTGGTTCCACTCTCACCCCACTAACTTCTGAAGGGTTCTGTTATGTGGCCAGGGTCCCCCGTGCTTTTTTGGTTTCAAGTGCTCGAAGTCTGACTCATTGGTAAGATACTGAAGAATCTTTCATCGTTACTATTACAACTTTAATGGCTACTGTTATTAGATGTAACATTGTTATTATTTGACATAATAATACTATTATTAGTGGTAGATTATTAGATAAAATAACATACAATTATTATTTCTGTTATTAGAGATAATAATATTATATCGGCCCCAGTATCAGCCCCACTAACTTCTTTTGAAGGACTCTTTGAAGAGTCTCTAAGCTCTTTTTGTTGCAAATGATAGAAGCCCAATTTACTGGTAGAATACTGAAGAAGCTATCATTGTTACTATTACTACTCTAGTTATTACTATTAGATATAGTTATTATTAAATATAATGATAGCATTTATTAATATATTATTAGATTATAATTACTTCAGATACAATAACATACTATTAGGTATAATAGTATTATCCTGGTTACCAGGTGCTGTAGGGGTGGGGAAATGGGACCTGCTAGGCACAGGCTACAAACTTCCAGGTTTAAGACAAAATGTTCTAGGGATCTAATATAGAGCATGGTGCTTATAGTTAGTAACACTGTATTCTACACTTCAAAGTGGCTAAGAGAGTAGATCTTACATGTTCTAACCACAAAAGAAAGAATTGGTAATTTTTCTTGGTAATAAAATCGTATGTGACATGATGAAGGTGTTAGCTAATGATATGGTGCTAATCAATGTCTGCAGTATATAAGTGTATCAGATCTACACATTGTATACCTTAAACTTAAATAATGTTATATGTCAATTATATCTTGATAAAGTTGGGGGGAAATAATAGTATATCTAATTATTAGTAGTAGATATAATACCCTTATTCTTATTGTTATCATTATTATTAGGAGGAAGGGGAGAAAAAAGGAAAAGAGACACTTATGCTGCATTTAATACCTCTCAGGTGCCATTCAAGCATGTTGCTTGCTTTCTTCCTCACAGCCACTTTATGAGGTAGGTATTGTCATTTATCCCATTTTACAGATGACAGAAACTACTGTCACACACCTAGTCAGTGAGCCAGTATTTTCACCTGGAAGGTCTAGCTCCAAAGGCAGCACCCAACACCTTTAGACTCTAATCAAAGAGAAAGTAACCAGGGAGCAGGGGTATACAGGAGTTTCTGAAACTGAGCGCTTGAATTGCAACACTACATACTCTTCAGCTCTGCTTCTGTCAATTTTTTTCCTTCTCACAGAGGATGAGCTTCTTTCCTTTCCGAGGGAGATGGGCTCCCTACAAGTCTCAGCCTCGTGACTCACAGCCTCCACCACAGAGAAGGAAGGACTGACACACTCTCTATTCCAAGTATAAAATCCCACGACGGCCTCTGATTGGCTCAGCTTGGGTCATGTGCCAACCTCTGGGCCAATCACCTTGGCCAGGGGGCAGGAGTACTACAGTTCCAGGGCTTTGATGTCAGATCAATCAATGGCAGATGGAGGCAAGAACCCACTAGGGGGTCCAAATGGCAGGGATGAGAAAGGGGGTAAAAGCCATTTTCATGAAAAAGGAGGCATGCTAGAGACACTAGCATTTTTTTTTTCAGCCTGAGAGCAAGGGAAGTTTGCAAAGAAGCCTCACTGGGAAGAAACCAGTTGGCCGAGAACTGAGGCCCTCCCAGCTGTGGCCCTTCTGACATCTGGTCCAGATGCTGGCCATCATTCCTGCAGAAGTACACCCGCAGCCTTAATGAGGAACTAAAGAGAGCAGTCCTCCTGACTCCCAGGAAGGGGCAGTAGCATGCGTGATCATCCTGCTCTGTCTGCCTGCATGAAATATGAAGGGGGTCTTTGAAGACACATCCAGAGTGTTTAGCAAGTGCTCCAGAACAGCTCATCTCAAACACCCCAAACAAACGCTGGACTCATTGTGTGATCTGTTACGTTACATAGTTTAGGCAGGAGGTGGGGCTAAATTGACATTCACTTCCACGTTGTCCTATTTGTCAGTTATGCTGCCTTCTTCAGATGCCACTCCCTCAATCCTGAGTTACATCTTTTTTTAAATAAAATGTTTAATGTTTATTTTTGCAAGGGGATTGGGGGAGTGGCAGAGAGAGGGAGACTTAGAATTGGAAGCAGGCTTCAGCCCCTGAGCTGTCAGCACAGAGCCCGACATGGGGTTCGAACTCATGGGCCCTGAGATCATGACCTGAGAGAAGTCGGACGCTTAACTGACTGAGCCACCCAAGCACCCCTTGATTTACATCTTAAGACCCCCGGGGCTGTGGGGCAAGGAAACAGGCTCTTTGTCAGAACCAGGTTTGAATCATGGATTTGCCACTTACCAGCTTGGGTGATCTTGGGAAAGCTCTTCAACCTCTCTGAACCTGTTTTTCTGTCTTCTACTTGGGGGGTAAAATGCCAACCTTATAAGGCAGTTAAGAGAATTATAGATAGTGTAGAGAATGTTCTAGATTAGTCAGACTAATGACTATGCTATGGTGTTAAATTCTCAAATATCAGCAGCTTAGTGCCACGAAGATTTTTTTTTTTTGTTTTTTGTTTTTTTGTCTTTTTGTTTTGTTTATCATTCATTCCCAGTCACCAGAGGAGCTCCTCTGTGGTAGGACAGGATAAGGCCAAGGCATCGAGAGGTGTTAACACCAACAGAAGTGGGCGCCTGGGTGGCTCAGTCAGTTAAGCGTCCTACTCTGATTTTGGCTCAGGTCATGATCTCGTAGTTAATGGGATAGAACCCCATGTTGGGCACTGCACTGACAGCACAGAGCCTGCTTGGGATTCTCTCTCTCCTTCTCTCCCTGCCCCTCCCCGCCTCTTCCTCAAAATAAATATATAAACTGGGGGATAAAAAACACCAAAGGGGTGACAGATGGACAGACATATAAAGCATCTTGGTGTTGCTGAGTCCCTAGTCTCTGGTCCATGCAGCATCTCCTTCTATTCCTTAAGCTACTTGCATCTAGCTATGTTTCAGTGTGCTTTTTTTTTTTTTTAATATTTTTTGTTGAGACAGAGAAAGACCATGAACAGGGGAAGGTCAGAGAGAGAGGGAGACACAGAATCTGAAACAGGCTCCAGGCTCTGAGCTAGCTGTCAGCACAGAGCCTGATGCAGGGCTCGAACTCATGAACTGCGAGATCATGACCTAAGCCAAAGTTGGACGCTCAACCAAGTGAGCCACCCAGGCACCTCTCAGCATGCTTTTGGTAGGGTTGGTCACTTGTAACTGAAGGAGATGCGACCAAAATCAAACAGCCATGGAGGATGCTGATGCACTCCTTGCTGAATGTGTACTAGGTACAGGCACGGTCAGTCCTGACTCCTGTGCACACCCCAGGCACTGTTCTAAACACTTCAGTGGAGACCAATTCCTGCCCAGGGTCAGCTTCACCCTTCCCCTGTGCTGAGTTAACCTTCACATGTGCCTGTGAGTCAGGTTTTTTCCTTTCTTTCCTTTTAATTTAAATTCAAGTTAGTTAACATACAGTGTAGTCTTGGCTTCAGGAATAGAACCCAGTGATTCATGTCTTACATATTGACACCCAGTGCTCATCCCAACAAATACCCTCCTCAATGCCCATCACCCATTCACCCCATCCCCCCATACACCTCCCTTCAAGCAACCCTCAGTTTTTTGTCTGTATTTAAGAGTCTCTTACGGTTTGCCTCTCTGTTTTTATCTTATTTTTCCTTCCCTTCCCTGAGTCAATTATTAATACCCCACTTCTAAATTAGGAAACTGAAGTCCAGAGAGGTGAAGTCATATCCAGTAGTAGTTTGGGCTCCCCCAGAAGCAGACATGAGGCAAGGATTCAAGTCCAAGTAGTAAATTTGGGAGGTGTGGGAAGTACCCGCAGAGAAGTGGGGATGTGACCTAGGGAAAAGAGGCACCCTGTTCTCAAGATAATTCCAGTTGTGGGCCCTGCAGCTTAATCCTGTCGGGAAACACATAATGTCAGTGAGAACGTTATCTCAGAGCCCTCAGAGGCTAGAGGCAAGAGAGGAGAGGTTTATGCATCTGTCAGTCATTGGTTGAGGGCTGCTCTCAGGAACATTCATTCCCAGGTACTGGCAGCCTGCCCTCTGCAAAGACACAGTAGCTCTCTGCAGCTCTGGAGAAAGCCCTCACATGAGGAGAGGCAGATACACCAGCAGCTGGAAGTTGACCAACTCTCACTGGCATAGCAAGCTAGAGCAGTGGTGTGGTGGTCAGCATTCAACAACTGGTTCTCCAGATGGGGGGCGAGGAGGAGTCTGGATGTGTGATGTGTGCTGATTCCTAAGGTATAAATACTCCCACAATGGCCAATTTCAGGCTACCAACATAATGTCAGTTGGCCTGCCATGTTCCTGAAAATGCTTACAAAATTCCTGAAAATTCACCAGTTGACCCTCGGTAGCTGGTCCTAGCTGACTCCAGTGTGCGGCTAAGCCAGAGGGATGTGGGTAGGGCTTCAGGAGTGTCCGCTAACCATGCCCGAGTCACACAGCTATTGAGAAGACACCTGGGATAGTTCAGCATGTAAGGTATGACCCCAGATCCCTGGTGGGTCTTGTTCATCACTGAGGAAGAGAAAGAAGGTGATGCTAAAAAAGGAGAGGCAGGGCTATATATCAATACTGAGAGGTGCCTTCAAAATCATCCAGTCTGACCCCATGTTGAATGGTGGGCTCTTCCTGATACCGTCCCTGCTCATTGATCATCCAGCCTCCACACTCCACACTCACAACTCCTGTGGTGGGGAGCTCACCACTCCTCCGGCAAAGGATCAGCCTTTGAAGAGTCCCACATCATCAGCCCCAGATGGGATTCAAGCAGTCAACTGCCTGTTAAGGAGAAGTCATTTCACTGTGTCCAAGGCAATGGATGGACTCAGCGCTAGAGGAAGGCATCTGAAGAATGACCCAGCCGCTGGATCAGACACATACAGCAGATGAAGTGCCTGGTCCCCGACCAACTTAAGCAATGGCTCCTTTTGTCAAAGCCACTCACCAAAAGGGAGACTATTACATGATAAATGCCGGCCTGGTTCAGACCAATGAAGCATCACAGGCAGGGTTCTATCTCTGACAGGGCTCCGCGACTTCCCCCAGGCTGAGAAATGAGGGTAATGTTCTAACTTTCCTGTGTGTGAGGTTCACCAGGAAGCCTCCTGGGCCTGCTCCTCCTGCAGAGAATCCCACTCAGTAGGTCTGGGGCAGGGCCTGGGAGTCTGCATTTCATTCAGGCTCCCAGATGGTGCTGATGCAGCATTCTCCTGCACCTTGACAGCATAGGCTAGAGAGGGTCCTGGAGCCATAGCTGGCTGACCACCTCCATGAGCCCTGGGGCCCTAGCCCACACTAGCCCTGAATGTCTTGGGGCACAGAAAAGAGAAAGCAAAGATCCCAAGCACATGAGCTTTCCCCAAGTGTTAATGTGCATATAGTTCCAACAGTTACATTTATTGAGCACTGGACTAGGTCCTGGGGAGGGATAGGATACAGTAGTTACTGAGTTGATGAGGGCTTCCCTTGGAGAGTCTCAGCAAATGGAGGATCTTTCATTCAGCCCCCGTGTGTCTGGCAGTGTGCTGGGGGCCTGCGGTGTTGAACAAAAGACCTGGCTCTACTCTGGGGTGGCTGGAACCCTCATGAAGGAGGAGGTCCCCTCCACACCCACCCAACATTGGGGAAGAAAGCTGAACTGAGTTAATAGTAAAAACTGACACCTAATAGATCAGACAGAACAGAGATGTTCAAAAGCCACAGAAAGACCCTTTAAAAATATAAGATAGCAAGATGGAGCTGGAGGCTCTGAAGGAGTGACATCTTTGAAGGGAATGTCAACAGAAGAATTTTTAGTATCAAGAGCCATCTGCTGTCTTGTGAGCAAGTCCTAGGACCGGATGTTTACTTCCTCCCAACACCTCCAAACAGAGTGATTGTTCTGAAATGGCAACCAGATCATTTTCCTCCCCCTGCTTACAGCCCTCCACTGGTTTTCAGGGGCCATGATAAAACATCTCAATTCTCTATCCCATCTGCAAAGTCCTATGTGATCTCTTCCCTATGGATGTCGCTGGTCTTGTCTCTTACCAGTCTCCTGTCGCCCACGCCCACCAGACTGTCCTGACTACTATTTCTTGACCCCTCCTTTCTTATCCCTACCCTGGAGGCTCTGTGTGTGCTGTCCACCTGTCTGGAATGTTCTTCCCTCTGCTCTTTAGATGGCTGGCTCCTTCTTATCACATAGGACTCAGGTTTTCTCTGAATACCGCCCCCAAACTAGAATAGCCTCTTCCCACCATCTCGTCACCAGTCCTATTTTCCTCTTGACACTTCTCACTGACTAAAATGGTCTCATCCGTCTGCGTGTTACTTGACCAGTAGAATATAAAGTTCTGTGAGGGCGAGGTCTTTGTCTTTTCTTGATTCACCGTATGCCCAGGGCCTAGACCACTGCTTGACATTTAACAGGTACTCCCTAAGTTTTTGTTGAGTGGATAAATGGTCTTGTCACTCCCATAGACAAAAGAAAAAGCTACTTTTACTGCAGGTATCAGTTAAGCCCAATTCACACACACAAACACTTCCTACTCAAGGGTTAAGACCTGGAAAAAGCTATCATAGTAAACTGAGGAACCATTTCACAACAACTAAAAGAGAAAAAAAACTATTGTCCCCAATGCTGGCAACGCTATGAGTATCATTGTAGATGGCGGCCAGCCCTTGGGAAAGCAATAAGGTTGTCAGTGTCCAAAGCCATAAAAATGCTCACTCATTCAACTTGGTATCCCCACTCCTGAGAATTTAAGGAAATAATTCAACAGTACCGAAGGTTTTTTGCATAAGAGTATTTACTGTTTGATTATCTGAAAAAACCTGGAACAAGTTAACTGCCCAACAATTGGTGTACACAGCCCATAACCAAGATCATTAGGAAACTCAGTGGAGCCACACAGAAAAAGGATTATGATAAATGAAAGAAAGAAAACTAGAATATATGTTATGGCTCTGAGTAGAAAAACTACTTATGAACAGGACTAAAAGAGCAAGAAGTGATGGTAATACTTACATGTGATGGAGACTGTAGGCTGCTCATCATGTTTGGTCCTTCCCTGGGCACACAGCTAGTCAGATTTCCCAGCAGCCCTTGCACCTTGGTGGAGCCACACAGCTGAGCTCAAGATGGAAGCAGTGGGCCACTTCCATACAATTCCGCCACGTGTACCCCAGCATGCTGTGTCTCCAAGGTGACCTTATAAGCCACATGTTGGAGGCGTCACAGACTCTTTGCCCCCAACAACTGTGTGTAACACAGATCAAGCCCTCCCTGTTCACCTGGGACCATCTCAAACTATATAACAGGAGTCAGAAATAAACTTGTGTTGTGTGTGCACCATTCTGTTTTGGTCTCTTTGTTACATGAGTTTAGCCAACCCTAACGGATACCCTGAAACAGTTCCTGGTGGCTGAGAGCTCAGGCTTTGAGGTCAGCAACACCACTTATCTGTGTGACCTTGAGAGGTCACCTAACTGCTCAGAGCTTCAGTTCCCTCACCAGCGTGAGACTCAGAAGAGAAAAAGACTATATACTCCTTAGCTCTAGCCTAAGAAGGAGCTCAAGTTGTTGGTGCTAAGTGTTCCATCTGGAAGCACAGCTGCATCTTGCTTGTCCTTGGGTTCTGGAGACATTTGCTTAAGCTATGCGGAGCTGGGTTTCTAACCCTTGCAAACCTAAGTGCTGACTAATACAACACTGCTCCAAACATTAACGTCTTTCCCCCAACCCATCTCCCAGGCAGAGGTGGTCCAGACTGGGTAAACCCAAAGAAAGGGTAGTTCTCCCCTAATCAGGCTTAGGATGGAGCCAGTGGGCAGTAAGTGACCCAAACTTCTCTGCACCTTAGTGGCAGCACCAGGTCCAGAATCCAGACTGATCCCAAAGCAGCGTGTCCTAAGACGTGGCCCCCTGCCAGGGCTCACTCAGGTCAGCCTGTGCTGTGTTCCTGGATGGAGAAGTCATAGACCAGCAGGCAGTGGTCAGTGAGCTGCACCTGGGCTGAGACCATTTTCCAGCCCAGATGGTATCTCTGGCAGCCCCTCAAAGCCAGCAGAGGCCAAGGCATGCCCAAGAGGCCAAGAGGCCCAATATGGTGGGGATGGTCAAGAGTCCTGATGAGCAAGACATCCCAGTGCTCTCCTTGTTTGCCAGCTGGCTACCAGCTGAGGGTCCCAGAGCAGCAGACAGGCAGAGCCAACCCAGGCAGATGCACTGGGCCAGAAATGGGCTCACAGGCTCAGCCCGTGCACATGCACATGTGTGCACACACTTGCACTCACACATACACACAGAGAACCCCACACATAAATGCATGCACATACAAATAGTTGCATTCACACACCACACACAGACACGTTCCTTCCAAACTCAGTGCCTCCCAACAGCACAATAGACGGTAGGACCACAGTGTGGTGTGGAGGAAACCCTGCAGTCTGATCCTAGATTTTTTGCACGTGTCAGGGTACAAAGATATTTGACAAAACCCTTGAGTCACCTCCCCAACAGGGTCCCTGCCTGCCTGCAAACTCCACCAAAGCTGCTCCACGCAGATGACCTCACTAGGACCTCAAGGATGGACCAGTGTTCTGGCAGAAAGATCTAGGTCTGTAACAACAAGACACTGATGGCCCTTGGCCAGAATTCCTAGAAGCAGAGCTGCAAAACAGATTTGGGCAGATGTGGGTTTTTAAGGAGGGTTTTCAAGAGAAGGGAAGTGACAGCCGCAAGAGGCAGAAGGGGAAAGAGTCGAGAGAGTGTGTTCTCTACAGCCTAGGCTGGGTGTGATCCCATGGCGAGCTCTGGAGCATGAACTGGGCCGCCGTGAAGCAGGGACCAGCAATCCCTACCGCTGTATCAGTCAGCGGGGATGACATCCCCACTAGGGTGAGGTGGCTCCAGATGGGAGGAAGGACAAGGAGACAGCTGTGAGCTCTTAGCAGCCGGCACTCTCAGCAGCTAGGGGAAGGTGGCCTTGTAAAGGGGAGCTGGGTAGAGCTCCAACTGGTGTCTGCACCAGAGCAGACCCATGAAATTGTCTGAAGCCCTGGAAGGAAGAGGGGTGATTTCTCAAATAGCGAACATCTGTCAGGGCATGGGCACTGACCAGTCAACTACAACGGCTGGCTGTAAAACACGGGCACGGCTACACCAGTGGATACCAGCTAATGTCAACCTTGCCTGTGCGAAGGGATGATACCAGACAACAAGCCCCGTCGCAGCTGCTCTGTGAGCGTCACTGAATCCTCAGAAGTGCCCTGTTGCAGCCATTATCCCCATTTTACTGTGGAACAGCCTATGACTCAGGGACATGAGGCAGCTCACCCGAAGGCAAACAGCCCAGGAAATAACAGAAGCGGGACTCACACTCACATCTCTCTGGCTCCAAAGCCAGTGAAATGCTCTATCCTGCCTCACTGGCTTGAAAGAGATTAAAAAAGAAAGCAGGCAAAGGGAGCCCTGCTTCCAAGAGACACAAGGGTCCCTCGGTGACGTTGGGATCATGATTTTGTTTTTTTCAGAGTGGAATGAAAGGGACAGTAAACAAGCAATGTGTGATCTCCTGTCATGTCAGGAGATGTTCTTTTCGGAGAAATGTACATTTCGCAGAATCAATATGCTCTGAAGCCTCAGAAAGCCAATGAAGACATACAGCCCTGACCCCTGCATGTGGGAGCTCTGTTACGACAGACAGTAGAAATTAAATTGAATCATCTGGAGCAAGTAGGTTGTAAACATTCAATATTAATGATCCATTTCAGTCCCAAAGAACCTCGGGCTTTGCCCAGCTGTGTGCTCTGTTAAAAGACTGAATTGTCCTGAGATGGGGATTCCTTGCCCTTCCTGCTAGGGATGATGGCAGAACCTGTGTCCCCTACGCAGGACCAGATAGATAGTAAATTTTTTGTGGGCCATCTGATCTCTCTTGCAGCTTACTCAATTCCACAGCTGTCACTCAAAAGTAGCCATAGATAGGGCGCCTGGGTGGCTCAGTCGGTTAAGCATCCTACTCTTGATCTCAGCTCAGGTCTTGATCTCCGGGTCTTGAGTTCAAGCCCTGTGTTGGACTCTGTGCTGGGCATGGAGCCTACTTACAAAAAAAGAAAAAAGAAAAAAAAAAAAGGTAGCTGTAGACAGTACATAAATGAATGGGTATGGCTGTGTTCTAATAAAACTTTATGGACAAAAACAGGCAGCTGGATTTATTTCGCCCTCACACTATAGTTTGCTTACCCCTGCCTACCTTCTTGGCTTTTTCAGGTAGACCAGTACGTGCAGTCTGGATGCTGGGCCATTTCCTGGCCATAGCATGTATCTCTAACTTGGATTTTTTTTGTCTCTTAACTTGGGGCCATTAACTAGGTGAGGGTCAGGCAAGAGAGGTTAGATGGCACAATGCAAATTCATGCTCACAGACCAGCCAAGAAAAGACATGTACTAGGTTGAGCATATGACACTGCCAGTATTCAACATTTTTTTTCCTTCGGCTAAGACAGGAGACGGGATGATTTATTGTACACGTGTCACATTCGGCCACAAATGGAAACAAAACTAGTCCCTAAAGCCACAAGTCCAGGGAAAAGGACCAAAAAGGGCGGTTTTGGTATGAGCCAAGTGGGTCTCTCACAGGTGGTCGCTGCGATCAGATGACAGTGGATGTTCCTGATCCACTGAATCAAGTTCTAGACAGCAAACATGCAGTCCAACAATTTGAACCCGCGTCCCTGGCCTCTTGCTTTCCTTATTTCTATTCCTGTGGCTTCCACATGTGCACAACCTGGCACTTAACTTGGACCTCTGCCTCATCTTTCTTCTTCGATGCAGCCTGTTCATTGGGTTCTTCTTCCACTGGCTCTGATGGTGCTGAGGTTTCCAAGATGACGCTAAATGCTTAAACTTTCCATTTGACCACCTTTCCAGGAAAATGGTGAAGATGGTACAGAGAGTCCCTGTGCGCCGCACAAATTGGTGCATTATTATTGACGAACGTTCATATTTATTCAGACTTAGTTTGTACTTCGTGTCTTTTTTCTATGCCAGCCTGGCACACTGATGACCTTACCGCTTTTGGGGAATACCGGCCATGTGTTTTGTTAGAACGTCCCTCAACTGGGATTTGCCTGGTATTTTTCTCATTAGATAGGACTTGTGTGTTTTGAGAAGGGCCACAGAGGTGAAAGTGTCACTGCCATCGCTTCATATCAAGGGTAGGTCATCTCGAGATGACTTATTGCTGGTGACGTTGACCTTAATCACTTGGCTGAGGTTGTGTCAGGTTTCTTCACTACAAGGAGAAACATTCCCCCTTCTTCCCACAGCCCTCTTTGGAAAGAAGTCCTAACACTTAGAGTGGGGATTGATTATACTCCATTTCCTGGAGGATGGGGGTTGGAATTCTTCTACATGAAGATTTGTCTCTTCTCCACCATTTGCTAACTTAGTCAATCATTTATTTATATATAGGGAATAATGGGTACTTATACTTTGGACTATAATCCAATGCAGCTTTAACCACTTGAGCTTTCAGTTGCCCCTTGTGTCCCTGTGAGAACACCCCCTTCAGTTTGTTTAGCACTTCCTTTTGTGCTAAAGGAAAGCACAAAAAGAAAGCACTTACTTTCTGACCCTCAAAGAAGTTCCTAGTTCATCCTGTTTATTTCCTACCCCCATCCTAGAATTAGAAATTAGACATTTCCCAAGGAGTCCCCATTCCTTTTATCAGAAAGTGGTATGCATTAGAGAATGAAGATCTGGGCACTAGGTGTTGGTTACTACTGGGGTGTTGTTCCTTCTAGCCCCCCCCTCCTCAGCTGAGAAAGCAATCAACTAACCCAAGTATAATCACATGTGTATAATTATTTCCATATGTGACCATCTGTATATATATTAAGGTAAACATGAGTGCATACGGTGTCTCCAACTCTGATCCATTCCCACATGGATCATTCTAGCTCTCTGTAGTGGACCGACATGTCACCTTCTACTCCCAGCACTGAGAAACCTAGCTCCCACCATCTACCATCCATTTACTTGTTTCAGTATACGTGTATGGTGGGTTGGCTCTTCAACCATTGTGGCCTATAAAAATGGTAGTTTCCTGTGGTTCATCCTAAGCAGAAGACAATTATGAGTTAGTGACATGGTCTCCATGAGTCATTTGAATTGGTCGTGACCAATATTATTACTAATGAGCATTCATTCATTCATCAGTGAGCGGGTGGATTTCTCCCACCTCACTGGCCACTTCTTGGTTTCTTTGTCAGGTCCTTTTCCTGCCCAGTCTCTGAAGGTTAAACTCTCCCAGGGTGTGGCCTCGCTGCTGTTCCTCGAACTCATGAAAGCTCATCTCCTCGTGGGAGCCTTTGCAGTCTCTGACCCCCCCACCTGGGCAGCTCTTCCTGCACATCTTGGCATAACTGGCCCCTTCTCTTTTTCAGGACTCAGCTTAAATGTCACCTCAACAGGTGGCCCTCCCTGACACCAATCACCTTCTACTATATCACCTATTCCACTCTTTTTAAGAACACTTACCATTATCCAAGAAATCCTCATTTACTTGTACATCGTCGCTCCTCTCTGTCAGCATTATCCTTCAGGAGAGTTGAGGCCTGGTTGCTCTTTCTCACCACTAAATAAATCCCCGGGACACAGCAGTGGCAGGCACAGGATAGATGCTTAGCTAATACATGCTGAACAAATTAATGACTCTGCCTAAAGATCAAACTGTACAAAGCACCCACTAGACTAGAGGTCAGCAAACCTTTCTGAGAAAGACCCAGATATTAAGTATTCAGGCTTTGTAGGCCGGAGAGTCCTTGCCACAACTACTTAGCTCTGCCACTGTGCAAGAAAACAGAAAACATCAGCCAGGAACAATCTGTAAACGAACAGGGATGACTGTGTTCCCATCGCACTTTATTTCCAAACACAGATGACAGACCAGGTTTGGCCCGAGAGCCACAGTTTGCTGACCCCTACCCTCAACCGATACAAGTCTTAGACCCTCATCTTCTTATGGGAACAGTTCTTTGCCGCTGTAACTGAGGATCAGTCATCACTTAGGTGAGGCATTCTTGCAAGTGTACAAAGAAGCATTTTTAGGGGCGCCTGGGTGGCTCAGTCGGTTCAGCACCCGACTTC
This sequence comes from Proteles cristata cristata, assembly GCA_017311185.1. Lineage (NCBI taxonomy): Eukaryota > Metazoa > Chordata > Mammalia > Carnivora > Hyaenidae > Proteles > Proteles cristata. The sequence goes on along the minus strand of JAESUZ010001797.1, from coordinate 91,194 downwards.
GGCTCAGGTCATGACCTCACAGTTCGTGAGTTGGAGCCCCGTATCGGGCACTGTGCTGACAGCTCAGAGCCTAGAGCCTGCTTTGGATTCTTTGTCTCCCTCTCTCTCTGCCCCTCCCCTTCGCGTGCTCTCTCTCTCTCAAAAATAAACTTTTTTTTTTTTTTAAAAAGAAGCACTTTTGGTAGGCAGCAAAATGTTCTTCCTCCCTATCCCTGCCCACCCCAGCCCATGAAAAAGAGACAAGAAAGACCCAGGCACAGACGGCCAGCTCATCAGATGTCAGCCCCCTCCCTCTTGCCAGCCGCCTCCCCTGCACAGAAGAGACAGGGAGGGGCAGCCGTCAGTCTCCTGAGGCACAAATTCCACGCGGTTCTGGGACCACATGTTCCACTGCACTCATCTATTTTACAAATCCTCATATTCCAAAGAGCCAATACAAGTTAGGCTGCTGTCTCATCTACACAGTGGGCCAGGGAAAAATTCACCCACCTGAAAGGTTATGAAAACTGGGGACATCTTAAATGTACCCCAAGTGTACATTACAGTAGGAATATAGTTAAAATATTCATGATCCAGGGCACCTGGGTGGCTCAGTTAGTTAAGCATCTGACTTCAACTCAGTCTTGATCTCACCGCTCATGAGTTCAAGCCCCACAGCAGGCTCTGTGCTGACAGCTCAGAGCCTGGAGCCTGTTTCAGATTATGTGTCTCCCTCTCTCTCTGCCCTTCCCCTGCTCATGCTCTGTCTTTTTCTCTCTCTCACAAAAATAAACATTAAAAAAATATATTTATAATCCAACCATGATCCCACCATTGTATCATGAAGCATAAACATCTTCTCCCACTGAGGAGGAGAGAGGAAGAGGTCACATCTACCTTCCCGTGCTCCACTAAGTTCCAGGGCTAGAAAGGCACCTTCTGGCCCTAGCACACAGTAGGCTCACAGACAGATGACTTTCTTCCTTCTCTAGACATGTGATAAGGTCTTGGTCATGTTGCTAATGAAAAGATAAAGCCAAGGACAGCGGGTGACTTCAACCAGGTCTCATCATCAAGTTTTCTCTCCCCCAGTTCGCACTCACCCACCTATGGCCATTACGTTGTCCCAGTTTCTCCCTGGAAGACCCCTTCTCTTTCCCTCCCAGACACTTGAGGTTCAAAGTTTTTTGCCTTCAGCCCTTCTTTGAGAGATGTGGGAAGTACGGGGCCCCCTTACGTCTCCACCATGTTGCCCCCTCCTCTGTCATCTAGTTTTAAAGAACGCAGAGCTGACATCTCTTGGTTTTGCTTACTCAACACCACCTGCTTCTCTGGAAAATGCAGAACCCCTCATTGTGGCAGCTACCATGATGCAGGTGTGGCTCGGGTCTGGCTGGGCCCCCGCCATTCTGCACTTTGCCCCTTTCCCAGGACTGACATGTTGCCTCAAGATGAAGCTCTCTGTTGGGTCTACATATCAGGATGACGTTAAGGCCTGACACTGCAGGGTGACTGTCATCCGTAGAAGCACAGCAGACTGGCAGAAGCCAAAGGCCAGTTTCCCACACCCAGGGAGAGCAGCGGCTGAGCAAGCAGACCTGGGCCTGCTTTACATGTGTGTCAGTTTCTATGAAGCGACCTCTCCAAGCCCATGATGGAGAGCTGCCCATAGTGCCGTGGTGGAGGGAAGATCAAGGCCAACACATAAGAGGAAGCAGAGTTGGGAGACTAAGACAGACCTTGGATCCAGCCGTACATAAAGCCTGGATCTCTCAATTATGTGATCAGTGAAATGGGCCCTTTTGCTTAAGCTAGTTGGAGTTGGGTTTCTATTCCTTGACACCAAAAGAGCACGGACCAGTACACAAGTAGAAACATATCAATTTGCTGCGAGTCTCCCAGTCACTGACCATTCATGTAACAGACATTTAAGGAGGTCAACTGTTCCCGTTACGTAACACTGCATAACAAGTTACCCCCAAACTTACAGGCTGAATACAGTCACTTACAGGCTGAATACAGTCACGTACGGTCTTCACAGACACCGTGGGACAGGATTTGGGGAAGCTCAGGTGGGCAGAACTCCATCTGGGGTCTCTGAAGTGGCTACGGTCAGATGCCAGCTGGGGCTGCATCATCCAAAGGCTTGACTGGGACTGGAGGGTCACTTCCAAGGTGTCTCACACACGTGGCTGGGAGGCTGGAGGGACTGCTGGCCACAGCTCCAGGCCACAGGGCTGCGGGAGGACCCTCACGCGGGGCAGGAAGCTAGCTGGGCCAGAGGGAGGCACGAAGCCTTTCCTGGCCTAGCCTGAGAAGCACACGTCACCCTCACCACAGCCCTACTCTCCTGACCACACTGGGCCAGCCCCAATTCAGGTGGGAAGGGACCACATAGAGCAATATGGAAAACTAGGGCCCCTCTTGAGGCTGGTACCTAGCCTAAGTACCAACCACATGCCAGAGGCTGGAAATGCAGGTGACTAAGATGTCCTTAACTCCTAGTGAACACTCAGCCTCAGGTTCGACAATGCAACCACTTTGTCCCCCAAACCCTGACCAACTCTCCCCTTCTGGATGTTCCAACTTTTAAGGACAAAGAAATCCTGCCTATTAAGGAACTGGAATTGGGTGCCTGGGTAGCTCAGTTGGTTAAGCATCTAACTCTTGATTTCAGCTCAGGTCATGATCTATTTGGGAGTTCAAGCCCTGCACTGGGCTCTGTGCGCTGACTGTGTGGAGCCTGCTTGGGACTCTTTCTCCCTCCCCCACCCCCCCAACTCATTCTCTCTTCTTCTCTCAAAATAAATAAACACTTAAAAAGTTTAATTGGGGCACCTGGGTAGCTTAGTCGGTTAAGTGTCTGACTTCAGCTCAGGTCATGATCTCACAGTTTGTGGGTTCAAGCCCTGCATCGGGCTCCGTGCTGACAGCTCAGAGCCTGGAGCCTGCTTTGGATTCTGTGTCTCCCTCTCTCTCTGCCCCTCCCCTGCTCATGCTGTCTTTGTCTCAAAAATAAACAAACATGAAATAAAAATAAAAATAAAAAGTTTAATTAAAAAAAAGGAATTGGATTTAAGTGTCTAGGCATAGAGTTCTTTGGTCCCAGAAACAACACTTAGGGAACAATTAAAAGGTCCTCTGTCCTCCACGCCCCTCCATGACCCAACCCTCCTTTGCACACATTGCTGCCTGTGGCTGGACCTTTACTAACTTTATCACAGCTACACCCACACACCCTGCCCACGGCTTTCATTGTCTAAACCCCTGAACTAGCCCCTGGATAACGGCATGTAACTACACCGTCTCATTTTGTGCGGCGGGGGCAAGAACTCTTGGGCCGGGGTTCAAATCTCAGCTCTGCCACTTAGTAGCTGTGAGATCCTTAAGTCCCGGTGTCGTCCTCTGTCAAATGCGACTGAAATGTGTGCTTCACAAGGTCCAGGGAGTCATGAACGCAAGGGCACAGCACCGCGCCTGGCAGGCAGTGACCACCGAAGGAAGGCTGGTCTTTCCTGCTGGTGTTCTTACCGCAGGATGGCAATCATTCTCCTCGCGGGGTGGGGGTGGGGTGGGCACCGTGAAGAGTAAACTCAGGACTGCCTCTTCCCTCTGCCCTTTCCTTGCGGCGTCTGCCAGCCCCTCCTTCTCCGGGCGCACCTGCAGCCCTTCCCATCCCCCCTCATCCACCAATCCTTGCTGGTGGGTTGATAAAATTCAAAACAAGACAAGCCAGAAGACTCAAGTGAAGCCAGCACCTTAGAATGACAGGTCTTCGGGGTATCCTCATTGAAATTTCATGGCTACTTAAATAAGCAAAACTGTGCAAACAATGGAGTTAAGAACCCACCATTTACATTTAAAAATTTTATCAGGGTAAAAAAAAACTTCTCACAAAACTTTGGCCCCATTCAAAATCCTCAAACATCATTAACCTGCCCACCTCCCAGGGGGAATCAGAGGAACTCTGTCCTGATTGCCAGAAAATGAGAAAATCCGAGCCAACGGAAGAAGCCCAATTTTCAAATGGACTGAGAGATGCACAGGCTTCTCCCCTCCACCCACCGAGCGGAGCCCTTTAGAAGTGCCCCACAGCCAGCAGTGGGGGAAGACCGCCACTTAGTGGCAGCGGCGGGAACTGGAAGGAATGTATTGACATCTAGGAACATCTTTCACAAGCTCTTAACCTTTACACCATGTCAATAAAAAGCCCCATTAACATCTAAAAGGGATGTTTCTGGGTGTCCACTTGGAATAAGAGTTGGATTACGTATCTCATCAGTCCTAGATCTCCAAGAGTTTACTTCCTTCCGCGGTAAAAAAGCCAGCCCATGAAAAGGCAAACAGCCAAGAGCCACCAGCATAGTAACGTGGCAACTCTTGGAGGGGCCACCAGGACCGCGGGGACCCTCAGGCTGAGCTTCTGCATTGGCAAATCACACCCAACAAGAACTTCTGACCTCTTTCTTCTCTCTCCACTCTGGATCTTACACAACAGTTAAGCATCACGTCCAGGAAGCCCCCCTTAAACCTTCAGGGGGGATCAGACCTCTGCTTCTGTGCCCCCAGGCCACTTGCACTTCCTCCACCAGCAGGCCCTCAGCTCGCCACACTGCCCTTGTCCACTGACTGGCTGGCCTTGCACTTGGCGACGGGAGCATCCTGTGAAGGCAGGCACCCTGCGCCCACCTATGCATCCATGCACACGTGTACTCACTCACTCCTCACAGAATACTCGAAGTGTGCCAGGCGCTGGGGGTGCAAAGCATGAAGCAGACACAGTCCCACCACCCCCCACCTTCACATCCCCAGTGCCCATCAAGTGTGGTTCTCAGTAAAGGCTGGCTGGACGGATGTGTCCCCTCCCTCAGTGTAACTTAATCACATCAATCACTTCCTGTAAGAAGTGAACTAATGCTGGGAATTGCTGTGGATCCCTTCTGCAGACGAGCAGTCTTCACACCTCACCCATCCCACATATGCATTTTGATTGGTTTGTGTGGTTTCCTTGTTTTCTTTAAACACTAATTTTTTTAACTTTTATTTACTTGAGAGAGAGGGGAGCAAGCGTCTGAATGAGCAAGGGCAGGGCAGGGCAGAGAGAGAGAGAGAGAGAGAGAGAGAGAGAGAGAGAGAGAGAGAGAGAGAGAGAATCCCAAGCAGCCTCCACGCTATCAGCACAGAGCCCGACATGGGGCTCAATCCCAAAAACCATGAAATCATAACCTGAGCTGAAACCAAGTCGGATGCTCAACTGACTGAGCCTCCCAGGCGCCCCTGTGTGGTTTCTTAATAAATCGAATTTGTCACTCATATTTAAAACTTCGGTTTCACACATAACTTGGCCTGTGGTTTCTCTACATCCGTGAAGGCACATTCCTGCAGAGCACAGGTGAGCAGGAGCCCAGAAAGTCTGGCCCCTTTAGACAGGGTGGGCGCCGTTCATCTCACCACACAGCCTCCCTCCTGTTCTCCTAGCACTGAGGCCAAAGATGGCCACCGTGTGTCACCTCACGCTTGCTGAGGACTCTCCTGCCCCGGCACTTCCCTTGGGACCTACGTGACCCTCAAGGCACCTCAATTTATGACCCCAGCTTTATGCCCATGTCACCAAAGAGACAGATCTGAGATGAGCTACAACACGAATGAATGGGCAATTTTATTGATCTTTACCTCCTACCAAACCTCCTAGTAGTAGATACAGGCTGTGTGGTTTCCAGCAGGCATCTCCGGTGCAGGGGAAAGTTCAGGGACAAGGTGAATTCTGACAGGTACCTCATTAGTGGGCCAAAAACCCACGTTTACTACAATTCTTACAAACGAGTGCTCAAGATGAAGAATCACATTCTCACACCACTAGCACAGCTTAAATACTTCTTTGACAAAAATAATAATAATAAATTATCTTCAACTCAGAAAATAAATTGTGCTCAGCAGAGTGACAGGAGGGTCCATTCATTGCATTGCACCAAGGGCTGGGTGAGGGAGGGCAGGCTGGGGCAGCTGCGCCGGTGGGAGCACGGGGCTGACCGCACATACAGAACTTGGCTGAACGCGTGCTCGAGGCCAAGGGTGGGTGATGGTGGCCCCTAGGCTGCGGCCTGTCCCGCGTGAGATTCACCTGCCCCTCTTCCTCCTCACGTTCGCCTCGTCTTCTGTTTCTTGGCTTGTCTCTTTGCATCTTCTGGGCCACTATTGTCAGAGGCTGTCTGGCCAAGAGCTCGGACGCCCTGTAGTCGACTTGTCAACTGCAACAGCAAGGGAATGAGCTAGAAGGAAAGAGAGGGGGTGAGAGAGAGGGATGCCAGGAGAATACTTTTGCCCAGAGGGACATTGGAGCCTCACGTGTCAGCACCCCTCCTTCTTCAGGCAGCTCACCACCCACTGTGTGCTAACTGGTGACTCTCGGTTCAAGACAAGGCAGAGAGGCCTTTGCACTGGAGACAGGTGGCAGAGACATAGGGACAAAGGACTAGGGGAGATGTTGTAAGAGGTTTATGGCCTTGAAAGAAGGCCTGGGGTTTGACAAAGTGCAGCATCCATTCTTGATAAAAGCCCTCAACAAAGTAGGCACATAAGGAACATATCTCAACATCATCAAGGCCAGATATGAACAACCCACAGCTAATATCCTCCTCGATGGGGGAAAACTGAGAGCTTTCCCTCTAAGGTCAGAAACACAACAGGGATGGTCACTCTCACCGCTAGTATTTCGCATAGTACTGGAAGTCCTAGGTTCATCAATCAGACAGTAAAAAGAAATAAGAGGCATCCAAATCAGCAAGAAGAAATCAAACTTTCACTTTCTGCAGATGACATGATACTCTATGTGGAAAGCCCAAAAGACTCCACCAAAAAACTGCTAGAACTGAGAACAAGAATTCAGCAAAATCACAGGATACAAAATCAACATACAGAAATCTGTCACATTTCTCTACACCAATAATGAAGCTACAGAAAGAAACATCAAGGAATTGATCGCATTTGAAATTGCACCCAAAACCATAAGATATCTAGGAATAAACCTAATCAAAGAGGTAAAAGATCTGTATGCTGAACACTGTAGAAGCTTATGAAAGAAATTGAAGAAGACACAAAAAAATGGAAAAGCATTCCATGCTCATGGGCTGGAAGAACACTGTTAAAACGTCCATACCATCTAAAGCAATCTACACTGTTAATGTAATCCCTATCAAAATACCACCAGCATTTTTCACAGAGCTGGAAGAAACATTCTTAGAATCTGTATGGAACCACAAAAGACCCCGAAGAGCCAAAGCAATCCTGAAAAAGCAAAGCAAAGCTGGAGGCATTACAATTCTGGGCTTCAAGTAATTATTACAAAGCTGTAGTGATCATGACCATATGGTACTGGCACACACAGACACAGAGATCAATGTAACTGAATAGAAAACCCAGAAACAGACCTACAAGTATACGGTCAACTAACCTTTGACAAAGCAGGAAAGAATACTCAACGGAAAAAAGACAGTCTCTTCAACAAATGTGCTGGAAAAACTGGACAGCAACATGCAGAAGAACGAGACTGGACCACTTTCTAAATGTTTTTCAATGTTTGTTTATTTTTGAGAAAGAGAGACAAAGTGCAAATGGGGGAGAGTCAGAGAGAGGGAGACACAGAATCCAAAGCAGGCTCCAGGCTCCGAACTATCAGCACAGAGTCTGACGTGGGGCCTCAACTCACAAACTGTGAGATCTTTACCTGAGCTTAAGCTGGACGCTCAACTGACTAAGCCACCAAGGTGCCTAAAACTGGACCACTTTCTTACACCATAGCCAAAAATAAGTTCAAAATGGATGAAAGATCTGAATGTGAGACAGGAAGCCCTCAAAATCCTAGAGGAGAACACAGAAGTAACCTTGGTGACACCAGCCGTACCAAGTTTACTAGACGTGTCTCCTGAGGTGAGGACAACGGCAAAAATGAACTATTGGGACCAAGATAAAAAACCTTCTGAACAGTAAACAAGCAACAAAACTAAAAAGCAACCTTTGGAATGGAAAAATATATTTGCAAATGATGAACTTGATAAACAGTAAAGAACTTACCAAACTCAACACCCAAAAAATAAGTGATCCAGTTAAGAAATGGGCAGAAGACACAAACAGACATTTTTTCACAAAGAGGACATCCAGATGGCTACAGACACATGAAAAGATGTTCAACGTCCCTCATCATCAGGAAAATACAAATCAAAACCATGGTGAGGTGCCTAACAGAATGGCTAAAGTTAACAACTTAGGCAACAAGAGATGTTGACGAGGATGCAGAGAAAGGGGAATCCTATTGCACTGTTGGTGGGGATGCAAATTGGTGCAGCTGCTCTGGAAAACAGTATGGACGTTCCTCAAAACGTTAAAAATAGAACTACCCTATGACCCAGCAACTGCACTACTAGGTATTTACCCAAAGGATACAAAAATACTGATTCAAAGGGGCACGTGCACCCCAATGTTTAACAATAGCCAAATTATGGAAAGAACCCAAATGTCCATCAAACTGATGAATGGATAAAGAAAATGTGATACACACACACACACACACACACACACACGAGTGGAATAGTACTTGGCCATCAAGAAGAATGCGATCTTGCTATTTGTAACAACATGGATGGAACTAGAGTATATTATGCTAAGCAGAATAAGTCAGTCAGAGAAAGAAGAGTATCATATGATTTCACGCATATGTGGAATTTAAGAAACAAAACATATGAACTCAGGGGGAAGAAGAAGGGAGAAGGAGGCAAAACCATGTGAGGCTGTTAGCGGTGAATGGGATAATGGGTTAAATGGATGACGGAATTAAGGAGGGCACTTGTGATGAGCACTGGGTGTTGTATGTAAGCTCTGAATCATTAAATTCTACACCTGAAACTAATATTACACCACATGTTAACTAACTAGAATTTAAGTAAAAACATAAAACATTAAAAAAATAATAATAAAAATTAAATAAAAAAAAAAGAAAGAAAACAAAGAGGACTGGGGACTGGATCTGCGCCCTTCACACTCCCCTCCGACCCTGCAATGTCGGATCTTCTGCAACACGGAACCCCTCACCGTGTGCGGGAGGGCACGTAACACTGAACACGGCACTTCTCGCAGGGCCTCTGGGTTTCCTACCTTGTCGTGGTTGTAGCCAGCCAACAGGACAAGCAGCGTCAGAGGCAGGGCGATGTAGGACCCCTGCGCGATGTCTTGCTCAGGCAGCTTCCTCTGCGGACACCAAGACCACCATCACTGCCTCATAGGCTCTCCGCTTCCCTGCAGCCCACCATCCCACCTCTCGGCCCACCCAGCCAGGAACCCGGGCATCCACATGACCCAACTCTTGCTCTCCACAGTGAGGAAGTGCAGCGACTTGGGTACATTTTCAGGTGAATCCTCTGTTCCCCAAACTCCCTGGCTTGTTCTCTGACACTCTGGGCCATACAGATGCCAATCACAGGGTAGGTCTCACCCTCTGAACCTCGACTCGACTGAGGAAACCGAGCTGTGGGGAGCAGGAATCCCTGGAGCAGAGAAGTAAGGGGCCTCCTGCTGAGTCCCAGCTACACACGGGGCTCCTCCCTACAAGGGGGTATGATGAACCCGCCATGCCAGGCTCAGGCGCACAGTGACGGGTGAGCTGGTCCCAGAGAGCATCTCTAGTGAGGAGAGGAGGCATGCTGCTGCTTGTGAACTAGTGGCCATTCGCCCTTTCTTCCAACAGAACCCCCAACTTTCATCTGGGCCAGTCAGAGTATGCACACGCCTCCCTTGCAGCTAAGATAGCCAGGAAATTAAATTCTGGCCAAGAGTACATGAATAGAAGTGTTGGGTCACACATCCAGGCTGTTCCCTCAAAGAGCAGCGGAGTGCCCTCCCCTCCTGCTGACCAGGCGTGCCATCTGTGAGAAAGGTGATGTGCTAGAGGATGGCAGAAGCCCAAGAGAGGGGGAAGCTGGGTCCCCGATACCTTGGGACTTCCGAACCACTCCTGTACTGCTCTGTCTGCGGATGCTGACGCAAGACAGAAATTGCTATCTTATTAAACCCCCTGAAATTCTGGGTCTCTATACTAGCAAATGAACCTGTATCTCAGTCCACTTTATCCACACCAAAGAAACAAACAAATGGAAACTTCCAGGTAATGACAGAACAAGTTAAGGAGCCAGAGTGGTGGTTCTCAAAGAAATGTCTAGGGAACTCCCTTTCAAGATATTTCCAAAGTCAGAACTATTTTCATATCAACACTAAGATATTATGTGCCTTTTTTATTTTACTCTTTCACAGGTGAACGGTGGACTGTTCTAGAAGTTACATGTGATAACATCATTCTGACAGATAACAGAATATAATAAACAAAAACAGATGACACCCATGTAAATTAAAGCTCTTCCGGATTCTCCACAAATTTTCACAGGGAGGTAGGGCCCTGAGACCGAAACATCTGAGGAGCATCCCGGCTGGAGAATGACTGTGTGGCCATGCTCCCCTGAGATGGCTGAGGCAGAAAGGGACGGTCGTTCAAAAATGAAAGAATCAGCGAGGGAACAGGAACAGACTTCCACCTCCAATAGCCTACTCCTGGGTCATCCGACATGTCTTAGATCCCAACTTACTGTCCATGGAAGGAAATACTTAACGGCGAAGCTGCACAGTAATGAAGGCAATGAGCTTTGCAGTTGGTCTCAGGTCTGGCCACGTGACCTTGGGCAATCACATGACCTTGGGTGACCACGTGAAGCCCCGGCCAGGCACTATTCAGTGGCGCTGATACCAAAAGCACGTACTGCGGGGGGAATCAAGGAGATCAGCTACGCGAAGTACCGGCAGTACATGAAACACTGACTGGATGCGGCTCTCAGTTGGCATGTTCAACAGGAGAATGAGGCGGAGAGCCTATCAGGCACCCGTGAATGCACAACGTGGAGCCGCCCCTCCAGAAGGCTGGAATGTACTAGAAGCCACGTGATGTGAGACCAACCACGTCCTTCCGAGTCCTGGCTCTGCTGATGGAGCGCAGGTTCTCACTTATTCTCTCTGAGGGATGGCGCCTCCCTGGAAAGGTCTGTTGTGAGGGCTAGCAGTGGATACCCTTCAGGAGTGGGCACCCCCTTCCCTTGTCACTTGGGACCCCAGTCTCCCATGCAACCCCTGGCAGGGGGCGTGTTCTCAGAAGTGACAGGCACATTTCGGGCCACAGCAATGAGGCACTGTGGCTGCCCTGCCACCACCCAGCAGCATCTCTCTTCCCTCCACCAGCTGCCAAAGTGTCTCCCTGGATCCAGACAAGGCTCCTGGAGCAGGGGGTTGGGGAGAGGGGTGTCCTAGACGGCGGCCATCAGTGCCCTTCACAGAAGCCCTCTGCCTCTCACTGGGTGGTAATGCGCCTCCACGACAAAACAGAAGGTTCCCTATATACTCATGTCAGTGGCACCTTCCAGCCATGTCTCAAATGTGGGCAACGAGGTAAGTGCTTCCTCCCGGAGTCATCAGAAAAACTCTCTACTTCAGGTAAAATTCATATTCACCAAGTCCCTGAGCACGAGCCCCTCATCAGGGATGCTGAGCAACCAGAAGAGAGTTGTATTCAAGCCCCACCTCTGCGGCGCACAGGCTGGAGACTCACACCGCCCAGTCTCCTCCTGGGTCTCCTCTCTACAGGACGGAAAAGAATCCCTACCTACCTCGCATATAGGATGCCGTTCGAAAAGCACAAATTGGTAACGTGTTTGGATGTGGAAAGATAAACGTGGAGCTATTCTTTATACCCTACACCAGGAAAAACCCTTAAATGGCTTGAGATGGAGATGTATAAAATATAGCCATACAGGTACTGACAGGAAAATAAATTTCTCTAAAACTGGGAGTGGGGGAGCTTTTCCAGACTATGACTCAAACTTCAGAAGCAATGAGAAAAAGAACGAAATGTTTTAACATAAAAAATAAACTACATGTTTGCATAATCCAAATGAAAAAATAAACAAATTGGGAAGAAGTATGGACAAAGTATATGGCAAAGGTTTAATATCCCTCTTACACAAACAGATTAGAAATGGGTTCTAGAAAATCTAGAACATTCTAGAAACAATCCAGAAAAATCTAGAACCATCTAGGAAAAATAGGTCCAAAAGTAAACAGTTCCCAGAAAGGGCAATTCCCGGGTTCTGAACCACATGGAAGGCTGACGAACACAGAGGACAGAGGACAGTGATGTGGAGGTACCACTTCTCATCCATTACACTGCAAAAACCCGTCATACTCTGGTGGGGAACAGGGGTGCTTACACACACTGCTGGTAGGAATACAAACGGTAGAGCCCTACGGATGGGAGGTGGCACCATCAAGCAAAATTCCAGAAGCATCGACCCTGTGATCCAACAAACCTACTTCTTGGAGTCTATTCCAAAGACAGACTGGCAAACATTCAAAAACATGCACGCACAGGCCCACCACTAAAGGGTCATTTGTAACAGCAGAAAACTAGGAATTACCCAAACACCCATCAGGCAGGGGCTAACTGAACATACGACAGTAGAGCTACACAAAGGAGCACTACAGGGCCATTAAAAAGGAAAAAGAAGTGGCTGCATCTATTGCTGGGCACACAGTTCTCTTTAAAAAGGGAAAAACAGAGCTCTTGCTCTTCACACCGATAAGGCCTACAATAAGGATCAGTGCAGGAGCTACAAGGCCCGATTTCTGTTTTACTATAGATCCCTGGGCTCCACTCTTACTTCCTACATCAAGCTCACAGTCAGTAGGTCTGAGGCTGGGCCCTGGAGCCCATTTCTGTTACGGATGTGCGCACGGAATCCCCAGGTGATTCCAGCGCACGCCAGCTTCGGGAAGCACTGGTCTAGAGAATTATCCCACGAATGTGAGAGCTACGTGGGTGTGTTGTTTGCTCTGTTTTGTTTTTCGGTCTGTTGCATGCATGATCCAGTGGGCTACACATTGCAAGTAGCTCATAAAACGAGCAAGTTTCTTCTAATCTACAGGTATCCCATCCACCTGTGGTTTGTTTCCCTCTCCTGCAATCTGTCAAGTCAATCAGTTTCCAGGTTATTGTGCTGCAGTTTCCCATAACCTACACCTTGCTGACTCATCCCTTTGGCATTCTTTACAGGATCCTGTGTCCTCCTGATTCCTGTAAACTGGCAGAAGGTTCTAGAAGTTTGGGCAGGGCAGAAGTCACGTGGCTCCAGCTAGAGGCCAATACCCCAAATACAACACAGTGGTGACCCTTGTCCCTAAAAATCACTCCTGAGCCACTGACCTAAACAAATTCCCTGCCCTCACTGACCGCTTCCTTCCTCACAGGGAACCAAAGGCATCAGCACTTGAAAAAGCAGAAAGCATCTAGGGAAATCCGAATGTAGTCAGGACTCAAGGCGAGGGTCCTCAAACGGCTGTCCTCCTTCGCCACCCCTGCAGGCTGTCACCACCACAGTCCCTTCCTTACCGTGGGACTGAAGATCAAAGTGATGTGTTTATGGTAGCCCACTGCAGTGAAGGAGACCTGAGGCAAGACGTAGTCGTACTGGGATCTGGGGAGCGTGGAGTCCAGCAGCACGACGTAATTCTGTGCACAAGAAAGAAGTTACTTCTATGAAGGACTTTATGTCCCCACGTGTACACGTCCAAACCAAGGCCGCTAACTCCAGAGGAGGAACCTCAGTGGGCTCTTCTGTTGGTGACAGCCATGTCCCCGGCCTCTCGGAGACTCACATCTTCCAATAAAGCTTTCAGAGCTGGCGGCACTTTCTTATAAGCACATTCAACTACGACACAATTGTGGTCCTCTGAGAATCTGACTTTACGAAACAAGGAGTTATTATGAGCCAATTCGGAAGAGGGAGCTACGTGACGGAACGGAGAAAGACTGCTTTCAGTCCTAAGTGGAGGTGACACTTGAGTTAAGGGATGACACTTAAGCGGCCCATCAGCTGGCAAGTTCTGAGCACACAGCATCTTGGGAACGGTGCCGGTGACGGTCACGGCCCTGTGTGCGAAGCCCCAGTGTGTGCTGGGCACCACGAGCCCTGCATCGGGCAACTACCAGCTCTGCCCTAAACCACGGACAAGGCCGGTTATTGCTCCCATGTCACAGCGGGCTGTGAGCCCAGGTGGAGTCGGACCCCAAAGCCCACACTGCTTCCACAGCACAGACGCTTCCCGTGTACAGTGACTATCAGGTCGCCCGGGTGGCTCAGGTGGCTGAGTGTCCGACTCTTGGTTTCCACTCAGGTCATGATCTCACAGTTTGTGAGTTCAAGCCCCATGTCAAGCTCTGCACTGTCAGTGGGGAGCCTGCTTGGGATTCTCTCTCTCCCTCTCTCTCTGTCCCTCCCCCACTCCATCTCTCTCAAAATAAATAAAACTTAAAATAACAGCTCAATCTTTAAAAAAAAAAAAAGTGGACAGTAGCTATTTCAAAGGGCATCTCAAGAAACGGGGAGCGACTCCAAACTTCCATTGCAACTTGTCCAGAATCAGTATATGACATCCACCATTAAGGCCTGAGTTAAATAAACTATCATATTTCCTGCATTATGGAAGGCTGTAAAACCATGAAAAACCGGTTACAAAACACGTAATGATGGAGAAAAGATCTCTGATGTATTCCTCACTGAAAAGCAGATTATAAAACAATGTACACAACAGTCCCGGCCTTGAGTTATTCTCACACACACACACACACACACACACACACACACACACACACACACAAGCACACACACTGAAAAAAGACCAAAGGATTCCTGTCAGCACATTGACCAGGGTTATTTCTAGACGATGGGACTATATCTGATTGTTTTCTCCCCCCAAAAAAATCTCTTGCCGTGAACGTCTATTACTTTAGTAAACAGGAAAACAGCAGATTAAGCAGCAGTGAATGCTGCAGAGCCCTCCTTCCCCACCCTGACTCAGAGAGCACATCAGCCGTCTCCACCAAGGGGGACGTGGGGTGGGATGCAGGGGCTGTTGTGGAGCCGCGGGCATCAGGTACCTGGCCATCCCGGAGCAGGGGCGGGAAGTGGAAGAAGAGAGACTGGCCCAGGGAGACCGTGTGCACTGGGCTGTCGAGGTTTTCACTTTTGTAAAGCTTTACCTGGAAAGGAGAAACAAAGCAGGACGTGCTTCTGTAATTAAAACACAATCAACATTTCATTTCCAACACTGCGTTTCTTCCTCAGGATAGCTCGTCTCTTTAGAAACACAGTTATTTGAAAGAGAAACCAGCACCCTCCCCGCCCCTTGCCGCCGACAGGATACAGAATGCATTCCTCCATCACATGAGCCTCCAGATCCCTGACCTGCATAGAAATGGAAGATTTTAAAATCGATTCTGGCAACTTAACGTTAATGTACAAATGGCAATAGTGTCAGTATGACGGCAATGTTAAAGGGAGCAGCCTCCAATACGCTATAACGTGCCAGGCAAGCGACAGGCACTTTACACACAGTGTCACCAAGCCTGGCTTTGAACAGGTACCATTACCACCTCTAGGGAGGCCCAGAGCCCGCGTCACCTAAAGGGGTACAACCTATTGGTGGTGGCGCCTGGCGCTCAGCCCACGTTGCTGGACCCTCTGAGGGTCTGGTCCCTCTGGCACTGCCTCTCCAAAGGCTATACCCTCAAGCCCACAAGTATTCCTTATTAAGACCTCACAACACATTCCCATTTTGCCTTTGGTTTTCCGGGCTGCTTCCAGAAGCAGTTCAGTCCTTTGTTTCTAGCCTTTCTTTGGCCTGTTCTCCTCTCTACCACAGCAATGGGACGTGAGAAGGTGGTACAGCCCTGCCTGACGCAGAAGGTCTGGGGCTCCAGCCTGCCCCCACCACAGGAGAATGGCACGGCCGCCCCTCCCCAGGGCCCACCATGACCCTTCTTCTTTAGGTCACGAGGAGTTTTCCTAAAACAGGTCACAGACTGGAGGCCTAAGGGTCACATCCAAGACTACGTGTGCCCTTCTGCCCTATACGGTGTCCCAAGCAAAACTGAATTCAGTGCTTATATTTAAAAATCAAATGATTTCAAATAACTCTAGCTCCCAGCTCCTCTGGAAAATTGGAAAGTGACGCCACCCCTGGGCCAGGACTCCAACACGACACCTGTCCCATGGAGCCGAGGAGCTGTGTGTCCCACCCCCGACTGCTCCTGTTTGCCCCACAGCCGCCCAGCCCTCTTCACCCCCAACAAGCAACATGCCTGCAGCCCTGGAAGGAAGGGTGAGCTAAGAGAGAAGTTAAAACCTAACCGCATGCTCTCTCCCAACTCAAACACATCACAGTGTATAAAATCACAAGCGCTTCTGAAAATACACCCTCCTGGCAATTCACTGACATTGTTCAAGGGATCATAGAGCCTTGTATAAACATTTCATGAACTGCAACATGGAGGCTTTGTTAGAACCTGAAGAGAGCTTAAGAGAGCTTCACAGAGGAGAAACCCAAGGTCCAGCACGGACTGACTGCATGTGGCGGCAGGGAGAGCAGGACACAGTCTCAGTCTGTCCGACTCCTAGTCCCCTGCCCACACCTTCACCCTGGACAGAACTTTACAAGTTACGAGGCACTCCGCCCTAAAATCATCTTTCCGCTTTAGACTCTAGGTCGTGCTGAGCATTTATTAAGTGTATGTCACAAAGCTTCCAAAGCTATATTTCTATGAATAGCCAAACAAAGGTATCTGAGAGTATGACGCTTTTCTCTCCGGCAATCAGCAACTGTTCTCCCAGACACCCGCTGGGATCGAAGCTTCTTAGATCTCAACCTCAGCCTCAGCACGGCCAGCATTACCGCGCTAGCGCGAGCGCTGGGCAAACCCAAATAGCCCCCTCCTACTCTTCTCAGAGCCCAAAAGACCCTAACTGTAAAAGCTGGCCTTACCCATAACGTAGGGAGATACTCGGAGGAAGTGATCACATTTCCACTCAGGTCGAATTGATTAATCTGCCGGAAAACTATGATGTTTACATCATCAATGTCGTTATTGCCGACCTAGAAAGAGACCAGGAGCGTTGGCAGCGAGGAAGCTGGGAGGGGAGGTTGCTGGGTGACGTCCCAGGAGCTATTTCAGAGCAAATGTCACTTCTTCAGTAAGGGGGCCAAATTCACCAAGTTCAAGGGCACAAGCTGACAGTGGGCATGTAGGCTGCGGCTGGCCCCCAGACACATTTTGTTTGATGAGCACAGTATTTTTTTCCCCTTGGTTTCAATTATTTTCTCCAACATTTTAAAAAAGAAATTTAAAACACAAAAAGAGCCAGATTTTCCGGCCTCTCTTAGAGATTGAGAAAGATGTTCTCGCCTGGCAGCAATCAGCAAGGGCTGAGCTCTGGCTGCCCCATGGGTGGGTGGGTGCCCTCCTGTTCATGGTCTCCATGAGTGCCCGTGCCGCTGGCCTTAGCCACCAGGGCAGGGAAACAGAAGGGTGTAAGATGCGGCTGTCACGGCCAGATGCCATAAAGACACCAAGAAAACCCACTTCCTACACACCACACTCCTGACCCCCAGAATCTTCATGCCTAACGCCACCCGATTAAGCCACCAGGGGGCAGCCCCCTGCCCCACCCAAGCCCTCGAGTCTAGCAAATGAGAGTCATTCCACAGGGAAAAAGCTTCACTTCAAATGATTCACAGGCTACTTCCCATGAGTTGGAGGGAGGGCTGCCTCTTTAGGGATCAATTAGGGAAGTCATGATCAGGAATATCAAGAGATTCCACCCACCAAATGGAAAAAGCAAGGTCATCTGGATATAAGGAGATCTGATGGCCCCGCCACCAATTAAGCCCATGTTGTCTTTATTACCCTCCCTTGATCTGAAATGCCACTTAGACACTGAGCTCCTCAACTTGGAGAATAACGATCAGAGCTTGCAGGCGGAGGGAAGAGACAACAGCTCAAATTTCTTGGGATTCACGACAGCCATGCTGCTCATTAAAACCCCGCAGGAGATGCTGCTTGTGAAGATGACAGTATTCAAAGAGGACCCTTAATTAGGACCCAGAGGCCCCCCCGGCGACAGATGAAAGGCAGCCACAGAGAAGCACTGGAGGGCCTCTGGTCGGGGAAGCAGTCCTGCCGCGTCTGCCGCGGAGTGTGGTGCCTTACCGTGACTTCCCGGTGGTGGGGGAGGGCCCGCTCGATGTGGTCGTTGCCTTCTGCCTTGAGCTGCACGTGGTACACACATCCTGGCTGCAAGCAAACCCAGGGGTCACTTCTCTGGCAGGGGGCTCGCCGCCTGGGACCTGGCCTGAGCCTGCTCTGACCACAGGCCCTCACACGAGCACGCCGTCACCTCCACCCCGCCTCCGTTCTGCGGCCTGTTAACCCGCTCAGGAGTCCCTTTTAAAAGCACCCTGACATTTATCTGAAGGCCTGCAATTCCTTCAGTCCCCAAGGAAAATTAGGTTTGGCTTTCCTTTCCAAAACTGTAAGCACGATATGCTTATTCTGACAAAGTTCCTCCTGCAGGGCTGCCGACCCCCCTCCCCTCTGCCTGCACACACATAGGGAGTGGTGTCTGCAATGATGCTCCCAAAGGCGTACGATGGACAGGGGTTCTGTGAAGTGAGATGTGAAATTTTTCTTTTTAAAACAGTTTGTTCTGGGGTACCTGATGGCTCAGTCAGTTAAGCATCTGACTCTCGATTTCGGCTCAGGTCACGATCTCATGATTCGTGAGTTCGAGCCCCGAGACAGGCTCTGTGCTGATAGTGTAGAGCCTGCTTGGGATTCTCTCTCTCCCCCTCTGACTCTCTCCTGCTCACATGACAGCACCCTGCGCTCACTCGCTCTCTTTCTCTCTCAAAATAAACAAAAAACTTGCTTCCAAACTTCATTCTATTGCTCAAATTTATGGGTGTACATAACATTTACCAAATAAATCATTACTCTAAGAAAACTTAAAGCAACTCCTTTCTGATCAATAGTACAACATTCACTGACTTTACAGCTCGGGGTGAGGACTGGCAGCACTGGGGTCGGTTCCAAACAGCCCCGTGTGCCCCACAGGGGAAGCAACCGGAATGATCACTTGTGAAGACAAGGGGGATGGTCCTGCCTGCTCACTCCCGCGCCTGGGCCGTTAGGGCTCCAGCTCCATCCCAACCGGCCCCCTCCTCCCTCGTGAAGGATTCGTCTTCATCCTCTGGCGGGGGTGTCTCAACCCAAGATGTCCTGACAACGTGCCGGGAGAGGCGAAATGAAGGACCGAACCCTGACTGGGGTCGAAATCCTTAGGAAATCTTCAGCAAGGGATCTCCGGCCGGGGTGCTCTGGGAGCCTGGCACACTCGAATCCCAACCGTCACTGAGCAACGTCTAAGGCCACCCCTCCAGCAAGTGTGGCCTGGCACGTGGAGGGAACGCAAGGGCTGCGACTCTACGCCCCACTGAGCGCGCTAATAACTTACCAACCTATTAGGAGGGGGAGGCTGTCAGAGCACCAATCACAGTAGAAATCTACTGCGCTGGAGAAGGAACTATATTCGGTTTACTTAAATAAAATGTGTGAAGACGCTGAGTTTAGAAGAATACGTCTGGGCCAGTGGGACGCTGGGGGAACCCGCAAGGGGATGGAGAACTTGCGTTCCCGCAACCGTGAGAGTGAGGTAAGCCTGGAGCATGAGGTCCGCCCAGGGGAAGGGGGGCTCCCCTAAGCCCAGCCTGCACAGGCCCCCCAGACCCCTTCTCACGCTGCTGCCTCACACAGCCACAGACCAAACCCCGAGCTGGCAGTCTGGTGAGGCCGCCTCGGGGAAGGCTCTGCTGGTTGTTGCTTGTTAACTACTTACTGAGTCACCGTGCCCGGACCACCGTGTGCTACCTGTATCAACTCACACCAGTCCTATGTCACTCATCCTCATACAGACGACAAAACACGTACAGCAAGGATAAACACCTCTCCTGATTGTAAATAGCTAAGAAACGACGGAGGCGGGCCTCAAACCCAGGCAGATGGGAGCAGAAGGGCGTCTGCGCAGCCTTTCAAAAAGGACAGAACTTGGGGCGCCTGGGTGGCTTAGTCGGTTAAGCGTCCGACTTTGGCTTAGGTCATGATCACGCAGTTCGTGGGTTCGAGCCCCGCGTCGGGCTCTGTGCTGACTGCCAGCTCAGAGCCTGGAGCCTGTTTCAGAGTCTGTGACTCCCTCTCTCTGACCCTCCCCTGCTCATGCTGTCTCTCTCTCTCCTAGAAATAAATAAAAATATTTAAAAAAAAAAAAAAAAAAGGACAGAACTGCAAAGGCTGGGCTTGCACTGAACTCGTGAGACCGAAGACCTGGCTCCCATGACCCGCCCCTCTCCCTGGGCGCTGGCGGTGGCAGCATGAGGCTACACAGCACCCCCACTGCCCTATCCACTCTCCGTGGGCAGCAGGTGCCAGGGCCTTCCCACACGGCGGAGGGTGGCAAGAAGGAGCGTCTCAGGAAGGCCTGTGCGGACACCTAAGGATGGCGAAGTGACTGTCACCTTGATGTCGCTGGTGAGAACAAGTGAGAGAAGGAGCGGTGGGCAGAGCAGGGCACGGGGAGCCCCCCCAGTCGGTGTGCACCCAGCTAGACCATCAGAACGTACACATTCCCCCCTTGGCACAGCAGGGAAGACACCCCAGGTCCATCCTCCTCCTTGAGCTGGGCGCCCCCGGCACCAGGAAACCGTCCAGCCTGCCTCCTGGGTACCCAACATCTGACACTGGGGCACCCTGCACAATGGACGGGAGTATTTCTGTTTTGGGGAAAGAATGGCTTTGCCCCAACATATCTAATAATTTCTTTTTAATATTTATTTATTTTTGAGAGACACAGACAGGGTGTGAGCGGAGGAGGGGCAGAGAGGGGGAGACATAGAAGGAGGCTCCAGGCTCTGAGCTGTCAGCACAGAGCCCGACACGGGGCTTGAACCCATGAACCATGAGATCACGACCTGAGCCGAAGTCGGACGCCTAACCGACTGAGCCCCAACATCTCTAAATGAACTGGCAAGCTGGTTTACATCTGAGCCCATGTGACCTGGGCAAACATTAGCCTTCTGTGTGCCTGTGTCTACGGTCAACTATGAATACCCTGTCCCTGAATCTGAAAGCCCGCGTGACCCAGTCCAGCAGGTGCTGTCCCACCCTCACTGTCAGTGGCCATGCGGCACACAGGCAGGATCTGCGGGATGAGCAAATGCACGAACACACGAATAAAAACGGAGGAGCGAGCACCACAAACCCTGACCTACAGGCTGCCGGTGGGCAGCCAAGAGCACACACGAGCTGTGTGGCCCACACAAAGAAGGTGCGGGTGTGCGTTCTGGGTTCGTTTGTTTTAATTAGTTGTTAACACCTAGAAATCAGGAGCTTTCACAGGGAAATCTGAACTCTGGCTTCTCTTTTGGCCACGCAAAGGATCTGGCGGCCCCGAGTCCATCTTCCCATGTGGCTGCGAGAGCTGGGGCTCCGTGGCGCTGCCTGCTCTTGAATTCACCAGCCCCACGTGTGCACCCAGCACCCTTCACCATTCACGCGTCTCTTCTGGCCCCACAGGCATGTGGTGTTGAGAGCGCTGCCTTACACCATAACCACCCAATGCCAGGCAAAAGCTGCACCAAACCCACTGTTTCCCAACTTTATTTTGCCACGAAACACCAACCCAATGTGTCAGCTCATGAAAGGTAAGCTATCAGTTAAGATAGGGACTAGGAGGCTTCCAGAACCCTAAGACCGCAGCCCCAAACCCCTGCCCAGCCTGTTCCTAGCACACTTGGAGACAGGCACCACGAGGCAGCTCCGAACCACAGTGTGAAAATCCCACTAATAAAAGATGTCCGTCTCACCAGGAGTCCACGTAGTCTGAACTTCCCCTCTTCATCCGTCACGGTGTCTTCTCCATAAATGCTGCAGTCGCTCTGTCCCACGGCTTCCACGGCCACACCCTGTTCTGGTTCCCCGTTTAAGGAGGAAACCGTGCCATAGCAACTAGAGCAACAAGAGAAGAAACGGAACAGGCTACGCGTGGGGTTTTGGGCAGCACACGGAGGATTTGACATAAAGCATCCTGAGTGTACCAACAGTTCACAGTGCAAAACAGCCCAGTTGGGAACTGACCTCGAAGACCCAGGTGATTCGGTTCTGGCCTCGTCACTTCCACTCTGGCCTTCCTGTCCACAGGCCCGGGCCCGCCTGAACACTGCCATCAGTTTCTCTGCTCACACGTTTTAATGGACGCCCCAGGAAATTACAACTAACAGAGGCCAAGCCTTATTTTATTCCGTTTTACCTTACTCTCATCAAACTGTTTTAAGTAATGATGCCTTCCATGAAATGAAAACAGTTTCTCTCTCATTCTACGTATTCCTTTGAAAATGGCCCATTTTCCTAAGCTATTTGATCAATCAATCTTCATCTCGGCGGAAATGGTGGGGGAAAGGGGGAGAGGCAAACCATGAGAGACTCTTGAATGCTGACAAAAACTGAGGACTGGTGGATGTGGGGGGGAGGAGGGGTGGGCATGGAGGAGGGCACTTGTGAGGATGAGCACTGGGTGTTATGTGTAAACTAATTTGACAATAAACTATTTGTAAAAAAAAAATAATAATAATTAAAAAAAAAAAAAAAATCTTCACCTCAAGTGCCCTTGTGTCTGTTTACAGGTACGTACGGTGTGTGTATAAACATCTTCATGGCTACGTACGGCTAATATAGCTATCGCGCGGTATCGTATACGCGTACCAACATCCAGGGAAGTCCTCTGCATATGGCAGAAGCAAGGAGCTGGAAGATGAGGAGGGAGACTGCACATTTTATGCTCTCCAACATGCTGAAGCCTCACTCAAGGGAGTTCATTTCCTCCTTCTAAAAATTTGAGTTTCAAGCTCTTGTACAAATAAAATTTTTAAGCAACTAAATGGGCACTCTCAGGCCAATTTCAGAAGAGTAACTTTGTGACAGAATCACAAATTTGGAGGGATCAGAAGAAAAAGGCAGCCATCGAAACTCTCTGGGCCTGGTCTCTCGTCTCCTCTGCCTCTCCCGTGAAACCTGAATGGAGGCTGGGTGGGAGGTCCTGGGTCACAGAGGCCTGCATGGGACTCCACAGCCCAGGCCTGGGGGACAGGGACAGGCAGGCTGCGTACCTGTAGGCCGTTCGGTACCCGGTGATGGTGATCTTCAAGTTCTGCCCCTCCTGCACCTCAATCATCTGTGAGGATGGCTCAAAGCGGAACTCCTTCATCATGGGTTTGAAGTAATACTGGCCAGGGCTCTGTGGAGAGACAACCACAAGCTGACCCTCTGCTGCCACACCCAGGTGCGGCTTGACACATGGCGACTACAGTCATCAGGGACTGGACCGAGGACACCAGCGCCCCAGGGCTTCCCACATAGGCAGACATGGGGACTCAGTCTCCAGGAAATGGTTCCATGAAGCAATTACACCTTTTAGAGCAGCCGCCATAACATGCCTATAATTGTGTGAGGAAGAAATCAATCTGAATGTTATGAATGAAGAAACGGAGGCTCAGGGAGGCCAAGTAACTCCCCTGAGAGGACACAGCCAGTAAGCAGCGGGGGGAAGCTTTGAGCTCGGTGTGCAGCAGCGCACGGCATGTGAACCTTCAGATACGCCTCGCTGCCTGCTTGCGACATCCCAGGACCCACAGAATGGCCCAGTACCATGTACTTCCCGAATCCCCACCAGTCAGGGTGTCAGATTTCATCCTGGACGAAACGCTGCCACCTCAAACCACAGGAAGCACGGTTTGCACAATACACACAGGCGAACCAGCAAGTAAGACTCGGCCTTCTGAACAACGCAGTGTTGTGGTCAAACAAAGGGATGCCTAGGACAGGAGCCGCTGAGACCATGGTAATTAATTACATTGTCTTAGTGACAGGCCGGTGGCCAGAAAACAAGTGTGTGCAGAAGGGAACAAGGATCGGCAGCATTAAGTCCTAGTAGGGACAATATTCTAATTACATTTGGTCCCTAAGAAACGCAAAACATGCCATGCCGCTGCTCTGTTCTCACGCTGTCAAGCGATAGCTGAGTCACACGCACCATGTCCCGCTCCCTCGCGGGAACACGGGCAGGCGGCTCGTCACAGGACACCTTACCAGGTTGGAGAAGGTCAGGATGCCATTGTCCTGAGTCAGGAGGTTGGATCGAAACACACCACCGCTAAGGGATAAGAGAACCCCGGGCAGGGGCTGGTCATCCTCCGCCTTGATCTGGGGGGAGAAAGAAGAGCAGACCAAGGGTGCTGTTAGCCACTCGGGTCAGTAGGTTAACTCTTCTGGGTTGTTTTTCGTTTATTATCCATCGGCGCACAGAACGACTACTCTTCGTCCCCAGGGGTACCTGCTGTTAATAGTTTGGTTTGTCACCTTCCAGAACGGCTCCTATGCCCACACAAACGTACAAACGTGACGGCCGGCGCTGACCGACGGGCAAGTTTGCAGCAGGGCAGCCGGGCCCTGCACTTGCAGTCTTCCCGCAAGCACGGGCCCCGGCTTCCCTCTCCTGCCAGTCCACACCTCTGCCGCACCGTGTCTTCATGAGCATCAGCCTAGAGCAGGGGGCGGCCGAGCGCTGCGTGAAGACCAGCCACCTACTTCCCTGAGAGAAAAGGAGACGGTCGAAACTTCCTGGAACATGTGCATCTGTGTGCACTTATGTTCTCCTCTGTTCCTGGGAGCAGAACTGGTGGGTGTCATGTTCTCTGAATTCAGAGACGCCCCACACTGCACACCGAGGTGGTCGTGACCAGCTACGGCTCCGTGAATTATCTACACGTGGGAAAACACACGCCAAAATCTGGATACTGCCAGAGTCACCGCAAATCTAAGCTAAAACCAGTACTTCGGTGGTAACTTCCTTCTGTCGCTTCTGAAGTTGGGCCTTTCTTCTACGTTTATCAGTCACCAGTACTGCTTCTGAAAGTGCCTTTTCATATACTTGGTTGTTCTTATTTCTACGGGATTGTCTTTCTCTTATCAATTATAGCAGTTCCTTGTAATCTTGGGTATTTCTTGTGGTATAAAGATTTCTTCTTGGTTTGAATATCTTTGAATTTGCTTTAAAAATACATCCTGTGTCGGGGCGCCTGGGGGGCTCTGTCGGTTAAGTGTCTGACTTCAGCTCAGGTCATGATCTCACCATTCAGGAGTTCATACCCTGTATCAGGCTCAGAGCCTGGAGCCTGCTTCAGATTCTGTGTTTCCCCCTCTGTCCTCCCCTCCCCTGCTCGCACTCTGTCTCTCTCTCAAAAATAAATAAACATAAAAATTTATTTTAAAAAAATGCATCCCATGCTACAAAATCTGAAATCTGTATGTGACGTGGTCTGTCCTTTTCTCTGAAACTCTATGTGAAAATACAGTCAAGGAGCTCCAGACTCACTGTGGGCACCACACGGCACACTTCTTCCCAGGAAGGACAGTGAGAAGACAGAGAGACACCAAACACCACTATAGGAACGTTCTGTCCTTTTCCACAGGACACAGTGAAGGATGAGAGTTTAAAGCACTTCCCAAAAGGCGTGCAAACAAGCTAAAGTCAACAGGTCTCCCAATTGCTGAGTGAAAGGAGCCCCAAAATAGAGTACATCTTGTAAGGCTCCATTTATGTCAAGCTCCCGAAAGTGCAAGCTAATCCATAGTGACAGAAAGCAGACCAGATGAGCAGGGAGGCTAGGAGGGAGGGTGTTAAGAGGTACCAGGACACTGAGCAGGGTGCCAGACCGTCACTGCTCTCCCGGGTGCACCCGTATGTTGAAACCATCAAATTATACGCTTTAGATGCAGTTTATTGTATGCCAATCATAGCTCAGTAAAACCACTTTTCGAAAACCCAAGTGTTACCTCAAAGCTGACGCCGGCCAGGGCATACGCCTTAAAGTCTCCTATGGTTCCCTCAACCGCGGTCAAAACGTAGCCTTCCTTCTGCGAGGACACCGTGTAGTCCAGGTCGCTGTGCAGGGGCCCGACACTGAGCAGAAGGGAGCACACTGGAGGCGGCTGTGCCTCACGCCTGCAGAAACCTCGCTGGCCCTAGGGCGCCTGGGCCGCCCGCCTGCCCCGAGCCAAGCACCGTGTCACGGGCTTACCTGTAGGCGCCTTTGTCATCGGTGAAGACTGTGATCAGGGGCGAGCTCACCCCCTTCTCACTGATGACGATCTCCACTCCCTCCAACTCCGGGTGGATCTGGCCTTCCAGAAATAAGCCCGCTTTCCCATGGATCTCAATCAGCTTCCCCGGGCAGCTTTCTGAACAGGGAACCAACAGAAAAGCGGGCCTTCGCTGCAGCGGGAGGGGGCGCTTGGGGGGAGGGGGAGTTTCTGCTTAAAGAAGGGCTCAAAACGGAGACACAGGAAGCTCATTCCAAAGCAGGTTGTTATATATATATATCAGAAACCTCCGTAATTCGGCGGCCCACACCTCCCTCCACCCCTGACAGGGACATGAGCACAAATCTAATCACGGCTGGGGTCTCACTACCCCTCTCTCCATTGTCACAAGGCCTGTCCAGCAGAGGAGAGGCTGTGCAGCTGGACCGGTGCAGATGAGCCCCCAAACAGGAAGCCCGCAAAGGAGGCATGCTGTTCAATATACTCTCCTGCCAAACACAGATCACATAAATGCCCACGATCTACTGAACCCACGACGCTAGAGAACACTGTCGGAAGCCACAAGACAGCCATCCCACCAGCCATCGCTTCTAACTGTCCAGTCCCAAAAAGACCCTCTCGCTCCTATCAACAGATACAAACACCATGGACAGTTCAGACATATGATGGCTAATGCTCACATGTCAACAATGGATGGTTTTGCTTTTCACCTTCCTTTCGGTAACAAGCTAAAACATCGGGAAAAAAGTAGTCCTTCCCCAGAGAGATCGCCCAACCTCTAATAACCAGTTACGTTCATCGACTAAGACGGTCCATTCACTCACTCACTCACCAAATGGTAACGGCTTTGTGCTAAAGGGGATTATAAGGAGCCCTACAAAAGTGGTTTCCATAGAACTACCACAGAGAATAAATTTTTAAATGCAGGTAAAGAAACAGTTAACTGCAAAGATGTGTCGCTGGCTCACCGAGTTGACACTTACCTCCGCTGATGGTGGCTTCCATGGACGGAGGATAAAAGAGCAGCTCTTTAGACGAAGGGGTGACAGTGATTTTCTCTCCAGACCTAAAACAATGAAAACCCTTCCATTTACTTGGTTCCGGCCTCGGCTGGGAAGGAGGTCAGAAAAGAGGACGCCGTAGGGAGGGAGCTCACCGGGCCCAGTAAGAGAAGTCATAGGAGAAGGGGCCTTGTAACTCGTCGACCATCTCCTGGGCGGGGGGTTTGGTCCGTCCCTCCCCAGCGTCGTCCTTGCCATTTTTCTCCCGCTCCTGCCGGCGGCTCTCGATCTCGGCCAGCTGCTGCTCCCTGCGCAGCTCCTGCACGGACCTCAGGGGGCCCAGGACCAAGGCGGGCTCGCTGTCGATGGAAGATCTGGAAGGAAGGAAGGAGCAGCCCAGGGCACACGGTCACTTCCCACTGTGGCCGGTGGGAACTGGACATTTCTACAAGTAGTCATCCGTCAGGAGAAGCCCGGCCACCTCGGACGCCGCCCCAGTGGCACGCTCTGGCCCTGCTCTGCATAAACCAATCGTTTCGTGAAAAATAAAAACTGAACTTCCTTGTGACAGCAGCAGTATCTAGCAGGTCCAGGGAACCAGCAACATGGACAGATGATGTTCCCTAACCACGTGGAGTCCACACCCCAGGGGGAAGAGGCAGACAATAAACAGAAAGTGGTGTCAGATGAAATACAACGGAGTAAAGTAAAGCAGTGTGGGGGCGCTGTTCTCACTAGGCCTCCTGGCTGCGGAGGAAACACCAAGTAAAAAGCCCTTGGAGCCTTGGGGGCAGCTCCCCTGCTGTGCCCAGGGGACAGCAAGGACAGTGAGGCGGCCCAGGCAGGGGACCCAGGGCAGAGTCAGATGCGCCCGAGGGTCCAGGAGGAGCAGGTGTCAGACCCCAGATTTCATCCTGAGTGGGATGGAAAGCCACTGGAGTTGTAAGCAGAGGAATGACTGCTACTTTAAAAGGACTCTGGCTTCTGCATGGAGAACACAGTCTTGAAGCCACTGCCCAAAGAGGAAAGCCAGGCAGGACGGTCGTGGCAATAACCCAGGCAGGACACAGTGGATGGGACCAGAGCGCAGAGGCAACGTGCTGAGAAGGGACAAGACGAAGGGCATATTTCAACTGTAAAGCCAAGGGTCTGCGCGTGGACTGCGTGGGTACGGGGTGCAGGGGAAAGAAGAGTCCAAGGGCAGGTCTGTGGAGGGCGACGCCCTGGAGTCCGCTCTGGGAGCCGGTGAGGACGAGGTCCCCATGAGGGATCCAGGCAGTCCCGTCCAGCTTCTACAATCCCTGGTACAAGCAACCAAAACAAAGCCCCCTCTGAAGCCACAGAAACAAATTCCATAAAGGCTGAAAATAGGGTAACACAGGGTCACTACTGGTCAGAATCTGAATTTCTGGTCCGAGCAGTAATCGCTGCTTTCCAAGCAGGAGGACAGTAAAAGGCACTCCTCCAGCCCCGGGCACCGCCCTGGGCCCACAGAAACATTGCCAAGTCCTTGTCCTAGACCCCTGGCTTCCCTGGGGGACAGGGCACCCCTTCAATCCACTGCCCTCCGCCAGAAGCCATGGGATGTCCCCGACACTCGCGCTGCCAGACCCCGCTGGTCAGCTTTGCCACAGCCTGTCAACTCCATCTCCTCCCCAGCCCCACTGCCCTGCATCCGGCTGAACCCCCACTGACTCCCACCTACACCCTGGCAAGAGCCTCTGCCCCCACCTCCCTCATGTGGCTTCTTCTATGTGCTCACTCGGCAGCCAGGGGGATCTTTCTGAAGCAAAAAAAAAAAAAAAAATCACTCCTTTACTTAAAACACATCATAGGGCCATGCGACAGAGCTGAGAGAGACCTTTAACTCAAGCTAGCCCTGCGGGGCCGGCCTCCCCTGTGCTCCCCTCCCCCCCCTCCCCCCCAGGCGCCCACAGGGTCCAATTCAAAGCTTCAAAGCCCTCTTCATAGATGCAACCTCGCAGTCCTGCGTGTGACGCCTGGACCACCGTCCGTGTCCCCCATGAGCCTGTAAGTCCCACGACCGCAGAGGCTGCCCCTGAGCACTGAACTCAACATCTGTGCAGGGGCAGAGGAGGTGAAAAGGCGGCAGACAGAAAGATGGACACACAGCGGAGGTCAGGGTAAGGAGGGGAAAGTTACTCAGATTTCCATTTTCAGGCACAAAATGGTCATGTTGCCCAAACTCTTTCATTTCTCAAGGAAATTAGGGTGTCAGATGCACCTCACCACACAGTGAAAATTCCTCTCAGAAAGGACATTCGCCTGAACCAGACCCTCAGTGAGGCTCTGCCTTTCATGTACTTTCTCTCTTGTGACCCTTCACATATCCGGTGCTCTCTGCTTTCCAAGCCTTCAAGGAATGGGCTCTAGAAAAATAGGCAGTTTTTCCAAATTTGCTAAAACACTTGAAATACAATGAACATGCCAGAGATTTTTTTTTTCCTTCAGCAAAGACAGGGAGTGTAGAGAGTTCACACAGAGATTTAAGGCACTGAAACGAGCTGTCAGAAGGCTCTCCCTCATCCACAGTTAATTCTTGAATCATAAAAGGAAAGGATCAAGGCTGCCGTGAATTTATGGCTGTGTCGTGTAAGTGGAAAGGCCATTTGTATACATACCTAGAGGTAAGAAATCAAAAATAATTCTCCCAGTGTCTGCTAGGGAAGTCCCTGGCCCCCATCCACCGCCCTCTTGCGCTCGGGCCACCGCAGAGCACAAGCCTTACTTGATTGTCACGGTGACATCCATCATTTTGTCAGTGGTGATGGTTCCAAGGACATGGTGGCGAATGGCTGTCAACGTCAAGATACTGGGGGCAGACCTATGAATCCAAGTGGAAAGAAAACACTAGCAATATCCCCCAGTTCTTCTCAAAGGGTCACACACAACACCCTCTACAGGCAACCGTTCTGCCCCTGAAATACACTACACGAAATCGCTCCTAGTGTGGGCTAAGGGACCTCCCGAAATACCTATCAGTGTTGTAAACAATAAACTGATTTTCCAATCCAACACTCGACACTTCCAATTCCTGGTGAAACCCTCAAGCATTTGTGGAAAGGTAAAGATGGCAGACTGGAACTCTCATCAGTGAGAGCTGGAAGACTGAACCAAGATGGTATCTGAGGTACTCGAAAACCACAGCCTTCCATCCCTGGGCTCACAGAATTCTTGGGAAAGAGAGCTCATCTCCATCTCCTCAATAATTTATCCAAATTAAAATCTTTACATAGAGATTCTCTTGAATACGTAGCTTTACCTCTTCCATTAAATATACAAAAAAATATTTCTTTTTATTTTCCAGAAAGAATGCACTCACTTGACCCCCACAGAAAAAGGTTCACAAACACCATGGCGAGGTGGGGGGGGATGGCCCAGCTTACGTGTCGTAGGTGTAGAACGCTTGCTCAAACCGGTGGCAGGAGCGAGGGGTCACCTTGTACACACCTGCAGCCGGGAAATCAAAGGTCGTTTTCAGAGGAGAGTGTCTCTTCCACTGAGCGCTTCCACCATCTGAAATCTAAAGGCACTTGAATACGCAACATACAGCAGATGGGTAATGACTGGATCAGAAATGCCTTTTCTGCTGTCTGCAACAGCTTCTTACCAACGACCGGGTCCATTTAATGGCCCCTCACAAGCTCAGGATTTCATTTTCCATAATTGAACAACTCACAGTAGTTTAATCTGCATAAACTGAGCTAACAGGGACGTGAAGAAGGAACAGGAAGTACATTTCCGCTGCAGATGGGATTGAGAATTTTCCACTTAACAGATTCTATTAAAGATCTAAAAGATAACCACAGCCTGACCTCCTTCCTAGAAATATTCCTAAAACGGGGCATGGAGCAAAGGCCAGAAATGAAAGAATTGCAGAGAACACATGACCCTGTGTAAGAAACACTCAGATTAGAGGCATAAGTCATTCGCCAGAGGATACTGACAGTTTCAGGAAGGAGAAAAGTCTGACAGTTTATCCCCCCAAATGATCATTAGCCAACCTTTTTGGATGTTCTTCCTACAAAAACCTGAAATTGGTTCAAACCGCCGCTGCTGTTTTCATCACACTGAGGAAGCCTCTGTACAATTACTAGCAGAAAAAAATTCTCCATTCACTTTATTCTTTCATTCTACAAACACTGACAGAGCACTACTATAAACCAGGTACTGTCCAGAGTATGGGGAATACTTTGTATTTCACCTTGAGAACCAAGAGAAGTCGCTGAATTACTCACTACAAAAAGGCAAAATAAAACCACAATGAGATGCCACTTTATACCCACCAGGACGGCTAAAATCAAAAAGTAAAGAACGGTGTGAACACGTGGGCAAACAGCCCTCGTGCACCGCAGGTCGAGCCCCATCAGAAAACAGTTTGGCAGTTTCTTAGACATTCACTTAACAGATTCTATTAAAGATCCAAAAGATAACCACAGCCTGACCTCCTTCCTAAAACAGGGCACGGAGCAAAGCCCAGAAACATCAATGGACCGTATAATCCAGCAATTCCACTCCTGAGTCTCTAACCCTGAAGAGAGGAAAACAGATGTCCACATAAAGACCTGTACACAAATGTTCACAGCAACATGGGACAGGAGAGCCAAAAACTGGTGCATGGACACACAAAGTGTGATCTAGCCACATGATGGGATCCAGTAAGGAAAAGCCACAAACCACTAACACCTGCTCTGACATGAGCTTCAAAACACAAGGGTTCAAACCATGCTAAGTGGGGGCACCTGGGTGGCTCAGTCAGTTAGGCGTCTGGCTTCTGCTCAGGCCATGATCTCACAGTTCATGGGTTCGAGCCCCGCATCGGGCTCTGTGCTGACAGCTAGCTCAGAGTCTGGAGCCTGCTTCAGATTCTGTGTCTCCCCTCTCTCTGACCCTCCCCTGTTCATGCTGTCTCTCTCTCTCAGAAATAAAACATTAAAAAAAAACAAACAAACCATGCTAAGTGAAAAGAGCCAGACAAAATACTGGTATAGTAGGACCTCACCTGTAAGTAATGTCCCAAAAAGGGCCAATCCACAGAGACAGAACACAGGTGAGTGGCTGCCTGGAGCTAGGGGCAGAGATGAACTATAAATGTGCACGAAGATCGCTTCTTCTAAGATGAAAATGCTCTACACTTGATTATGGTTATGTTCGCATAACTGGGTACGTTTACTAAAAATCCTTGCATGTTGTAAATGAGCGAGTTTTCTGGTCTGCAAATTGTACCTCAGTACAGTTGGTAAACAGGAAGAGAGGCCACTGAAGGATTTTAAGCAAGGTGGGAGATGGTCCAATTTTTATCTTAAAAAGATCAGTTTTAAGGAGAGATCGTTGCCCAATGGCCTACTGTTTTTCAAGGGGGAAGGGCTCAGTGGTCTCTACCTAAGTCAAACCCAAGGAGACCAGGAACTCTGCAGCCCCCAGCTCTAATTCGCTGGGTAAAAACAGCACTCCCTCCAGAGGAAAGAAATGGAGAAACAGGGACATGAGCCACAACTGAAATTGAACCAAGGTAGGAAAAAAAAAGACTTTACGATGGTCCTCGGGTGCCTTTCCATTTCTCTAACTCAGAGCCCATCAGTCCTTCCAGACTCACCAGGCTTGGACAGGCAGAATCGGTTGACTCCTTTGGAGAGGTTATAAATCCCCACGTTCTCAGGTCCATTTCCATCCTGATAAAATTCCTAAGGGACCAAAGCCAATACAATGACTTACCAGGGGAGATGGAGACACCAAGATGATTAATAATATTTCTGTTTCTGAACCAGTCATCTGTTTTACCCATTAATCATCTGAGCAGTTGGGCGCCACAGGAAAATTAAAAACCTTCAAAAACTTCCCGTAAAAACATGCTCTTTTTCACTCAATCAACTAATATTTATTGAGCACCTGCTATGTGATAGACCCAGGGCTGGGCCTGGGGGGCTGACGGGGCTCCTGCTCTCAAGGGGCTTACGTTCTAATACAGGAAGACAGAAAATCCATTGTGATCAACAAAGAAATTAGATTTTGGCTAAAAGTAATGGCGTGGTGGGGAAAATGACCGGGGAAGCAGGCTACAGCATGATCACGGCAGGAGCTTCTCAGCTTGCTGGGCCCAGGGCAGGCCATCTCCTAAGCAGGAACCATGGGCCCAGGGCAGGCCATCTCCTAAGCAGGAACCATGACGGCTGCAGCCTGAACGATGAGAGGAAACCAACCACGCGCATCTCTGGGGAAGATGCAGTTCCAGGCAGAGGGAAGCCTGCATGCAAAGGCCCAGAGGAGGGGATGAGCCTGGTGCGGAAGTGGCGAAGGCTGGTGAGCAATGCCCAGGAAGCAAGGCGGACAGAGGAGGAGGAGGTCAGGGTACGGAAGGGCCAGCGTGAAGGAATGTGGATCTTTCCCTAGGAGAAACGAAACCTGCTGCGGAGTGTGAGGGAAGGAACAATTTCCTAAACGTGTACCACTGGCTCTCACCGGGCAGCAGCTGACCCATGTCCTGGAATAGCAGTGCTTGTCCAGCATTTAGCTGAGTACCTAGAACAGCCCACAGGATCTGGGGACACCAGCCGCAATCCCCCCAAGTGTCCAACGTAAGCAAGCGACTGATTCACTGCCATTCGCCTCAGTTTCTCCACTAGAACCTGACAGTGACATCTGCCACTGTCTGGAGCCAAAAAGTTCTGTAAAATTCATGACTGGACCTAGACAGGCCTACATACGTGTTCTCCTTCCTGAAACCCAGGTGGTACCCTGCCCATCAGGGAGACTACCTCAACAAGACAGGAAGGTCTTAGCAGCTCTGCCCTTGGCACTGGAATAGACTAGAGAAACTGACTCAGCTATAGCCATTATTAATAACAGCGTACTGGGGCTTCTGGATGGCTCAGTTGCTTAAGCGTCCAACTTCAGCTCAGGTCATGATCTCACGGTTCGTGGGTTCAAGTCCCATGTCAGGCTTTCCTGAATGGGGGGAGAACCGAGGGAGAAATCTGACTTAACTATGGTTATAATATTCTTGGCATGCTGGTCCTTCCTGCTTTCCAAAAGGCCTTCCAAATAAGAGAATCCCCACAAGCCATTCATACCAGAGTGATTGCGTGAGAAAGGGAACATCTCAGCATGTAGCCTGTCTGCCGAAATTCAATTGTGGACACATCATCTTCCAGAACCTCCACCTCCAGACTCTTGTTCTTCCAGCACCAATCTTCATGCATGATGCTTACTGGAAAAGCCACAGCACAGACTCACATGGGCATAGGGCACACCACCTCCCTCAACAAAAAGGGAGGGATCTTTTCATGACTGAATTTTTAAAAATGTATATGTGCAGACACAGACACACACACACACACACACACACACACAGAGCTAGTCGTGCTTAGAACAAGTACTAAAGAAAATGAATCCAATGGTTATTAACAGCAACAAGAAAGAAATTCAATGGTACTTAAAGGTTATGCTTACAAGTAAAAATATTTAGGGATCGGCAAACTTTTTCTATAAAGGTCCAGAAAGTACGTATTTTCAACTTTGCACGTCATGCAGTCAAAAATTCAACTCTGCCTTCATAGCGTATAAGCAGCTATAGAGAAGACGTAAGCAAATGGGTGTGGCTGTGTTTGAATAAAGCTTTATTTATAAAAACAGGCAATTGGCCCTCATTGCCATAGTTTGCCAAAACCTGATACAATAGAAAATGTAATTTCCCAGAAAAAAAAGATTACTTTGTAAGCTAGTCATTGCCACTAGTTCCGAGCTGAGTTTTGAAAAAGCGGACTTACAGGCAATGGGAATTCTCGAACTGCAGGTAAAGAGAACCAATGTTGGCAAGGCACTGGACATACTATATTTCATTTTGTTTGGTAATTTACAGAAAGGCTGTATTACTCCTATTTTAGCAGAGGAAACTGAGCCTCATGGAGATCAAGTAACCTTCCGTGGTCACACAGCTGCTAAGTAGACTACGTCACTGTAATTATTTCATGCTCTCTATTCTGGCATTTAGAGTAAAAATGGCATGAATGAGGACACTTTCCCCAAACGGAAGCAGCATGTCGGTTGTCCTAACAAGGTGGCAGTTAGTGCACGGAAGGAACATCAATTCTTACAATCATCCGTTGCTAAATAATGCACGTTCAAGGTGAAGGGGCAAAGAAGAGTCAAACAAGTAAAGGTATACAGCTGGGATGCGATTTGAGAGGTGGGTTTTAGAAACTACAGAAAGACAGGAAGAATGTGAGGGCCATGAGATGGTGCCTTTGGTTCTTACTTTTGTATTTTCCGGGGAGCACGTTGTCAAAGGTGAAAGTCATTGAGTTGACCTTGCCAGAGAGCTGGAGGCTCCGCTTCTCGCCCTGGCGGCTCAGGGACTGCAGTGTCACCAGCAGGTCACCGCAAGTGTCTGCGGAGAAAAGGCAGGAAGAAAGGCTTCATTTGCCTGCCCTCACCAAGCACAGCACAGGTTTGAACCCTCCACCACTGTGTGCTGCTGGCCACCGCTTATCTCCTGAAGGGCAGTGCCGGCAAAGCCAGCGTGCATCTACTTGACTCCAAGACGTCTCCCCTGTGGGTCGTCAGTACCACACAATGAAGCCACCGAGGGAGAAAGCGACCCCATCACTTACTGAATACCCCCGTGTGAGGCAGAGAAGACCGGGAGAGGGAAAACGGTGTTAAAGAATACCTACTAAGTCAGACGCAAGGTGAAACATGGGAAGTGACGTTTATGGGGTACCAGCAGAAGCCAGAAAAAAAGGAAGAAAGATCTGGGGCGCCTGGGTGGCTCAGGTGGTCAAGCGGCCAACTTCAGCTCAGGTCATGATCTCATGGTTCGTGGGTTCGAGCCCCATATCAGGCTCTGTGCTGACAGCTCAGAGCCTGGACCCTGCCTCAGATTCTGTATCTCCCTCTCTCTCTCTGCCCCTCCCCTGCTCATGTTCTGTGACTCTCTCTCAAAAATAAAATAAACATTAAAAAAAGGAAGAAAGATGATGGAACCTTATTGAATGGCACAGAACTAGGCCCTTTATCATCATCCTAACACTTCCTGTAATAGCAAAGATTTGCATGACTTTTGCTGGGTTCCAAATACTCGCACAGGCTATACATGCACTAACTTGTTTGATCCTCACAGCAACCCTGGGAGGCAGGCACGGTTATTACCTCCATATTCCAGAGGAGAGACTCAAAGCACAGAGAGGTTAAGTAACATGCTCCAAGTCACACAGTGAGGGTTCAAGCCCTTAAGTCTGGTTTTGGAGTCCATGTTCTTAACATGTGTGCCACACAGCTTGACATAACACTTTTAAGATCCCCTGAATGCCATTAAAATTCCCATTCTACAGAAGAAAAACTGTGGCTGGGCAAGTAAGTGCTTACTGTCTCACAGCTGGTGACTGACAGAGCTGGGAAAAAAGAAACCCATGTGTTCTTTTAGGAGCCAAAGCAGAAATGTTTCTGGTGACACCGTGTGGCACTTACTCAGAATCGTACACAATATGGATCCACCTTTAACACTATCCCACAGGGAACAGCTCACCAAAATCCCACCTACCTGCCTACTCCTTTGAAGCCATCTGTTCTTGCTTTCAAATGACATCTTACCCAAACAGGAGACTTTCCCAGAAACCGATGCCAAGAATTGTACGAAGGCCACGTCCATCACGGGCCTATCGGTCACGGTAAGAGGGAACGTGTGGGGTTTCAAGGTCAGCCCCGCTCTGGTCTCCGCCTCAGGGACCATCACCTGCGGAACACACAGGACGTCAGCGTCGGCATCGAGGCTGCAGCCCCCCGGCCAGCAGAGCCCCAGAATGTTCACCTGGGCCCAAGTACTTTGAAGGGCGGAGGTTCATTGCTAGGCTGAGTTTTATAATCACAACAAATCCTCAAACGGGCCATGTGAAGAAAACACATTTCTAACGAGATACAGAAGAGCCAGGCTTCGGCCGGGCACGGCATGCACAAAGGGGTACCTGTGGCACAGGGCTGTCACCCATAACTGGGGGGAAACTGTTAAATCCCAGAACCTTCCGGCTTAAGGTCACTCAGGACAGAAGTTATGAACCTGTCAATACTATGCAGATGAGCTCCTGGCAGAATTCGGCCTTTTTCCCTGGGCCCTTTCTTAGGCTAAGAAGGAGGATTAGGGAAGAGTCCAATTGGCTACTTCATCCCAAGTAAAGTTCACCTCCCAAAGCTGCCCTTCCTTGGAAAGTCCCTTATGCTTCAAAAGGGCTTCCAAAGGCTTGTCAGTGTGGCCAACTTCACAAGAGCTGGCTGGCTGGTGAAGAGGCTATGAACGCACACACCACACTTCAGTGGAAGCAGGAAAACCACTCTCCCCTGACTCTATCTCCTCACAGCGGACACCCACCTGCTCTAGGGGAGAGCACAGGCTCAGAGGGACCCTCCGAGCCCCCTCACCTGCCTTTCTTCAGGGAGGAAGAGCAGCAGCTGACTGGACAGATGAGAGCCAGAGCCGCACTGGGCAGCCGTCCCGTGAACAGGGCCACAGCACTGAAAGGCACAGTGTGCTGACCTCGGGCTCCATCCATCTCTCGCCTGCTGTCCCGACCAGTGCTGAGGCCTTCGCCCCTGCAGTGAGGCCACAGGCCAGGGTCTCCCCAGCTTCTCTGCCTGCCTCGATGGAGAAATCAGATGGTGTCTGACCAGTCATCCTGAATTCAGGCCGAGGTGGGAAACACAAGCTCTGTGCTGGCCTCGGGGGCCGGAAGCCGTGCACTGTGGAACCACCATCCATAAAGGGTGAATTTGGATCTTCTTTGGGACCTACGGGTAGTCTATAGCAGCCAGAAGGCCTCAGAAGGTGGAGGTGTGGGTGGCAACCTGAAAGTAATGCCTCATAAACATCGGGACTGGAGAAAAAAGGCACCTGAGTACCACTTTCAAACTGGGTGCTGTCTGCTCTGCTGTGACAGGAGGGACGTAAAGCCTTCAAAGTAAAAAAATGGGAATAAAAATGCTCTTCTGTAACCGCATTCTGACTGATACTAAGCCTTTTAAAAATTACCAAGTGGCTTAAATATCTTAAATAAAATATCAAGTACTTAAATCAAACAAAGCTCATCGTACCTGGACTTTGTAGGTCCCTGGTTTTGCTTTAAAACAAAATGATCCATGAGCGTCCGTCTCCACGGAGACCAAAGGCTTGTCCTTGTCTTGAGGCGACAGGACGACTTTGTATTTACTCATCTGCTTGACAGTGTCGGGGAAGCGAATGACCGATATCTGGCCACAGACGCTGAACCTGCAACGAGGGACCATGCATCGTGGCGTGAGAACTCAGCTGTAACGGGAGAGGCGCTGACCCGCCCCGGCGGCACGTCCCTCGTCCTGCCCTGGTCCCGGGGACGGGTTCCACCTTAACAAAGACACAAAAGCAGCCCGAGTGACTCCAGTTTCAAAAAGCAACCGTCAGCAGGAAGATGAGCCTCTTCGTGCGTCAGAGAAGAGGCAGAGCGGAGGCCGAGGCCAGGGCTACGGGTGTGTCCTGGGTGACCTCTGCCAGCCCCCACTCAGAAAATCGGCAGATGAGAAACATGTTTCGGGTACAGTGGATCCGGGACAGTGGCACGGCCTCGGCCTGAGAATGTGGGCCAGGGCCTGCACGCAGGAGCTGTGAGCAGCCAAGAACGCTGTGGCGCTGCCCGGGCCACAACACGGCACCCCCCCTCACCTGTGATTAGATGTAATTCATGGATAAAAGCCATCAGGGAGATGTGAACAGAAAGGTAATTGAGTTAAAAAAAGTTACTAAGGTACAACTGAGCTCCAGGAGCCGTCACAGCGGCTTCTAACCGAAAGGCCCTGGTCAGGTAAGGACTCACACTGGAGCCTCTAAGTGAGCAGCGTGTTAAGTGCTGCAAAGTGTCCCCAGAGAAGCGCATGACAGGCGCGTCCCTTCCTGCTCAGGCCCAGCAAAGGCCACCACGCTGCACGGGGACGCTCCTCATGTTTCAGCGGCACACCTCTGGAGGCCCCTGTCATGCCTTCAGCTGACCAAGGCTTGGAGTTTCTAATCCTGAAGCATCGTTTTAATTAAGATCAGTCATCACTTCGGACAGAAAGAGAGTAAGTTGGGTTCGATGCTGGATAATCACAGGGTGCCCTCGATGCTGGAATGCCCACCCAGCAGCAAATAAAACCAGCACAAAACAGCACAGCAAGGAGATGCTGTGTGCACAGCCTAAGGACGGGGACAAGCCAGGCGTCTCCGCAGGGTGAAGCGACCAGCCTCCATGTGAGCTTATGATCTAGAGCAGGGGTCAAGGAGCTATGGGCCATGTGCCAAATCTAGCCAGCCGCCTGATTCTGGATGGACCATGGGCCAAGAAGGGTGTTCATACTTTTACTTCCATACTTCTGAAGGGTTAAAAGAGGGGCAGAAAAATCAAAACAACAATAGTCTGACCCACAAAAATCATACGAAGTTCAAATTTCAGGGTGCTAAATAAATATTAATTGGAGCACAGCCACACCTGTCATTTATGAACTGGCTATGGTGCGTTTTGTCATAGAGGCCACACGGCCCATGAAGGCCACTGTATCTTTTCTCTGGCCCTTCACAGAGAAAGTGTGCAGGTCCCTGATCTACATTTAAAGGCACACATTTTGGTTCTCACTTTCCCCTTCTGGGCACTTTCAGAGTAAAAGGACAGGAAGGGAATACTGGTGAGGTTTTTTGTTTGTTTTTTTTTAATGTTTATCATGAGAGAGAGAGAAAGCACGAGCAAGAACATGAGCAGGGGAGGGGCAGAGATAGGAGAGAGAGAACCCCAGGAAGGCTCCATGCTGCCAGCAAGGAGCCCAACAAAGGGGCTCAAGATCATGACCTGAGCCAGAACGGAAGAGTCAGACCCCTGCCTGCTGGGCCACCTAGGCGCCCTAACTGGTGAACTGTTCTTAAGGACCTTTCATATTATCTTAATTTATATACATGTCCTGTGGAATGTCACCTTTTTTGTTCTAAACTGAACCTCTGTGCCTCTCAATGTTTTAAATATTTTAACCATCCCACCAATTTTAGCTCATATTCTCAAAGACAACAGTCCAGTGACCCCAAACCTCAAATGTATATTGGCTTTAGCTTTAAAAAAAAAAAAAAACTAAAAAGCTGGTAGGACAGTGCTGTGTTATACTGAAGCCCTCAAAATTGATTTGTGTTGGGGCACCTGGGTGGCTTAGTCAGTTAAGCAACTGACTTTAGCTCGGGTCATGATCTCACAGTTCAGGAGTTCGAGCCCCGCGTCTGGCTCTGTGCTGACAGCTCAGAGTCTGGAGCTGCTTCAGATTCTGTGTCTCCCTCTCTTTCTACCCTTCCTCCCTTGTCCTCTGTCTCTTTCTCAAAATAAAAAAACATTAAAAAAAATAGATTTGTGTCAACAAATTCCTTAATCAGAGTTGAATACATTTATGGATAGAGATTGATGATTCTGATGCATTAGAAGATACTGATATTGTCACAGTCGTTTGGACAGAAGCCAAAGCGTTTCCTTCTCAAATAAACTGGGAATTAGTTTCTAAGTTAAGAAAATATGAATGTGTTAAAAGGCAAATGTGCTATGTTGGCTCAAAAGGAAAATGAATTTTTCCAAAGATGCTCGACAAGGGTCCTTTTTCTTTCCTTTGACCCAAACATTTATTTTTAAGAAAAAAATAAGAGTATCAACCCCCATTTCTGTGAATAGTGTCTCCTCTATCTACATAGTTGCTCAAATAAGAAATCTGGGACCCCGATGGCACAAGGCCCACTGCCCAATCCCCACATTATCTATCAAACGCATCTACTTCCTGTTCTCCCCTGCTGGTGCTCTGGACCCGCCACTACACCATCTCCTCTAGACAAGTGTCACCGTTCCCTATCAAGTCCCTCCACCAACACTCTGGCTTCCCTGACATCCCTTCTCCACACAGTAGCCAGAGCAGGAGAAACAAAATTATTCTAAATGCCCTGATCCATCTGGCTCCCTTGTCGAAAATGCTTCAACAGCTTTCCATCACGTCTGGGGACAAGAGCCCACCTCCACAACCCGGCGACAGGCTCTCTAGCCTCACCAGCTGCCTCCAGCCATGCTGGCCACCTTCCAGAAAGCTCCTCTCCCGCCCCACTGGGCCTTGGAACACATCATTCCTGCTGTTTGGGAAGCTTCACTCGGCTAACCGCGAGTTCCCAGTGAGGGTCCTCGAGGGGCCCCGGCGCCCTTCCCTGCACACCTACGGCAACTTACTACCACAAGTTACCTGGTTCAAGCCTGTCTCCCCAGGAAGACAAAAGCCCCATCTCTGTCCTGCTAGTATGGTTCACTGTCACACACCAGCCTTTACCACAGTGCCTCACCCCGAGTAGTTGCTCAAAAATGTTTATGAAGGAAAAGGAGACAGGGTGTGAATCCAGAATGATTTTCTGAGCTCTAGAGCAACAGAGGCAGAGGTACCAGGTTCCAATGATGATGTACTTCCTCGTCTCCCAGTTGCCACAGAGCCCTCTGACCTTGACCCCTACCCATCTACAGAAAATGTCCCCATGGCCTCCTCAGTGACCAAGCCAATGCACTGTGCTTTCAGGGCTCAGCCCCCGGGCCTCCCTGACACTCAGGTGCCACCGGGTACCTAAACCCCGCTGCCTGGATCCTCTGAGGCCGCCCCCAAAACCCCAGCATTCCATTTTTGGTCTACTGGTCTACCTCTACTTGCTCTGCCACATCTGAGGTGCTGGCGGCCACCTGGCCTCAGCTCCATCTACTGGGGCGCCTGGTGAAGAGCGCCACCTAGTGGTCCTACAGACCCGGAGGCCAAGCCCGAACCCTTGTCACCTGCAGGGTCCCTGTGCCCTGCCCACAGCCAATCCTGCCCCTCAAACTGGGAACCCCTAAACACTTTTCCAGCCTGTCCCTGACTTCCCTGTAAGGCGAGCCCTCATCAAGTCTGTTTTCACACCACCTGTGCCCCAGTCCTGTCCCCTTCATGGCCACCCTCCACCACGGCCTCCGGGGTACCTCAGGGAAAACGAAAACCTAACCATGTCACCTCCGAGCTCAAAACCGATCACCGGTCAACAGACCCCTGGGAGAGAAAGCCCCGTTCTTCCAGCAGGGGTGTGAAGACGTCCTCTGAGATCCGTCCCTCTGGCCTCGTCACTCTCCTCATCCTGCCCGGAGTCTCCAAGCTTTTGCTCGCGCTGCCTCTCTCCAGGGAGACCCTGCCCTGCTCTGGCCAAGCCCCAGTTCGGTGAGCGCCTCTGCTGTCTCAGACACAGACGGCGACGGCCCTGCACTAGGCCTGTCACACGGGTGAGACAAGGACCCGAGACCTGACTCCTCAGCCTGGGTTCTTTGCACCACATGGTCTCACTGCAGGATAAAAGTGCACGAATTCAACTACCGGGTGATCCCTCACGTATCCGTGGTACGTACAGCACAGTAACCTGACCGTGATCAGAAGCATTTATGACAAACTTTTCTCAAGCAACTGCACTATCTTCCAAAGTCCTCAAGAGCTAAGCCATGGAAGGTCTTGGAAATGTGGAGTCAGACATGAGAGATCTTCTTCTAACTTAGACCCATTTTATCTTTGAAGCCAAACAATATTCCTTAAGTATCTACCTAAAGAGTACCTTCAGTTTATAAAACTTAGCAATAACCTTTTTAAAATTTTTTTCATTTTATTTAAAAAAAGACAGAGAGTGGGGGAAAGGGGCAGAGAGAGAAAGAGAGAGAGAGAGAGAGAGAGAAAGAGAATCCCAAGCAGGCTCCACGCTCAGCACGAAGCCCCATGCGGGGCTCGTCCCACGACCTCAGGATCTAAGCCAACATCAAGAGTCAAACACTCGACTGGCTGAGCCACCCAGGCGCCCCAGCATTTATATTCCTAAGAAACCCAGCCTGGTTTCTAAAACCCAATGTGGAACCTTGGCAGAATCACACAGTCAGATCGAAGGTAATTCTGTTCTCTGCCAGCTGTCAATGTCCATGCTGGTACTTCCAGAAACAAACACATTGAGTTTACCCTGTTGCAATGATGTCAGCCAGCTGAGGTGTGTTCGGTGCAATTTTGATGGTGACAGTTTCAAAGTAGAGGTGCTCTTTCTGAGCGTGGATGGTGTATGTCCCAGTCGTGATGTTCTCCAGGCGGAACGAGCCATCAGCTTTTGTTTTGACTAGAAAACAAAAACATGCAAACAGAAGATGAGCCAAGAACGGCAGACCCCCTCCATCTGCACAACAATGCTGAAGACAAAAAGCTGGCGTGTTTTCAGTCATTAAGATGGTTTCCTTCCCATTTCTCTCTGTGATCAAAGACCAGCACTGGCAGAGTCCCGGGGGCCCACGCCTCTGCCGACCTTTGATCTGGTTGTTCAGGGTGACCACCGCCTCTGGAACACCTTCTCCCTCGGGTCCATTCAGGACCCTCCCGGTGACAGAGAATCCCATGACGTGGAACACGGGCTGGAAGGCGAAGAATAGGAAGAAGGTTCATGTGTGCCTGAGCACAAAAGCCTCCCTGGTTCACTCAGGCCACCACCCAGCGAGGCCACGGCTCAGCACGGCCGCCCAGGTGGGAGCCTTGTGCGCCAGCCAGGCCCCCCGGCCCCCCACTCACGCTGCCCCCACACCGCTGCATTCTCCCAGGGTCTGCCTGCTTTCCTATGTCCCCTGTCTCATGTCTGTGAAGTAACTGAATAAAAAAGATCTAGAAGCTTACTCCCCTGGTTAAAGCTCAAGGAGTCAAACTTGAGAGAGCCCCCCACCCTCGCTCCCACCTGCCTCTTCCCCTCCAGATGCCCCCCATTCTGGTGAACCACGCTCCGCTAGCCCCAGCACCGCCTGGGACCCCTCCCCACACCCCGACACCAGTCCATCCTCTGCATCCCACCCCGGTCTCTTCTCACCATGGCCCAGATTCAAGGCCTTGTTCCCTCCACCTGGGCCATCGTCCTCCCTCGCCATGGCACCCCGTGTTTGGCTGACACGTGTGTGTGTCCCTGCTTGTGAGTGCCAGGGCTCTGCTCTCCCCGGAGTCGCTGTGTCCCAGCCCCCCGGTCTCTGCGGCCTCCAGCTGACCACATTCATGTTGGGAAGACACGCCTCATGCGGGTCTCCTACACGAGCTGCTCCCTCGGCCTGGGTCACACTCTTCCGCACGTGGAGATCGGGGAGGAGGCCGCTCCTTCTCACCACTCAGGTTTCGGCTCAAACCATCAGCACCTCCGTCCGAGAGGCCTTCTCTGACTGTCCGTCCCATCTCAGGGGCCCTGCCTTTGGCCCTGGCCGGTCATTATCAA
This sequence comes from Proteles cristata cristata, assembly GCA_017311185.1. Classification (NCBI taxonomy): domain Eukaryota; kingdom Metazoa; phylum Chordata; class Mammalia; order Carnivora; family Hyaenidae; genus Proteles; species Proteles cristata. The sequence goes on along the minus strand of JAESUZ010001797.1, from coordinate 46,778 downwards.
TCACGTGACCCTATTTTATTCGCTTCGTCAGAAGCGTCAGATATTTCAATATCTGAAATGACCTCGTTTGATTTCTTATTGTCTGTCCACCCCCTATTAGAATGCAAGCTCCATGAACAGAGGGACCTTTTCTGTCTTAGTCAGTTGGTACACAGCAGGCACTCAATAAATCGCTCCCGAATGAATGAATGAATATCTGCATGCATACAGACAACAGCATTTGAGAGAATTTCAAAAAAATAAAATGGCTTTTTTAAAATTCAAGTAGGCCCTCTTGATCCTTCTAACAAGATGCAGCTTACCCACTCACCGATCCCTGTGTTCACCCAACAACTACTTTTAAGAGACACCTACTATATGCCAGGCACTAAGTCACAGTAGGAGTAAAGAAAGACACTCTGACGGCTCCTGACCTCATGCAGTTCACAGGCCGCTCCGTGAAATTTTATTCATCTCTCTGTTTAGAAACCTGCATTTGGCTGAGAGTGCCCTTCCCCGCTCACCTGCCCCCGCCCTTCTGCGCCACCCCTGTAAGCAAGCAAGGACATCTTTGCACCCTCCGCCCGCCTCCAGCACACACAAAACAGTCAAGTGCTTTACGGAACCTTAAAAAGCAGTCAGAACCCCACTGAGCATGTGACTTAAAAGCTAGCTCCTACCAATTTAAGCTACTGTAACATAGTACTTTCAAATGTAACATTAAAAGAAAGTGATTAAAATCTAATTTTTTCAATAACTGTAACGCTGGGAGGTCCATTTATGAAGACTACTATTTTCTTTGGGGATCTGCTCAATCTAGCAAATTTTCTACAGTAACCATTATCTACCTCTGTAATTAAAGATAAAATGTGATGGAAAACACATCTGCCATCTATTTTAGGAGCTAAGGGGTTTGTCAGGCTGCTTTTCACCAAATCCATCAGCCCACCTCTCACTCACCCTTCCCTGCAGCCCAAGCACAGCTCTCACCTGGCTTATGGCCACAGCCTCCTGACTGCCTCCACCTTGCCCCCTGCAACGTCTCCTCAACATGACTGCCTAAGGAATCACACCTCTCCTCTGCTCAGAGCCTCAGTGGCCCGCCAGGTCCTATACAATGTCCCCACCGTCATTCCCTTCCCCATGCCCTCCATCCCAGCCACTCCGGCCTCCTTCGGGTCCCCCAAACCCTCTAGGCACACTCCGGCCTCAGGACCTTTGCACCTGTCACTCCCTCCATCTCGAACACTTCCCACCCTGCCTCTTCCCACCCGGGTTGGTGCTCAAACACCCCCCTCACGGTGAAGACTTCCAAGAGCCCCCTGGAAGACCACAACCCATCTCAGCCCTGAGACATAGACTAGCTAATTCACCTATGGGAGCCACCGAGTTCTGAAAGAACAGAATTTTGTGCCTTGTTGGGTCCCCCTGTACACCCACCCCTGTGAGAGTACCTGACCTGTCTGGCACTGGCCTGCACTAAATACGTTTCATCGCACAAAGTAGCTACAACTCAGGCTCCAATATTGTGAGATGGAGAAATTACGTGAGAGGGGATCTCAAGCTAAACTGGAACAGAGCACAAGATTCTGTTTTTGCCAAGAGCTCAGCCCTTATAGATAAAATACTGGTTGTTTTTTCTTAAACATGTTTGCCACACCTGTGCCCAGGGATGGGCAACTTGAACACCCGTCCCACCAGAAGGCAGGAAGGTCTTACCTCGATTTTCAGGCTGTCGTGTTCCACTGTAAAGTCACGTCTAGAAGGAGCAACGTCAAAGGTGATCCTCTCTCCTCTGTAGAAGGGGATCTAGAAGGAAGGGTTCATTACGAAGAGCCAACAAGATTCAACCATCGAAATTAATAATTGACCCAACAGGCCACAAATAACAAGGGGCTTGAGGCGATCCAAGAGGCAAAATATTAATCCTGCTGCCGATCTTAAAATAGGAAGGCCCAAACTTTCCGCAGCTAAATCTCGTCTTAAATAACCACGCTAAATAAAATGGTCACAAAACTGCAGGTTAGTCATTCATTTCTTTCAACACCCACATGGCATCGACTGTCGCTGCATCATAAGGGTCCCGAACATCCACAGGACGCAGATCTCCTCCACTCACCACAGTGTAGTCCCCACTTGGCAAGGAATAGAAGGAGAAGGAGCCATCTTCTTTGGAGACGGCGTAGCACAAATACACCAGACTCTCGTCTTGGGGCTGGAAGCCGGGCACTGGCGAGATGTTGCAGCCCAGGACATCCTATGCCAAGAGGAGGGTAAGTGGTCAAAATGACTTCCTTTTCCACTTATGTGCTCTGACCACCACAAAGAGCCACACTATTGGAGATTTTTCTAAGTTTTATGTCATGAGGTACGTACTTCTGAAATTCGTAGTAGTGGAGATAAAAGGAACACAGGCTTTTTTACACTCAAGTGGAGAAGTTAAAAGTGGGCACGGTCTCCTTGGAAAAAAACGACACAATGGTCTTTCTGTACAACCGGTCACCACTCTCGACAAGAAAACGGAGCACAGGAAGATGAAGTGGCCAGCCCACGGAGCCAGCAAGAGGCAGTGTGGGGATGGGTGTGCACCCAGAGCTGGCGGATTTCCAGGCCTGCGCTTCCGCCATCAGAGACACTCAGCTTCTTGGGAGGCAACCAAGCAACACAACGTTCTTAAATGCGGAGACCAGACAGCCGCCCTGAGCTGCACTGTCAGCAATGGGTTTTCAGTCACTAAGCCCACAGCCCCGCCTTCCCACAAGCTCGTCCGCTCTCCACTTTTCTTTACTCACCTCTTTGGATACTGCAGATGAAAAGAGAAGAAACTTCACCCCTTTCATGGGCTCCCCGTCACTGCGGACAGAGCCGGACACGTTGTAGCCAGCCACTATGAGCGGGCTGGCCGCGTGGGCATTGGAATTGGTCACCCGCACGGTGGTGCTCGCCTAGGAAGAGGGGGTTTTTAACTTCCCGAACAACAACCCCTCAGAGTGTTCAACATGCAGACAGGCTTCGCCGAAACAGTAATAGGGGCGCCTGGGTGGCTACTCAGTCAAGCCTCTGGACTCTTGATTTCAGATCAGGTCATAATCTCATCGTGAGTTCGAGTCTTGCATCAGGCTCTCTGCTGACAACACGGTTGGGAATCTCTGTCTCCCTTCCCTGCTCACTCTCTAGTTCTCTCTCAAAATAAATAAATAAACATTAAGAAAAAATAACGGGGGTGGGGTAACATGGAAGATTGGGAGTGTAGTGTGATCACAACCATGTGTTCACAAGCAAAATGAATTGAAACGTGGCAAAACCTGGACCACAATGATGACTCCCTTCGCATGGTAACATTTTACTTTTACCTTTTTGCACCTTCCTAATTGTCTGCCTCTGTTACCTCCTGCTGCCATGCTGCTCTATCTATTCCAATTTTTCTAAATGAACGTGCTTTCCCCCCGATATTTAATGGTGTGTATGCATGTATTTTTAAAGCTGTCTGCCAAAGCCGTTTACATGGAGAAAAATGCACACGTTCAAGGTGTACGGCACAGTGATTTTTCACGAACTGAACCCACCCTGTGACCAGCACCTCCAAACAGAATGGAACAGAAGCCCCTTCACGCTCATTTCCACGGCACTATCCCCCAGGGGCGCTCATTATCCTGACTTTTAACACCATGCCCTACTTTGAAACACAATTTTCTATTAATAAACTCAAATTCCTTTATGCATATAAGTAACAAGGTAACCCTTAAAATTTACTCTCATCATAATGTATAAGTTAGGTTTGTTTGTTTTTAAGCCATGAGTTGTTTTTAGTTTTTTTTTTTTAATGTTTTATTTATTTTTAGGAGAGAGAGAGACAGCGTGAGCAGGGGAGGGTCAGAGAGAGTCACAGACTGAAACAGGCTCCAGGCTCTGAGCTGGCAGTCAGCACAGAGCCCGACGTGGGGCTCGAACCCACGAACTGCGAGATCATGACCTAAGCGAAAGTCGGATGCTTAACCGACTAAGCCACCCAGGTGCCCCTAAGCCATGAGTTTTAAACAAAACATTTTTAAGACCCTGAAAACTGGCAGTCATAAACTGTATACAGCTAAGTCTAGGTGTGAAACCATACAATCCATTATAAGTGTGCAAAACCTTTTCAGTAAAAACAGAAATACTGATTCTGATGGTTCCTTAACAAGAATGAGACACAGTCACAGGGCGCGTGGGTGGCTCAGTCAGTTAAGCGTCCAACTTTGGCTCAGGTCATGATTTGACGGTTCACGGGTTCAAGCCCTGTGTTGGGCTATGTGCTGACAGCTCAGAGCCTGGAATCTGCTTTGGATTCTGTGTCCCGCTCTCCCTCTGCCCCTCCCCTACTCAATGCACTCTCAAAAATAAATAAATGTTAAAAAAAAAAAGATATTAAAAAAAAGGAATGAGACACAGTCTCAAAACTAATATAAAAGTTTATGTGTTGAAATGCTCTTTATATCTTTCTTCAACTGTTTTTCTACAGATTACAAAACCTCACCTTGTCTGTTTCTTCCTTTTTTGATGTCTTAGTACAAATGATTTCCATCAAACAAAAAGATATAAAGACTATGCTAAAGAACACTTATATACACTCTAACAAGCTAAAGAAATAAAAGCAGAAATAAAACTCAGGACCCTTGCATACCTCCAAATCCCCCAACTACCTCCCTCTATGGATATCAATGTCATTAATGGATTTGGGATCTGCCATTTCCATGCACACCGTCAAGCTTTTTCTACACAGGAAGTACCCTGAATGTTTTTAACTACTATCTAAACAATACTGTGTTTCCTCACCCTCAGCTACTTGCTGTTTTCCCTCAACTTGATGGTTTTTTTTTAAAAAATGTGTATTTATTTTTGGAGAGAGAAAGAGAGAAACAGTGTGAACGAGGGAGGGTCAGAGAGAGAGGGAGATACAGAATCTGAAGCAGGCTCCAGGCTCTGAGCTGTCAGCAAAGAGCCCGATGCAGGGCTCGAACTCCCAAACTGTGAGAACACGACCTGAGCCCAAGTCAGATGCTTAACCGACTAAGTCACCCAGGCGCCCTCCTAACTTTATGTTTTAAAATGTGCTCCTACTGATCCACGCAGCTCTGGCTCATTCACTACTGCCATCCTACTGAATTCCACTGTGTGATGAAACTACTCTACACCTAACGGGCACTCAGGTTGCTTACAATATTTTGCTAACAAAATTGCAATAAACATTCTTTTACGTTCTTCTTGAGCACATGTATAATGGTTTCTAGAAAGTTAAGTGTATTTATAGATTGCTGTTTCACACTGGAAAAAGAACAACAAATAAATCTCATCGGGTCCTTCTGGTGTTGATTCAGCTTAAAATAGCTACAGTTAATAACAGACCTATTTCACAGCAGGAAGACAATATTGTCACCTAAAACCAAAAGCAACATCTGCTACAGTGAGTTTTGTCTTATAAATACCACCAAACCAATCAGTAGCACTGTGGTTTTTTTATCTACTTCCAGAAAAACCGTAAACCCATTTCATATCTTGAATCGAAACCCCTATGTTTGTCCCCAAACCAGAACACTGTTGGCACAGCTATCGACATAATACTCACCTCCTTCAATGCCCAGGTTGGATGAGTTGCAAGAATTTCATAATCTCCAGGAAGAACTTTAAAAAATGCAAACCTAAGAAACACAAAGAGCCAATAAACTTTCTTTCAACAACCCAAGTATACTAATTTATGACTAGTATCAGAAGCACTAGAAAACAAGGTTCGAGGCTTCCTGGGTGGCTCAGTTGGTTAAGTGTCCGACTTCAGCTCAGGTCATGATCTCACAGTTCGTGGCTTAGAGCCCCATGTCGGGCTCTGTACTGACAGCTCAGAGCCTGGAGTCTGCTTCACATTCTGTGTGTCTCTCTCTCTCTGACCCTCCCCTGCTCACATTGCCTCTCTCTCTCTCTCAGAAATAAATAAAACATTAAAAAAATTTTTTTTCAAAATAATGTTCGAATTATCACAAACTAGCCATTAGCTGGCTAAAGGAGCATAAACAAAATTCGATCCTTCGCTGTGCAAATCCACAGCAGGGAGCACTTATTGAGTACTTACTATATACAAGAACAGGTGTTCCTGTTCCAGACAGGAAGGAGGTTTCAGGTTTCCCTTAAACCCTAAGGATTTTTAACTGAAAACCAGTCACTGTGGCTTAGGAGGGATCAGTCACAGAACACTCACATGCATTCTGAGAGAGGCGTTAGGCATGAATAGGCAAAGAGAAGGGAGGGAAGTGTCCAAAGGAACAGAAGTGGGCAGGGGAGGAGTCCTATGTAAAGAAGAGAGAACAGATCTGACAGGCTGAGGCCGTCGCTAATACAAGACGATGCTGATGACACGGGGAAGGCAAAGGACAGCAAGCTCTGATTCCCGTGCCGGACAGTGGAGATCTGTTAGCCGAAACAAATACAGAAAAAGCCATTCCGGGCTCCTGCACAAACCACTATGATGAAATCAGATGCTGATGAAGACCAGTGAGGTAGCTGTGGGCAAACCAACACCGGAGAGGCAGGAGACGAGGCTGGGAACGTCACCACCGGGATTCTGACATCGTCAACCCTTTCCACACGCAAAGCCCCCGACAGCAAGAAGGCTAATTCTAGTGAAATGGACTCTCGAAAATCCACCTCGTTTCTTCTCCTGCTCTGGTATTTTGCTACTTTGCTACGATGAAACGGAAATCACTATTGGATATTCATCTTAGATCGAACCTCTACCTTTGCAAGGTTAAGATCATTGTTTCAGTAAGTGCAGAAGAATGAGATTCAACCAGTTCAAGTCACTCTTCCCAGCGAGGTCAAATGCGAACTAGTCTAGAGAAAACGGAAGCCCCGTGTCCCCCCTGCAGGCATCAATCAAGCAGAAGTAAACGTTACCCCAAAACCGAAAGATAATTTCAACAACCCTCATTTAAAAACTGGATAGCTTACTGACAGACTCATTATCAACTTCTAATTTGCAGTTAAGCTGGTTTTGTATACTAAAGGAGTAATGATTTGAATGCTTTCAAAATTATCAGTTGGAACTATTCCGAATTAATCTTGGCACATCTGTTAACACTTAAAACTTGACGATATACATCCATTAAATAAATACTTTAAATCTGACTCAACAAGGTTATTTAAATAGTTGTCGCTTCCAACTACAAAATAATTTCGATGTAATAGTGATAAAATGATTTTTTTTAATCATAATCGAGCAAATCTATATTAAGCTAACACGAATAAGCGCATATTCCACACCAGGCAGTTTGAAATAATAATATTAATTTAATCTTCCTAATAACCTTGGGAGGTGGGTTCCACCACCACCATCATTTATAAATGAGGAAACTAAGGCCCAAAGGCATGAAGTAATTTGCCTGGAATCACACCTAGTAAGTGGGGGAACAAGGATTCAAACCCAGGTTTTCAGGCTCCAGAGCAAGCCCCCAACTGTTAAATGAAGGCCTACTACATGCCAGGCACTGCCATAGATACTTGTAGAGGCCTTAACTCATCCCCTCAGTGCTGGAGGAGATGGGTCAGATGACTTCCATTTTACAGATGAAGAGTTTGAGGCCCTGAAAGGCATGAACGTGCCTGAAGTTAAGACTCCAAATCAGGATTTAAGCCCAGGAGTCCCTGGATCTGAAACTCCCCCAGTCACAGCATCCCCTCTCCGTGAGGCAGGATAAGCCAGGCACAACTCACTTTCCACCAGGCTGTGTCACGGTAGACTGGATCTTCGCTTCGGTCCCCGTGTTTCTCAGAGACACCTGAACTCCTGCGGGGCCCAGGGGCTGGCCTTTGCTGAGGACCTGCCAAGCAGAAGGAGATCAGGACTGAAGCCAGCCGCTGCCCGGCCGTTCAGCCCCCCGCATGAGCTTACATCCCTCCTGGGGTCCAGACTCCTTTGCAAAGATGAGACAGATTATGGAAACCCCTCCCAGAGAGAGCCGAGGGGCCGAGAGAGGGAGCAGTAGTGGTGAAATAATATTTTGTTTCACTGAATCTAAGACACTATCAGCCAAATAGACACCACCCTTCTGCAGTCTCTACAGTGAAAGAAAAATGTATCCATGATCCTCCCTGGCAAGAAATTCACAAAGGAAACCAGGACTCCTGAGCCTCACCCAAGAGTGAGCGCCTCACCCTTGGTGTAATAAGTAACACTTTATTTAAATAGACAAATAAACTTGCCGGGAAGAAAAGGACAGCAAGGAAATCTGCATGTCAACCCTGGTGACGGATGGGGGAGGGGAAAAATCTCCCGAGAATCTGAGCTCCAGGGCTGCCGTTCGCACCAGTTAGCCGTCTAAATTCACACTACCAGGGATTCTCCAAAACTCTCAGAGAACCTAGTTTACTGAGACAGCCCCGAGGGGAGGCGCCAATCCAAGTGCAAATGCTGCCTGGAAGAGGTACCCACAGTGATGACATGAGGCCACCTGGTCTGGGGTCTGCAGTCTTCCATCCTCACCCCTCTGAAAGGCCCACCACCCTATGAAAGGCCAGCCCCACCAATTACTCCCCAGCAGCCTTTACAGGGCAATGGCCTGGCACTCCCTCACAGGTGCCCTTGCGGGAGAATGACCAAGAACCTAGACCTGACCCCGAAAAACACCCACCACCTTTCGTACAAAATTCCGGCCAGTTCTCAGGCCCTTCGAAGCTTACCTATGGGTCCCTGGTGGGCTTACTCGCCCATTTAAAAAAGGCAAGAGAAGACTCAGTATTTAATACAGAGCAACCATTAAAAACAACAATGTTCCAAAGCCAAACCTTTCCATTCACAGAGAACCCCGTGAACACAAAGTTGATGTCCCCGCCCTTTGTGCAGATGTCATTGACGCCATCCACGTACAGCTCCACATTCGTCGGCTCTGAGAGATGAAGGTGGGAGGGGAGGGGCCAGGGGCCAGGAAACAAGAGCAAGTTTAGTGCTGAGATAAGGCGCACCTGCCCCACACCTCTTGTTGGTTAACTTTCACTTCATTTATTGTTGAGCACATAACATGCTCGTATGGTTTAAAATCCCAAGGCACCAAGAAGGATGCAGGAACCACTCCCCCCCCAACCTCTTCCCCTGAACACCCAGTTTCCCACCCCAGGGTGAAACGGTGCGTGGAGGATAATACGCTTTGAGAACCATCTTTCAGCTGAGCCGTATCTCAGAGTCTCACTGAAAAGTCAGCAGGCGCCAAAATGTTTCGGTTACTGGATGCTTCCCACTGACAGACACGGGGCTAAGAGCGTGTGCTCTTCACAACCACGTGAACAGGTAGGTCATAACATCTCCCACTGATCATTAAACTGACACAAGGGAAGGTTAAAGGACCCCCCCTCCCCAAAGTCACAGAGCCTGTAAGTGCCAGAGCCCCAATTCAACCTGCAAAAGTCTGCCTCCCAACTGTCCCCTGGCCCAGTGTATGAGTGCAGCCACATTAAACCAGGACCAGAAACCCCAATGCCCACAGGAACCAAGCAGGGAGAGAGGCCTACGGTGAATGGAAAAGGGGAAGCCAGTACTTGGTTTGTGCCCAAATGCCAACTTCCTAAGAAAACAAAGGAAACCTGGATTTTATACTAGCTCCATATTTTTCAATATGAGCAACTAACTGATTTTGTCTAAAAAACTAAAGAGGTCATCATAACAAGGGTTCAAGTTTTTAAAAGGTTGGGAAGAGGGGCGCCTGGGTGGCTCAGTCGGTTAAGCATCTGACTTCAACTCAGATCATGATCTTGCAGCTCTGAGTTCGAGCCCCACATCGGGCTCTGCACTGCCAGCGTGGGGACCTGCTTGGTATTGTTTCCCTCTCTTTGCCCCTCCCCTGCTCACGTGTTCTCTCTTTCAAAATAAATAAACTTAAAAAAAAATAAAAGGCTAAGAAGAATGCAGAATGATAAGTAGAGGGAAAAAATGGGAAAATCAGGAGAATTTTGGGTTAAGTAAAGGATTACACACACACATACACACACAGGAAAATGCCAGTAAAAAAATGCACAAAAGACTTAAATAGACAACTGACAAAAAAGGCTATCAAAATGGCCAATAAACACATAAAAAGCATTCATCTCATTGACCATGGAGCAAATGCAAATCAAAACCGCCGTGAGACACCGCGACATTACCACCAGCCTGGCTAAAATGAAAAAGACCGACCATACCAAGTGCTGGACAGACAACGGGGCACCTAGAACCCTTACTCACTGCTGGTAGAGCAGACTTGGCTACGTTCGCTTGGATACTGGACAGTACGGACCAGAGCTGCCCGTGTAAACGCTCTCTCACCCAGCACACTCCCTCCTGGGACATACCCAAGAGAAAGACAAACATGCAAAACACACGTGCCAACAGATATGAACGATGACGTTCGCAGGAGCACCACACTCAGCAGCCAAAATTGAGAGGCAGCCCACATGTCCGTCCACAGAACGGGATAAATCACTTTCTATTCACTTAGAAACCGAATGAGTGAACTAAAGCTACATATCCTACAGACGATGTTGTTCCCAATTGTGAGAGGAAGAAACCAGGCAGGTTTCTCCAGGCAGGAGGGGAGGGGGCTCAAACAACACACTCCCACAGGCTGCCGACTCTGTAAACTCTGCTTTAGCCCTGTGTTGGGTTCCCTCCACCCCCAGCCTCTGGAAGGCACAGGTCAGGTCCCCCCCAACTATGAACTGAAAAAGAACTTTCTTCGCGGAGCCACATTTGCTCTCAGCCATCTGACCTCCATTTTACCCTTTGTGATGGCAGGGACTAAATTCTTCCTCCTCTAACTCAGGAGTAAGCCTGCCACAACCAACCAGCCTCCCCACCTTCTCCCCAAGCTGCAGAACTGGATACACATGCATCTACTCTTTGGGAACATCAGCCACGACAAAGCAGATCCCGGGGCGCCTGGGTGGCTCAGTCGGTTGAGCTTCTGACTTCGGCTCAGGTCATGATCTCACAGCTCTAGAGTTTGAGCCCCGCGTTGGGCTGTGTGCCGACAGCTCAGAGCCTGGAGCCTGCTTCAGATTCTGTCTCCCTCTCTCTCTGCCCCTCCCATACTCATGCTCTGTCTCTATCTCTCAATAATAAATCAACGTTTAAAAAAAAACCAGAACCCTCTCTTCTGATCTCAACCCCTTTCCATTCCACATCTCCAGCTCTGATAAAAGGCAGACATATCAGGAAAGGTTTGAGCTTTTGTTTGTACGTGTGCCGAATGCTTTTAAGTATTTATTCATTGTTAATTATGTGCCAGCCTTTCTCAGCACGTACACACACTAGCCCATTAATCCTCCAAGACAGGCCAGGGGGCAGCTACGACCCCTCTCCTGACCCCTTAGAAGACACCAACCCAGGGGCAAGAAACTTATTTATCCAGGGTTGCCACAGAGCCAGGAAAGCCCAAAGCTGCCAGATCTGGTGATCTCTCTCTCTCTTTTTAAAAATGCTTTTATTTATTTCTGAGGGACCGCAAATGGGGGAGGGGCAGTGAGAAAGGGACAGAGGATCTGAAGTGGGCTCTGGGCTGAAAGCCTGACAGCAGAGAGCCCAATGCGGGTCTTGAACTCACAAACTGAGATCATGACCTGAGCTGAAGTTGGACACTCAACCAACTGAGCCATCAAAGTGCCTCTCTTGTGCTCTCTTAAGTACAGCTGGATTTTCATGTGAAATCTCACAGTGTTGAATATTTCAATCAAGTCACTAAAAGGACAGAGTGAGCTAAGAAAGAAGCCATCCTAGGACAGGACAGAAGTCCTCACTCCTGACCTCTAGATACCAACGTGTTGCCACTTAACATATGAAACTGCAAAAGCAAAGCTTCCTAAGGAAGATTTAAGAAAAGACACCTATTTTAAGAGAAATGACAGAACCTTAAGGTAGGTCCAAGATAAATCCAATGTGCTCTAAAGTAACAAGTAGGTCAAAGGGTCTCTGGGTGGCTCAGTCAGTTAAGCTTCTGACTTTGGTTCAGGTCATGATCTCGCAGTTCATGGGTTCAAGCCCTGCGTCGGGCTCTATGCTGACAGCCCACAGCCTGAAACCTGCTTGGGATTGTGTCTCCCTCTCTCTCCGCCCCTCCCCCACTGATACTCTGTCTCTCTCAAAAAAAAAAATAAAATATTAAAAATAATAAAAAATAAAAATAATATGGGGCGCCTGGGTGGCTTAGTCGGTTAAGCGTCCGACTTTCGCTTAGGTCATGATCTCGCGGTTCGTGGGTTCGAGCCCCGTGTCCGGCTCTGTGCTGACAGCCAGCTAAGAGCCTGGAGCCTGTTTCAGAGTCTGTGACTCCCTCTCTCTCTGACCCTCCCCTGCTCACACTGTCTCTCTCTCTCTCCTAGAAATAAATAAAAATATTAAAAAATAAAAAATAAAAAAATAAAAATAAAAATAATAAAGTAGCAAACAGGGGGAAAAGCCTTGTTCCACACTAGAAATGCATCCTTAATATTTTAACAGTGTACGCACTCCACCAATTTAAATTAATATTCAGGATACACTCTAATGTTTTACAGGGTATGTCTGGTTATTCAGTGAACTTACCAAAACTCCACCCTAGGGGAGGCTCGATCTTCAGAATGAAATCTCCCTAAGAGGGGGGAAGAAAAGGTAGAGAAATGAAAACCGATGCCCTTTCAACAAGTTTAATTTACTTCAGTGCTACCATTTAACCTAGCACTTTCACACCTGCAATGAAATTCCAAGCATACACCGGGTTCGACGTCACTGCAGGCTCTCTGGTTTCCTTAGGACGTGGCAGGCTGAAGCTGGATGCCCAGAAGTCCCCATCCCACCAATCACAAGACACCAAGTTAGCGCCCATGGAAGAGTTCGAAAGACGTTATGTCCAGCCACTCGCTGCCTTCTGACACCAAACGTACGACTAACAGAGCTTCCTATTAACCTCTCCTACGGCCCAGGTTGCTAGGGTCTTTGTGTATCTTTAGGAACCAGAGCCACTTCTTAAAACTAGATGTTACTCACACACCGTGGTTTCTTGAGAATGATATAAATAGTTTTTTAAAAAACGATTTTAAGACCAATCACTAAGTCAGCCGCGACATGCTGTGGCGAAAGATGTAATTTCAAAAATAGTCTGTTGGTGCCGTGTTATCGGTAATAACTTTTAAACGGAGAAAAGCCTCTATGCCTATGAATAGAGACGTGGTTACATAAATTCCATTTTCGATTTGACTCTGATGTGCCACGTGGCCATTAAAAAAGAAATCGGGGGGCGCCTGGGTGGCTTAGTCGGTTAAGCGTCCGACTTTCACTTAGGTCATGATCTCGCGGTTTGTGGGTTCGGGCCCGCGTCGGGCTCTGTGCTGACTGCCAGCTCAGAGCCTGGAGCCTGTTTCATTCTGTGACTCCCTCTCTCTCTGACCCTCCCCTGCTCACACTGTCTCTCTCTCTCTAAAAAAAAAAAAAAAAGAAATCGGGAGGGGCGCCGGGTGGCTTAGTCGGTTAGCGTCCGACTTTCGCTCGGGTCATGATCTCGCGGTTCGTGGGCTCGAGCCCGCGTCGGGCTCTGTGCTGACTGCCAGCTCAGAGCCTGGAGCCTGTTTCAGTCTGTGACTCCCTCTCTCTCTGACCCTCCCCTGCTCACACTGTCTCTCTCTCTCTCTCTCTAGAAATAAATAAAACATTAAAAAAAAAAAAAAAAGTAATCGGGAGACCTGCACGGCTGATGTTGAAAGTGTATCAGGGTGTTCCCATAGGAGAAAACATCAAACTGCAGAATGATTCCTGTTGTTTAGTTCCATCTGATACAAAAAAACAAAATCAAAACTAAGTGTGCATATTGACTATTTTTTTTGCAACTTCCTGTGAATCTATGTTTCTAAGTAAACAGTTGAAATGGGAGAGGTAGGGTGTGGGGGTGGGGTGTGAGTGGGCGGGGATGCACACATGCACCTGTGTGGGCAACTTTACAATATTTTTTGCTTAATGTTTATTATTTTTGAGTGAGAGAAAGTGCATAGCGGGGGAGAGGCAGAGATAGAGGGGGACAAAGAATATGAAGCAGGCTCCAGGCTCCAAGCTGTCATCACAGAGCTGCACGCAGGGTTGGAACCCTCGAAGTCTAAGGTCACGACCTGAGCTGAAGTTGGATGCTTAACCGACTGAGCCACCGAGGTGCCCCTTTAAAATTATAATACAGAAAAAATAGTCTCTTAGGATACACACCAATACTTTTATCAGTGGTGATCACTACAGAGGGATGAAAAATTGGAGGCTAGACGGACAAATGTACCTCATATACTTCTAAAGACCTTGTTTTGTCGTTTTCCACAAAGCTCATAAGCTCACCTATCACTTGTATAGTTTTTTTAAACATTGTTTTAAGCTGCTTGCAAATAAAGAATTCCATTAAGTCAAGGTTTCTCGGCGCTGGCACTGCTGACCTTTGGTCTGTCCTGTGCAGCAGGCTCAGGTTCCTTTCTGGCCTCTGCTCACTAGGTAATGTCACACTCCCCCAACCCCAAACAGGTGTTGACAACCAAAAATGTCTCTGGACATCGCCAGATGTACCTGCAGACACGGAGAGGCACTATTGGGTTTGTACTCAATCAAACCGATTTATAAATGGTCTCCCTCGAAATTGGGCCAGGACTGTCAGATTCCACTTACAATTTACAAAACAGGCGAGCATTTGCTCACATGCTAAATAAATAAAGGCTGTTCAGTTAGTGCGGTCCCGTGGGCCACACTACTCCCCATCGTAAGCAACTACAGTAGTCTCTCTTACCTTATCGTACAAGGGGATCATAAAGTAACCATTATTAGGGGCACAGTCTGTCTGGTATTTCAAAGTCCCGTGCTTGGTGTACAACTTTATCTAGAAAGCAAGAAAAGAAGTCATAATATCGTCTTTGAGGATTAGCTACATACATTACACCACAACGCACTCGGTCAACATGTATTTAATTTCCTGCAGACCTACTATGTGCTGCGATGGACACCAGGCGTTACAGAGAGAAATAAGACAAAGTGTCCATACAACCGTGTGATTATGTATTTTTCAGGTTAGAAACCCTCTAAGGACTATCCCTCAAAGTCACATTTTTCAATAGTGAATTTTTAGTGGCTGTCCCTATGGATCCGAAACAAATATTCCAATTTGCTGTTAATAAGGTGCTTATTAAAATGCAATCCCCAAGCCCCACTTCTGTTTCTAAACTAGAAGGCCTTGGGATGGGTGGGGGTGGGGTGGGGTGTCAGGGATCTGTATTCTCTTCAAATGATTTCCAATACTTGGGAGTAACACTCATCTAGGAATTTTTAATCTCCTCTTTTATTTTCATTCTTGGCCAAAAATAAATCGAAAGGCACTTAATACGTGTCTTCTCAAGGGCTCTCTAAAGTTACTGCATCCTGGGCATTTCCAAATACAATCTGTTAACCTTTTAAGATAGTCAAGCATCATCTGGGTTTTCCACATACTGCATGGCCTTGGGCAAGTCATTTAACCTCCTGAGGTCCAGTTTCTTCATGGCTAAGAGCCATTCCCCTTTGTGGTGATAATGCAGATTCACCTCTAGGCATATTAAGCACCTGGCAGACAGCATGGTTCAAAAAAAGTATTCTTATGACTTTGCCATATGACTATGTGGTATTACTGTGGTATTACTAACATCTCTCTGCTTCACTTTTCTCTGGGAGCCCCAGGAAACTAAGTTGCAAAAAACCTTGCAAGGCGGCTTCTGAACTGGCCTGTGCCCACACACTGGGAGACACTCCAGGAGGTGGCACAAGCACCCAGCAGAGCCCTAAGAATCCTGCCACTGCGCGTGGGTAGCCTCACGAAACACCTGACTTAGGATCAAAAATGGCAGAGAAGCCAAGGCAGAGGAGTCTTGAAGGAGATCATTATTTTCTTCAGGAAATACACGGTGCTGGATTCTGTGGGTTCTGTCTCAAAACCATCCTCCAGGAACAAAAACTTGGATTTGGAACAAGGCCAGGTTGACAGACCCAGTGGGGTGTGGAATCTATTTTCTACCCCTCCCCAAACCCACCCCAGCAACCAGATTTGTAGAGCATACTGACTGGTTCATTCATTCACCACAGCCCTTCAGCTGCCAGCAACAGACTGGCCCAAATGTGCTTTTTGTCAGCCTTTGGGGTCTTAGTCTCCCCCAAACTCCCTTCTCTTTGCCAGCTAACAGCCTCTTCCTTTTCTCTCTCTCCAACCCCCTTCCCCTGACCCATCATCAGTACCTTCCAAAGACAGAGGCCACCTCTCCCTCAGGTCCCCTCCCATCTATCCTGACAAGTGACCTTCCTCTTCACAAAAGCTTTCTGGGTCATAATCCCACTGGACTGATAATCATGTAACTGCCTGGGATTTACAACTTAATCAAAAAGGCTTCAGCACAAATCTCTAGCCTAATTCCAGTAACTATCCAGAAAGGCAATCAGGGCAGCTGACAACTCTCCATTTTCATAGGAAAAGGCATCTCAGGGTGGGGGGCACCGGGAAAGGTTAAAATCACATATTCCCAGACCCAGAGAGGCCAACAGAGATCTACCTGGTCAAGATCTTTCGGATGGGAATCAATGCCGTCTAAAAGCATCCATGGTGGGGATGGGGGGGGTTGAAGGAATAGATTAGAACGTCTCGGGGCTCTGAGATGTGGGGCAAGGGGATAAAGACTTGCAGTCTCTAGGTTTTGGAATACGGGTTGCAAGAACTCTTAAGTTTCAGGGGGTCTGGGTCCCGCTGAGACTGGGTTTTAAGAGATCTGGGGCCTGGATTCTGGGGACGGTCAGAGTTCCCTATTATCTTGGATTTGGATTCTGGGTTTCTGGAATTTGAGTTCTGAAGAGCCTGGGGTCTTCATCTGGGGGATCCTTCGTTTTGAGTAACCGGATAAAAGCTATGAACCACCAGCATCGTCAACCATAAATGTCTCTCACACCCCTTTTGCACACATGCCTCTAGGCCCCCACCCCCACTCCGAAGCTGACCCCACGATAGGAACCCCCAACCCAGTGCGACGGGGAGGGTATGGGATGGTGGAGAGCCCGCGGAGAGCGGAGTCTTCAAGGAGGCAAGGACTCCTAGAACGTGGGGCAGGTGCAACAGCCTGGTGTCTGAGGCGAGGCCACCGCAGCCGAGACAAGTCGAGCGACTGGCTCAGGGTCACACAGCGAGCTCGCGCCCCGGCCGCGGGGCGGGCGCTCACCTCGATGAGCGAGTAGTTGATCTCCACGTCCGACTTGACGAAGCCCCCGCAGCCCACCACGATGTCCTCGGAGCCGCGCGCAGGACCCACGCCACTCAGCAGCAGCACCACAGCGGCGGCCGCCACCAGCGACCCCGGCGGCCACAAGCCCCCGCACGCCCGCATGGCCGGGCCTCGGCCGCGCGACCCTTCGCAGGCCTCCCGGTCCCGCCCCTAGCTCCGTGCGGTGCCCGCAGCTTCCTCCTCTGCCCGCCGCTGACAGCCCAGGCCCCGCCCCCCGCTGCTGCGCATGCGCGCTCCGGGCCCACGCCCACTTGCCAGACAAACTGACTACAGCGCATGCTCAGCAACTATACCAGATTATTTGTGCCCTCTGGAGGCATGGAGGACTCCACGCACCGTCTGGCAGGTGCAGTTGCAAGGTGCCTGATTATAGGCACAAATTCCAAAGTTGAATTATACTTTGGAATTCAATGTCGCTGAAACTGGAAACGACAAGTCCTCCAAATGTTTTTGACACATGTATTTCACAGGTGATATGTAATCTCAAAAACCTCTTTAGGAATTTAAGTCAGTGCATTTTTTCCATAACTAATCAGTACTTTTTAAAAAGCAATACATAGGCCATTTAAGGTCAGAATAATGCTAAAAAAAACAAAGGGTATTTGAAATTTATTTCAATTCCAGCTCTAATAAAATTTGTGTAGAAACAAAGTTGAGAGTTTTCTTCCTGTAAGCAAGGGATGCAAGCAGTTAATTTACTCTGAATTGTCTGTGCTTTGAAGCATGATTTGTCAGAAAACAAGCTCAAATCTCAGCATCGCTGTGTTTTGTTCCAAGATTGAATATATATTATGACAAAAGCTGAACTGAATTTAACTGCATGTCACATCAAAAGAAACAAAAATTGCTTTTCTGACCTGATACTGGAATTCTTCCATTTTTTCCCTGAAAGAGAATCAAGTGCTTTATTTTGATAGTTTTTATATTTTGTTTCTAAAGGATCAGGTAAGAGAGAAAATCTCGTACTAGAATTTACCATTGTGGCTAAAGACTTAAGCAGTATACAACTATGAATCATAGTGAGTTTAAACCATGCAATGGTCAAAACCTTCCTGGTTCCGACAACGGAATGATACATCCCCCAAGCATCTCAATCATGAGCACATCTGATTTCAGTTTCTCACTCGAAATACAGCGGAATTCTCAACTCTGTGGTTATAGAGAGAAACTAGTTAAATAATTATGTCAGTTATTGGGTCATTTATAACTACAATTGAAACAGATGCCCTTTCTTCTTCTTAGCATGAGTCCCTGGTTTGTCTTACAAATAAATGCCCAGGAAGCTGAAAGCCACCCATTAGGAAATGGTGGCCCATGGAACCTTCTCACTTTACTGAATGGGAAACTGAGGCTGAGAGAGGGAAAGGAACTGGTTTAGTGCTCTGCATTCAGCCTTGTACTGTTCAGAGGACAGGATTCTGTTCTTAGCTCACCCAACTGATTTCCTCTGTGTTCTTCCTCAGTTCCCCAGAAACTCCCACCTTCCCCACAAATTCATCTTCACAGATACAATAAAATAAACACTAAGACCGTGGCAATGCCTATCAGAGGTAGGGTCACAGGAAGAGAGGCCTCCCCCTAATTTCCAGGAGCCTCCACCAAAAGCACCTCAAATGAGCAGACATAATTTATAAGTGTGAATAGCAGACTGCCACACTCAGCTTCAGAACTGAGTTTGTTCTCTGTGTCCCTGCTCTTCCAGAAGACTCAGGCCCGAGGACAGCCGAAGGCATACTGACTTGGGCCCCAGGCCAGGGCTGGGAAACCCCAAAAGAAAGGGACGCCATGTCAGAGGTGGCCTTCAGGAGCTGCAGAGAAGTGACAGGGCAGTGTGGGGAGTGCAGAGAGTATGACTTCTTCCTCCAAACAGAGTACCTGTGTTGGTCTGTCTGAAAAGGCTGTCTTTTCATTTCTACCTTGAAAAGAATACATGCTTGTGGCAGAAAGAAAATAGAAAAAGAAAAGGGAAAAGAAAAGAAAAATGAGGATTCTCATGATCACTGCTGGACTACATGTACATTTTTTAAATCTGTGCGTATATGTTGCATAGAGGATTTCCCAAAAAAGAGCTACTGGCTGGGAACACACTGCCTTAAGACCCAGGAGAGGAAGGCAAAGATTTGTCTTCCTTCCCCCCTTTGCCCAATCTAAGCATATATATATATTTTTTTTGCGTAAATATTATACCCTGTTTTGTAGTATAATCTTGTTTTCATTTAGCATTTAGCAACTATCTTTCCATATTAGGTATCTGAAACGGCACAGAGAACCACCCCTTAGTAACCTATGGATGAAATAACGTCACTAATACTAATAATCGTTGACTTACTGAGCATTTACTGTGTTCCTGGCACGGTGCTAAACTCTTTATGAATAATCTTAATATCCTCCCACTACCCTACAGGGAGACAGTGTCCATCCCCCCTGTTGCGGGCCTGGAGGGTTTCAGCGAGATGTCACCGCACTTCCTGGGGCTCCGAGATCCCCTCCCCCAAGGCCAGCTCGGGCCGCCCAGAGTGCCCCTTCCAACTACCTGGTCTCATCCCTTCCCGCCCCACCCTTGCCGCGCGGCGGGACCTTGCCCCGGGCCTGGCGATCCCGGAGCTGCAATCCCGGCCAAGCTTGTCAGTCTCCGCCCCTTCCAGGACCCGAAGCGCGGCAAAAGAGGCTGTCCCGGGACAGACAGACAGACCGCGGGGCGGACAGACGGACAGGCACGGGCGGCGCACGATGGCCGCGTCTGCAGAGCCCTGTGTGGGACAGGGGGTAAGTCCCCCACGCCCCATCCCGCCCACTCTCCTTTTCCGGGCTTGGTAGATCTCTGGGGCAGCTCTCTCCGGGGGCGGTACTGGGGAGGGGAGAGACGACCAGATTCCCCGGCAGACAAACAGGGAAGGAAGGGCGAGCCCTTTAACCCAGCCTGCCCCAGGAGACCCCAGCACCACACTAATGGGGCCTCCGCACCTCTCAGCTGCCGGCGGGCTTTGACCTCTATTTGCATAAAGCTTCAGGACCCCCACCTCTCCGGCCGACTTCCTCTTTCATCCAGGCTCTTTTTTTTTTTTTTTTTTTTTAATTTTTTTTTTTAATGTTTTATTTATTTCTAGGAGAGAGAGACAGCATGAGCAGGGGAGGGTCAGAGAGAGAGGGAGTCACAGACTCTGAAACAGGCTCCAGGCTCTGAGCTGGCAGTCAGCACAGAGCCGACGCGGGGCTCGAACCCACGAACCGTGAGATCATGACCTAAGCGAAAGTCGGACGCTTAACCGACTAAGCCACCCAGGCGCCCCTCTTTCATCCAGGCTCTTAGTGAAGGACTCTGGGAAAGAGTTTCATGGGATGGGAGCAAGGGTCGCAAACTCCCAGGATTTCAGGGGCCAGGCAGGTAAGGCCAAGTGTAATCGCTGGTGTTAATTGAGGGCTTACTTTGTGCCCCACATGCTGCTCTGTGTTTTACTGTTATCAACACATTGAATTCAACACTTAGAGGTAGATTCTTTTTTTTTTATGCTTATTTTTATTTTTTTAAAGTTTTTTTTAATAGTTTATTTATTTTTGAGACAGGGACAGAACATGAGCGGGGGAGGGGCAGAGAGAGAGCGAGACACAGAATCCGAAACAGACTCCAGGTTCTGAGCTGCCAGCACAGAACCCTATGCAGGGTTCGAACCAATGAACCAAGAGATCACGACCTGAACCAAGAGATCACGACCTGAGCCTCAGTCGGATGCTTAACTGACTGAGCCACCCAGGCACCCCTAATTTTTATTTTTGAGAGAGAGAGAGAGAGAGAGAGCATGAGCAGGGAAGGGTCAGATCATGACCTGAGCTGAAGTCAGACACCCAATGGACTGAGCCACCCAGTGCCCCAATAGAGGTAGATTCTCTTAACACCACCCCTCCCCTTTGCAGAGAAGGAAATGATCTCATGGTTCATGGGTTCAAGCCCCTAGGCTCAGCGCTGACACCTTGGAGCCAGCTTGGGATTCTCTCTCTCTCTCCCTCTCTCTCTGCCCCTCCCCAGCTCATGTGCTCTGTCTCTTTCTCTCTCTCTCTCTCTCTCAAAATAAACTTAAAAATACGTAGAATTAAAAAAAAAAAAAAGCCCACAAGAATCACAGATCAAGACCCTCTGTAGAACAAGTTTCGGGTCAAACAAGCTTCATGGGAATTAGCTCTGCCACTTCCTGTATGTGTGTGGGCCTGAAGAAGGCTGTTCCCCTTCTCAGTGCCTCGGTTTCCTGGTCTGTGAAATGGGAGCAGTAACACCTTCCTCTTAAAATACAAGGCCTAGGTGACAGTCTGCACCCAGTATTCATCTTGGAACCCAGGTATTCCAGACTCCAGGACCCAACCGCCTTGGTTCAAATCCCTGCACCACCACTTTCCACCTGGGTGACCATCACCCAAGTTAGGTAACCTTTCTGGGCCTCAGCTTCCTCATATGCAAAATCGACATGAAAATTGCCTCTACCTCATAGAGTTGATGTTAGCTTTAAAGGGGTTGAGAATTATATGGTACTCCAGAGAGCGCTTGGCCCATTTTCACATTGATGTTAAAACTCCAAAAGGTCACCTTGCCCCCTGTCAGGTGGATTTGGGACCCCTGCATTGTGTCATCAGAAGGGTGCTTCTGGTGTTCCCTCAGGTCTGGAACTGGACAGAGCCGGAGCCCATTGGCACCCACCTACTGAACGTGTGCTTCCTGAAAACGGCAGGAATCTGGGTACCCCCGATGTACCTCTGGGTCCTTGGCCCCATCTACCTCCTCTACATCCATCGCCATAGCAACGGCTACCTCCGGATGTCCCTGCTCTTCAAGGCCAAACTGGTAACTGCTGCCCCTGGGACACTGTAGCCAGACAATGGTTGGGAGATGGCGGGAGCCTTGGCTGAGACCCCAAACTGGACTTTCCTCCTTTCAAGGAGCACCCAGGGTGGGGACAAGAAGGGGACTGTTAATCCAGCCGAGCAATACTCCAGAGAGGCTACGGAGGTAAACTCTGTGGAACGAGATGCCCCCGCACAGATTTGGTGATCCTAAAAATGCACGCATCTGCAAAAACACACACATCCGGACGCTGTATGCTCCTGGCCAGGGTCACACTTGGGTGAACTGTAAAAAATGTTTTGAACGGTTATGCATTGATTTTTATGTTTCCCCATTGGCTGTTCTAAAAACCAGTACTTAATATTGTTGTGTATTTATTTTAGTGTGTTTCAAAAACACAGGCATTCCAAGTGTGAGCCTTTCTGCTCATCCATCCCCTTCTCCAAACTTCTACAAGAATGCCCTTCCCATACCACCTTCTAATTTGTGTCCTATTGCCTGGCTCTTCCTTAAAGGGCCAGAGAGTATATATTGGAGGCTTTGAGGGTCCATGTGACTCCGTGTCGGCTACTCTGCCATTGCAGCAGAAAAGCAGCCGCAGACAACAGTAAACACATAGGCGTGACTGTGTCTGTCTCAATAACATTTTCTCGAAAGTCACTGAAATTTAAATTTCATGTGATTTTCACACGTCATAATGTTTTTTGTTTTTTTTTTTTGAGTTTTGTTCAATGATTGAAAAATGTCAGAAACCATCCTTGGCTCACAGGTGGTACAAAACAGGCAGCCTACAAACCCAGTAGTGGTTGGACCCCTGCTTTGGACGGAGTGAGGTGCTTGACATAGTGTGTGCGACGTGCCCTGGCCTCATCTTCTCTCCCACCTGTGTGCACCTTTTTTCTCGCTTTCTCTCATTCAAGAGAGAGACCGCCGCATCTTAGAGAATGGTCTAGAGACATACCAGTCCCAACAGAGTTTCTCCTTGATTTAATAAAAATTTTTAACGTTTATTTATTTTTGAGAGAGAGGACAGAGATGGAGAGACAGAGCGTGAGTGGCAGAAGGGCAGAGAGAGAAGGAAAACAGAATCTGAAGCAGCTCCAGGCCCTGAGCTGTCAGCACAGAGCCAGATGCGGGGCTCGAGCCCACAAACTGTGAGATCATGACCTGAACTGAAGTCATACCTTAACCAGCTGAGCCACCCAGGCGCCCCCAGGCCACTCCGTCATACCTAAAGCACCTCGCCTGTGCACTCTTGGCTCACCCCGCCCCACCCCTGCATTCTGGAGAACTCTGGGTTGGCTCGGGTCCCTGTGGCGTATTATTTATAGGACACTTTAGGTCAAGGTGAGTCTGCAGGTAAGGATCCCCTTCCTGCTTTTTCTTCAGCACCTTTCACACTGGCACTGTTCAGTTATGATGCTGGTGCCTTAGTGGTGCCTCATCCAGAGGGCAGGGGGTCCCTGCCCGGCTTGCCCCCACCTTTCTCTGCCCACCGGCCTTACCTGAGGCCTGTTCCCCAGGCACTCGGGCTCGCCCTCATCATCCTGTGCACCGCCAGCGTGTCTGTGGCTCTCTGGAGAACCCGGCGCGGAACGCCCCAGGCCCCGGAATTCCTCATTCATCCCACCGTGTGGCTGGCCACCACGGTAATGGCAGCCTGCCCGGCTCTCCTGCCCCCGGGGCGGGCGTGGGGCCGAGCGGGGCTCCCTTCTACCCTCCCCGGCGCTCCCCACCTGAAGGGGCCTGTCCTGCGTCTCCTGTCCAGAGCTTTGCCATGTTCCTGGTCCACACGGAGAGGAAGAAGGGGGTCCGGGCATCGGGGCTGCTGTTTGGATACTGGCTGCTCTGCTTTCTCCTGCCGGCGACCAGTGCAGCCCAGCTGGCCTCACAAGGGGTAAGTGGAGGCCTGGGGGAACCGATATGGCAGCTTCGGGCCTTCAGGTCCCCCCCACCCCCTGTCCTTCCTCCTCCCCTTTCCACACACGGCTTATTGTCTACACAGAAACACACACCACGGTTGCTTAAACTGCAGCGACACACAGGCGCACTCCCTCACCCAGGGGTACACAGCATCCCCTACGTTTTCCGTGGACACACATCCCCGGGGGCTTACACACTCATGTCACACACTTCACTTGCACAGCAGACAAAAAAACTGCGTGCCCCACCTTTCTTGCATCGCACAACTACCGCCCGAAACGCACCCACACCTGCTGCCACCCGGTGTGTCTGTGCCTTCAAGCGCCCACACGACTCACGCACACACATCGCACATTCCCACACTCCACACCCATTCACACATCCTCCCTCGCACCCCCGGCCACAGGCGCACTCTTGGTTCACAATGTCGGGAGCTTCCCTGATGAAATTTGAAAGTAGCCCTATAGGGGCGCCTGGGTGGCTCAGTCGGTTGAGTGTCCGACTTTGGCTCAGGTCATGATCTCACGGTTTGCGGGTTCGAGCCCCGCGTCGGGCTCTGTGCTGACAGCTCAGAGCCTGGAGCCTGTTTCATATTCTGTGTCTCCCTCTCTCTCTCTGTCCCTCCCCTGCTCATGCTCTGTCTCTGTTTCAAAAATAAACAAAAAACTATTTAAAAAAATTTTAAGTGGCCCCGTACACAGAGGACAAGGAGAGATGGAGAGAGAGGCAGGGCACCCCACATGGTAGTTGGCAGAGCAAGGGGACTTGTAAGGCTTGACCCGGGCACCGCAGGACGAGTAGGTCTCTGCACCTGCCGCCAGGTGCATGTTTCTCTTTCCAGTTTGTATTCTTGAAAAGGCTCCTAATGCGAGACAGGTGGGTGGAATGTGCATTCTAGGAAAAGGGAAGGCCCTAAGGAGCCTGGAATTAACCCCTTCCACCACCTCATCCAGAATATATCTGCGCACACTCTTCCTGCATGAGCATGCATCTCCCTCATTCTACCCTCACCCATGCTCCCATCTGTATATAGTACGTATTTTGCATACCTACCAGTGTTTCTTTTTCATTTGATACATAGAGAGCAAGCACTGTGCTATCAGCACAGAGCCTGAGGCGGGCTCGATCTCAAGACTGTGAGAT
This sequence comes from Proteles cristata cristata, assembly GCA_017311185.1. NCBI lineage: Eukaryota > Metazoa > Chordata > Mammalia > Carnivora > Hyaenidae > Proteles > Proteles cristata. Next base: position 21,622 of record JAESUZ010001797.1, on the reverse strand, counting down.
CATGACCTGAGCCAAAATCAGGAGTCAGGTGCTCAACCCACTGAGCCACCCAGGCATCCCCACCACCACCCGTATTTCTGTTTCCTGTCCTGGGCAGTAGCAATTCCACATTAAGGGACACAATGGATCTGTTTATTCGCAAAGCAAAGAATACCCCAGACCTCAATTCTTCCCCCTCAGCACTCTTGACAGGATTCTCTTTGGGGCAGGGGTGGGGGGAGGGGCGGGGGGGGCTGTTCTCGATGTGTAGGATGTTAAACAGCATCCCTGACCCCCACCCACTAGATGCCAACAGCACACCTCCCCTTACGGTGACCCAGAGTGTCTGCAGACACTGCCAACTGTCCCCTGGGGACAAATTCGCCCCAGTTGGAACCTGCTGGCATAGAAGGCACGCTCAGCCGAGATGCGGAGACCCGCTGCAGTGACCGCACGCCATCATTTCTCGAGCTGAGTGGCTGCTCCATCCTGCTCCCAGAAGGAAAAGGCAGAGACAGACCGTTCTGTCCTCAAGGACAGACTTTGACAAAGTAACCTTCGTAAATGATGGGAAAATGCCACAGGCCATCCCCTGATTTATGAAAAGCCAGGTTTCCCCAGGGGAACAGACGCAGCTCAGAAATTACAATATTGTGACCACGCAGGCTCTGAAGCCCCGGCCACGTGCCAGGCCCTGCAAAGGCCCCGTATATCATGTCTTCGTTGGATTCTTACAAGAGTGTGCTCTGGCAGATTCTCGTGGTCCCGTTTTAAAGACAAGGAAACCAGGGCTAAGAGAAATGAGTGGCCCCCTCAAGGTCACATAGCCGAGGAGCACAGAGCCCGAGTCCACCTCCCCCAAATTCAGAGCACATGTCCCAAGGGAAACAGTGGTAAAAATGGCAGAATAGGGAAGGTGGGCCATGATGTAGTTGGAGTATCAAGTTGTCTAATTCCTACAAAAAAACAAAAATAAAAACAAAAGAGCGTAGACATCCAGTAGAGGAATTGCCGTTTGAAACTAGGGCTCTTGTTTTAAGCCACAAAGACTCAACTCACACTAGCTTAAGGGGGAAAAAAAGTCCAGAGGAGTTTATCAGCTCCTAGATGGGGGCTCTCCTGGGCATGGCTGGTCCAGGTGTTCAGATGACACCACCAGATAGATGTCCATCTCTTTCTGTGTCTCAGCTCCGCCCTGTTAGCTTCGTTCAGCAGCGGAGTGGCAGGAGCGAGCAGTTGCTTTAGACCTGTGGTCCCACCGCAGCAACCCCAGTGGAAGATCTCCTGAAGGTTCTGGCTCTCACTGGCCCAGTGTGGGTCGTAGGTCCATTCCTTTGTTTTTTAAAATTTTTTTTAATGTTTTATTTATTTTTGAGAGAGAGAGAGAGAGACAGCGTGAGCAGGGGAGGGCCAGAGAGAGAGGGAGGCACAGAATCTGAAACAGGCTCCAGGCTCTGAGCTGTCAGCACAGAGCCCGATGCGAGGCTTGAACTCACAAACCGTGAGATCATGACCTGAACCGAAGTCGGACGCTTAACCGACTGAGCCACCCAGACTCCCCTGGTCCATTCCTAACACAATCTCAGTAGCCAGGGGACTGGAACATACTGGTCAGACCTCAGTCACCAGCCCCCCGCCTGGAGGGAGTCACTTCTGCGAAAACCACATACCCGAGCGTGGGAAAAGTAGTTAAGGGGCTCTGACCAGAGGGGCAGCGGAAGCAAAAGCAGTCATGGTGTGGCGGCAGAAGTTCATGATTTGGATCAAATCATCCGTGTGCCCTTGAGCAACCTGCTGTCGCTTCTGTGAACTTGGTTTCCACATGAGTAAAAGAGAGCAGCTAAACCCCAACTAGGGTCAGTGTGGGGAGGGACCAGATGCCCAAAAAGACTCCCGCATAGGCACAAGGTGGAGGAAATGCTTGATAAGTCCAGTTCCCTGCTTTTTTATTTAAGTTTATTTCTTTATTTTGAGAGACAGAGAGCACGCACATGCGTGCAACTGGGGGAGGGGCAGAGAGAGGAGAGAGAGAAAATCCCAAGCAGACCCTGCGCCATGAGCTTGAGCCTGACGCAAGCCCGACGGGAGACTCGATCTCACAACGGTGAGATCGTGACCTGAGCTAAAACTGAGAGTCCGACGCTTAACCAACTGAGCCACCCAGGCGCCCCAGTTCCCTTAAACCAGAAAACACTGGCCATGGGGAAGCAGAATGGGATATTGGGGTGGAGGCTGCAGTAGAGGAAAGGCTTTCCTCTGCGGCACAAGGAGAAAGGAAAAGTATCCTCCCTGCCCACATTCCAGGGGCAGTGGCCGACTGTCACCTGCCTAAGGGGAAACACCTGGCACCCCATTTGTGCAGACAATGGAGTGTTCCTAAATCGGGTCACCAGGAATGCCGGGGGCACTGGTTTTCAAACCCTGTGGCCCTGCTCCCTGCCTGCGCACTGCTCGTAGCCTCAGAAATCTTGCTCAGCCTTGACCTGCCTCCCCTTAGACGCCCCCTGCCCGGCCTCTGCTCCCCACAGGCCTCCGCGGCGGCCTTGAGCATGCAGACTCAGTGGGACTTCTGCCTTCTCGCCCGCAGGGCTTCCAGAGTGACCCCTTCTACCACCTGTCGACTTACCTGTGCTTGTCCCTGGTGCTGGCACAGGTGGTGCTGTCCTGCCTCGTCGATCAACCCCCCTTCTTCCCTAAAGACCCTCCACAGTCGGTAAGGTGCCGCGTCTGCAACCCAGGGACCTCCCTTGTCTCTGTCGCACTTCTGGGCTCCGTGTCCCCGTGGGACAGAAAGGAGCTAAACTAGGGCACAAGCCTTTCATCATGGTTTAATCGTTCTTTCCTTCGGCAAAATGTGTGTTGTATATCTATGCCCTGGGTTGGCCGACTTTTTCTGATCAGAGCAAGGCAGAAAATATTTTCAGCTTTGTGGGCCATATGGTATCTGTGGCATCAATTCAATGCTGCTGCTGCTGCTGCTCACGGATAGTATGTCGAAGGAGCGTGGCTGTATTCCGGTAAAATTTTATTTGCAGAGACAGGCGCTGTGCTGGGTCTGGCCCAGGGGTTGCAGTCTACCAGGCCCTGCGCTGTGTCCCAGCTAGGTGCTGAGGATCTATGGCAAACAGGCAGATGTAGTCCCTGTCCCCATGCAGCTAACAGCTAATTAGAGGGACCAGACATTAATCACATAACTGCACAAGCACGGGGAAAATTACATTTGGGGCAAGTGCCCCGCAGGAGAAATTCGTGGTCTGTGAGAGTTTACAACAGGGAGCACTGAACTAGCCTGAGAAATCAGGAAAGAATTATTTGAGAAAGAGACCACTGAGGAAAGATCACCTAAAAAAAAAAGTGCTCAGCTACATGAGTAATAAGTGAAAACTATAGAACTTTTTAATTCTATGAGAATGGAAGAAAACATTAAAAATTGATAATAAGCTGTGATGGCAAAGATGTAGTGAAATAAGCAGTCTCACACCCCATTGGTCAAAGGTGAAGATGTCTGCAGTTTTTCTGGAACAGCCAGTAACATGTCAGGATGGATCCCTCCGTACTTCCTTGCCATATTCACTGAGGATGTTGTCGAGAATGTTACTGTCTGTGTCATGCAGGCCCCGTTATTTGACAGCTTCTTAGTCTCGGGGTTAGCAGTAGTTGTTCGTCTGGGCAGCCATTAGTTCTTACCTCGTGGTCACTGTCAGATTTGTGGCACAATCCCTTTTTGCCTCTTACCTCGTGGTCACTGTCAGATTTGTGGCACAATCCCTTTTTGCCTTGCCTGCTAGGAAGCACCTCCGCCATGTGTTCACCTCCGACAAGCAGGCAGGACGTGTGAATGTGCACTTGCAGTGCTAAGCTCACGGTCTGTTCATCCTGTCTTCCTGCCCTGGTTCCCTTGTCTTTTCCTGGCCATGAGATGTGAGACTTGTGGCTTCCCTTGACCCCATCTCTTGTCTTTACAGAATCCATGTCCGGAGGCTGGAGCTTCCTTCCCCTCCAAGGCCATGTTCTGGTGGATTTCTGGGTAAGTAAAGTAGCGGGGAAGGTGCTGCGGTGGTGTCCTCACCACCTGCACGTGCTGCCTGTATTCGTCACTACCGCTCTTCCCCTGGGACATTTCCTCTCAGGCCTTCCCAGGTCAGGCTGCCTTCCTCCCCAGCCTCAGTGTTTCTCTGTCAGATCCCAGTGTGTCTAGTGTTCACACCCCAGTGTCTCACTCACTGGAGCGAGATCTGGGTTTGAGTCCTGGCTTTCCCTCTTAGCTGGCCCATATCACAAACATTCAGGGTCTGTTTTCCCCTCTGTAAAAGGGGAACAGCTCTACCTTTGCTAAATTTAATTTGCTTAGTGCTTGTACACAGCAGGTGCTCAACAAAATCAGATCTATTACTTGGCTGCATTCATTCCACCGGCATCTAATACGCACCTGCTATGTGCTAAGCACTGGGAGTGGGGAGATTAAAGACCACATCTTTTAGGGGCACCAGGCTGGCTCAGTCAGCTAAGCGTCCGACTTCAGCTCAGGTCATGATCTCGCGGTTCGTGGGTTCAAGCCCTGCGTCGGGCTCTGTGCTGACAGCTCAGGGCCTGGAGCCTGTTTTGGATTCTGTGTTTCCCTCTCTCTCTCTGACCCTCCCCTGCTCACGCTGCTTCCCTCTCTCTCTCAGAAATAAATAAAACATTAAAAAAAAAAAAAACACACCTTTTACTCACCCAGAGGCTCCCAGAGGTGGAGAAGACAGATGTTTCTCTAGGGCCAGCACACCAGGCACTGAGGATGCCATGTCCCCTCCAGGTCACACTGCAGTCAGATCTTGGTAGCACCTGGCTTTGAATCCTGGCCTCGCCACTTCCTGGCTGTGTGACCCTGGGGAAGCTGCTTAACCTCTCTGCGTCTCAGTCCCCGCCCCTGTAAAATGAGGATAATAATAGCATCTACCTTATAGGGGTGTGAGGATTAAATGAAATAAGGCATGGGAAGCACTGAGCACAGGGTGCAGCCCATAATGAGCATTATACAAAGTGGATGGTAAATACATAATGACTAGGATGCCCTGGGGGAGGCACTGGTTGGAAGTGCATACAATTTAGCTTAACAGCTCTAGGGAGGACCTAGCCCTCTGTTTCCCAAACACAGGCATTTATGAATCATTCTTCAAGCTCTTTGCCTTAATTGAGGTATTATTTTCCTTTCTTTACTTAATGCTTTTTTCTTTGTTTTTTTTTTCTATTTTTGAACTCATTTTTCTTTGTTTTAACTTTTTAAAAAAGTTTGAGAGAGAGAGAGAGGGGAGGAGAGAGAATGAGCAGGGAGGGCGCAGAGAGAGAGGCTGACGAAGGATCAGAAGCAGGCTCTATGCTGACAGCACAGAGACCGATGCAGGGCTTGAACCCATGAACTGTGAAATCATGACCCAAATCCAAATCAGATGTCCAACTGACTGAGCCACCCAGGCGCCCCTGAGGGGTTTTTTTTTTCCCCTCTTTAAACCAACTCACTTTTTCTACTTTAACAAACTTTTTGAAAAGGAAAAGTTGGAAGAAAAAAAATCTATTAAATCACTTGCCACATAGATCTCCTCCTCCCTAAATTTCACTGAAAACCAAGTCGTGTTAATAATTTCTAGGCCAGAACTAGACTGGCTCTGCAATAAAAAAAAAAAAAAATACTTGGAAAGTCTCAGAGGGGAGCTTAGGAGCAGTAGCAAACATGACCATCTCCTTGGTGTTTTTAGAAAGATCACATACCTGAGGAGTAATGGACCACACTCCCACCACGGAGTCTGCAGTAATTAATCGTGTGTGTGTGTGTGTGTGTGTGTGTGTGTATGCGTGCGCTGGTCCACAAGCTGCCCCCATACCTGGAAGGCAAGGAGAGACCGAAGACAGAATAGACCAGGCCATTGCCATTGGCAGGTGGCGGTTTTAATAAGCAAGGAAACTTACGAGGCTCGTCCTGGGCAACCACAAAGCGAAGAGGTCTCCACACCCGCCCGCCAGAATCTGACACGTTAACGTGGGGGCCTCCGCAGAGTTCAGACACACCGCCTTCTTCTCAAGGCTGCGTCCTTGAAACGACTTTTAGTGCAGGCCAAGTGGGCAGATCCTACCTTCTAAGGACAAGGAAGGGCGAGGAGGCTCCCATTGCCCACGTCCAGCTCGCGGGACAACCGGAGGTCACGTCCTCTGCGTGACCTCCTCCAACAATGTGCCACCTACAATCCAGTCCAAGTGGTGGGAAACTCTCTCATTGTAAGGTGAGAAAATTGAGATCCACTGATGGGAAGTGACGTGCCCAAGGTGACAGCTGAAAAACGGTTTCATGTGACAAATCTTTTGCCCTGTGTCAGGCGGTGAGGATACAGAAGAGGAGAATAAAGGTAGGTCCATCCAATGGAGGAAAAAGTCACTCAATAAGTAATCATATCAAAAAAGTAAATCATAATGGCAACAAGCATTTTAAAGAAAAGTTCAGGAAAAGAATCTATAATGGGAAAATCTGTCTAGACTGAAGGGCCATCAGGTGGGTGTCTAAAGAAATCACATCTAAGACCACAGGTGAAGGCTAAGTAAGTGGCCAGGTGAAGAGTGGCAGGAAATAGGTTCTAAGCAGAGCAACACACATGTGCAAAGGTCCTGAGGCCAGGTGGCTGGAGAGGTGTATAAGGAGAGGAGTGGGGGCACTTAAAGCTGAGGGTGGAGCTCAGGTTCCCAACTCTGGACTTCTGACTCCTGGAGAGGTTTATTTCCCTCGCCACGCAGGTTGTCCGTCAGTTAAGTCACTTAATCTCTCTGAACCTCCATTTTCCCCCCTCATCTGTAAAATGGGCCAATAGTTATCACCATATGATCTCATGTGAGATTTAATGAGATAATCTTTGTAAACTGGGAAGTGCCCCACAAATGTTGGGTGTGCTTGGCCTAACTGCTTTCATTTTCCTGAGGGTCTAGCAGAGGAAAAGTGACTTACGCAGGGTCACACAGCTACCGGGCCAGGACCCTGGGGTGGGGGTGGGGGTGGGGTTGCGGAGAATGGCAGGAGGAGCTTGTGCTGATGACCCTCTTTTTACAGGCTGGTCTGGAGGGGCTACAGGAGGCCTTTGGAGCCAAAAGACCTCTGGTCACTCGGGCGAGAAAACTCCTCAGAAGCACTTGTTTCCCAGCTCGAGAGGGAATGGACGAAGAACCGCAGTGAGGCCCAGCGGTGAGTGTGTGAGAATCGGGAGCCCGGCCCGGCGCTTGGTCAGCAGAGCTCATCATTTGGCCCGAGCGCCACCCCAGACCCTGCTCTGGGCTCCACTGCCGCAGTCCCGTTTCCCAGCGGCTCCCACTGAGCATCACCTGACCAGGCCCAGGGGCATTTCCTCCCAGAGTGCTTTGCAGGCTCCAGGACAGCGTGGGTGCCTCCGAGGGAAGCGGCAGGCAGGAAACAGATCAGGAGGGGGCTTGGTGGTGGGGTCCACGACATGCAGCCAGCTACTCACTGTCTAACCGAGGGAGTCATTCCCTGGGCCTAGGTCTTCTTTCGTCTGTTCAGTGAAGATGCCCTTAGCTTGTGGGGATGGGAAAAAAAGATTTGTAGAGGGGGAACCCCGGGGGGCTCTGTCGGTTAAGCATCCAACTTCAGCTCAGGTCATGATCTCACGGATCGTGGGTTCGAGCCCCGCGTCAGGCTCTGTGCTGACAGCTCAGAGCCTGGAGCCTGTTTCAGATTCTGTGTCTCCCTCTGTCTCTGACCCTCCCCTGCACATGCGGTCTCTCTCTCTCAGAAATAAATAAAACATTAAAAAATTAAAAAAAAAAGATTTGTAGAAAAGAACTTGGCGAATACCTCAAAAACGGTAAAAGCTCAAACAGTATCAGTTACCTAGAGGATTTCAAGCTCTCTCTAGTCCTGCCCGCCCTGCCTCACCCTTGCCTTCTGTGGCATCTCTGGAAACTTCCGTGGTCCGCTCTGACTCTGAGGAACCCAGTAGGGAACCTCTGGCCTTACAGAAAAGAGCTGTCGACATAGGATTCATTACACGTGGGTTAAATGCGGTCTTGCCATGAAGTAGTTGATGACTTTGGCCAAATCATGTGACCTTCGTGTTTCAGGGGACATACAAAAATACCTTAACTGTGTGGCAAGTGTAACGGGTTCCCCTGTGTACCCCAGGGCTTTGTGGGGGTTGTTGTGAATTGCTGAATCCTCCAAATTAGAAGGAGAGACCGTCTCTTGACTCACATAGCTTAGAAGGCAGGGCTAGCCTCAGGTAGGGCTGGATCCAGGGGCTTGCATCATATCCAAATTCTTTCTCTCCATCTCTCAGCTCAGCTGATGTGCTGGCCCGCGTCCTCTTCTGCCAGCAGCAACTCCAGCAAATGGAGTGTCTCTCCTAGCACCTATAGAAAGTGCTAGGGAGGGACTCTGATGGGCTGACTCGAGTCATGTGCCAATCAGGGATCAATGTCATGGCCAGGGGGGTGGGCCCCATGATCGGTAGCCCCTTCAGAGCCACAGTGGGATGTGTTTTTCTAAAAGGGGTGAATGACATGAGCAAGTCAAAATGGCAACTCATTGTAGGCATATTTTGTTGAATTGTGCCTCTAGTCTTACATGATTTCTAAGTGGCTGAATTCATTCAAAAGGGCCCTGGAGGGGGCGTGCCTGGGTGGCTCAGTCGGTTAAGCATCCAGTCTCACAGTTTGTGAGTTCGAGCCCCACATCAGACTCTGCGCTGACAGCTCAGAGCCTGGAGCCTGCTTCGGATTCTGTGTCTTCCTCTCTCTCTGCCCCTCCCCTGCTCACACTGTCTCTCTCTTTTGAAAATAAGTAAACATAGTTGGGTTTTTTTTTTTTTTGTTTGTTTGTTTTAAAAGGTCCTAGAGGTCTTTCCACTCTCTTCCAGCTGTGACCTCCCCTGGGGGGGCCTGAGAACATGGAGCCAGGATAGAAACATTCTACACGACAGTTTAAGAAGCCATAGCAATTGACAGACAGAGAGGAGGTAGGCAGGGCCATACAAAGGTCTCCCTGAGTTATTTTCTGAGTTGACTGATGACGCACAGAAAGAACTTTGGTTTTATTCCTGAAGTATTTTGCAATTTGGGGGGGAAGGGTGAGGACGCCATCCCGAGAGGTCAGGAGCCAGCCACCCGCAGACCAGATCAGGTTCCCTGGGTGTGTGGTCTGCATGTTGTTTGGGGTTTTTTGTTTCTTTTTGTTGTTGTTGTTGTTTTGTTTTGTTTCTTTGTATGTAAAACATTGGAGATTTCATATAAAAATCTGGAATTCTGGTCTGTTTTAAAGGAGACGAGCAGAGCCAGGTCACGTCCCCTGTGTGGTGGCAGGGGAGTGGATCTGGGCAGCAGGGGCCCCCGTGGGCAGGGCATTGGTGGCCACAGTCTGTTCCACTCCCTTTTGTCTTCCCCCGCTTGGACCTGGACACCCACTCACCCCCCCCCCGCCCCTCCCCGTGGTCATTTGCACGTCCTCCACTAAATGGCCTCTAGTCCAGAGACCTAAAACTTGGAGCGTGAGGCCTGCTGGAAAGGAGGAGCCTGGCTACAGCGCCTGCACGCAGGACCCAGTGATGCAGAATTCTGAGGTGCGCAACCAGAACAGGATGGAGCAAAACATCCGGCTGCAAAGAGGCCTTCATAGGCATCTCCTGGCCACCCCTTTTACAGATGGAAACACTGAGGCTCAGGGGAAAGGGGACAGAGCAGGCATTTGAATCGCAGGCTCCTGGCTCCAAGGCAGGTTCTGTCCATCAAACCAGAGTGCCTGTCTTCCTGCCTCCCTCCCTCCCCTCCTTCCTTCTCTCCCTCCCTCCATCTTTCCATCCTTCCTTCCACAAACCTTTACAACTTTATGCACCAGGCACTCCTGTCAGGCCCTTTACACACATCACACATCTGTTTGTTTCCATTCATTTGGCAAGTATTTATCGAGTGCCTACTACATTCAGGAGCGGAATATGGGGGGAAGTCCCGGCGAAGCCTGTCCCCTGGAGCGCTGACGAGATCAGTACATAACGGTGATATGGGGGAGAGTGAGCATGGCTTTGCAGGCCATGAATTACTCAATGGGCTCTGATGGGGAGGGGTGGCCAGGTGACGAGAAGGTGACATCTCTTTAGCATCGGAGACCCAAATGCCAAAATGTTTGTGAGGAGTAAGCCATGCCCAGCTGAGCGACAGACCCTTCAGAGATGCCAAATCAAACATGCCAGACCACGGTCAAGGGGCAAGGCCTTGGCTTGTTAGCAAAGGTCTGGCCACCAATGTTCACCAAGGTTGTTTTTTTTCCCCTTCATTCCAAAAATTTTTGTGAGGGAGGCTCACAAAGAGGTACTATGTGAACCACGAATCGAGATCCGGTCTCAGAGCCCTGCTCTGTCCTCACTGTGTGACCTTGAGCAGCTGTCACCACCTTTCAGAGCCTCAATCTTCTCCTAGGGAAAATGGGAGCCCACGATGCCCACCAGGCAGGGAAGTCAAGAAAAATCAACAAACTGGTGTGTGCACAGGGCTGATCCCAGGGCCTGGCCCCAGCTCCCGGCTCTGTAAACAGGCACTGAAATTACTGATAAAGCCAGAGGTTGTCAGAGCTGGAAGAAACTCAAAGAGTGCGACCAGCCCCATCCTTGCACGTGTGAGGACACAGAGGCACAGAGAAGGCAGTTGTCTGCCCAAGGCCACACAGCACCCAGACTGTCAGCAGCTGAGGACCTGCCTGGCTGGCTCTCCCACTCCCCACCTTCCCTCTGGCTTCTGTCTGAGGTTTCATCCAGACCAGGATTGCTGGGCCCATGGACAGCAGCTGTGATTCTAAACTGGTCCTAGACCAGCTCTAAACCACCTAAGGGCTAGCCAGGCGTGCACGGGAAAAGGGGAGCTGCTTTCATGGCTCGCAGAATGCCTGGGCTCTAAAGGCAAGGAGCTGGGATCAAATCCCAGTTCTTCAACTTCTCAGCCATGTGGCCTTGGACAAGTTCATTCTAAACCTTCATTTCCCCATCTGTGAAGTGGGGTTAATACCTAGCTTGCCAGCTTTTCCAGAGGACCAAGGAGTGCCTGGCACATAGTAGGTGCTCAGTGTGTGTGCCTTCTCATCACCACCCGTAACGCCTTATGGCTGCCCTCCTGCCCTGCCCCGTTGTCTCATAGAGGGGTCCTCTGGGGGACAAAGAACAGCTGAGGGAGCAAGGCGGGATGCCTGTCCACTCATCCCCCTTGCTGGGAAAATGGTCCCGTAGCGCCTGGTCCTTCCGGAGGCTCCTCTGCCCCCTCTGGGAAGATGTAAACGGACCATCTCAGTCCGTTCAGGCGCCTGTAACAAGGTACCGGAGGCTGAGCGGCTTCCAAACCACAGTCAGTCAGTTCTCACAGTGCTGGAGGCTGGGCACTCCAGGACCAGAGCCCCCACAGGTTCTGTCTCCCAGTTCCCAGTGGCCGTGTCTCCCCGGTGTTCTCACATGGGGACAGGAGGGAGCTGTCTGCCCTACCCCCGAGACCGCCTCACCTCCCCCAAAATACCATCACCCTGGGGGTCAGATTTCAATATGAGAGTTTGGGCAGGGGGGTGGGGGGCCGGAAACAAATATTCAGTCCCTGGCAATGACCCAGAGCCATTTTCTCCTTTTCCTTAAGGCACGCCAAGGCGAGAGCAGCTAAAAAGAAAGACAGGTGTGGCGGGGAGGCCCCGGAGGTGGAGGTCCTCCTGCAGCCAGAAGGGAGCCAGAGGGGCCCGCTGCTGAGGGCCATGTGGCAGATGTTCCGTTCCTCCTTCCTCCTGGGGACCCTCTGCATCATCATCTCTGATGTCTTCAGGTTTGCTGTCCCCAAACTCCTCAGGTGGGTCCAGGCCTTGGGTGCCTTGCTAAGGCTGGTGGTCCCTTCCTTAATGGGAAGTTCCAGAGTCGGCGGGCATCAGCTCTCTTTCTTCCTCTGCCTAGTCCTCCGGGGTGCCCAGGCCACCGGAGAGTGGGTGAAAAGGGTACTGAGGAAGGGAAACAATACTGAGAAAGCGACTAACCTCAGGGAGAGAAGATGAATGAATTCTACTCTGACTGTATCAGTCAGCTTTTGCTGTGTAAGAAAACAACCCAAAAGCGAGGGGCTTCCAACCACTTCTTTAGCTCGTGGCAATGCGGGTCAGCAGTTTGGGCTGCGCTCGGCTGGCAGTTTTTCTTCCCTCAGTTGGGTTCACCCACCTGTCTGCAGCCAGCGGTGTGTAAAGCTGGCTGGGGGCTGGCAGGGCTGAGACGGTCTCAGCTGGGACAGCTTGTCTCTGCTCCATGTGGCCCACGGTGCTAGCTCCGGCTTGTTCATGCAGCCGCTTGGCAGGGCTCGAAGACACACAGCAAAAGGGCCATTTTCTCCCGAGGCCTCGGGCTTGGAGCTGGCACAGTTTTCCCTCCACTGAGTTTTCTGGGCCAAAGCTGGTTGTACGGCCAGCCCCGATTCAGGGGATGGTGTATACATTTGCTGCGGATACCATAACCAAGTATTACAGGCTTAGACAGCAGAAGTTCATTTCCTCACAGTTCTGGAGGATGGAGGTCCAAGATCAAGACAGATGTTATCTGAGGCCTCTCTCGGACGTGCTGTGCCCTCACATGGTCTTTCCCGTGTGTGCGTGGTGTCTGCAGTATCTCCCTGTGTGTGTAGACTTGCTCTTAGGAGGACACCAGTCAAATGCGATTAGGGTTCCACCCTGATGGCCTTATTTTAACTAAATCTCCCCTCGAAAGGCCCAATCTCCAAATACGGGTGCATTCTAAAGTACTGGGAATTGGGATTTAACATAGGGATTTTGTGGGGACACAGTTCAGCCCATAACAGGTGGAGATAAAATACTCCCCTCTAGGTCAAAGGAGTAGTCATCCCATTGAAAATGGGTGTGGAGAGGGGTGCCTGGGTGGCTCAGCCGGTGAAGCGTCTGATTCCTGATCTCGACACAGGTCACGATCTCACAGTTCATGGGATGGAGCCCGGCGTCGAGCTCTGTGCTGAAAGAGTGGAGCCTGCCTGGGATTTTCTCTCTCTCTCTGCCTCTTCCTTGCTCATGTGCTTGTACTCTCATTCTCTTTTTCTTTCAAAAGAAATAAACTTAAAAAAAAAAGAGGGGCGCCTGGGTGGCTCTGTGGTGGTTAAGCATCTGACTTCGGCTCTGGTCATGATCTCACGGTTCGTGGGTTCGAGCCCTGCGTCGGGCTCTGTGCTGACAGCCAGCTCAGAGCCTGGAGCCTATTTCAGATTCTGTATCTCCCTCTCTCTCTGACCCTCCCCTGCTCATGCCGTGTCTCTCTCTCTCTCTCTCTCAAAAAATAAATATTGTTTTTAATTAAAAAAAAAATAAAATGAGTGTGGACGGTAGGAGAAATAACTTGCATTTTGGCAAACATATCAACCACACTGTCTGACCCTGCACACCTTGCCAGGCTCAGGCAAAAGTAACAGCCACGGCCACCTTCTCTTACCACTTGGACGCTCCCTCTCTCAACAGCCTCTTCCTAGAGTTTATTGGGAATCCCACGACCCCGGCCTGGAAGGGGTATCTCCTCGCGGTGCTGATGTTCCTCTCTGCCTTCCTGCAAACAGTATGGGAGCAGCAGTACATGTACAGACTCAAGGTGCTGCAGATGAGGCTGCGAACGGCCATCACTGGCCTGGTGTACAGGAAGGTGAGCTCTGGGTGAGAGGTGTGGGTCTTTCCCATCTCTCCATTTCTTCTCAATTTATATTAAACATTCTAGCCCAGAAGGGTCACATCATATCATCTGTGCCTGAAAATGCCCTCATTCATTACTTTGCTCATTTGTAGCCACTCTCACCTTCTTGGTTATTTTCATAAGACCTTGAGTGATCCGACCCAGGGACCTCTCCAACTCCATAACAACACACACCTGCTCTCTTGCTCAGCCCACTCCAGCCACAAACATACCAGGCAACCTTCCACCTCAGGGCCCTTGCACTTGCTGTTCCTCCTACCTGGCTACCATTTCCATTTCTTTTCATGTACCCACCCTCCACTCATCCCCCATGAGGGTAAAGAGCTAATCTTGGGGCTGTGTGGAAACCAGATGGAGGTGGACTGTCAGCTACACCATCAGGCAACACTGCTTGTGGTAATAATGACCCCTGACCCTTGGTAAGTTCATCTGGGCTGAGAGTTCCATCAGTGGAGCAGGAGTACCTGATGGGAAGCCATAGCCTTGAGCTTCTTTTGGTGCAGGGGCTCTTGTCTACTCAGTCCTTCCTGGCTCACTCCCCTACCCTCTTACTTCTTCCCTCACCCACTCAGCAGAGACCATGACAAATAGAACTTAGCACTCATACAAGCTGGAAGGGGTCCACTGTGACCCCAGGGCCGGGACACATCTGGGGCTGCCAGAGGACCAGGTTGGTGTGTGGGGGGCACATGCCTTCAGGGACTGATCTAACACCCTGTCTAGCTCATGCCTCGCCTTGGTCACCGTGGATTCCAAGCTTGGCCTAGTCCTTTATAAGGCCCTTCAGCTTTGCATAAGTTGGTCAACTTCTCTGTGCCTCAGTTTCCTTGGCTGTAAAATGGGGTTAGCCATTCTGCATTTCATTGATTCTAGTCTCACTTTTTTTAAAAAAATTTTTTAAATGTTTTATTTATTTCTGAGAGAGAGAGAGAGAGAGACAGCATGAGCAGGGGAGAGTCAGAGAGAGAGGGAGACACAGAATCTGAAGGAGGCTCCAGGCTCTGAGCTGGCTGTCAGCACAGAGCCCAACACGGGGCTCGAACCCACGAACCGTGAGATCATGGCCTGAGCCGAAGTTGGACATTTAACCGACTGAGCCACCCAGGTGCCCCAAGTCTCACTTTTTTCTTAACCCTTCTGAAATCAAGACGTGTATCATGTGTCTTAATTTAATTGTACCTATTTTTTTTTCCTTAGTGACACAAAAGCAGAATGTTCCATCCAAGCACTGTGGGTTGAATGAAATGTGGCAGTGCCTACCCCATCTGGGGGTGGGATGGGCCCCACCACAGAAAACGATGACCCTGCTCATTTCGTACAGTGCCTGGGACACAGCAGGCACTCAGCAGATGACCACCCTTGTCATCGTAAACCCACGGGTTTTACACACCATGCTACTCACTTACCATAGCAGTGCTTTAGGGGTTTCAGAGCATTTTCTCTTTTGTCATCTCTCCAAATTCTCACAACGGCCCTGGGAGGTTGGCCTAGGAGATTTACTAGCCCACTTTACAGATGAGTGAACTGAGGCTGGATAGCAAGGAGACCCGCCTCTGCCAGCAAGGGCAGGCCAGCTTAGACCCCAGACCTCCCAGGTAGCTGTGCTCTAGCTCTGCCTGTGCTTTGGGCTTCCCTGCCTCGTGCGCCTCCCTGCCTTCGCCCCCCACCCATCCCGCCCTTCCCTCTGGCTTGGGTCTCAGCCCTCTGCCCCACCCAGGTCCTGGTCCTGTCCAGCGCCTCCAGAAAAGCCAGCGCAGTGGGCGACGTGGTCAACCTGGTGTCCGTGGATGTGCAGCGGCTGACCGAGAGCATCATCTACCTCAACGGGCTGTGGCTGCCAGCCATCTGGATCGCCATCTGCTTTGTCTACCTCTGGCAGGTGTGCCGTAGGTCACAGGCCCTCGGCAGGTGCATCAGGGGCATATCGACTGCAGGCGAGCGTGAACACTCCCCAGTACCATCCAGTGGGTGTCATCTCGGCTTCTGTACATCTACCCCCACCGCCCCACCCCTGCCCAATGGGGCACGGGGCCAGGGCCCTTTCTGACCCTCTGCCTTGTAGCCAGGACCCCGCAGGCAGTGGGCACACATCAGGCGCTTCAAACATTACCTGACACGCAGTACAGAGATATTAGTTGCTATTGTTAGGAAGGGAGAGGGGGACAAAGGACACCTGGGAAAATGCAGAGCAGGCAGACCTCTGACCCAAGCAAATCTACAGAGGACCCCCCATCACCTTCCTGGCCGCTCGGCGGACGGCCCCTAACATCAGAAGGTCGCGCTGAAATCCTGGGTAAGGGGAGAGTGGACATTGAAGTTGCCACACACAGCATCTGTAGCACTTCTTTCCAAATGATACTATTTTTGCCAGTGAACTTCTGACCTTCCCTTCACCTGTCTTTTGAGTATTTTCCCAACGCTGGCCAAGGGCAGGCGTTTGCCTTCTGGGCACTTCTCCCACTTGGCCACTGGGTGGTGTGATTGCTGCGTAAATGAAACCCACTGGCTTGCTCTGTCATCAAGATTACAAAATCATGGGGGCGTCTGGGTGGCTTAGTCGGTTAAGCGTCCGACTTTCGCTTAGGTCATGATCTCACGGTTCGTGGGTTCGAGCCCCGTGTCGGGCTCTGTGCTGACTGCCTGTTTCAGTCTGTGACTCCCTCTCTCTCTGACCCTCCCTGCTCACGCTGTCTCTCTCTCTCTCTCTCTCTCTCTCTCTCCTAGAAATAAATTAAAAAAAAAAAAAAGATTACAAAATCACGTTCTTGAAAGCAGAGAGGGGAACCTGAGGGCCACAGACCGAAGAGGGGTGGGGTTTGCCTAGAGACTGGGCTCAAATGACTCGGGAGGAATCTCATTCACAACCACTTAGAAATTACTTACTCTACCCCTAACTCCACAGTTTCTGGACAGAGAAACCAAAGCTGGGGCACCTGGATGGCTCAGCCGGTTAAGCCTCTGCCTTCAGCCCCGGTCATGATCTCACGGTTCTTGAGTTCCAACCCCACATCGGGCTCTGTGCTGTCAGCCTGGCAGCACAGACCCCACTTTGGATCCTCCGTACCCCCCTCTGTCCTTCCCCTGCTTGTGCTTTCCCGAAAAATTAATACATACAGAGAGAGAGAGAGAGCGTGCGCAACCAAAGCCAAGAGGGAACATAACTGTCCCAAAGTCACAAAGCTGGGGATGTGGAGGGATAGGGCTGCCAGACAAAATACAGGACGTCCAGTTAAATATGAATTTTAGAGAAACCGAATAATTTCTTAGTATAAGTATATCCCAAATATAGCATGGGGTATACTTATACTAAAAAGTCATTTGCTGTTTCATCTGAAATTCAGATTTGCCTGGGCATCCTGTACGTTTTTTGGTTAAATCTGGCAACCTTGTCGGGGTGAGATGAAGACTAGGTTAACGATTTATGACCCGGGCACTTATTCTAGGTGACGGGCAGGGCTGGATTTCCCTTTCACAGATGAGGACACTGCAGCTTACGGAGGTTAAGTACTTTGCCCGAGGCCACACCATTCAGTGCCAGGGGCAGGATTTGAACTCAGACCCTGATTCCGGAGACCTGACTTCACCGCTGGGGCCAGGCGTGCACTCTCTAGAAGCATGAGTACCCTCAGCACGGGGCCGCTGGCTGCCCCCGTGAGCTTCCCTGGGATACCCTGCCTTAGGACGCGAGCCCTCACACCCCTTGGTGTGTTCCGCTGGGCTCCCGGAGGCGGCCTGTGACCTCCCACCCTCTCTGTCTCCAGCTTCTAGGACCCTCTGCCCTCACTGCCATCGCTGTCTTCCTGAGCCTCCTCCCTCTGAATTTCTTCATCACCAAGAAGAGGAAACAGCGTCAGGTTTGGCATTTGGGCGAAGGGACACACTGGGCGGGAAGCGGGGAGGGGGGTCTGCACGTCACGGGTCTGTCGGTGCAGGTGCGGGGAGATGAGGAGGGGAGGGAGGACCTGGAGGCGCGAGCCTTCCCGGCCACTCGGAGCTCTGCCTTCCGCCCGCTGCCCCGTCCCAGTGGACGGCTGCTCCGGCATTTGGGCCACATGCCAACCATGGGTCAGCCTGGACGCCTCTCGTTCTCGCACGCCATCCCTCAGCAGATGCGGCCAGAATGTTGCCCCGTCCCGCCCTCGCTGGCTCCCCGCTCCTGCCCTCGTCACCCCTCTCTGCCCAGAACCACAGTGGCTCGCATTTCCCCGAGAGTCAGAGCCGGGTGGCCCCCAGGCCAGCTGTGATCGCCCCCTGCCCCTCTGCCCTCCCCTAACCCTCACACCCGCTCAGGGCCTTTGCTCCTATGGTGCTCTCTGCCTGGAGCTCCTTTACCCCCCAGACATCCCTGTCTCCCCCTTCACAGAGCCCTGGTGACAGCGGCACGCCCCCCTCTCCATATGCACCTGCTGGTCAACTGGGCCTGCCCATCTGCTTCCGTGCCGCTCGCCGGATGCCCCTGGCGCTCACTCTCGTTAGACTGCAAGCTTCCCAGCAGCAGGGACCATGCACTGATGCAGTCTCAGCATCTAGAACAGTGCTTGTTACTCGGGAGGACGGAGGGAGGGAGGAAGATAGGTCCCACGTAGACTGTGTCTCCTCGCCTGTGTGGCCTCCCCTGAGACATTCTCCACACCTGCCCCTGTGACAGCGCCCCTCCTCGGTGGAACACGGTGGCCCCCAGACTCCTGCCTGCCTGCCCAGGCCCAACGTGGTCCAGCCTGCCTCCCGCCCTTCGCAGCCCCCCCCCACCCTCTCTGACCACACTACCCGTCTCTGGATCGTGCTGTCCCCTCCATCTTCCTCGTCCACCTCGCCCACCTATTTGCGCACTCAGCACCTCCTCATCAGAGCTCCCGGTCGCTCCCGCCTCCAGGAAGCCTTCCCTGTGGCACCGCACCCAGGCCGAGCCGGGGCTCCGCCTCCCCCACCTCCTCCCTGGTGTTTGGAAGATTCCCTCTGTCCCTCTGTGATGGTGCATCATCTCGCCCACAATGAGGGCAGAAGCTCGGGGGCGGGAGGGAGAAGGCGCCTCGCCTGCGGTGGTCCAGGTGCAAGATGACCGTGGCTTGGGCCAGGACTGTGGGGACAGGGATACTGAGAGGCAGACAGCCTGGGACCTGCTGTGGAATCAACCGCCTTTGCTGAAGGTGGGGTGTGATGGTTTGGGGGAAGGAGAATTCTAGATGTTTCCCTGACCTCTCCCCTCTTCTTCCCTCCGGTACCAGGAAGAGCACATGAGGCAGAAAGACTCTAGGGCACGGCTCACCAGCTGCATCATCAGGAATGTGAAGATGGTCAAGTCCCACGGCTGGGAGGAAGCCTTTCTAGAAAGAGTGCTGCACATCCGGGGCCGGGAGCTGGGCGCCCTGAGGACCTCCAGCCTCCTCTTCTCTGTGTCTCTGGTGTCCTTCCGAGTGTCCACGTTTCTGGTGAGCTCACTCTGACCTCTCTGTAGAGCACAGATGGAGGGAGGGAGTCCTGGGGAAGGGACGAGGCAGGCAGAGCCCCCCGACGCCCTGGATCCGGGAGCCTTTCTTTGCAGACCACGCTGTCCATCCAAACATACCTTTCCTGGATCCTTCCCAGCCAGGGATCCTTTCTTCGTGCTGAGTGAGCTAATCCTGAAGGCGGTAGTGGCTGATAGGTCTCCCATTCTCCTGTAGAAGGTTCCAGCATCTGGAACTGTTGTTGCTGCTTCTGGCGAGCAGGTTCCTCAGAGGGAGAACCCCATCCACACCGATGCTGGCTGTCGGATGGCCATAGTGCCCCACTGCCCACACTGGGCCCGGTGCCTGTCCAGTCCCCCCATGATCTCACACACTGCTGCCGGATCAGCCTTCCTCGTGCACGGCCGGCCGTGACTTCATCGTGCGGGGTGGCACACAGACTTGCAGTGACTCACTGCTGCATAAGTGAATAATCCACACTCCTCAGCAGACATTCAAGGCTGATGCAGGTGGGCCTTAATAACTTGTTTCCAGAAGGATTAGGCTCCCCCTGGGACCATCTGGAGTCACTGACACAGTCAATCCTGAGAACCACACGTAGCATCGCTCACAAACATGAGAGCTCCCCAGATAGGATCGCTGAGTCACTACCGCGCAGAATGACCATCATACCGAGTGACCATCACACTAAGTGGCCGTCACACCGAGTGACCATCACACCGAGTGACCATAAGTGACCATCGCACTGAGTGACCGTCACACCGAATGACTGTCACACTAAGTGGCCATCACAGAGTGACCGTCACACCGAATGACCATAAGTGACCATCGCACTGAGTGACCGTCACACCGAATGACCGTCATGGAATGACCATAAGTGACCATCACACCGAGTTGACTGTCACATTAAGTGGCCATGGTGTAGAGTGGTCAGCACACCAAGTGACCATCATATCACCACCGAGTGACACCTAGGACTGAACTACCCCTAGTGACATCGAGAACCACAAATGCCACCAACTCCCCAGGCTGTCAAGTGCTGCTGATTCGCGCAGCTTCAGGGTTGTCTCCAAGAATTTCTAGAACCGCAATCCCACGAAAGCCTAAACCCCCCAGATGCTTCCCAGTCGAACGCTGCAGTGTCCCCAGATGCCTGAGACCAAGAGCTTCTCCTGGTACAGGGGCTGCACACAACCCTGCTCACTAATACACTCGTGTTTTCAGAGAAACAGCTTTGTGAACCAGGGGGTGCGGCCTGGGGGCGGGTAGCAGAATTTAGGGCGAGAACCCGGTGGACGGGAACATTCCAACATGGCGGGCTTGGCCACACAGGCCCCCGGAGATGCCACACCTCCCCAGGTTCCCGGGCCCTGCCCTCGGCTCATTGTCACCGCCCGTGTGTCCCCAGGTCGCGTTGGTGGTGTTTGCCATCCATACACTGGTGGCCGAGGAGAATGCCATGGATGCGGAGAAAGCGTTTGTGACTCTCGTGGTTCTCAATATCCTCAACAAGGCTCAGGGCTTCCTGCCCTTCTCCATCGACTCTGTGGTCCGGGTGAGGCGGCCGGGGCGGGGGCGGGGGGGCCGTCTGGGCGGAACCCTGCAGGGGCGAAGCAGGCAGTGCCCTGACCCTGTGCATCGCCACACCGCCTGCAGAGGGGAGGACCATGGACCGACAGGGCAGGGAGAGAGGAGGGAGGGGGAGGCAGGCGATACAAGGATTGCCCTCCTGTCCTACAAAGCACTTTGATTTCTAATCCCTTCCCTGCCTCTGCTCATACCTTGCCGCCTTGGTGTGGTAGAAAGGAGGGCACGTTGCCTGGCTGAGGCGTCCCTATTTAAATTTTTTCGACGATTTTATTTATTTCTGAGACAGAGAGAAAGTGCGAGCTGGAGATGGGCAGAGAGCGAGGGAGACAGAATCCCAAGCAGGCTCTGCACTGTCAGCACAGAGCCTGATGCGAGGCTTGGTCTCACGAGCCACGAGATCATGTCCTGAGCCGAAGTTGGACCCTTAGCTGACTGAGCCACCCAGGCGCCCTGAGGTGTCCCTATTTAAATGGCCGCCCCTTCAGTCTCCAGAGATGGTTTTAGGGCTGTGAGCAGAGAGGGCTTCCCTGGGTGCAGAGAGTCTGGAACCATTTCCAATAGTGATCTGATGACTCCCTTGGAAAAGCCACCCTCTTCTTCCCGGGTCTGATGTGCAGAGGGCAGTCCCCTTGTCCCTGTGATGTTAATCAGAGGTGAGGAGACGGGAAGTCGTCACCATCATCGTCACCATCCATGTGCAGTTTGCCGTGACCTGGGAAGCCTCGTGCTAGAGCTTTGCAACCGCCTCAGACTTGGTCGACCTGAAGCTCTTCCACATCCCAAGGCACCAGACGCCTGAAGCCTGGGTTCGTTTTTTTGCCCTTTGGACACCAGTGACCTGGGGCTTTGGTTTCCTCAGGCCCGTGTGTCCCTGGACCGTCT